>CM052709.1:93833133-93977193 GCA_028551405.1 Uromys caudimaculatus | reverse complement strand
GGAAGAGGAGGAGGAGGAAGAGGAGGAGGAGGAAGAGGAGGAGGAGGAAGAGGAGGAGGAGGGAGAGGAGGAGGAGGAGGAAGAGGAGGAGGAGGAGGAAGAGGAGGAGGAGAGAGAGGAGGAGGAGGAGGAAGAGGAGGAGGAGGAAGAGGAGGAGGAGAGAGAGGAGGATCTAGGGAAGGAGAGGGAGAAGCCATCTATACAGCAAGGAGAAAGCCAAGGCCAGCGTCCTGGGAGTCAGTGCACGCAACAGCGCAAAGCACACTAGACTTGCTTTCTCTCTCTCCTGTGGGATGATGAAAAGAAGTTTGATCTCAGAAACAAGAGTGGGTGGTGAGCAAAATGCAGGAGGAGGGCTTTGCTGAAAGCCCATTTCCATAGCAACGCTCTCAAGGTGTCCTTGAGAAGGCCAGATTCCTACTGTTGATAAACAAACGGTAGAAACAAGTTAGGCACAAATGTTGTCTGTAGGAGACAGTGTCCAGTAGTGTGTGCTGGGCCCCTCATGGGGCTTCTCTTATAAACTGGTATCATATGTGTATATATGTAAGTGCATGGTGTGTGTGTATGTGCCCATATGCGTGCTCACATGTGCTCATGTGTGTGCATGTTTGTGTGTGCTCACATGTGTGCATGTGTGTGTGCACAAGTATGTGTTCGTGTGTGCTAGCATGTGCGCATGTGTGTGATGTATGTGTGCTTATCTGTGTGTGAGTACGTGTGTGTGTGTGTGTGTGTGTGTGTGTGTGTGTGTGTATACACATGCACACTATGGTGCAGGAGTGGAGGGCTGTCAGTCTTCATTCTCCTCAGTGACTAACACATTCTCATCTGCCTCTGTGTACACACGGGGCCAGCTGCCATGGGAGCTTCTTGACATCTCCACTCCCACCTTGCCATGAGAACACTAGGATTACAAGCATGTGCTTCAGAACCTGGCATCATGTGAGTACCAGGGACTGAACACATATCTTTATGTTTGCACAAGTAATTTACCCACCGAGCCGTCTCTTCAGCACCTGAGCGTGGTATTTGTTTAATGCCTGTATTTGGTCATATTGAGGGTTTGGGCTTAGCAGTTAAGTTAGGCTGCAGATCACACACACACACACACACACACACACACACACACACACACACGTGCGCGCGCGCACAGACACACAGACACACAGACACACACGCACTCCATTTATCAGGAAGTGCCAAGGGCAGTAATTTCAACATTCACAGAAAGCACCACACCCCCACACATCTCAAACTTCACACCCTGACTGAGCAGGGAAGCCCACTCCTTCTTCCTCCTTCCAAATCCTTAGAGGAAGAAGCCTGGCTTGGATGTCAGAGCAACTGGGGCCTTTGAGTTAAACACAGGCGTTTCCCATTCCCTTCCTACTACAGCAAAGGCATGTGTGGCTCGGAGCGTTTAAATTCACTAATCTACTTCACTTGTTACTTAAAACCATCAAGTTTTGGTTGAAAAAAAATCAACTTTTTTTTTTTTTTAAAGTAGGGTCATGATTTGTAGCCTGGAGTTGGCTTCCAAGTCCAGCTCTTCCTGCCTCAACTTCCCAAGTGCTGGACTACAGGCCTCAGGCACCACGCCCAGACAATTCATCATTTTCTAGCCAGCCCAAACTTTTCTATGAACCTTTCTAACGGCCTGTCGGGTCTTGGCTATGTCTTTCTCATTCTTTTTCCACCTCTGCAGTCTTGCTTATGATTTAAATTGTTAATATGCCCGATGTGATCCCAGGCACATGCTAAGGGTGGTTTTCTGAGTGGTCACATGCACACTTGCCCTCTGTGCAGATCTCTGCCTGAACGATCTGGGCACTTTTAATAATAAAAACAAGCCGCCCCTTATTCATTTTGCTCTGTATCCTCGAATTATGTGATTATGCGTGCGTCTGGCGACAACTTCAGTAGGGGGTTATCCTTCAGTGTCCATGTGCCACAGTGACTGATGAGATCATTCAGCATTTAAGATGTGCCACACTTTCTGCCCAAGGTCACCCCAAGGTACCTGGACCTGCCAGTTTGGCCCTGCTTTTTCTTTTTTAAAGATTTATTTATTTTTCTTTATATGAGTACACTGCAGCTGCCTTCAGACAAACACCAGAAGAGTGCATCGGATCCCATTCCAGATGGTTGTGAGCCACCATGGGAATCAAACTCAGGACCTCTGAAAGAACAGTCAGTGCTCTTAACCAGAGCCATCTCTTCAGCCCCTTGGGCCTTCTTTTTAATCTAGCACACACTTTACAGACAGAAAACCTTTAGAGATGGCTGCCACCCTGTGGAACGGCAGCACACAGACTTCCTAAGCAAGGCACATGCTCCAGTCAAAAGTTCACAGAGTTTCATGCAATCTCCATGTTATTCTCTGGCCTCGATAACACTGTTTTCTCAGTTTGAAGTGCTTTGTCCTCTAACACCGAGCTGCCAAAGCTGTTGCCTGACCATACATGCTACATATAGGCTACATAAGCTTACACACATGACCATACATGTTCTAGGAACTGATCCCTTGTCTCCAGCTCTTTCTCTCACATTCTCTCTCTACAAAACTCAAACTTTATATTACATTGCTATGTCCCATCTTATCATTGGCTGCTATTAACCTCTTGCCAAGCCTGTCTTATAAATTCAACTTAATATATAGCACATGTGCAGGGGAAAACAGTATACACATGTTTTGTTGCTATTCAGTTTCAGGCAACCCCTTTAAGAGACTTGGAAGATACCCCACGTGGATCAGATTCCTGTTTACAAAATGAGCGTTATGAAGGGTGACCCTGCCCAGCCATAAACAAGACTGATTGCTGTGGACACAGCACAGAGGATAGAGAGCTAAAGAGAAGTCTCAGCTTTAGTGCCCGCGGATCACCTGCATATCTGCTGAATCAGTGGGTCAGCCGGGGGCTGCCAGGTTCTCTGTCTAACCAGCTGCCAGGGGAATGATACTTTGAGATCACAGGAGGAGACCACGTGGGCTTTCCTCCAGCTCTGATGCTGAGTTGAACCAGTCTTGCCAAGCGTGGCACAAACCTCACCAGAAATATCTGCAAGAACCTGCCTCCTTCAGCGCTGGGGAACTGTTTAACCAGCACTCCAGACACCTACTCTGAGTTCCAATCGGAGATTCCCTGAGTGACTACCTTTGGAAGAACTATAGAGATTTCATAAAAACAAAGATCTGTCACTTATTGTTAGGAGAACAAAATGTTAAAGGCTCCAAAACAAAGACAATTCTATAAACAGAGACCACTGACAATGTGTTGGGATGCCTCAGCCTTCTCCCCTCAAAACACTCACAGGTGCAGCTAGGTGTCTGTCACTCATATGTATCAAAGCACACATGCCCTCTCTCTCTCTCTTTCACACACACACACACACGCACACACACACAAACATACACACATATATACGCATTCACACACACATACACACATACACATACACTCATACATTCAAACACACACACACATTCACACACACACACACACATACACACACACACACATATATATATATATACATATACTCATACAAACACACACATACACACATGAGAAAAAATTATGAAATAAATTCAAGACCAATACACCAAAAAGGACAGAAACTTTCTGAGAGAAATTAAAGATTGTGATGAACAAAGAGAAATATATGATTTGTAGAGAGATAGACTCGTCAGAGCTAAGCAGTGATTCCCAAAATGTTCTATGATTGAATCCAACTGCTGCCATAACTTCCTGACTGGATGGTTTGTAGAAATTGCTAAGCTGTCCCTTGGGTGCCTTAGACCTTGAATGTCTCCTTCACCAGACGAATGTCTGCTTCACCAGACGGTTTGGATCTAGGAAACAGAAGAAGGCAAAGGGTGTTTTCAAAAGACTGGATGGAGGCAAAGGCAGGGCCATTTGCCCAAGGTGAGGACTCTCTTGCACGGGTTGGGATGGGGTAGGAGGTTTAATAAGACAGATAAATAACAGCAGTGTTTAATAACACCCACAGAAGGCAAGAATGATGCATTGTACACTCTGTGTACTAGTCTGTACATGATGTGTGTACAACAGGCGAATGAGGTCTACATCAGGATATCTTCCTCAACCCCCCCACACTGTATTTCTAAGACAGAGACTTAGTGAATTTGAACGGAGCTCTTGCATTTGGCTACCCTGGCTGGCCTTAGAGTTCTAGTGACCCCACTTGAAGCCAAAGTTTTTCTGAAGGTGTTGCTCCTACCAGGTGATCTCTATTCATGTGTGCTATTCTAGATTATGAACTCAGTCCTGGGTCCCAAAACTGCTTGGTCACCTCTGCCCCAGTACTTTTTCCAATGCCTATCTGGGTGACTCAGAGACTCCAGTTACCCTGGGCTAGCCTGATCCTTTCAGGAGATTATCGCTCTGGCTGGATCTCCTGGTCCCAAACATGTTATCTGTCTAAATGTCTAAGTGATGTCCCCTACACTCCTCTCCAGACCCTGCTGTTTGTAGTGGGACAGGCACTCATCCATTGGTCCCTCCAGGATTGACACTGCTGGGTGCTGGATGAGGCATTAGAATTATAAACAGAAAGACAAGCAAGCAAAGAGAAGGCTATGAAATCTGCCAGAGAAGGAATAAGTCAGAGTGCTCCAGGGGAAAGGGGGGACTTCCACTGTTATGAAGAGCAGTCAAGCCTCACAGATGTGGGGACCATAGGTTTATGGGACAGGTAATAGTTAGCCACGGAAGGTGAGGCCGGTCATAGCAGGAAGCCCTGTAAGCTGTACTCAGCAGACAATGACAAGCCACTTAAAAGGGATGGAATGGTAGGGCCAACTTCACAGTCCATTCACTCTTAAGGACTGTTGTGTGCCAACAGCTTCCGGGGTTTTCTAAAAACTGTCTTAGATAGAATGAGGCTATATTAGACTCAGCCCAGGATGCAACACTCACAGCAGGGCCCCCGATACAGCTTCAGCCTCTGTTCTGTCTGAAGCAGTCACTGTTTTACTTCAGCATACACCTGAAACAGAGAAGCCAGGAAGGGAGCTGGCTGCAGGGTCAAGGTAGCTATAAGTAGGTTAGAGCACCTTGGAGACGTGGGAGCGACAAAAGTACAATATCGTATTGGGTGGAGTTAGAAGGAAAGTAATCAATCAGATGCTAAAGAATGAAACTTCCAACAGAAGCCAGGGAAGGGAGTGAGATGGATCCCCCATAGAAGACAATACCCACAAAGGTAATGGAGGACAGCTAGACCCCAGAGACACCCAACTTGATAAGGTGCAGGGGCAATGGGCAGGCTGGTCCTAGGAGAGAAGAGGTGACTCGGATCCCAGAGAAAAGGATTATTGGTTCATTAAAAGAAGACAGGAGAGGAAAGACACGGGCAGAAAAGAGCTGGAATGTGGAATGTATGTAATAAATTCTGCCGGAGTCGATCAACCTGCCCCTTACAGTACCCCCAGATCTCATCCCAAAACATGAGGGATACCCCAGAGTATGTTTGAAATAAGGACCTTGCTGAGCCAGTAAAGCCAAACTGGGACTGTGCTTGCTTACCCCTTACAGTACCCCCAGATCTCATCCCAGAGCATGAGGGATATCCCAGAGTATGTTTGAAATAAGGACCTTGCTGAGCCAGTAAAGCCAAACTGGGACTGTGCTTGCTTAAACAAGGAGCACCAACAAGAAGCAGCCCACCAGGAAGAAAGGCAACACAGACACATTCGCCCTGCCAACAAGCAGGAGGTCTCTACAGGCCCTGCCTGCCCCGTGCTACTGCATATGCCACACAGCAAGTTCACTGGGTGGTTTTTAATCTTGGTGGCACAGTCAAATCATCTAAGGGAGTCTTTTAAAGGCAAATGACTAGGTCCCAGATCAGACCAAATACGTTATAATCCCTGGGTTAGGACCTAGGGATCTGTGTTATTAAAGTCTTATGTGGAACCTGAAGAGGGAACTTGTATGAAACTGTTCAAAAATGCTCTCCTGGCACCCAAAGAGCCTGCAGCTCTGAGTTCTCCAAGGAGGAGGAAATAGAGACAAGGGACACAGCCTGCAGGCCATGGCCTGCTAGAAAACACGAATGGTAAGCCCAGCTGGGACTCCATTCCTCGACTCCTCTCTTGAGAATGATGTTACAGAGACAATCCCTTTTCAAACATACACTTTTGAGCTTCGCAGACTCAAAAGCAAACCCATATAGAGCGTGAGAAATGTCCTTGCAGCTGTGGATTCACAGCAAGGAAGGCAGCCAGGAACTGTGCCTTAGAGTTGCTATCGCTATGATGAAACACCATGACCAAAGAAACTTGGGGAGGGAAGGATGTATTTGGCTTACACTTCCATATCACTGTTGGTTCATGAAGGAAGTCAGGACAGGAACACAAGCAGGCTGGAACCTAGAGATAGGAGCTGATGAAGAGGCCATGGAAGGGTGCTGCTTACTGGCTTGCTCATCATGGCTTGCTCAGTCTGCTTTCAGATAAGCAGCCAGGACCACCAGGCCAGGGATAGCATGATCCGATATGGGTTTCCCCCTCCCTTCAGTTATTCATTAAGAGAATACCTTACAGCCGGATCTTATAGAGACAATTTTTTTCAATTGAGATTCCCTCCTTTCAGATGATTCTAGCTTCTGTCAAATTGATATAAAACTAGCTAGGACACAAAGCCTCCAAGATGTTCCATGTCACATCGCTCCAACACGACCTCTGTGCAAGGACCCAGGTATGGAGGAGAAAGACACAGAAAGAAACAAGTGAGCTGATCAGAAATGACAGCAGCCCCATACGGAGTACTGTTCTGCTCCTAAGGAAGGTCTGCCTGCTTGTGAAGCTGAGACAGAAGGATCACTTCAGCTCGGAAATTCAAGACCAGCACAGACAAAAATGCAAGACCAGTTTCAAAACACAAAACCAAGCAAGAACCTGTTAATTCCTTACAGAAAAGTGGAAGCAATTCCCAAAAACAGAACCCCGGAAAGAAACATCTCCAGTCCCACACATTCTAAACTTCTAGACTGAACACATACCTTCCCCAAAGACCGGAGCAGAGTGGCAAGGAGTCAGAGAAGCATTGTCTTCCAAAACAAAGACATGCTAGAACAAAACAGAATAGATTAGGGATTTTAAGAATCAGAGAGAAGAATGCTACCCATGCCGAAGAATGCTAACCATGCCCTGGGACACAGAAACAAGTACAGAAGATCAGGTAAGTGTCAGAGATTATTCTGGAACCAAATATTTAAACTAGAAACCACAGAGGGTAGACCTGGAGATGCATGAAAAAGGTTCCGGTGCTTCTGAGTACCAAAGTCGATCAGAACGTTCGATCTATAAATTCTGGCTCCTATCTATTGGGTCAAAGGAAATCTAGGAAGATACAAGAGTCAGGTGCAGGGCTGAGTTGGCCATGTAGGAGCTGGGGATGGGTTTTCCGTGCCATCTCTGGAGATGTATATATCTTTAAAGGTCCTGAACCCTTGAGTGGCTTGCTAAATGATTTGCACTTGAAGCTTGGGGATTGTGCTTTAAGAGTAGACTTCTTTTCAGGTCCCTTCCGTGGGGCTCTGCAGGGAGCACCCCTCCCCTTGGAATGTGTACCACATCTCATCCCATCCTGGATTTCAAAAATCATGTAAGCTCAGAGTTTGACCAACAATTTGAGAGGACCCCTTCTCCCTGTTGGCTCTGAAACTTTGAAAGCTCATCCACAGCATTACTGTTCAGCATCTGGGGGCCTCAAGTGTCACAGCCATCCTTGTTAAGGTGGTCACTGCCATCTTTTCTCTGCTAGTCATGGCTAGCTTCCTCTGAGAATGGATCACATAAAGTGAACTTGGACTTTAATTAGAGCTAAGTTCCTCAGAGGTTTCATCTGAAGAGAACTCGCCTTGTGACTAATTTACCTCGGCTAACAACTGTCCTCCATGTGGAGTTAGTTCTCACTACCTCCCCCCACCTCTTTAAGTACTAAGAACCCAAGGGACATTTAACATAACACAAGATTCGATTCAGGAAGTGCCTCTGATCATCTAACTTCGGAGTTTGGTCCTCGGGCAGTGGCTGCAGGCTGTAAATGCAGGGTGGGGCTGAGGTGGGGCACTGGACTGCATCTCAGGTGAGGGGATTCTCCACAGCTGTGCAGCAGACAGAAACAACCCTGACTCAGAGTCCGGGTGCCAGGCTAGGATAAGGCTGGTGGTTGGGCTGAATTTGGACAGCATATGGGTGGCTACGGTAGGGAGGCAGGAGATGAGGCCCAAGAGGCAGGGGAGGTGTATGGTGACAGTGGGTGGTTACTTTAGCAGGATTAGTCTAACTGTGGAGTGACCCCAGATCACCTGGCTGATAATTCAGGCAGCTAGTGGCTATTTGCAATGAAAACAGAAGGGGAGGGATTGTAATGAAGAAAGAAATAAAACTTTAGAAAAACAAGTTGGATAAATGGCATAAAAGAAGAAACAGGACAGGGAAGCATGGTTCAACCAGAGTGACAAGGAAAGAAAGATGACATGAACGGCTGGAAATCAGGGAGGGAGACATGCTAAGAAGGGAGAATCCCTTCTTCTGGCCCCGAGACAGTCACCGGTTTTTATAAGTAAAATTCTATCTTTATCAAAAGGGTAGAAGACCTTTCACGGGTGATCCATTGCAACCAGCATTGTGGTTACACGTGGTTGTGTGTGCATGTTTGTGTATGGATGCATGCATGCTGTCACAGCACACGTGTAGAGGTCAGAGGGCAACTTACTGGAGTTGGTTCTCTCTTCCACCATGTGAGTTCTGAGGATCAAACTCTGGTCATCAGACAGGGTCACATGCACTCTACCCACCGAGATAGCTCTGTGGCCTGGAATGTTCCTTTTTTTTTTAATTAAAAATTATCCATTAAATGTAAATGACTCCTTTAATTTAATATCTTTATTATTGCAGAGACTTTCCTAAGGTTCTGGCAGAAAATTATGGAACTATGGGGGGAAAATAATGTCAGGAAATACCTTCAGGAATAAGCAAAGCTGTCCCTGTCTATAAATCACCACTGATCTAAAGGTGATATTACCACCAGAGATTGGAGAGGTACGAGAATTTATGGCCCGCCGAGTCAGCAGATCAGACTGCACAGATATCTTCTGGAATGAAGAGATTGAAACTTCAAATGAATGACTTTTCTTTTTAAGTGCACACAAACCGAAATCACGCCGCTGATAGCGCGGCGGCACGCCTCTGCCACCGTTTCTGGGTTAACACTTGGAGATAAATGCTTACCTAGACAAGAATGTTATCCACCAAGTTTCACACTGCTCCCATTGTCTGTGCCCTCCCTCCACAGCAAGAGTGGGAACCAGTTAACCCGAGAAAGTGTTCCTGACCCGGCCTTGACAAAACAAAGACCCACGTGGAAGGACTCTGAGCTGTTTATTATTAAATGCTTACTGTGAGCACGGACTGTCACCCCTCCTGTAAAGGG
This sequence comes from Uromys caudimaculatus, assembly GCA_028551405.1. Taxonomy (NCBI): domain Eukaryota; kingdom Metazoa; phylum Chordata; class Mammalia; order Rodentia; family Muridae; genus Uromys; species Uromys caudimaculatus. Next base: position 93,967,726 of record CM052709.1, on the reverse strand, counting down.
GAGGGGTGCAACGAACCCAGCTGGTGTGCAGTGCTTTATGCTGAAATATCTACCTGACGGGGGCATGCTCCAACAGAACCAAAGTTCATGACCTTAACTAAACTACTTCTCTGAAGGAGCTTTTTCCTGCTCATTAATTTTGCGATGCATTGATTACTTGGTTGTCTGGGGATGTATATTATTATATTGGAAAAGAAGTGGGTTGAAGAGTCCCTTACAAGTGTGTACATAAGTTTTGTGTATCTTCCTTGGGAGCCCACAGTTCTTACCCACACATTCCTGAAGAGTAGAGCTGACAAACACATCAACTCAGGCCTATGTTACAGAGCTTCTGCTGTTTGCCTTCCATTATTTTTAAGACTCACAGTGAAGAGGTAACTTTATTTATTAGCAATAACTTCTTAAAGAATTAAATTACTCTGTGTCTGCTTTAGACTAGCAGTGACATCATAGTGTCTGAGAACTTACTAATATACTGCCCTTAACTTCAAACTGAATTATGCCAAAACTTCATTTCTTTGTGCCAGAAATATCCTCAAATATGTCAATCAATTCCCTATGGACAAAAGAAAAAAAAAAAAAAAAGAGGGGAGAAGGAAGAAACAGCCCGCTAACACTCCTTGCTGCGAACAGCACCGTTAGAAGTGGTATAAAGCAACAATCCAGCTTTAGAACTTGAAAGGTGTACAAAGCACTGCTCTGAGAACACCCATCTGTCCAGGATGGGTCAGGACGAAAGGTCGCCAGTGTAAAAGAGCACACGTTAGTAAGCGGAGTATTAAAAACTGCTGGAGATACATGGAGGTAGCTCGTATGTGGAGGGCAGTGTGAGGTCATAGTTCATGTGTCTCCGTTACCCACGCTTTAACAACAAGCCAGCATTACAGTTATCAGAGACATAAATTTCACAAATAGCTTGTGCTCAGACATTCCAAGGAGAGACACGGTGATGGAAGGACAGCCAAGAAATAGCAGGCAGTGGCTGTCTTGAAAGACAATGGCACACTCCATCATCCGCCTTTGTCTATGTGTCCTTAGTGCATTTTGTAACACTTGAGTTTGGGGTAGAGGGTATGGAAGGCTTCCAGGTCTCTAGAACCCAGACAGCAGACTGATGGAGCATTTTTCAGTCTGCGTGCATGGACATTGGTTAGCAGTGAGCGGGTATAGGTTTGCCCAAGACCCTCAGCCGTGAGACAGTAGGCCAGGGTACATTCCAGCTTCCCTGGTTTACCCCTGTGTGATATGGCACCATGGTGGCATTTGTGGGCATTCTGAAAGTGAGGGAATGGGGGTACAATTTGAGTCTGTAAGGTGGTCCTAGAAGAGAATAAGGAGAAGCGGGGTCATAACATAGAAGAAGCCTGCTTCTTTGTGTACCCAGAAAGTCAACTCGGGAGCATCCAATAATAAATACTACAAGGAAATGGGAGACATCCAAGCAGAGAAGGCAACTGTTCTTAAGTTAGTCTTTCTGCTGAGGATGAAAGGTTGGCCCCCACTCAGGTTAAGAAACAAAGTCAAGGCTAATCAAAGTAACACATTTGAGCAGCTGAACCCAACGCTATTTAATTCCAAATATAGACTTCGATTTTTTTTCAACAGCATAGAGACAATATGGTTTGGGAAAGGACCTTCCCCACATAACTCTGTAAATCACCACCACCACCACCACCACCACCACCATCACTGCATGCATGATTTTATCCCAGCCTAGTTGTATTTAGTACACTTTGGAACCCGTTTTCTACATTAACTCACTTAGCCATGAACATTCTTTCCAGGAAGACATGATTACTACTCTTAATTCGCTGTCTTGAAACTCAGCCACAGAGAACTTAAGTGATTTACCACGGATAGTGGCCAGTAATGCCACAGAGCTAAGTGCCCGGAGGTGGAAGGCACTGCCTGCATTATATCCCAGCAAGTTGCTGTAAATGATAAAGACCATCCATGAGGCCTCATGAACAAACTGGAGCCTCAAGCATCATTATAATGAAGGAAGTAGTCACGGGCACACTTAATCATGCAAGCTTATGATCTAGCACCATTCTAAGAGCTGCACAAGCCACTCTGTCTACTTCATACCCTTCTGGCATTACTGTGCTCACTGCTCACAAACGCAGGCCTCATACATAATGTCTAGGAAACAGGAAAGAGCAAGGTGGAGCACGACTTTGTGGGGAGAGGGCAGAGGTGTCTTAATATGGACACCCTTCTTTCTCACTGTTACAGCAACACCTTATTGTCCTGTACTTAGAAAACGAGGCTACTGAAGAGGAACTCCGTTTGAGGCCATAGGACTAAGTACAGACCTGCTAAAATGTAACACGCCACTTACCAAACTGAGTGTTCTGCTCATATAAATGTTTTCCTGCAGTTAGAGTCACCAAATGTGAACTTAGCATGTCATTTTAAGAAACAGGGCAGCTTGGATTTTCCTTGGGGCTGTGCTAGGTAGGGTTTGAGCCTAAGGCATTCTGCATGCCAGACAAGTGCTCTACCACTAAGCTATACCCACAGTCTGCAAACACAACACTCATTATCCATCCGATACTTAGAGGACAACTCACTCTAAAGGTTACATTTCAGCCAGAGTCAGACATTGTCAGTTGCAAAATAACCCCTGTGGAATAATAGGAACATCTAATGATCTAATGCTTTGAGATCCGTGATTAGTTTCAAAACTATAAGCACCCCACTAGGTGTGGTCAGGTGCTTGTTGTCCAAGCTATTCTGAAGGATGAGGCAAGGGAATGACTTAAACCCATATATTCAAGACCAACCAGGGCAACATCATGAGATCCAGACACACACACACACACACACACACACACACACACACACACACACACACAGAGAGAGAGAGAGAGAGAGAGAGAGAGAGAGAGAGAGAGAGAGAGAGAGAGAGAATTAGATGATTTATAGGTTAAGATTACTTTATTACTCTTAAGTCACGCCATTGCACCAGCCATCCAAGTCACATACAGGGAACAAATCTTCCAAGGATGCTCATTGGGAAAGCTGTGGATTGGCAAATATAGACTAGATAGGAATGATTCAAAGGCCCTGCCTGACATAGCTTTTCTGCAGTGTCTCAAAGCAGGAAAGCCCCATGCAGTTCACTTTCTCCAAACACCATTCACAACCACCCAGGCCAAGTGCCCAGCCCTCAGGGGAACGGGAAGCATCCAGAGCGTCTCCTCAGCCTAAGACTTTCAATGTCTTGAAACAATAAACGAAGGCAAGCTGCTTTCTCCACCCTGTGAGAACCATGATTTGGTCACTTTCAATAACCTCACGGGCAGGAGTTGGGCTCTTGGCATGGAAGGTTTCCCCCCAAAGGCTGGCTCTTTTCTTTCTCTGATAACTATGTAAATTCCCCTTCTCCCAGCCCCCGCTTGGGAGCTGAGTAGGCGAGCCGCCGCTGGGCTATTCAAAGTGCGTTTCCAGCTCGGTCCAGCGCTTTCATCATGAATGCATGAATGAATGGGATGCTCGTAGCCTGCACAGCTCACGGCTCTGCACAATGCCCAAACACACATTTTTCCCACGAGGGCATTTCAAGTTCGGCCTCCTACTTTTAACCTGTGCTCTTAGAGCGCAATCTGTGTGAGAACACACTCAGTGTCACTTGTTGCATACATTGAGATGTTTTCGACAAACACTGTGACCCACCTAGCTAAGCAGAGGCTTGCAAACAACTCTGGGTGGCAGGGCATATTGTATCTCTGTCCCTCCAGTTCTCATCCCCAGTGCCCACTGAAAATTCACTTTGGGTTGGCTCCTGTTCTCAAACCTTGCGAAGAAAACTACTGATTTCCATGCAGAGAGGACACACTGTCCGTTCTTTCTAGCCCCTTACACCACCCCGAGTGCACACGACTCAAACACGCGTGGGGAGTCTATTTGCTCACTTTACGGACTACACAAAGAGCACGCTTTAGAGAACATATTTGTGTCCTGGACGCCATATGCGGGCCCCAGTTGCCCCGGACAGCTGACCTTGAGACCCCTTCTCTATCAGTCTTTTCCCGCTAGACCACCCCGGATGCTAGTGGCCCAGAGGAGCCCGCCTTTCTCCTTCCACCGTCTCTTTGCAGCACAGGACAATGAGGCGAATGCCAGAGAACTCCGTTCCCATTCATTCCGGGAGCGGTGCACACAGTCTACCAGCCGGGCGGTCTCAGGCCAGTGGCAGCCACTCAGGTGTTGGGTAGGGAGTCTGTGTCCCTTCTCACGTGCCGGACGCTCCACTCTCGCCACCCACTGCACTCCTGGATCTCAAGGTCCCGCTAAACTAGAAAGCAGGTGACCCCTGGAGTCAGAGGAAACCAGAGCTGAGAGCTCCAGGGAGCAGCCAGCGTCCTCAGGGGAGGCTTCCGCCGGCGTCCCTAACAGCCCGGTGCGGCCCTCAGCAGGTCCGCGCTGCGCCAGGGTACGTGCGCCCACCCACAGCCCCGAGCGCCGCGCTTTGTCCCCGGCACCCGCACGCTCCCGCTCGCCAGCCGGCCGGTCACCGGTGTTCCCGCCGCAGGGCTCACCTCTCTGCTGGCTCCGCACCGTGACCCAGAGCACCGAGGCCAGAAGCACCAGGAGCGCGGCTCCCGTGCCGCTGCCGCGCATGTCGCCGTCGCCGCTCCCTGCGCTCCTGGGGAAGGTCTCGACCGCGCTCGCTCACAGGCACTGCGCGAGTGTGCTCTCCCCAGCTCGACCCTGGCCTGGTGCGCAGGCCTTTCGGACACACCCCCGCCGGCCTGGCCGCGCCCCGCCTCTGTCCTACCCAGGACCTCCCCCCAAAGGCGCCCCGCTGCGCCCAGGTCTGTCCTCCAGGGGGAGCCCCGCCCTGCCCAGGTCCTTCCTCCAGGGGTCCCTCCCCGAGGGGGGCTGTCCTGTCCATGGTGGTGGTGGTGGTGGTGTGCCTCTCCCGGATGGTACTCTGACCCTCCACTCCAGTTGGGGTGAGCTGCTGCAGCATTAGGAGTCCAATAAGGAGGAAGGTGGAGAGACGGGCCAGGAAGAAGCGAGTTTCGTTAAGCCTGGCCCTGGAGGTTGGATTCCAAGAAAATATTTGCCCTGTTGACCCTTTTCTGCCAGTTGGAGCTGTGCAGTCTTGGCCAATCCCCGGCCGCAGAAATATAGTCAGGACACAGTCCATTCTTGCGGGACCCTATACCCTGCCTGTGCCTGATCAGGACGCTCTGAAAGGTTTTGGTTTGGGTGGTTGTGTTTTAATTTTGTTTGTTTACCAGCCCCCTTCAGAAAATGAGTAGCAATCTGTTTTCTAAATTGTCTAGGGAAAGCACAGAGGGTCGCTGGGACTTAAGTATAAGGGAAGTCTCCAAGTCTCCATGCTGAGTTTGAAAAAACTAGTTTTAAACCTAGGAAAGTTTTAGTTTAGTTTCCTTGCAAAAGTATTCATAACGCACTTCCACACTATACACAAACACGATAATGTCTCTCACGATGCCCTGCGCTATTTTCTCTTTCATAGAAGAAGGCAATTTTTATCCAGTTGTCTAAATCAATTTGAAAACTCTACCAATTTCTGTTTTTCTCTAAGCACAGGTCCTTAACCATGTAATGAGTAAATTTTCATGAGAATACTTGGTTATTATTTGTTGACAGGAAGTACAAAGCAAACCTGTTGCATTTGGCCCTTTAAAAAAGATACACTGGGGGTTCAGTGGCTTAGAGCTGCTCTTGGAGGGATCAGGGTTCAGTTCAGGCTCACATGCTTCTGTAACTCCAGTTCCGGGGACACAACGCTCTCTCCTGACCTCTGCCGCACTGAGCATGCATGTGGTGGGTAATTAGCGCAGACTAAATTATCATACACAGGGGGGAAAATGCACTGCAGCTCAGTGATGCCACTCAGCATAGCACTTAAGGTTAAATTCAGATGTTCTTAACTACTTAAATATTAAAATGAATACCTAACTGGAAAATAAGTTATGAGGTAAAAATAAGCGTTTAAAATAATTACTCAAGTATTTAAATAACTGTCTACACATAGGCTTATCTGTTAGATACATGCATAGAGCATCCTAAAAAACACTCATGTCTGTGACTTTCTATAAGAGGGGTAGTTAGACTCTCCTGTGAGAGTCCAGGAAGTGACTCTTACCTGCTTGTGTTTAGTCTGGGGCTAAAGCTCAGATCTGATTTTTCACCCAGTTCCCCGTACTTCATCACACTACAATGTAAGAGGGCCTGAAGGTCCAGAAAGCTTCCCGAATACAGCCCGCAGGTTAGTCACACCTGGTGCTGGAGCTACAGGCAGGGGCCCAGGTTTGTGACCTCAGGGGAAAGAGCAGTCAGTACCTACAGGAAGCAGATTGGAAGCACTGGGAGTCACAGGTCATGATTTACCATCACAGCTCAGAATCAAGCAGGAGTGCTCCAGCAAAAGAAAATTTCACAACAGCACATGGATAAAATGGAATGGTCAAAATATCTTCATCCCAAATGTTTTATGAAAGCGCACAGTACAGAGTTTTCCACTCCTCACTACGCTTGGAAAATACCTCAATTGCCTCCGGTCCTGTGAGAGTGTGGAGACCTGCTCAGGGTGAAAAATGTGTTTAATAAAATGTCTGACTGTTCTGAGAGCCTACAAACTCCACCTGCTTGGACCAGACACTAGCCCTGTCTCTTTCCATCCTGCACAGTGACAGAGGACTCCTGTAGGACAGAGACGTAAGAGGAACCATCTTTGCTGCCTGGACTGTAATGTTGCTCAAATAAAGCACTGTTCAAGTGCAGGCTGCTGCAGAGGCTTTTTACAAGGCCCCTGGCCTCTCTGCACCATGTCATAAAGAGAGGCCAGGTTCTCCCTATGCAGTCAGCAAGAGTAATGCTCCATGTTTTCTGGCAGATGATCCATCTTACAATTAAAAGCACAGATGCATTAGGCTTAATTAAATAATGAGGTAGCTACTCTATGAGAATCATTTTCCAAAGGGGGGAAAACCAAGCTGAGTGGTACCCTAGGTTTCAGCCCTGACTCAGGCATACTTCTTTCTGACTCGTTCAGAATTACTTCCCTTTCATTATGTTTCCATTTATAGATTTATCCCTCACTGGTATTTAAAAAAACAAAAAACAAAAAACAAAAAACAAAAAACAAAAAAACAAGGTTTCTCTGTGTCTAGATATTCAGATAATATCCACAACTTTTCTTTGCCTCAGAGGTTGGAGTGTTGGGGTTTTATTTTATTTTGTTTTGTTTGGGGGTTTGATTTGTTTGTTTTGTTGTTCTTTGCTTTGCTTACTTTCTCTCTTTTCCTTCCTTTCTCTTTCTTCCTTTTCTTTTTTTCTTTTTCTCTATTTCTGAGACTAGGGTTTTGCCAGGTAGCCCTAGCCAGCTTTGAACTCACTATATAGCCCAGGCTTGCCTCAACGTGAACCCACAAAATTTGTCTTGTTTCAGCATCCCACTCCCTAGAGTTATATGACAGCATCCTGCATACTGGGGTATATCATCACAGCATCCCTGAGTACTGGGGTGATGTCACAGCATCCTGCATGCTGGGGTTATATCACAGAATCCTACATGCTGGAGATATGTCACGGCACCCCACATGGTAGGTTCATGTCATTGTGCCCCAGCTTTGCCTCACGAATTCTATCTTAATTTTGCTTCACTCTCAGAACAATTTTTACCCTTTAAAATTCCATGTATTTGTAAGAGAACAGATAAAGGTAAGCACAAACGTGAGGTCAGAAGGTTCTCCTGCCCTGCCTAGCCCAGGTCTGCTTATCTCATGAGGGCGTTTCCCTGAAATCCATTTAGACCTTGCCTTTGACAGTAACTCTTAGAGAATGCTTTTTGAGGTATATCAGAGCTTCTCCATTGTCCTGGGCATCAGTGGCATGCTCTAACCACACACCCATATTCTCCATTGTCCTGGATTTCTATAGGATGGTCTAACTACACCCACATACTTTTTGATAACTATCTCTCCTTTCTTGGAGCTGAGGTTACCAGAAGAATACTCAATTTGCACAACGTGGCCCTACCCCATCCTTCTCCCACCTTGGCCCCCTCTCTGGCTTGACCTGTAGATCACTGATTCCTTTAAGGTGACTACGCTTAGGGCTGTCTTGGTCTCTTCTTCTCTTTCCTCAACTAGGTTTTTGTGTCTCTTGAAATGGAGCCCTGATGCACTTTAGAAAAAATTTATCTTTCTTCCATCTACCTCCAGAGAGGATGTCATGGGCCATCTGCTTTCTTATGGTTTGTTATTCCTTAAGGGATTTAAAAGATTTTATCTTATACATCTTTGTTCCCAGAGTATAGTATACACAATATATTTAAGCAGAAATAAACATGAATTTTAAATGAGAAAAGGCATAATGGAAAGTGACACACACACACAAAAAATCACTCACTGCTTGTGACAAAAAACAGCCTGTTTATATTTGTTTGACGGATCTCTGAAAAATTATGTAAATTGTGACCTCACTTATAACATGAGGATAAAAGTAAGAACAATGGAGAGAAGCAGGCAGAGAGGGGGGAGAAGGAAGGAGACAGAATGTAAAATCCTAGCACAGGACCTGGCACCCAGCAAGCCTTTCTAGTTCAACCTCAGGATCCTAATCACTTGAATTCAGAAGCGATGTAGAAGATGCAGGTGCAGGGATGACAGCTGTAATGCAAGCAGACAGGCTTGCAGCCTGTGGCTCTTAAACAAAGCAGGAAACACATGGAGACAAAGTACTATCAGTGTGGCGATGTGATGTGGGCCCCCAGAACTCAGGAGGATGAGGCGGGGAGATCTCAAACTCAAGGCCAACATCTACACGGCAGACTCTGTCTCAAGAAAACAAGACGGTCCCTGTCTTCTTCCTTCTTTGTATGAATGAAGCCATGAGATCCGGAGGAGAGATCGGAGGGAGGAGAAAGATCCTCTCTCGGGAAGCTAAGTATAGAAGGATGTTGCAACAAAGTAGCAACCAGCTGTATCACAAAAAGCAAAAAGTTTACAAAAAAAATTTTTGGCAGGTAATTGGTCATTAGGAAACTTGGTTTGTGTTTTTCTTTTATAGAGGAAAAGGAAGCCAAATTGATGGGGTTCAAGACAGCTGTTCATAGGGACATGTAAACAGCATTTGTCCCCTGGACTCTGCAGGACATCTCTGCCTGCTGGGTGTCTGGAACAATAAAACCCTTCAATGGGAATATCAAAGCTTGCAATAGCTGCAGCACACTAGAAAAGTATGCCTGGGCACCAAATATCTGGAATGTCAGAGTATTCACCTAGGAAGGGCTCATCCTGGCCCATCATTGTGTCATTATTATCTGCTACTTTGTTGGAAGAGACGCTTAGAAGACATCACACTTCTTCCACTTATTCCTGGTAAAGACGAATATTCTAGAACTTTTGGCTCTCTGAGAGCCTTTTATCCAGAAGCCATCAAAAATCCAATTAAGAGTACAGGGCTTACCACCCAGCAGTGGTCTGGTTTTACTGTATATATCAAACTGACCTTGAACGCACAGAGATCCACCTGCCTCTACCTCAGGAGTGCTAGAACTAAAGATGTTCACCATGGTGTTTACTTTTACACTTCTAAATCTCAGCAGGGAATGGAACCTGCCATGAAGCCTGGCCACCTGAGTTCTATCACAGAGTCCCACAGAGCAGAAGGAGAGAACTCCCCAAGGTGGTCCTCTGATTTCCGCATGAACACTCATGCACATAAATAAAACAGTAAACTTAACTGTCATCTCTTCCCTAGAGCAATGGCCATGTGCTGCTGTTTCTAACCACAGGAAACCATGGCTACCAGATACTGAATCATAAAACAATATTTTGCAATCTATTCTTCTTGTTGTTGTTGTTCTGATAATTCACAGAACTGAAAGATCTCTACAATAAACACTGGAAGTCAAGGAAGTCAAGGAAGACGCTAGAAAATGGAAAGACCTGCCAAGTTCTGCTTAAATATCTATCTAACCCCACCTGGACAGACAGCATCAAGTTGCTGAATATGGATAGAGAACCCTGAAGACTGCCTCCCCCCCAACCAAAGGTCTTGTCTGTGGCCCTTTAGACCCACCTCAACACCACATTACCTGCTCTAAACTGTCCACATTCCCCCTGGACAATCTCGTCCTTTCTCAACTCAACTGCACTTCATGGCTATGAACTCTACTCTTCCTTTACTGGCCTATGATTCTTACTCATCCTTGAAGCCCAAACCAAACATCTCCTCTACACACCCTTCCGAGTCTTCTGGAATGCCACCTACTTGCTCCTCTGGGCCAGCAACACACTTTGAAATACAAGCTCTGTTGCAAAAGTCCTGCTGCTTTTATTGATGTGGTTTTCTTATTACCCAAGAAACTCAGCTGCTGCTGCTTTTTCCTCCTCCTCCTCCTCCTCCTCCTCCTCCTCCTCCTCCTCCTCCTCCTTTTTCCTTTATTATCTTCAAATAACCCACGGTGCCTGAAAGTTGTTATTTGCTGAAATAAAAATAATGTTCATTATTGTACTTGCGTCTGTGCTATCCTGGCCTATGCTAAACATGTTACATAAGCTGTCTCCAAGCACTGTAAAAGCCCCAAGATTAAGCCAGATGTAGTGGCACAGACATGCCTAGAATCCCAGCCCTCCTGAGGTTGAGGGAAAGGAAATAAATGTTTGAGGCCAGCCTGGGCTCCGCAGTGAGTTGCAGGACAGCCTCCACTACATATCAGGATCTTATCTATAAATGATAGATAGATAGATAGGTAGATAGATAGATAGGTAGATAGATAGGTAGATACATACATACATACATACATACATACATACATACATACAGGCATACATACAAATACAAAAATATTTCTATGGTGACAGACAGCAATGTAACCTATGAAGTATAGCACTCTGAGTTGCAATTCGCTTTGGTTTCACGAAATAGGTCAAGTCCTTCTGAGAAACAGCAGCAGAGCAGGGAGGAAGGGGCTTATCAAGCCCACAAGAACTGGGGTCTAGGGCTTAGAAAGCAAACAGGAACCAAGGCAGTTCCAAGCGCTTGGCTGAAGAATTCTCAGCCAAGGTCATCCACCAAAGCCAGATGGCTAAGGCAGACAGCCGCAGTGGGAGCTGTCTGTCCTTCTTGTATTTGTTGTGTCTTTGTTTCAATAGCTCAAGGTTCACCACCTGAAGAACCAGGCATAGGTTGGCTGACCTCACACTCTGAGTCCAAGGCGGTTTTAGGAAATACATTAAAACCTTTTCATCTTTCTAGTAGGAGCAGGAAATGACAAATCAAGAGCAGAGCCCTAAACTGCAGGACAAAATCCAAATAACACCTGTCTGTGCATATGTCTACCAGTGTGTGTTGCTCATAGTTGCGTGCAGGTGTGCTTGACCATGGCTGCACATTTGGAGGTCAGAGGTTGACACTGGGTATCTTCTATTTCTCTCCATCGAACCTGGACCTCAGCATTCCAGCTAGACTCCTCTCTGCTCTTTCACCCACTTATGAAGGCTCAGAAAGCCTACTAGTTGCTAGGGATGAGCTAACCATCAGTCTTCTCTAGACACAGGTCTCAGAGAAGAAAATGCAACCATGGATTGCTCCTGATGTGTCCCACGTACTTAAGCTGACTATGCCTGTGCCTGTACTGGAGCTGAGGAGATTGATTCTTCTGGACACACTATGAGTTCAGCAAGACAGCTATGATCTGTGGCATTTACAGTGTGTTAGGTCTTGCCAACCGTTTAGAGAGGACTTAAATCACATGAGAAGATGTGTGTCACTGATATGTAAACACTGCAGTGTTTTATTGGAGTGACTTCAAAAATCTTGGATCCTGGTATCCACGGTGACCACCAGAATCCTGAAACCAACCCACCCCTGGGTACTGATGAAGGACTAGAACTCAGAACAAAATATCTAAGGTATGGGAATAGCTCTAGTGAGGTCAAGATACCAATGTGTTTAGACTGTGTCAATCTATGGTCAAGACTGTCTGGGACATCTCTGGGCTCAACCAACCAGGCACACTGGCTACGTCTTCCATTAGGCTGTTCATGACAGCTGGGGATTTTTTTTTTTTTTCTCCACCTTACAGCCGTGGGTTTGGATGAGACACTATACACTGTTATGGCATCAGACTTCTTCCTAGCCCTAAACTAGCAATCAATTGGAGCTGGTGGGGACAGATACAGATGAAGGGCAGTGCAGTGTGCTGTACAGGGGAGAAAGAGACTGAGGGCAAGACTGACAAGCCACTTTGATGCTTCACTACCATGCACTCCTGCGGGACCCACTTTGAAAAGGCCAGTTTGTCTGTTCTGCCTCATGGTGGGGACCAGGGTATCAGCTTCTCCCACCTCTTTTCTTTTATCTTCATCTTCTTTTTGTTTCCAAGGATTTGCAATTTTCCAATTAAGCTCAGCATTTTCATCCTTGCTGTGATTCTTCTCGTGTTGATACGGGGCTGAGAGAAGACCGTCCTGAGTGGAGCAGAGAATGACACTGAAGAAGTAGGATATACCCCAACATTTCAACAAGCTTCTAAAGAAGGCATGGGGGAGAGGGACTGCAAAGCGGAACTGAGGTGCTGGGCAGAGGCAGTGGGAAATTCTTATTTTCGTTTAAGCATGGAATTGGAGGGTGTGGATAGGAAAAGCTATCTGTCAGTAGTAAACAGAAAGAGGAAAATTAAGAGAAATCGAATGAGTGTTGTCACCGCCATATTGGCGACAGGAAGGAGGACTGTGGAGAGCAGTGTTGGTGGAACAGAGGGGAGAGAGCAAGGAAACTTCAGAAGGAAATCACAGGGCACTCACTAATTGGAGACAGATGACAAAGGAAACTGGGTGTTGAATTTTTTCTTCGTGAGACTGCAAACTATTAGGTAGGAAGGTGAGCCAATGGCACAGGAAGTACTGAGCACAGCTTGATTCTTGTGGTTTAGATGTTCCCAGATAGTCAGATGGCCACGTTACAACAACAGCTGGGAATTCAACACAGATGGCAGTTGGGGCCAGAGGCTTGCTCCCAGAACAGCAGGTAGTGAGTAGCTGCACTGGGAAAGAGGTACGGTTGAGAATTTTGAAAGACATTGGAAACCTTCCTTCAAGAGGGGGAGGGTGGGGTTGGGGGCCTCGGAGGAGGCCTGAGCCTTGTTGTTGAGAGCAGCAATATGGATTTTGAAGAAAGAGAAAGAACAGAGTTCGTCAAGAATGGCATTCATGACTAACACACTAGGCAGTCAGAGAGATGTTGAGTGAGCACATGTTCTACTACTTATGTGAACTGTGCTAGACTACTTGGTTTTCAGGGCTACAGGAGAAAGGCAGAGGACTGGAGAAGTTAGCTTGCCCAAGGCTGCACAGTTAAAAAGTGCCTGGCAGTGGCTCATGCCTCCACTCCCAGCACTCAGATGATGGGCCAGAAAGATCTGAAGTTCAAGGTCAAGATGAACTAGAGAGCAAAACTTCTATCAAAAAACAAAACAAAACAAAACAAAAAAAACAAAAAAAAAACCCCCAAAAAAACCAACCAACAAATCAATACAATAACAACAACAACAACAACAACAACAACAAAAACCCAATCAACCAATTACAGGTCTCTATATCTTAATGGCTAGAAGAAGATCTGAGATGAGATAAATCATAAAGGGGAGAGGCTTGTTCTGGCTCACTAATTTGATTGATGGGAGCTCGTGAACATGGCATTGGCCAGAGCCTTTTGTGGCTTCTACTCATGTCAGAAAGTGGAAGCAAGTAGCTGTCTGCAAAGCAAACAAAATACAGGGGCGCCCTTATTTTATAACCTGTTTTGAAAAAGAATCTAAAGAGAATTAAAGGCGCTAATTCTTTGAACTGACCTAAGCATGCCCCGAAGCATGCCATGATAATAACACCTCTTCAGGCGTTTCAGAAGGAACAAACTGTGTTTAAACCTAGAAGTGAGTTCCTTTGTCACGTTGCAAAGCCGTGCCGGGACTTCACAGCTTTAAAGCATCAGTCATTACTTCTCCCTTCAGATGATCACATGTGTGAGCCAGTTAGAGGCCTTCCGTGCACCTTCCCTGGGCTTTCCCGTGTGTTTGTACTGACTAGGTATTTGGAGGAGCCGAGTGCATGGGGCTTCAGTGCAGGAGTCCACTGTAGCCAAATGTTGCCAGTAAGTATCAGAATTAGAGCAAAATATCTCAAGGAACAGGGATGAGCATGGATCTATTGCACTTGGTAGAAAGCAGGTGCTGCCTGTGGGTGATCTAGACAGTAATGAATAGAGCTGCCAGGCAGCCCATGGGCGCTCCTGACCCAGCTCGTTGATCCCCAGGGGGACAGGACTCCCTAAGTAGCTTCATCAAGGAGACCCGGAGGCATACACATTGAAACAAAGCCTTGGTTCGGTGACCTTATTAATTTGAAAAGCCAGTGTTCTAAAGGAGAGGAGGGCAGGGCTCCAATCTAAGTCAGATACCAAAGGGCCATAATTATAGATGTTGAGTCTAGAAGGAATAATGATACAAATGAACTAGGACCCACACAAAGATGTGAACTAAGCCCCCCCAAAGATTCACTGAAACATGGGACATGACAAAGATTCTATGATACTGAGAAGCAGAAAAAATTAAAGACGAACATTGGAGAGGCTCCAGCATTAAGATGTGCTAGGTCATGGTGTAAAAATGGCTGCAGACTGCAGAGGCTTAAAATAATAAAAAGTTTCCTGGACTGCTGTAGGCGGCACTGAGTTTTGTTCACTGTCAGCAAGCAGGGATCTAAGCTGATCTGATGGAGATACCTGTTCCCTTTCTCCCTCCCTCTTCCCCTCCTGTCCTCCTCCCTTCCCCTTCCCTCCTCCCCTTCCCTCTTACCCCTCCCTCCTCCCCCTCTCTCTTCCCTCTCCCATTCCTCCTCCCTTTTTGTCTTTCCACAGTGAATCACTAGCTACCACAGGCTGTTTTTGATTTCCCCATCCCTCACCCTCAGCTTCCCAAGTGTTTTAAGGTCGCAAGCAATACGTGGGCCACAAAACTAGGCTTTGCAGGTTTATTTTTAAAGCACATTTTTCAAAGAACTAAATCAGGAAACTGAGCCCGTCACATCCTGGCCCCTAAAGTTGACATGTATGTTACATTAGCCACACCTGGTCACAACATAACATGAGAACAGACTGTTGTCCTAAGCTCATAGGTGGAAAAGAACCACACATACTGGGAAATGGGGAGAGTGCAGATCAAGAGAAATTCTAAAGACAGTGGTGGTACCTGGGTGGGAGACACCCAAGAGTAAGAACTCAGGCCTAGGATCTAAGCTCTGAGAGAGGTGTCCCAGGTCACACATGTGGATCCTGCTACCAACAACTACAAACAGCTTAGGGTTTTTCCTGAGTCCTGATACCCCAGCCCCAAGGCCCAATCTAAGATAATCTGATCTGTGTCAGTTTGGAGAAGTTATCCCCTGCCCCACCCCTCCACCCTTCACCCTGGGGGCTTCACATATTACCTGAGGCAAAGCGTGACATACTCAAGGCATTGAAGGAGAGTTTGGGGTAAGGTACCATGGGCGAGTAGAGCCTAGAGAGCCTTTTCTATGGTGGTTTGTTCACGACTCAGACAGAGGTAGTTTACAGGAGTCAGTGTGTCAGTCACAGGTATCTAAGCAACATTCATCATTAGAACTTCTAGGAGGCAGAGCTGGAGAGATGGCTCAGTGGTTAATGGTGTTTGCAGCTCTTTCAGAGGACCTGGGATTCTGTTCCTGGAATTACTATGGCATCTCATAGCTGTCTGTAACTCCAGTTCTAGGGGACCTGCCACCTCCTTCTGGCCTCTGAGGACACCAGACATGATATGTAGACGTACATGCAGGCAAAATACATAAAATAAATAGACATAAAATAAATACATAAAATTCATATACATAAAATAAAATATTTAGGACTCTGCAGCAGGCCTAGCTTTTGTGTTTCCTGACAGCTACAGACAAGATTTAAAATGTTGAAGGCCACGTATTTTCATTTTTCAATTAAAAAAGTGTGTGTATCCCAGGAGACAAACATTTAAGTGTGAATAAACCTAAGAGTGTTATTCGTTGTATCTGACTCATTCACACTGTGGACAATATTTTAGTTTCTGTTTTCCAAAGTCCAGAACTATTCAATCAAGTTCTCAGAGTTACCTTCTTTGAGCAAAACTTTCTGTGTTTATTAACTCAGGGAAGAGACTGAGATAATGAGACCCGGACTTGCTTGTTTTCTGATTACCTGCATTCCTGAGGCATTTAAGGCTGAAAGAATCGTGGGGGAATGCACAGGGGGGCTTTTGTTCTCTTAGCTTATCTTTCTCAGATGGCAGATGTTTAGAGGGAGCCTATACCATATCTCATGCACTTAAGTCCCAATTCTTTCCCAAGAACCAATAATGAACAATGTATAGCAGAAGAGAAGTTAATGTGTAGCCTCACACAAGGTAGTTACTCACTCACACAAGGTAGTGGTGCAGAATGTCCCACACAAGCAGGTGTGGGTATGTATGGGTCCACTTTAATGAGAAGCACTGGTGCTCGGTGGATTTCTTAATTCACAGTAGGATATTAGAGAAGGTTGCAACTAACTGCATGTTGAGAATAATAAACATTCCGAGAGAAGAGCTCCATCTGCCTTTCCTTTCTTAGAGCTAGCCCAGAAATGTCATCCCTTCAAAGCAGAGGGTCGAACTGCAGAGCCAAGGACGGAAACTAAAACAACCCGTCTGGAGGAACTGGAGGGGGGTTTAAGGAAGGTCACACACCACATGTTCCTAACAATGTCGCCGCTGCAGGAATGGCTTGGTATGCACCTTTCAACCGGAGAGCTAGTGTTTCATTAGTATCCCATTCCGGATTGGTTATCAGGAATGGCTCAATGGTTAATTATTATTCATGAAAATTGGGTAACTGTAAAATGATTATATGATTAATTTTAATAAGGGCATTTGTATTCTTCTGATCTCTATGCATATGCATAGGGCTCACCCTGGAAAGAAGATAATGCTGATTATAGCTCACCTTCCTTCTTGCTGATGAACCCCTGTTTAACTCAAGTCCAAGATGGACAGTGTTTGAGGAAGGCTTAGCCTCTTTCCTATCCCTTGGAGTCATTCTGGGTAGATGAAAATAGGCCAAGTAGTTCTTCCACTGGCCAGCTGTCAGCTTAAGAAACTGGCTCCTGACCCAATTCTTTTCCTAACAGAGATGACTAGGGTCTATCTAATGGTATTAGAAAAGCCGGAAATGGTAAGTGATTGTATTAGGAACGCATGCAAGACTGCCCTCATTCCTGATGAGACATTTTCTTCACTCACAAAATGTTTTCCTTCCTTCCTTCCCTCCTTCCTTCCTTCTTTCCTGCCTACCTGTCTTCCTTCCTTCTTTCCTTCCTTTCTTCCTTCCTTCCTTCCTTCCTTCTTTCTTTCCTGACTGCCTTCCTTCCTGCCTGCCTACCCGCCTGTCTTCCTTCCTTCTTTCCTTCCTTCCTTCCTTCCTTCCTTCCTTCTTTCTCTTCATCCCATCCTTGTTGAAAACACTGCCCTGCTTTTTACATCTAGAGAGGTTCAACTGTGTATTGAAGAAAACTATTTTCTGTCTACGCTGAGCTTGTGCAAGCATGGCTTTGGCTGTAGTAAATACTCTAGAGATGGCCTGAGAATGTGGAGGATGTGTCTCAGCAGACATTATGCTAGTGTGTATATAGAGTGTGTTGCTTCCGGGTCTGTAGAGTTTGGGATCTGGGTATATAGCTAAGAAGACACTTGTGATGTAACCATATCTGTTAATCATATGGATTCTTTCTGTAAAGCCTTCCAATATATTAAACAGATCTTGCACTTGTTGGGGAAGCACCATGTGGTGATAATGAGTTATTGATTCCATGTGGATTTAATTCCCAGGCATTTTGAAATTTCGCATTTTTGCTTTCGAGGACTATGAGTCAATAGTATTCTTTGACTTGTCATGTACATTCATAGTTGTGGTATCAGTTTATTACTGGTCCCCAAAGTAAGTTGTAAGCATTTCTTCTTCTAGTTATAAGACTGTGTATAGAAAAGATTGTACTGTTTCTCATTTAAATGCCTGGTGTAGTTCATCAGGGAAGTCATGTCAACATAAGTTTTTCCTATGAGGCCAGACATGTCTTGTCCATTTTGGTGGTTTCTCACTTATTTACTGAAGCAGTTCTTTCTCACCGAACTCAGAGCTCATCAATTCAGCTGTCTACCTTGCTCTGTGCTGAAAGAAGGTTCTCTTGGGAGCAGAATTCCAGGGTGGCAGCTGCTTTCTTTAAGTCCTTGAAAGACTCCACTCTATTGTCTTCCTGCTTGAGAGCTTTCAGATGCAGTCTTCCCTAAGTCTTATCTTTGCTTCCCTGTGGCTGGAGATCTTGCTGCCCTGTCTGCTCTCACAATTTAATCTCAGTGGTTCTCAGTGCTTTGATGGTGCTGCATCCTAACACATTTTTCTTTTACATGTTATGTACTGTGTGCTGTTCACCGTGATGCTTAGATTTGTTGGCACGGGGGTTTGATGGAATCAGGAAGATCTGGACCACTGTTTCTTTATTTATTCTTCTGGAACTCTAGTGGCTTATGCAGCACACAGTGCGATGTTATGCTGCAGGTTACTGTTAAAGGGCCCATGGCGTAGGGTCTTTTCCCTCTCTCTCTCTCTCTCTCTCTCTCTCTCTCTCTCTCTCTCTCTCTCTCTCTCTGAGTCCTGGGAGCGTTCCTTCTCGTTGTCTAATTCTAGTATCCGTCAGTGGTGTATTCATGACTTTGATGATTTCTTTTTTCGATCTCTAGACACTCCCCTTGAGTTCTTTCTCTTCTTCAGTCTTTTTTTTTTTTTTTTTATTAAATCCATCCTCCTCAAGTTTCTGAGCATACAGATATTTTACAATCCTTCATACTTTGTCACTCTTGGACACTTTTCTCAGTCAGTCAACTTTACTTTTTTGTTCATATTTCTCACTTTCTTGGTCTGCGGCTTACAACTAGATGTATTTTACTGGTTTGCATTCTAGATTTTTCTTCTGTCTCTTTTCCTTCTCAACTTCTAAATGGCAGTTCCACAGCAGTTAAAGTCAGGGTTATATCTTGAGGTCCTGTAAAATAAGTAAATAACCCGGTGCTGCTGAGGTAGCCCTGTAACTCTAGCTTCTAGGGAGGTTGAAGCAAGACCTTCCCAAATTCAAGGCTAACTTGGACAATTTAGTGAGAACTTATCTCAAAAAACGTTAAAAAGAAATCTGAGAATATGGCTCAGTAGTAGAATACTACCTCCATAGTATGAAGCCCAGGGTAAATCTGACTACCACTAAACAAATAGTCAAGCAAAAAAGCCACTAAATGAATCGAGTGAGTCTTTTGAGTCTTCAGGAAGAGCTGCATGGGCTAAGACATTAGGTGACCTTGGATAATGTGAAACTCATGGTGCCTCCTGCTGTCTTCTGTAGCAAATTGTGTTTTAAAATGTGCATATAAACTAAAAGAGGAAGCAAAAATAATTTTAAAAGGCTACCTTGCTCAAGATTTCACTTTCTCATGTTCGGTACTGACATAATAAGATCAAGGTTCTATAGAGGTAAGGACAGGTCCAGATCCAGTCACCCAGGTATATATGCATATGGACATCATCAGGACACCTGTGTTTTCTTTTGTTGCTAGGATTTTGTTTTATTTATTTTTTTTTAGTTACTGAAAAAGCTATAAAGAGATCCTCACCTCTTAGAAGCAAATATAAAGTTCTTTAATCTCAAAATTCATTACCGTTAAACTATTTTTTTTCTAAATCAGGTTATAGAAAGCAATACATTTAATTTACTAAAAATAAATCTTGATCTCAGTTTGGAAAAAAAGACTCTAGAGAAACCCGGAGTTTGTATTTCTTGTCCCAAGAACCCATCTCTAACAATACTCGTTTCTTCTTTGTAGGCCTGTAGCTGGTCAGAACATGTCTACAGATGGCCTTAAATCCTGTGGAAAGTGTGACAGAAGATTCTCAAAGTCCTGGGCTCAGTGGAATGCTTTCCCAGCACTGGGCACAGGGAGAGAAAGTCCTTAACAAGGCTGTGACATCCAGGAAGGCTGGAGAAGGGTGGGGCTGGGGGAGACACACAGGAAGCACAGTGATTCAAGCAAGAGGGGCTTTCCCAAAAGATGCCAACAGAACCCAGGAAGTAAAGTACTGTAAAAACCATCTCTAACAAAACAACTGGTTTGCTTTAGGGTTGTTTTGAATTAGGATCTCATGTAGTTCAGGCTAGCCTTGAACTTGGTATGTAACTGAAGATGGCTTTGAACTTCTAATCCTCTTGACTCTGCCTCCCAAATGCTGGGATTATGGTTATAGGCTGGCTGCCCAGCTTGACAGGGATAATTTAAATGCAAGGGCAGGAACATCTCTCTGCTGCATTTTGGGAGAGAGAAGAAAAAGCATTTGTGAACGTGTGTTTCTCAGGGATGCTTTCTCACGAGCTACATTCTCAAATGCCAGTCGTCAGGGAACTGTTCGCCTTCAGAACAGGAAGGAGACATGAATGCAGGAGTGGAGTAACCTCTGCTTGTCCCTCACTTCAACTACCTCACACTGCTCCATCTTAATTGGACCATGTATGGACAAAGGGCCAGCTGGGCCAAGTTCAAGAGCATGCTCAGTCATGACAGAAAAATACTTCAGCATGCTCACACTTTACAGCCCACAAAGTTTTCCACACTCCCTACCTCACGTAAGGTACACAATGAGCCTATCTGCACTGGTGTCTTCTTTTTATGGATGAAGCAGCCAAGGCTATGGGATCACAGCAATCTGTGCTCCTCAGATAGGAAGGGCATTGCATTAGTCATGGCTTGCCGGGCCTCAGATGGCCACATGGCAAGCACCTGAAATTATTAATCTGTACATATCAGGTCTACATGGGTTCACTTGAATTCACTGCTTGAGTTTGCAAAGACTGAAAATGTGCCAGCCAAGATGGAGTCTAGCAAGAAACTAAGGGAGTTCTGCTCTCTACCTGACTGTGTATCACACATTCTCTCTCAGACATCCAAGCTGCAAGAGCTGATCTCAAAGTAGAAGAGACTGGACTAGAAGATACTAAAGGCTGTGATGGGAAGGTAGAGGAGGGATGATACTTTCTAGTGTTCATATCAGCATGGCAATATGGCTATAATTTACAGTAACCTGTTAGATGTTGTGTTAGTTAGGGTTTCCATTGCTGAGAACAGATGCCATGACCAAGGGACATGGTTATAAGGGACAACATTTAATTAGGGCTGGCTTACTGGTTCTGAGGTTAAGTCCATTATCATCATGGTGGGAACATGGAAGCATCTAGGTGGGCATGGCATTGGAGGGGCTGAGAGGTCTACATCTTGTTCCAAAGGCAAACAGGAGAAGCTGGCTTCCAGGTAGAGAGGAGAAAGGTCTCTCAAAGCCTACCCCAAAACGACCCATTTCCTCCAACAAAGGCCACAGCTCCTAATAATGCCATTCCTTGGGCCAACCATATTCAAACCATCACAGATGTTTATTTAAGAACTAGAAGAAACAAGTCTAAAGCCTTGAAACATAAAAGCACACCCATGGAGATATGGATGCTAATTCCTTTGGCTTAGTATGTCATACGTACAGGTGTCGAAATATCACACTACACCCACCACTCGCTGGCGGAATTCAGATCTGCATGGATGAAGGGAAGGTCCAGATTTCAACCTGTGTGCTGATTGAGGATTTCTCTCAGCTTCTAGGGGCTACTCTGTGCTTCTCCTAGGGATGGAGAGAGTCCATTCCATCTTCAACCAGGGACAATGTACGTCTCTTTGTTTTATTTCTTCCTATTTCCTATTCTACAGTCATCCCAAGGAAACCTTCTGTGCTTAAAGCATTCACATGATGATGGAGCCTCTTTTAGCCACAGAGTGGATAATTCACCATATTATTTCTTCACACAAAAGATGAAGAGTTCCTGTGATACAAGTTTTCAGGTTAACTTTCCGTCTACAATCAGCACATAACATTCTAAATCTTTATACGATGGACTTTGACACCTGAATACAAAGTGTACTGACTAAATCAGAGTAATTAATGTCTATCTCACTGCTTTTTTAAAAAAGATTTATTTATTTTATGTATATGAGGACACTGTAATTGTCTTCAGACACACCAGAAGAGGGCATCAGATCCCATTACAGATGGTCATGAGCCACCATGTGGTTGCTGGGAATTAAACTCAGGATCTCTAGAAGAGCCCAATGCTGTTGACCACTGAGCCATCTGTCCAGGCCTCTGATTGCTTTTTGTAGGGAGCCTACAGTTTTGTCTGTTTTGTTTTTCTGGCCTCTACAGGATCCTACACATACCACATGGGATCCTACACACACATGATATTTCAGTGTATCATTATATCATTAAAAACTCAGAATACTGAGGCTCACAGTGGCTCACAGTGGCATGAACTCTCACCCTTACACACACACACACACACACACACACACACACACACACAAACAGAGAGAGAGAGAGAGAGAGAGAGAGAGAGAGAGAGAGAGAGAGAGAGAATCATTTTTAATGTAAAGTAAAAGAAAGTCTGGTCACTCTGGAATGCTGGAAATCTGGAAGTCATATCTACAGAACCGTGGATATGATGCCAGCCAAGTTCTCTTTTGCACATATGCTATGGTGTGAAATGCTTAAAACGTCATGCTATGCTCTTAACACGGATCAAGAAGATGGCTGTTTTGTGATCCATTTCACTCATGATTCTGCTAGAGTTGATCTCAGAGGTGTGTCATGGCTGTGCTGACACTCACTCCACTTTGAAATCGTCCTCAAAGGATGCAAGTGTTTTGACAATTACTCTGGAATGCCACTGTAGACTTACTGGCCATCACTTGTTTTATGTGTATAGAGATTTTGTATGTGTGTATTCTCAAGAATATAATGCACATAACCAGCAGAAAAGTGCTAATACCATCTGGAATCAAGCATTAAACGGTAACAAGACAGAAGCAGAAGCAGTGAAGTTGTGCCTTTGTTTCCTGACAGAAACTTTCTAGACTGGGATTGTGGTAACAAGGCACATACCTTTATTTACAAAGCAGTCACTGTGGAGTGGCAGCGACTCAAATAAATGAAACAGAACAAGTGATCTAGTAATCCCAACTCAAGCTGTGCAGCCTGAAGAGCTGAGAGCAGAAGTCTACAGCAGTGCTTGTGACAGAACTGTTCACAACAGGCAAAGTGGGAATCAACTCAAATGTTTACTGATGGATAAACACAGTGCACGCACACACACACACACACACACAAACACAGAGAGAGAGAGAGAGAAACAGACAGACAGACAGACAGACAGACGCACTATAGTTTTATTTGGAACTCACTTCATGGGCAAAGAACTGTAGCATGAACATTGTAGATGCTGTTTTCTGGCTGCTGAGCAGATTTATCCTTAGCTAGCTTTCTTACACCAGCAAGAACCATCTGTTTAGGGAATGGTGCCACCCACAGTGGGCAGGATCTTTCAACAGCAATTAGAAACAAGGACAGCCCTGACAAACATACCCACAAGTCAACAGATGTAGGCAACTCTGGAATTGAGATCCTCTTCCCAGATAATTCTAGGTTGTGTCAAATTGATAGTTATAAAACCAGGGCGGCATACAATGGAGTATGATTAACCCTAAAAAAGGAGGACATTATGATGTATGTTACAATATGGGTACGATTTGAAGATAGTATGGTAAGCATGATTCTACTTGTATGAGGTTCTGGAGTTATCCAATTTATAGAGACAGGATAGTGACTACCAAAAACTAGCTGTAGAGAAGACCAGAAGACTGTTGAATGGATCCAGAGGTTCAGTGTGAGATGATAAAAAGTTCTAGATATGGAAACTGATGGTGGTGGTATGTGAGTATGGATAATGGCAATCACAAGCCCTGGACTCTTGCTCTGACCACATGCAAACAATGCTCCATTGACTCCATCTACCGAGAGTGAGAATAATTTGCCCTGGCTCAAATTCAAAGAGAACCTTAATTTCAAGCTCTAGCCTGTTCTTTATGTTCCTAGGATAGAGGTCTGGGAATCATGTCCCTTTTGTTTTGTGAAACACCATGTGAACTCTTTGACCATAATGACATCTCCCTGGAGTAATCTCTATGGGTGAGGTTACAGAAGAGAAAATCAAATTTCCCTCTCCTGAGAATAGGATTTGTTTTGAAGTAGCAATGGTCTAAATCTTGCTCCAATCAAAACCTGGGAAGATAAAAAAAAGTTTTGGAATGCCAGGACAAGACAGAGGAGCAAGGAAAGAAGAAAGGGTCTGGGAGGGTTTGAGAGACATCTGGAGAAAATGGTGGGAGGTTGAGCATTGAGCACGTGGTATTGGATGAGTGCCTCTTTGTAATTAAAGATGGAGAATGTTTTCAACAGCGATGATTTACATTTTCAGATACAGTTCTTCTGAAGTTGCATTTTCCTCAGGCCAGACTTATGCTAGGGAATGGTGCAGAGAAAGAGATGGTGTCTTAGGTGACAAGAATGGTGACAGAGGGGGGTGGCATCCTGGAGTTGTCTGATCCTAGACTCACGGAGGAATCATGGGTGAAGCTTTCTGAGCAGGAGATGCACACATGACTGTAAGTGATGACAGGGCACAGGCATCCTGTGCACGACTAATAGATAGACAAGGATTGGTTAATTCAGTTTGCTCTTTAAGGAACGAATGATTTTAAAGGGAAGATAACTAGAGTACATCAATGTGACATAAATCCAGTGAAATACATCAAAAGTATTTCTCTACTTATTGCTAGAGTCAATGCCTACCCTATATGAATGCCTTGGATTCTTTGTGTAGAGCCTTGCCTTCCAGCACTAGGGTTCTGTCCTTACTCTGTTCAGTGTTATATCCAGTCATATAAAATTCTACTGTGCCTAAGAGAAAACCTTAGATAATCATGGCTTTCACACACACCCAAAGCCTTATGCACAAAATTCTCGAGGCAGCTGGCCCAGAACAGATGTGAAATGTCAGGAGATCTCTAGAGCTTTTGATGGTTCTAATTTTCTACTATATAATTTCCATTCTGAAACTTCTTTTTTATTCTTCTATGTGTATATATAGACATATGTGTGTGTGCACATGTGAATGTGTGTTTATGTATATGTATTTATGGGTGTGTGCATGTGTGTATACATATGTGTGTGCACGTGTTGAGTGTGGTTGTGTGTATGTATACACATGTCTGTGTGTGTTTGTATGTGTGTGTATGCATGTGGAATCCAGAGGTTAACACCAGCTGTAGGTGTAGTTCATCTTGCTTTTTTGAGATGGGGGGGTCTCTTCTTTGCCTATTTGGCATCTATTTTGACAAGGTTGGCTAGCCAGCAAGCCCCAGGAATTTCCACGTATCTCTGCTTCTCTGATGCTAGGGTCATAAGTGCACTTGGCTTTTTATATGGATTATGGGAATCAAACTTGGGTGCCTGTGCTTTTGTGACAATTATCTTAGTCACTGAGCGGTCTCTCAGTACTTAAAGCTTCTTCTTTGAAGTTTACCTCATGGGCTAGCAATGGTCAGTTTTAACTGTCAACTCAATTGACACAACCTAACATCATCAGGGAAGAGAGGCTTAATGAGAAGTTATCTAGATTGGTTGGCCTGTGGGCATGCCTGTGGGAGATGGTCTTGATTGCTGATATAGAAAGACACAGGACACCATGGGTAGAACCATTTCCTAGGTAGAGGCTCCTGAATGATGTAACAGTGAAGAAAGCTAGCTGAGTGGCAAGTAGGCTGGCAGGATAGGCACATTTGTGTCTTTCTGCTCATGACTTGGATACACTGTTTTAAGCTCCTGTTTTCCCTGGATGATGGGCTGTAATTTAGGATTGTATACTAAATAGACCCCTCCCCCCATTACCATCCCCCAGTATGCTTCATTGTACCAAGAGAAATGAAATTAGGATGTGGCTCGGTCCAACTGCAGGAGATTCAACAATCATCATTGCATCCCCAGCTGAAATGACAGGCAGAGCATCGAGCCACACTCCTAGATTCAGCTCCCATGAACATCAGTCCTTCAAATCCTATAATCTCACTCATTTGTGATAATCCAGAAGAAGACCAATCCCAACAGCAAGAGAGGCTGGGAAATGTAATCTTTGAGGTAGAGATACAAAATCAAAGTTCCTTAACTAATCAGCAATTCCATGATGAATAGTTACAGCGTTGGAAAATAGGGGTCTCTACCATGAATATTCATTAGCTCATCTCTAAATACAGAGTTAGTTCAAGGATCCTCTTGCAACTTCATTCATTCCTTCCTCGACACATTATCTCTATCTACTATTTCTGTCTAAGACTGAGTATCTCTTCTTTGCTGTCTTATGTCCAGTGTCTCTTCTAATCTCTCATGTAAATGACTGTCAGGTGCATCTTAATGCCACCCACTTCTTGTCTACCAGACAAGTTGAAAGACTCCTGTCTGGCTCTGTTTCCCAGTGCACCTCAGTGCATTTGACACCTTCCATTCACACATGGCTTCTGGTTTGTTTCAGCCTTATTTCCCCTTCTAGACTTTTCCTCCCTATACAAGTCTCTTAGTTAATTTTCCATTGCTGTAGCAAAATACCCCAGGCTAACTAATTAGTAAAGAAAAGAGATTTATTGAGCACACAATTTTAAAAGCTAAGAGAATGGCCTGAACATCTCTTTGGTTTTGATGGTCACCCTATGTGTCATGGGACTCACAGTGGAAAGCTGTTGAGAAGGAGACAGCACACGGTGAGGTAGGAAGACAGATGGCAGGGATAAACAAGTGTTCTTTAATAGCAACACCTCACTATGGACCGAAGTTGCTCACCTCTTGCAACCAGACAAGAAACGGCACAAGAGAAATAGCCTGCAAGCTACTTGAAGAGTATCCACCATGACCTACAGGTCCCAGTAGAGCAACATACGCTGGAATGCTCCCTGCACATAGGACGTTAGAGACAGTCCAATTAAACCATAGCAATAGACTCCTTCTAAACATCCACAAGGCTCCCAAGTCAAGATAGAAACCAAGTTATGCTTTTTTTCTAACTCAGTCTTGAATTTTGTTTTTTATTTACTTTTTAAGATTTTGACCAAAAATGCATAGATTCCCACAGAGTACTTTTCTACAAAATTAAGAGGACTAACACCCAGATGTGGTATCTCCCTTTTGCTGTCCTTGGAACAATGGCCACTCCTGCTTTCATGTGGTCTTCAGAAAGAGTATCTTGAAAAAAAGATTAGATTTTCTTGGGGTAGTGAGCATAATACATTGTGATTTTAGTTTCCTTTCCTTATGAGGTGAGGCTGGCATGCCACCACACACGCACTGCTGGCACGTCACCACACATGTAGTGATCTCTGACAATCTCTCTTTTCTTTATTCTGCCTTTTATTTGCTTTTCAGAAAGTATTTTTCCTGAGGGCCACTCTTCCTCTTAAGTGCCATAAATGGCAATCATTTGGCGAATATTTTAAAGGTCTTAGCTTTAAACAACAAATGAAATCTTAGCTTACTTCCAGGTTCTAACAAAGATCCTGGATCTTATTCCGGAGGCTTTAGTGATTCACTTTGACTGTTGTGCAGCTCTGGGTCCTGTTACATATTTGTAAACTACGTGAAAGGCCAGCACTCACGGACACACACTCTGCTGATGTGCATGCAGGTGCAGTGTTTGTAGAGATGGTCCATTCTCATGGTATTTCAGGAAAATAGTGTCTTTACCTGCTGCATTACAAGGCTGCTATAATGTAAGCCAACAGACTATGTTTGAATCTTCCCAGTTCACATTGCTCTATTGGTCAATTTGGTCATCCCTTTTGTGGTGACACTTCATAGCATTCTCTGTAATAATGAAATCCACAGAGATAATGTCCTCTTTCTTCCTCCATTCCCGATCATACTACATCTTTTTTTTTTTTTTGTATAAATGTAAATGCTTTCCAGCTTCTACAAAATTATGTTAGGATTATGTTTTAGTTCAAGTTACTATTGCTGTGATGAAACACCATGACCAAAAGCAAGTTGGGAAGGAAAGGGTTTATTTGTCTTACACTTCCACATCACTCATCACTGAAGGAAGTCAGGACAGGAATATGAAACAGGGCAGGACCCCCGAGGCAGGAGCGGATGCAGAGGCCATGGAGGGTGCTGCTTACTGGCTCACTCACTGTGGCTTGCTCAGCCTGCTTTCTTATACTTATAATTCAGTTGGGAGAATCAATATTTTATCAATATTGGATCTTTGCTCATAATTATAGTATATAACTTAAGGTTAGATTTTTTTTATAGTTTTCAGCAAAAAGGTCTGGCCTGTGACTAGACTCACTCTGATGTATTATATTATTATTATTATTATTATTATTATTATTATTATTATTATTATTTGTAGGTGGGATTGCTTGTTGACTTGTTTTCCAGTTAGTGATTGCTAGAGTTTTATTTGTACATATGTCAATCACTGCAAACAAAAAGGGACCTACTTTTTCTCTAACCTTAATTTTTCTAGTTTATTTTTCTTGTCTTATTACATTGGCTGTTACTAAAATGTTGGGTAGGAACTAGCAAGAGACATACTTGCTTCATTTTGAAAATCTTGGCTGATTGCCACTTTAAGCAGACATTTTGAAGAGCCCTTCATCTTTGCATTTTTTTATATTTGCCCCGAACTTCCATTGTGAAATACTTTTGGATGCTAGTAAGTTATTTTGCTTTATTATTTGAGATTAGCATGTGAGTTCACTAGATTGATTGATTCTCAAATGTTAGTTCAGCCCCTCAACTTGTATGTTCTAAGAATTATTGGTCATTGGTTAGTTTTTCTTTCCCCTTTCCACTTCCTAAACAATAAGATAATCTGATAGCAGACTGCCCTGTGCAGCAACCCTGCCGTGAAGCTCCTCTCAGTCCAGATCTCCAATCTCATAAATGTTGCCATCATTTCACTTGAATAATTTCCATTTTGGAACACTGTTTCATGTTTACAGAAACACTGAAAAGATGAGGGGTCCATTATTTGTCTCACCTGTTTCTAGTAATACATCCGAGGCTAGGAAGAAGCATTTATTACAGATCAGCCAGCCTATACGGACAGGTCACTGTTAATAGATCAGTAAGTTTCTGATTAGTATCACTTCATGTTCACATTCAGAACACTACATTGCATTCAACTGTATTTGCTTGGGCTCAGCTGACTGAGACAGTCTGAGTTTTCTCTTCTTTTGATAATCTTTATAGTATTGCAGGCCACTGTTCTGATATTTCATAGGATGTGCATCTCCTCAACCTTCTGGTGTTTTCTACAGCTACGGTATTCTTACAGGTTTCAGACAGAGGTACAGAGAGGGCTCTTCTACATTCGTGGAGAAATGTGGCAGCTAGAACTCTCACAACATTGTCTTTCTAGATCAGCCCTGTCTCCTCACACAGCAGCTTTGATAATGTAACATTTGCCATTCACGGGCTTCTCCTCTGGAGCTAGCTCCAGTAGATCAATTCATATGGCTATAAAGATGTATTCTTTTTCTCTCAGTGAATACCTTGGTCTATGCTGGTTCTCAGCATATAAGAAATTTGGCAAATGACTTCAGGAATGAAAGCATACACAATCTCAGCTGATACCAAAGGAATTTAGATCCACACACATATTCTCTCTCTCTCTCTCTCTCTCTCTCTCTCTCTCTCTCTCTCTCTCTCTTCCTCCCTCTCCCTCTCCCCCTCCCCCTCTCTCATCTTTCTCCCCCTCTCTCATACACACATATACACACTCATCACACACTCATATATTCACAATCACACACACACTCATACACATTCACACATTCATGTTCTCTCTCTCTCTCTCTCTCTCTCTCACACACACATACATATACACACTCATACTCATGTATTTACAATCACACACACATGCACACTCTCATACACATTCACACACTCATGTTCTCTAGTCATTTCCCACTCTGTGCCATGGGGTCTTCAACTGTACACTGTACTTTGTATGACATTGGTTGGTTCGCATGAAGAATTCAGGACTGTGTAAAGCTATACAGGCAATAGCCATGATGACAGTGGTGATGAAGCCCCCTTACTTGATGGCAGCATTGATGTAGCTTCTTCACCTCCCTTTATATTAGGAGGCCAGGCTGAATCTCTGTTTCCTTGAAGTTTACATGTTTGATTTCCACATAAACACCCTATTCATCAAAGTAGGCAGACACCCACAGGGTGACTGAACTTGTGTGTCACTGCATGGTACACCCTACGCCAGTCAGCTTTCCATTGCTATAACAAATACCAGACACAATCAGTTTATGGAGAAATGGGTTATCCTTTGAATCATAGGTCTGAAGGTGCTAGTCCATGATCAGCTGGCCCTGTTGCTTTTGTGTCTCGAGTAGAGAAGTGTTTGGTGGGAAGATGAGGCAGAGGAAACTGCTCACCTCACAGCAGGAGTAGGAGAGAAAAACACTAGCTCCTATAAAACCCTCTAAGGGTGTGTTCCCAGGAACTCTGAAGACCTCACACTCAACCCCACCTCTTCAAGGTTTCTCCACCTCCCAATAACACCATTCTTGGCAACAAACCCTTAGCACATGGGACTCTGTGGAATGTTCCAGATTCAAGCCATCATGGGGTGACCATCTTTCCTCTACATCTACCATCCTGCCTACCTGCTGACTATGCCTTCCTCCTGGGGACAGAGCATCCTTCCACAGTTGGGCTTCTGACAAAGGCCACCCAAATCCATTAGAGAAGTTGACTTATGGTTGAATCCCACCAATAGATAATCTTCCTTTATTGCATCCCTGATAGTTCTTTGGCTATAATGGAGTCTGGGGAGGAGGGAAGACTTGTCCTAAAACAGTATGCTGGCCTACTGAACTTCCTAGAATCAATTACTCAACTGAACGAGGATTCCACCAAACAAAATAGAAAAAGGAATGTGGCTCCTCAGGCCATCGGTTCTGTTTGGACGGTGGGTAAGAGTATCAGGCTATAGCACGATCTTCTGACAAGGCGTGACATAGCTTACCACCCAGAAGCCTGCTCGGAGTACATGTTGTACTCTGCTTCTTAGGCCTGACCTATTGGGGATCCAGAGATTGCAAACATGTGCATCACTCAGGGCACTGTGTCACAGATGGGCACATAGAGCTGTGGGGCCTTGTTATCTCAATGCTCAGCATCCCACTTCTTCTCTGCCACTGTGGGAACATCTTCTCCATCCCAGCCCCTCCATGCCGCTACCAAGACTGCTTCTGTCCCAGGTTCGAGTAAGGCATCAGCCAGGTAAGCCTACATCTTCAGGAATAGATTCCTACCCTCTGTGGAAGCCCTTAAGAACCACTTGCAAATATCCCATTTCTCCTCCAGGGACTGGGATGGTATTACAGTTCCTCACCAACCTTCATATTAGACATAAGTGTGTCACCCTCTCAGGGCAGACCTGAGACCAGTTTGTGCCACTGCCAGGAGGAAATGTGCAGAGGTCGTGTGTGAGCTATGTTGCTTTGTCCTTGCTGTATTGAGGATATAGGTATTGAGAAGGAGCCTCCACCAGCCCAGGACTCTAAGAGATGATAGCTAAGCTCTGGCCACGCCACACTGAAGTGCAAGATGAGAGAAGTCAACCTTTGTCCTGCAATGCCCTTAAGACCCAGGATCCTTTGTTCCAGCTGTGTCACAAGTCACCCTTTCTGACAAGTGTCTAAGGAAACGCAGTTGCAGTCCACACAGTTACTCCTGGGGTGGGGATGAGTGGAGACTGGGGCTATACTTATTCTGCATATCTCAGCAGATCAGTTGCCGTGTCATCTCCATATACACAAGACATGGCCATGTTCTCGTGCTACCTTTCAACATGCCAGTGTTTCATCCTCACGATTGTCCAATGTGTGTGCATCCTCCTCTCTGTAAATGCCTAGAAGGTGCTTATGTATATGTGTGTGTGTGTGTGTGTGTGTGTGTGTGTGTGTGTGTGTGTGTGTATCCCATATATATCCTAACACACACACACACGGGATATATAAACATATACAATATATAATATATGGGATAATGTATATCCCTTATATATCTCTCTTAGGGTCTTACTGCTGTGAACAGACACCATGACCACTGCAACTCTTATAAGAACAGCATTTAACTGGGGCTGGCTTACAGGTTCAGAGGTTCAGTACATTGTCATCAAGGCAGGAACATGGAGACATCCAGGTAGACATGGTACTGGAGGAGCTGAGAGTTCTGCATCTTCATCTGAAGGCTGCTAGCAGAATACTGGCTTCCAGGCAGCTAGGATGAGGGTCTTAAGCCCACACTCAACAGTGACCAGTGACATACCAAAGCATCACAATAGCCTAATATAATATATTTGGAGATATATATATATATGTGTGTGTGTGTGTGTGTGTGTGTGTGTGTGTGTGTGTGTGTGCGAGTGCGCACGTGTGTGTATTCGAATCATTCAAAGACATTTTAATTAAGTTTCTTTCCTTTTTTAAAGAAAATTTCATATGCATTACATGTATGTTCGTGTGAGGGTGTCCGTTCTCCTAGAACTAGAGATACAGACAGTTGTGAACTCTCATGTGGGTGCTGGGAATCAAACACAGGCCCTATGAAAGAGCTCCTAGTGAGCCATATCACAGAGCCGTTTCTCCCGCCCCTTAATTAAGAATCCCAGCACACCTGTGCCTTGGATTCTTCTGCTGTGAAATGGAAGTCACAATCGTGCTTGGCTCAGGGTTGATGTGAGAGTTTGAGTACAAACACCAAGACATTTACATCTAAATAATAGCTAAACAGTAATCAGGACAACAGCAGCCACATGACACAGACCTGTAAGCATTAGTCACTGATTAGTGCCACTTCTGTCTTCCTTTGGACAAAGATGACGTATGTGTGGTGTCCTTCAAAATTTTTAGCTCTCAGCTTTCTAGGGGAAAGTCTTGATTTGTAGTGTCTGCCAATTATCATGGTTGAAATATCTCACTGTGACTACCACCAGCATGATGCCACTGAAGGCAGCATCAGGAAGCATGCGAGGAAACTCATCCCACTACTTACATACATGGACAAAAGGAGTGCCAAGCACCTCACCGAGGTAGTGGGGTAATTAGAGCTTAACAGAACCCAGACACTATTGCTGGTGCCAAGAAGCACTCGCTGACAGGAGCCTGATATAGCTGTCCCCTGAGAGGCTCAGGCAGATCCTGACCAATACAGATGCATATGCTCGCAGCCAACCATTGGACTGAGCATGGGGTCCCCAATGGAGGAGTTAGGGGAAGGACTGAAGGAGATGAAGGGGTTTGCAACCCCATAGGAAGAACAGCAATATCAACCAACCAGACCCCCCAGAGCTCTCAGAGACTAAACCACCAACCAAAGAGTACACATGGAGGGACCCATGGCTCCAGGTGCATATGTAGCAGAGGATGGCCTTGTCTGGCATCAATGGGAGGAGAGGCCGTTGGTCCTGTGAAGGCTTGATGCCCCAGTGTAGGGGGATGCTAGGGCGCTGAGGTGGGAGTGGGTGGGAGAGTAGGGGAGCACCCTCATAGAAGCAGGGGGAGGGGAAGGGGGAGGTGAGGAGATAGGGGGTTTGTGGAGAGGAAATTGGGAAGGGGATAACATTTGAAATGTAAATGAATAAAATAACCAATAAAAATGTAACACAACTTATCTCATAATTTATAAGATTTTGCTTAGGGGTATTTTGCTTGGTTTTAGCTTTTGTCTCACTCACTAGGTCAGGCTGGCTTTGAGCTTACTACTGTAGCTTATATAGGCCTTGAATTTATGATCCTCCTGCCTCAGCTTCCAGCATGCTGGGATTAATGGTGTGACCATCATGTTAAGTTTTTATTTAATCTTTAATAAAGGTCATGTTTAACAACTAGCTTGCAAAATGGTGGTGTGAGGCACTGCTAGCACATCACTGGATACGTCCACTCTCCTGTCCTCAATTCGGGCAACAGCAGTGCCTGTGCTCAGCACCGAGCCTTGAGCCCCCAACACAGAGCCCTGAGCAGCTCCTGCCAATCCGCTAAAGCTGGCAATCTCGTTAAGTTATCTCTGTGCAGCTTCCCACATGAAATATATGATAAAATTTGGGTTACAAAACCCAGAGGACATGTTCTTTTATTTTATTTTTGAAATTGTTTGACAACTAGTCACTTAATGTATGATTCTCAGGTTCTGGTGAATCATGACCACCCTGCACTCTCGAGTGCTCTGGCAAAGAAAATAGACAGATTGGTTGGGGTGGCATTCACTCATGATCCTAGCCCTGGAGAGACAAGGGCAAGAAGTTCACAAGTTTGAGGGCAGCCTGGGCTGTATATATAGAAAGATTGTTGTCTCAAGAAGAAATAATAATAGCAATAATGGCATATAACAATCATGCAATTTTAATGGAACCAAATATGGGGATGGACACTAAATATAACAGCTGCCTAAGCTGATATGTTTTTGAGTTAACAATCATTTATACACACTTTGATGTCTACTATGAGATAATGTTGGCTGGAGTCCTGAGCGATCAATGTGCCCACACAGTCCCTGTCCTGTGTCTCCATGAGGCAGCAGTTGTGACTGTGAGAGAAGACACTAGACCAAGACAATCAATCCCAGGAATGCCGGTGCAGAGATTGGGTGGATGTTTGTGCTAAACTAAAGAAAGGAAAATGAGAGAGCTTGTGATTGGACACTTGTAAGTTTAGGCTGCAGGCCACCTGGGTGGAGATGACCCTGTGTGTTGGAAAGTAAGGTGGGCTCCTGGAGGAGTTGGTGTAGGCTCAGAAATGCCAATATGTATGCAGCAGCTGCATTCCAAAGCTGGTAGTCCAAGAGCTGAGGAAGACTGCCCAGAAAGCACCCACAGTCAACGATAGACAGGAGGAACAAATGTGACCACAAAGACAGTGATCACCATTTCTTTAAAATTAAAATAAAAAGCTATAAACCTAAACATTTCTGTACCGGCTGGTTTTGTGTCAACTTGACACAAACTGGAGTTACCGCAGAGAAAGAAGTTTCAGTTGAGAAAATGCCTCCATGAGATCCAGCTGTAAGACATTTTCTCAATTAGTGATCAAGTGGGGAGGGGCCTTTGTGGGTGGTATCAACCCTTGGCTGGTAGTCTTGGGTTCTATATGAAAGCAAGCCAGGGGAAGCAAGCCAGTAAGGAACATCCCTCCATGGCCTCTGCATCAGTTCCTGCTTCCTGACCTGCTTGAGTTCCAGTCCTGACTTCCTTTAGTGATGAACAGCAATGTGGAAATGTAAGCTAATAAACCCTTTCCTCCCCAACTTGCTTCTTGGTCATGATGTTTGTGCAGGAATAGAAACCCTGATTAAGACAAATTGGTACCAGGAGTGGGGTATTCCTGTGACAACCTGACCATGTTTTGGGGAGGACTATGGAAGGACTTTGGAACTTTGGGCTAAAAGATCCTTTTGATGTTAGGAGCTCTGTGGGATGTTGTGTAGAAGCTTGGAAGATAATGTTGAGAACAGTGCAGAAGGTAGAGGCCTGGCTTGTGAAATTTCAGAGAGAAGATTAAAGACTCTTACCAGGGCCGTTGCTATTTTGATTGTGAAGATTCTGTGGTTTTGGTTAGCTGGGGCTGAAGAATAATCTGTGATTAACAAGATACCAAAACTACTAAAGTGAAAACTTTGCATTATTGGGGCTGTTGATGCTGGTTAGCTGGAGCTAAGACATTAGCTGTGATTAAGAAGAGACCAGCATCATTGAGGTGAAATCTTCTGGGAAGTGTTTTCTGAGAGCACAGAGGCTGCATTCCAGAGATATCCAAGGCTGTACCTTGCGCTGTGGCTGGACTTTGTAATGTGTAAGAGTCACCCAGGTGGTACTGGTTTTGAAGGCATGAAGGGGTCATGAAGAGCAGCTGAGGCTCAGCACTGTGAGAGGCCGAGGAAGGCCATTGGTGAAGGTGCAACCTCAGTTGCAATTGATGGCACAGGACTGAAGGGGTCATGCAAAGGAGTTGAGGCTTGGCACCATAAAGAGAGCCTATGAGAGGCTATTGGTGAAGCCTAGTTGCAGCAGAAGACAGCAGTGATTTGGAGATGCTAGTACCATGAGATGGCACCACTAAGAATAGCAGCAGCAGTGGAGAAGAGGCATCTGGAGCCTAGAAAACAAGGTGTGTGCTACAAAGGACAGAGCTGGAGAAGTGACCCAAGTCCATGGAGGATCCCAAAAGATCGTGAGTGGATCCCAGACATTGGACGGTTGGAGTTTGATTTTGCTTTTGATCATGACTGTGCCCTGATATTTTTCCCTCTTGAAGGAAGAAGATATTTTAGTGGAGCCCACAGATAATAGACTTTTAATTGTAAAAAAAAAAAAAAAAAAAAAAAAAAAAAAAAACTTTGAATTTTAAAAGATATTGGATATTTTAAAGGAATTTAAATTTTAATATGTAAGAATTTGCAAAGACTGTGGAACTTTTGAAGTTGTTTAGATATTGGGGATGAATAAGGAAGTAAGGGTTGAGGCTTAATAGTGATGTGTTTGTGTGTCAAGTTGACAAGGGGTCAATTGTACTGGCTAGATTTGTGTTAACTTGAAGCAAGCTGGAGTTATCACAGAGAAAGGAGCTTCAGGTGAGAAAATGCCTCCATGAGATCCAGCTGCAAGGCATTTTCTCAATTAGTGATCAAGGGGGGAGGGCCCCTTGTGGGTGGTGCCATCTGTGGGCTGGTAGTCTTGGGTTCTATAAGAAAGCAGGCTGAGCAAGCCAGGAGAAGCAAGCCAGTAAGTAACATCCCTCCATGGCCTCTGCATCAGCTCCTGCTTCCTGACCTGTTTGAGTTCCAGTCCTGACTTCCTCTGGTGATGAACAGCAGCATGGAAGTGTAAGCTGAATAAACCCTTTCCTCCCCAACTTGCTTCTTGGTCATGATGTTTGTGCAGGAATAGAAACCCTGACTAAGACAATTTCTAAGCAGATTCAAGATTCTCTTCTAGTAACCTCATAGAATGCAAATTGTGAGAGGCAGATTCTTACAGGAACATGAGTGGACATAAATGATTCTGTAAACCCCCTGCCGGGTGTCCTGCCAGAGTGTGCCTGGACTAGCCCAGAACCTCTCCCAACAATGTTAGAGGTAAACAATGTTAGAGCTTCTCAACTGAAGCTCCTTTCTCTGTGATAACTCCAGCTTGTGTCAAGTTGACACAAATCCAGGTTTTAGTCTAACCTGAAATAAATTACAGTGAACTCTAGTGAAGTCATCTTAGTTTTTGGTGTGAAGGATACTGGACTTCACTGTGCTCAAGACTGTGACCCTTAGCTTGATATCCCACTAGATGGCGCTGCTTATCCACATAGCTGGAGAAACTACTCTATCAGAACTAGTGTCCTAATTTGGTTGTGTTTTACTGTGACAGTGTGCCTTCCTCTGTTGGAATCAGAGATTCGTTCCATTGGTTTTTGGCAGAAATCTCTCTTTGTTTCAGTCCCCATCTCTTTTGCCCTCATTCTCTGTCACACACTCTTACACACACACATGCGCGCGCACACACACAGAGAAACAGAGAGACAGACAGACAGACAGACACACACACACAGACACACACACAATCTCTTGAGTGTAGCCTCTGCCTGCATGGCTTGCACATCACCGTTTAGAAGATGTTCATCTCCCAAGCCCCATTCCTTCTTTGGGTCGTTCTGAGGATTCTACAGGAGAAGCAGAACTAAAGAAGCTCCCCTGCCTCTCCCAAACAGGCTTCCTTTCCTATCTCCTTTTCCCCCACACCCTTCCTTCTTCCACACAACCTTACTGATACCTTTTCCCGATCAGAGCCCCTGATTCCTCAGCTTCCCTGCTGGGTGCCTGCTTGACCAGCTAAGTCTCCAGAAGTGTCTTGCCTCTACTGTATGATGATGTCTGCCTCCGTCTATCCTGCAGTGGGAATGCAAGGTCTCCTTTGAGCTCAGCTATCATCCGCAGCATGTGTTCTTGCTAGGTTTAGGAGAACTGGTTAAGAACATGGGCACGTGGCCTGATGACTTGATCATATCACCAAGGAGTCCAGAACCTAAATGGCAGGGTCCAAACTAGTTAACAGCCTTGCAGACTGCAGGCTCAGAGAGAGCTCAGTGGGGGAGGATGGCTGAAGGAATGCACAGGACTGGGGACAACCTTGAACTTGAGATTAGAAAAGGTTCCCGAAGCAGAGGGAGAGGCAGAGGGGGCAGCAGAGGGGGTAAGCTGGCTGAAGAAGAGAGAGCAGAGCTCACTAAGGCCACGTAGAGCAGCGCCGCCGGGCTGGAAAGTACACTAAGAATTAGCCAGCTGAGACAGGAAAGGGATCGGAGACACACTGTGAGGGTCTTGGAATACTGAACTAGAAGGAGCCAGCAAAGGCTCTCCAGACCTCCCTGGGCTCCGTGCTGCCCCTCTGGCCACTCACATAAAGCCTTAACCCAGTGCCTCAGACCCTGTGCTCATTTGCAAATCGGCTGTTGCATCTGTCATTAAAGTGTGAAGGAGTCACACGGGAGTAGGGCGGGTTGTCACTCAATGACTGGTGTCTCCACAGATAAGGAGAAAGGGGGACCAAGAGATGGCAGAGACAGACTGGGAGTATCACAGCTGAGAGACAAGACTCACAGTGTCCTGCAGAAGCTGCCAGAAAGTCTTCTGTGTGGTGCAGGGTGCACAGCACAGCCCTTAATATTTTTATATCTTGGACTTGGGGCCTCTAGAGTCCCAAGATAATCCATTTTGTTATGTAAACAATGACCAGTGTGTGGTACTTTGTTAAGGCATCTGCAGAGTCCCCCCCACACCCTAGCCTGAGTCCCTGCTAACCATCTCCAGCTGCCCTGGAAGACCCTCCCACACCTACATGACCTGTTCCTCTGTGCTCTCTGGGTTCCCTCTGTGTTCTCATGTTTCGGTCAAAGCCCACCTCCTTCTAGAGTTGGCAGTATCCTGCCCATGACAAGTCGTTCTGTAGATTTAGATTCCACAATACAATTGTCTTTTCTGGGCACAGATGTTAGATATTAGGCTGATTTCCAGTAATATCCTAGAGGTTCCCATGCCACACCTAGTTGAGGAGCTATGAAGGCTTGTAAATTAGTCCTCAGTCAATATACTTACTGTGTCAGCTGATTCGTATATTTCAAAGTGTGATAGTATGAATAGGGTTTGTTTTTAATCCCTGGGAGTTTCTCATGCTGGAAACTTGGTGGAATGTGGTAGAATAATTAAGACCTGGAGCTTCCTGGGAACTAACTAGGTCACTGGGGCGCCACACTTGGAAAGAATTAATGTTGAAATTTTAGAATGCATTAGTTCTCAAGGAAGAATATTATTATCAAGAAGATCACCTTGTGTTGACCTGTTCCTTATACAGTCAGTTTCTCTTCCTGCTTCTCTACAACACGGTGACATAATCACAGGGACTTTTGCTAGAGGCTAAATAGCCAAAACTGTTTGATTTGGAACACCGATACTCTGGTGAATATATGAGTTAAATACCCCCCCCCTTTTTTTTTTTTTTTTTTAAAGAATATAGTTCAGCCTCAGGTATTTTTGTTACAGCAACCAAAAACTAACAAACACACACAGACTTCAAGGAAGTTGGTATTAGAGGTGGCAGCAGCTTTGAGGGCTAGCACAACAACATTTTTTTATAGCTGATCACTGATTCAGTGAATATAAAATTAAATAACATCAGTCATGCTTTGGGCTTGAATCCCAGCAACTCAGAACACAGGCAAACAAGTGCAAGCTGCACACCATCTCTGAATCTATTTTCTCACAAGCAAGTAAAGTTTTGTTGTTCCAGGTGTAAGATCTGAATGTCCACAAGGGACCAGACGCTGGTGAAGAGTTTTTCAAGGCGACTAAAGGCAGGACAATTTTACTCTCTTCTTTTTGTTGTAGTCAGTGACGTTGGAGTAGAAAAACTTCACACCCTATTAATTCCCACAGTGAATGTTATTCCCAGGATTCGCAATGGGTATGGATGTTTACACATCATGAACGTTGTTGTCTGAAAGTTTCAGATGACTCCCTAACACCGTGAACAGTGAGTGACCATGGAGTTTGCTGGAGTCCAGCCAGAAGATAATTTTGTACTGCTTCACCATGCTCACACTCACCAACATTTAGTGTGAGTGAGATGTATGTGACAGAAAGAGAAGTCTGAAACCCAGGTCAGATGTGGTGTATTGGCCAGGGTTCTCTAGAGTCACAGAACTTACGGAATGTCTCTATATATTAAGGGAACTTATTGCAATGACTTACAGTCTGTAGTCTAACTAACCCAACAATGGGCAGCTATTGATGGGAAGTCCAAGAATCTAGTAGTTGCTCAGTCCCAAGAAGAGGCTAGTTGTTTAAGCTGGACTTCTGTCGAAGTAGGTTCCAACAGATGTGCTAGCAATTAAGTGCAAGCAGGCAAAGAAGAGTGATCTTCCTTCTTCCAATGTCCTTATGTAGGCCTACAGCAGAAGGTGTGGCCCAGATTAAAGGTGTGTACTGCCACACCTAGATCTGGAACTTGCTTTGTCCCAGGATGATCTTGAATTTAGAGATCTACTTGCTTCAGTCTTCTGGGATTAAAGGCATGTACTACTTTGCCTGGGCCTAAGCTTTTCATGGCCACTATGCCTCAAGATCTCCATGTCGAGATCCAGGTCAGAAACTTGTGTCTTCCAGCCTCCAAGATTTGGATCACAGGTATGCCCTCCACTTCTGGATTGTAGTTCATTCCAGATGTAGTCAAGTTGACAATCAGGAATATCCACCACACCAGGCATGGTGATACGTACCTGTGATCCCAGCACTCCAGAGGCTGAGGCAGGAGGATAGTTAGTGTAAAGGCCGCCTGTGAGCTACACAGTGAGATCTTGTCTCCAGAAGGCAAAGTTTGGGGACATAGTTTAGAAAGCAAGAGGGTAACACGAACTTGCTAAGTGTATGCCAAGCTCAGGGTTCCACCCTCTGCACAGATCCATTGCCAAAGAGTTATCCAAAGAGTCTCTAGGCGCTGGCCACAAGAAGAGACCAAGAAAGAGGAAGGGCTTTCTGAGAAGTGCCAGGTGTCTACCTCATTTGAGTATGTCTAGGTCTCCCTTAGGAAAGTCAAAAAGCAAGAGAGAGAGAGTGGGAGGCACCCCAGAAACAGAGAGGGGGCTACAGTGGGGAGGCATTGCACTGACAGAAGAGGGGACACATGGGCCAGACTGGGGCAGACTTTGAAAGCACTTTTGCATAAGAGCATCCTGCAGAGAGAAGGGACCAAAGAGAGATGAGTGAGTCTGTGGCCTAGAAAGGCATGGAAAGATGAGTGCTTTGAAATCACCCACAGGGTGTATTGCCCACCAGCCAACCCCAGGGGTGGAGCTTGGTTAGATGTCTCCAGCTCTATGTGTCTCCAGAGATCACATAGAAGCATCTCTCAACATCCTTGTCATGGGACCTCAACACACAGAGAAGGACATTAATACCAGGTGCCCCAACTTCATGCAAGAAGCCTCCTTCTCCTGTAGGTCCCGCCCAACACTTTGCCCTGCCCTGGCAAGGCCAGACATATATGGCT
This sequence comes from Uromys caudimaculatus, assembly GCA_028551405.1. Classification (NCBI taxonomy): domain Eukaryota; kingdom Metazoa; phylum Chordata; class Mammalia; order Rodentia; family Muridae; genus Uromys; species Uromys caudimaculatus. Next base: position 93,926,083 of record CM052709.1, on the reverse strand, counting down.
GGTGTCACCCTACCAGGCCTGTTCTTGGGAACACTTTCTTGCTATAGAGAGATCTTTTCAGGTCTTCAGAGGAGACTGTTCTGGGCATAGAGAAAGCTCGTGGGCATCTTCTGGGTCTTGGGGCTCAAGATCAGATGGTTCAAGCATGCAAGTAGCCCTGGAGGGAGTGAAAGTTCCTTGAGTCTTGCTGCTAGCAAGGTCAGTTCATGCAAACCCGTTGAACAGTGCGTTTTCTCCCTGCTGGCTTTATTATCTCTATTTTTTGAAGAGTTGGCATTTTAAACGATCCGAATGACATAGAATCTATCTTAATTATAACCTTTCCTCTCAGGGCAAAGAGTTGTCTATGAAAGAAGTTTTTAAATTTCTTAATTAACCTGCAGTGACTTTACTTTGCCAAAGCTCGTGCTCTGGAAGCATTAGGATCTTTGCTCTCTCTCTCTCTCTCTCTCTCTCTGCTGCCCAGAGTAGTTTAAAAAAACAGAACAACAAACCCAACATAATAAAGATTGAAGAAAAAAATCAACAACCCTGTAGCAGTAAACTGCTGGGATATCAGAGGCCAGAAAGTCTGAGGAAGCAGGCAGCTCACACATCCAGAATATAAAGTCACAGGTCTCGGAGATTAATGTTCACATCCTGCATACGTCATTTCCAAGGCGATATCTGAGGATAAATTGCTCCTTTTTTAATCTGCCTCAGATCTAATTTTTGATGATGAGGTTTTTATAAGCAGGCTCTAATTCATTAATATGTGGCTTTTTACTATCCACTTTATCTTCCAGAGACAGTCCTTAATCCGCCTAAACAGAGATTGCATCTGGGTTCAATAAGAAGAATAGAGCAGAGATACAACCAGGGAAGAGACATGTCTAGTCCCAGATTCTATTTAGACTTCCGTCCCTTGCAACCAAGGAGGACTTCCTTGGAAAATAATGTCTTCAGGCTCCCTACCAACTCAGTTTCTCCTCAGACCTAGAAATGATCTAGCAAACAACTTCACAGGGCTATAGATTTATAGTATATCAAATTAACAAAATTAACATAATTTAACTGCAAGGAAATAAGAGAATCTCACCTTTCTATTTTTAACTTACCCTTTTCAGATTCTTCTTTGTGTCCTGATGGCACATGGGAAGCCATATGACTTTTGGGCACCGGGTTGCGACAATGTTAGCCTAATGTAATTTAGGAGAAGCAGTAACTATGGGGTGTGAATGGGGGAACCCCATCTCAGGCTGGTCTTTAATGGTTGCTGTCTTCTAGGAATGTTGTCCCTTATGGGGTCCTGCAGTTGCTAGGGCCATGTGTTGTATGATCATTTGGGCCTCCTAACCAGGGAGGAGGTTGAGTTTCCTGGTCTCATCTTCTGCACCATATACCGTTTGATATATATTAAGCATAGTCATTTTAACCTTAAGTAGTATTAAGTATCATACCGCAAACTCCCCAGAACAATGCCATCAGCTGGAGGCCAGATGTTTAGACACAGAAGCATGTAGGAAACATTCTTATCCAAACCACAAGTGACTTTTATGAAGGAAGTCCCTAGTGGGTGCCCAAGAAGCATGTGCACAATTCTAAATATCTGAATGCACTAACTCACTGAATGCTCGTATGTCATGAGTATGCCCTTCTTTTGTGGGTGGGAAAAAAATGGAAACGGGAACCCACATGACCAGTGTCACACCTAGGTACCCTGACCCAAATGCAGGGTAAAAGGTCTGAGCCCACTTCCAGGTTGGAAAGCTCACTCAAGCCCATCAATCCCTGGTCCTGAAAACCCATCAATCCTTGAGCTCAAAACCCCAATCCCTTCCCTGGAAAATGCCACCCTGGAAAACTGCACCCCTCAAAGCCCCTGTATAAAACCTGCCACCTGCTCAGTTCCCTGCTGCTTCTAGCCCAAGCAGAGGCAGCCACCCTCTTGTGTCTCTCCCAATAAATCTTTTGTGAGAGGTTTGTCATGTGATGCGACTCTGATGTTCCTTGGCTCCAGACTGCCAGGATAGCTTTCCTTCTGCACCACTTTCAGAGGGGAAGTCCTTCCCCTTAGAGCTGTAACAAACAACACTTGGAGTGGGGATCAGGTGCTTACTTCTCTGACACTTTACTTCAGGATGGGAGACCTCTTAGAAGCTATTGTAGATAATGTGAGACAAGTATTTCCGTCACTGATGGTGAATGGCAAGGTGGTGTGTGTGTGTGTGTGTGTGTGTGTGTGTGTGTGTGTGTGTGTATGTGTGTGTGTGTGTCGCCCTTGTTGACAGTATTTTTTTTACTACAAACAATAGTGAACTGTGTATGTATGTATATATGTATATATGTATGTGCAGTATGCATAAGCATTTATTTGCATGTACAATGGCTAAGTTTTTAACTTGAGAGATTCACCTATGGCACTAAAAAATGAAACTCAAATGTGGCAAGCTGTCTACTGTAAAGGCCCCTCGGGGTTCCCAACATTTGTAAGCATGGACCTAGAGGAAGGTGGCTCTGTAAAAGGCATCAAGAAGCAGCTTTGAAATATGTGGGCAGCAGCTGACATGTACAACATGCTATGAAATGGCTCCAGGGTGCTCCAGTCTGAGTAATCAGAGGCTGTGAAGGGGAAGAGGTGAGCAGACATCTGTGGGTGCCCAGGCACCTTCCTGCAGGTGGGGACAGTCACCTGCACCTACTTCTTTTTCTTAGAGGAAAGTATTCAATTTGTTTGTATTTATTTGTTTAAATAAAGTGAAATTTAATCATCGCTGAAACAATACCACAAATTACACACACACACACACACACACACACACACACAGGGACAGACAGAGACAGACAGAGACAGAGAGCAGAGAGACAAGAGAGACAGAGACATCCTGTGATGTGTAGTACTTCCTTCCAAGGTCAAAGCCTTCCATCTTGGAGGGAAACTTCAGAAAACACAGAATGTGAAAGAGGAAAAACAATTGAACATTTTAAGACAGGATGTCTATAAGGAGGTGATCAAGACAGGAAGTGAACAACTCAAAACAGCTTCAGGAAGTCCATGAAACTAAGCAGATTCACTAGCCCCTCCCTTCCCAAGAACATATGAACAGTAAGGCATGGATGGGGAAAGTCACTGTTAGACAAGCCATGCTGCTTAGCAGTGGCTCAGATTTAGCTACCTGCAAGAGGCTAAGATCAACTGGCCAATTACGATCCATTGAGCGGGTGTCAGGCTATGCAGTGAGCTTCAGGTGCCTAGCTTATAATAGCTGGGGTGGGCTTGGTAATGCAACTGTCTTTGTATCATTTCTGATCCTGTAAGTGACCTCTCACCCATATTCCTCTAAGTGACCCCAATAAAAATTCACTGGTTCATCAAGATGGACTGTGTGCTAGCCTCACTTTCGTCTGTCATCCGTTCGCTAGATGAGGTGAGTAGGTGTTTGTTTGCATCTCTCCAGAAATAGTGTCACACAATATTCTGTTATCTACCTTTTTCAGTAGGTAGTCATACCTCCCTAAGTGAACTTTCACCTTACCTACCACCATCAGCTTAGTATTTTTCAAAGAATTCCTAAGTTTCCTTTGCTACAGCCAGTTAACTCCAGCCAGGACCCAATCTGAGGTCATAAGCAACTTCTGGAAATGTTCCTAAGGACTTTTAATCTAGAATTTTGAGCCTTGCCTGGGGCCTCACAGAACATACATCCTGAGTGTGTCTGGAGTTGCCCTATGGGAGTGGCATTGTTTTCCCACTGTGACATTTGTGGCAACTGAGGATTAGATCTAAAGGAGACCTCTGGGTTGGAATCCATGGTTCTCTTATGTGAACAGGGCTCGGCTTCCCTGTTCATATCCAGAGACAAAGCTTGCATGGCCCCCAGCTGCAGAAAAGAATGGCTTCTGGATAAAAGTCTGTTTCCTCTTTCAAATATTCTCATGGTTTTGTTTCATTTGTTTATTGTTATTATTGGCTATTTTCCTGGCATTTAGTCAGAGGCTTCCCAGACAGGGCACACCCCAAACCAGGAAAGTCTCAAGTCACTTACACACTAGAGAACAAAATAAAAGTGCTTAGGGAAATGAGAACCTCCAAGTTTACCGACAGACCAGCTATTATGGAGACCAATGGATGGAGAGGTTTCCTGGGAAAAACCAGGGACTTCAAACACATGGCTTACAGAATCTATTAAAACGCACAGCCCAGAGCAGCAGTGGGGTGAATGGGCACGAGATAGGGACAGAAAGTTGCCAGTGTAAAGAGACCCATTTCTGAATGTCATGTCCTGCTGCTGCCTCCAGAGTTTGTGTGCTGCAGGGACCTGGGGCTGAGGAGCTGTGAAGGATCAGAGAGCTGCCCTGCCAGATGCCTGTGTTAGATACAGCTTCACAAACACTATGCAGTATACTCCGAAGTATACCAGCCTCCGACTCTTGAGTCCTGGGTTGGCACGTCTCTCTGTCCCCTGCTATGCTCAGCACACATGCATATGTCCCGCTCTGTGGCTACACCTGTGGCTACTTAGCTACTTCCTGCTCCCCCTTCTCCCTGTTCCTCCTCTCCTTTTTCTTCTCCTCTGCCTCTCTTTTATAGACTCGGCCTCAGTCTGTAGCCCAGGTTGGCCTGGAACTCATAATTTTCCTTGCCTTAGCCTCTTCACAGTACCAGCAGGACCAGTTTGCGGCACCTGTAATATTTAGTTTTATGATTAAACCATAACCATCACACAGTGTACCCATGTTTATTCCCAAGGCAGCCAAACATGGGGACAGAGAGCAGGGCAGTAAGAATATTTTGGGGATGAAGAAGCGAGAGAAGTCAAGATGGAGGGATGTGTGAGTGGAGTTGAGGAGAGGTGGGTGTGGGGTCGTCATGCAGCTACAAGGGGACTTCATGGCTGTCCATGGGCACACTCAGAAAACAGTTGACAATGTTGGGGTTGCCTCAAGTGATTCAAGTCTGTGACTTCATGGATTCGAGCTGCACCATTGCAGCCTCCAGGTTTCTGAACTCCAACGTGTACAAACCATTAGCATCGTGACCCCTGTGTTAGCGGAGCAATTATCCACAGCAAAGCTCAGGAGAGGCTAATAGCAAACTTCTTAGTGCATTCAGCTTTAAAATTGGTGTTTGAAAGGCAGCTGAAAGCTAGTGGCATGGGTTCGATCCAGAGGGCTTATTAAGGTTCTATCCTCTGTTTAAATCAGCCCAGTTCATCTCTACACCAGATTAGGAAATCACAGAATGACATCCAAGGCAGTGCTCAACCCATTCTGTGCTTAAAGGAGTGTCTCCTACCGAGGAGAGAACAAGGGACTGAAAAGAGTAGGTGAAAGAGGAGGTATAACTGGGTGCGGAGGGGTCATGGAGGGGTCAGGAGGGGTCATGGAGGGGTCAGGAGGGGTCATGGAGGCATCAGGAGGGGTCATGGAGGGGTCATGGAGGGATCTTGGAGGGGATCATGGAGGGGGTCATGGAGGGGATCATGGTGGGGTCAGGAGGGGTCATGGAGGGGTCAGGAGGGGTCATGAAGGGGTCATGGAGGGGTCATGGAGAGGTCATGCCACATGCATGATACTCCAAAAGAAAACATTTAAAAACTGTGTATATGGTCATGGGAACGGATGCTTTGTGAATGAGCATTTATACACACACATACGGAATCTAAAGCACAAGGGGTGTAAATAGCTAAGTAAGTAAGGGGGAGGGGCTATGTGGAGAATTTAAGGCGTTGCCAAAATGTAGACATCAAGATGAATTATAGTTAAAAAAAATCATGAAAATTCACCAAGAAATAACTACCAAAAATTAAAACTAAAGTGTTGCATTTACAAAGCCTACCTGATAAGGTTTTCTGAAATCGAATTAAAGTATTATCTCCCTTGGTCAGGGCACGTTGGCAGGCACACACCTGTAATCTCAGCTACTGTGGCAGTTGAGGCAGGAGAGTCACAATTTTGATACCAGCCTGGGCTATACAGTAACACACTCTGAATAAAATCTTACATAGAGCTGGAGATATGGTAACCTATGACACAGTGAGGTCTTAGGTTCCCAGCACTGCCAAGAAAACACAGCTACCTTGAGCATGGAGATTTTTGAGCGTCTCATGCATCTTGTATTAGATGGAGTGCCTTGTCTACCCCACACAATACTGGCCCTGAGTGGCAGAACTAAACTGTGAATATCCATAATGGGTCACGTGAGTCCCATGCTTCCTAGGAGAGGGTTCCCATTGTGTCTGCAGACTTTGGGAGTAAAGCAGGCGCCAATGCGTTGGTTCTGGGTAATATGAAGACATGTGTCCACACAGAAGGGACTCTCTTGACTTCAGAGTATGGAGTCAAATATTCATCTTTGAGCCACATGGCTGGATCCACAAGGCTCATAAGTGCACAGACCAGAGCTTGACCCAAGGACGGCTTAAAAGTCAGGCTCTTCCCATGATCCTTTCGAGTATCTGAAGTGCTTCAGAGCTAATTTAGCTGATAGAATTAGGCATGCATAAGAATTCTGTCAGGTTTCACTTTGGAAAAAAAGTCATATGGAAAGTATGTGTGTAGGCACAGACAGAACAGCGAGGTAAGATGCCAGAGAGATGAAAATAAAGGAGGAGGACTTGTGGTAGGAGAAATTATAGTGAGGGTGGAAAAGGAAGGCCCCCAACGAATGCTTCAGTCAGCAGAGTTCTTCAAAATATAGTTTGAATTGAATCTTAATTTTGTTTAAGAAGATAAGCAAAATTATTTTATTTTTGATTATTAATTTTATTTTTGTTTATATGTGTGCCTGCATGAGTGTATGTGTACCACCACATGTGTGCAAGCTCACGTGGATCTAGAAGAGGACACTGGAACCCCTGGACCTGGAGTTACAGTTGGTGAGTCACTAGATGCGTGCTGGAAATGGAGTTCTGGGCCTCTGTGGGAGCAGTAAGTGCCCCTAACCACTGAGGCATCTTTCCAGTCCCCGAACCACACAGTTGGTACTGATCTCCATAACAACCTTTAGGATACAGATAAGATATAGAGTAGAGATACAGAGATACAGACAGACACCGAGGCTGGACACACAGTGGCTTGAATGCTCAAGGTCATGTAGTGATCACCTGTGATGCCCAGAGCTGCCCAGACCTAACATAAACAACAGAGCCCAGAAGGACATGTGTGAGTATGTGTGTGTGTGTGTGTGTGTGTGTGAGTGTATGTGTGTGTGTGTGTGTGTGTGTGTGTCCATTCACATGCACACATGACCTCAGAATCACTGGGCCACATGGCATCATCTTCGTCTGAACCAGAGAGTTTTTCACGGCAGATGCAGCACCAGAACTGTCCACACTCCCGGGCCCGTGCTCTGTCCTCACTAACACTTCATCCCTCCACCTTTCCTTCTTAATAAAAGTTCATTTCTCTAGGAAACACTGGTCTAGAAATGTATAAGTACGAATGATTCTAACTAACAATGGCTTCACCCACTTTCTAGCTTATGATGATGGTGTACAAACCACACATATTTAACTGAAATCATGCTTGGGCATTTTGAGTTTGGACCTTTTCCTCAGCTGGCACTGTGAGTTATGGGGATAGGTTACAGGACATAGTCTGTGCCCCCACCGCAGTGTATGTGTATTGGGTTAGCTTGGGTGGTACATGTGCAGATGTGATTTAATTTATAGTTTTAAATCTGGGATGGGGTTTTAGGATGTGATCCTACCAGAAACTGAGAAGCTTTTGTAACCTCTTCATTCTAGAATCCTCCAGAAAAGATCCATTAGCTTTTCAATTGAAACTACCAAAGACACACACCCTAATGCTATCTCAAACTCCTTGCTGGGTATGCCCAACCATCCTGACTCACAGCACTGTTATCTTTGTCCAGCCCTAATCACGCCCCTTCAGTGGAAAGACCCACCCTAAACAAGGTCACCAAAGCTTATCAAGGAACCTGGCTTTCTCCCTTATATCTGACTCTGTCCTTCACAGTGAAGGCAAACACAGCCTTGTGTGCTAATCAATGATGACTCCAAGGAACAAGCATTTCATAATGCAGAAAAGACAAAAGGACAATGGGGACATTCCTCTAGAGATAGGGTGATCACGTCATGCTGCAGAACTGACCCTTCCTGCGTGGTACTGAGGGTGCCTTTGACATGTATCGAGAGAAATGGTGATCAGGTAGACGTAACTCCAGGGGTTTGACATCTTAGTTCCCGGCTTCCGCCCCCACCCCCGTAGAAGAGAAATGTATATTTATCAAGAACGCTCTTTCAGCTTCTCTTGGCTATCTAATAGGGGAACTCTCCTGTCTTCAGCATCTCACACTCACAGTTCCCTTTTGTTCCAAGATGGTACCTTGGCAAGGGGAAATTGGGAGCTCTCATAAACACACAGCTCAGGGCTGCTCAGCTTCAAGCCCAGGACCTCTCTGCCGCTCTGTGGGTCACAATAGTGACTGCGCACCTGGCCACTGCTCACCCTGATGCCATCTTCTGCTAGTGACACAACCTCACAGTTCACTGGCCTGGCACCTCCCTGCTGGCCTCTTTTCTTTTGCTGTCACAGTGTCAGCATGGCCCTCCCATTTGCCCCTCACTTATACCAGGGCTCCACTGGCCTATGCTGTTCAAATGTTTCCCAGACAGAAGCCACTGTCCTTTTTGCGTTGTCCTCTGGAATGTGGGTGAACATCTTTCGTGGGAACTGAGGGAGGACACTGTCTTCTGTGACCCACTGTCCTAGCAACTCCACCAGCAGGACTCCTGAGGGACTCTGCAGTGTCACATAGACAAAGGTATCTATGGTGTTTAGTGTCTCTTCAATCTATCAGCATGGGGAATTTCTTCTTAGCCCAGAAAGGCAAGGCAGCCTGGGTCATTTTACCTGAGTGGCCATGACAAAGGACTGATTTCCTTGCCATTTTGGAGGCTGGAAGGTGATGTCAGGTACCAGTAATGTTGATTCCTTCCAAGACTTCTCGCCAAGGCTTACACGTGGTCACCTCCTTCCTGACCCTTCACACTGTGATGGCTGCCTCTTTCCTGATCCTTCACACCGTGATGGTTACGTCCTCCCTGACCCTTTGCACAACGATGACCGCCTCCTTCCTGATCCTTCACGCCTTCTTCTCTTGGTGTATCTCTGAGTCTGAATTTCTGTTTTTCTCAGAGCACAAATCATACCGGGTGACAGCCTACATAAAGAGCTTATTTTCTCCCAGGCACCTTCTTAAAGGTCCTGTTTCCATGAGAGGCCACACTCTGAGGTTCTGACAGGTAGACTTCTGACATGTGAACTCTGGGGGTCCTCTATGGTAGGTCTTTCTCTGTTGTTTTCCACATGCTCCATCCTTTTCTTGCATGAGAATCAAAGCTCTGGTCATGTGCTTTCCTTCCTACGTGATCCACTTCCTCTGTTCCCCACATGGCAAATGGCTACCATGGAACTTTGCTTATAGGAGAAGGAATCGGGAGTCCATTAATTTAACATTCTCTATTTGTTCCCTTTGTTTTTTTGGAATAGAGTCTCACTGTGTAGTCACAGATGGTCTGAAACTTACTATATAGACCAGGCTGGCTTCCAACTGACAGAGACTGACTGGCTCTGTCTCCTGAGTGCTGGGACTAAAAGCATGTACCATCATGCTCCGCTCAGCTTAATATTTTCTAAATATCTTCTTGACTTTGGGCAAGGTTCAAATGATAGCCAAGGATAGGCCTGACAAGTGGAGTTGAAGATAGGAGTTTGGTAAAGATTGAAGTTGCACCTGAGAGTAGATACACTTCAAGAAAAAGATACATGATAGACTCACGGGGCTGAAGGATGTGTGAGGACCAAGCCCCTTTCTGTACTCTGGGAAAGAATGGCTCAGACCTGCTGAGGGAGTTAGCTCTCTATGCCCTGTCACCATTTGGACCCCAGTAAAGAGATTCCCAAGTGACAGAGGCTTCATTCCCCTCAGAGAGACTGCCAGGGTTCTCAGAGAATCTTCTAGAATTAGTGCGAGACCTCCAACTGTGAAGACATTCAGTTCCACAGTCCAAGAGAGTATTCAGATCTCAGGGTGACTGTGTCTGAGCCCCGAGGCTGCTGAGGTTTGGGAATGAGCAGGTTCTTTGAATCAGATTGAAAGGGGAAAGCCCGAAAGGGTGGGGAAAGGAAAAAAGACAAGGTTGATTGACACTTTCATGGCTGCTTATTCTTCAATAAGCAATTTGGGGGCCATTCATCATGTAACTGTTATCCAACTGTTCCTTTTTATCTTTAATGAAATGTGTTTCTTCTGTGGAATCTTCTATAATTTGACTTTTTCTGTTTGAGTAGCTGTTAGTATTTCGTGGTAAGCCTCAAGGCAGCAGAACATTCCTCAGAAGTTTTCGGGGTATCTGATGGAGTTTATCAGTTTCCTTTTATTAGCTTCTTTCTTGCCTCGCCAAATGATTAGAGAGTTCTTTCATAATTACGCCAAGCCTGAAGTGATAATGAACCACTCCTAATGAGAAAGTCATTTCGGGGAGTGGGTGGAGGTCACCACTGGTTTGCAAGTCCCAGAGGACCATCTGCTCCCCCTAGTGGCAGAACGTGGTACTAACCGATCCGCAGAGCTCACTCTGGAGTCCCCAGGAAGCACGAACAGAGCATTCTTCTTCATTTATCCCAGAATTTTACAAGCAGAACTTGAAATGTGATGGTTACAATCACGAAGAACTTAATACACCACTTATTTCTGCATATGACTTTATACGATCCCACCTGTTACTTGCTTAAATTTGAAAAAAAAATCCCTCACGGATTAAAATGAGTAATCTCAGAGAAATCACATATCTTAATTCGTCAAAAGACAGACACCGGGATTATTAAGAGTGTGTCAGGCACTGACACGGCTGTGTTAGCTATTCTTAATGGACTTTCATGCGGAGCTGGTAAATACTGCTGAGTGACTCCATTTTGGGGTAACAGTAAATGTTGAGACGGGAACATGGCCTAACGTTTCCCCTTTGAAGCTTTCTCCATGTCTGAACATGCCGAGAAGAGCTTCATGCCACTTCCCGCTGTCTTTCCCTGAGCTTCCTCAGGGAAGTGGGAAATTAGTCTCCAAATTTCCAAGTTAGTGTAAGAGAAAAATAGGCTCTTAAAGCCTGTAAGTTGAACTGAAGACATTCTAAGACCAAAATTTTACAGGATCACAAGTGGTATAAAGACACCAGTAAGCATTATGTACCTCAAAGGACTCGACAACAAAGAAACCACGCCTCCAGAACGAGCCATAGTTAAATGCTCACAATGCTAAGCCATTCACGATGTGGCTGCACTCACTGGATGTATACGCACAAACTGCCGCCAAAGAAAAATTGAAAAATGTGAGCCATAGGCAGTTGCTGGATACTTAGTATTAACCCAGAATGCTTTGCGTTCTGTACCATGACCAATGGGAAGAGCAGGCTTGGGGCCAGAGGGGGGAACAAAGTTGTTTGAATTTGTAAAAATAAGTTGAAACCCAGTAAGCTAGGGTTAACTATAATGTTTAGGATCCAAAGATCCAGGGAAGCACACTTTAAGACAGTTTGTTTCTCTGATAGACTCTATAGGGTCCAAAATAGTGCATTGTAGCTGTGTACTTTCTGGGACAGCATCCTAATTTACAGTTCTTGCTCCTTCTAGAAATGGTTATTTGAGGGTATATATCCTGGGCAAGCCTCTCAAACACATCCACCATGGCCAAATAGCTATGTGGAAGCATGAAAATCTTACAGCATTTGGGACAAGTATTACCTGTCGTGTGACATTTGCTCCGTTGATCTTGGATAATTATTTTTCTTCTCTACATAGGTTTTAAAGACCTTAACTATTAGGGGAGAAGAAAGGGAAGCCAATTTCCCATGAAGTAGCATCTTTCAATCATTATACACAAGCCTGTGCTGAAATAATATGACACCTGTTAAGATGGAGACGAAGGGATGGAGAGATACCTAGGTGGTTATGAATGCTTATTGCTCTTCCAGAGGACCAGTCTCAGTTCCCAGCATCACTTGAAGCAGTTTCCTCCAGCTCCAGGGATCTCAGGGCCCTCTTCTGGCCATTGTACCCACATGCACAAATGCACCTGATGTATAATTAAAGAATGAGAACAAAATCTTTAACATGCTGGAGATGAGGGGGCAGCAAAGGAATTGTGACCCAAAACTCTGGGTACTAAATACCCTGACCACTTTCTTCCTCTTAGATATAGTAAACGTGCTAAGTATATATATATTGCTGATAAACCTACAAGGGCTGACAGTGACCTGGAGTGAAAATAGAATTTGAAGTAGGAAATGCACGGAAGGCAAGTTTAGGCTTGGCTGCGTTTGCCATACAGAGGCCTTGCTCACAGGAGAACCCCTGACAATGATCAAGGTAGGTAACCTTCCGGAGCCAGTTCTTCTAGCAGCTTCAGTCAGAGTTACAGGGCTGCCTGCCCGCCTTAAATGCTTGCACTAGGAAACAGTCAGGATGTTTTCTTTGGAAGTTTCTCAGCACTGGGTGGTCTCATGCAGGTTATACGTTGGACACATCCCATCTGTAAGCTTTTCCAAACCATGCCATAAGTTATTGAAGCCAAGGGTTGATGGGGCTCTGAGCTGGCTGGTTAAAGTGACCAGCCCTGTGTCTGCAGCCATTGATCTTCAATCAAGGCCTCAAAAAAACTTCCCTCAGATGGGAGCTCAAAAATATCAACAAAGTTAAAAAAGGACAAAATGCACAAGGAATCAATGTCCCATGATCAGATAAACATAATACGCAGGAAGTGTTTAATAGGTTTAAGTGAATTATAGAGGTAGTTTAAAATAGCAAAAGGGTTTAAAAATATAAAGAAATCAATAAACAAGATATGTATAAGAGTTGCTGTCTTAGTTAGAGTTTTACTGCTGTGAACAGGCACCATGACCAAGGCAAGTTCTATAAGGAAAACATTTAATTGGGGCTGGCTTACATGTTCAGAGGTTCAGTCCATTATCATCAAGGTGGGAGCAGGGCAGCATCCAGGCAGGAGCTGAGAGTTCTATATTTTCATCTGAAGGTTGCTAGCAGAATACTGGTTTCCAGGCAGCTAGGATGAGGGTCTTAAAGCCCACGCCCACAGTGACACGCCTACTCCAACAAGGCCACACCTACTCTAAGAAGGCCACACCCACTCTAACAAGGCCACACCTACTCTAACAAGGCCACACCTACTCTAACAAGGCCACACCTACCTCTCCTAATAGTGCCACTTGCTGAGCCAAGCAAATTCAAACCACCACAGTTGGTATGTTAAAACAGCTGAAAGGTTTAGCAGCAGTTTTTATATTACTAAAAGAGAAACAGCTGAAGGAAAGTTAGCGTGGGGGACAGAGAGATGGACCGTGGCTAGGAGCACTTGCTGCTTTTAGGGGGATGGCTTTGTGCACTGTGTATTTAGATGCTGATTGCTATGCCCAGAGATCTGGTTGCAGTACAGACTTTGGCATGATAATGATTATTGGAGAATCCCCTGTATCAGTGATGTGTGAAGATTGTTTTCCATCACCTCTACTGGTTAATAAGTGATGATCAGCCAATAGCTGGGCAGGAGAAGAGAATAGAGCAAGACTTCTGATCCCAGTCATGGGGTCCCAAGGACAGAGTGAGAGAGTCAGAAAAAGACAGCGAGGGACCAGGAGGATCCACCATGAGGTCGAAGTGAGGGAGCAGTCAGAGGGAGTCAGGGGCACGACCAGAGGGAAATAACAGGGGATGTGGCTGGGTGTCAGAGCAGCACAACTGGGTTAGACTAGCTCCTTTCATGAAAATAACAATTTTAATTGACATCTACTATTTGTACACAGGCAAGAAGCACACCTTAACAATCTGGTGTACATGTGTAGCATGCAATGATCAAATCAAGATAACCAGTGTTTCTGCCTCCTTAAACACTTACCGTTTCTACTGTTGGGAACCTTCTGATCTTCTAGATATTTGGGAATATAAAATTGTTGACCACGAAGGTAAAAATAAAACCCCAAAACAAAACACAAGCAAACAAGCTGTTGTCACCCTTTGTTGCCCGACTGTACCATAATAGAGTAAGCTCAGGTCTTCTGATTTAACTTGTGCTGACGCCCATCTCCCTGTATATCTTCCCACCTTGCCATTAAGTCTCCAGGGACCACTGTTCCGCTGTCTTCTGTGAGGTCAGTTCTCACAGCTTCTAGAGATGGGCAAGGATACAATACAGCACTGCTTTCTCTGTGCCAGGTTTAGTAAGCTTCATGTCCTGCAGTTTGCGTAGCCACACACAGCAGGTTGCAACCTTTTCTATGCCTGACACACATTCTTCTCTCTCTCTCTCTCTCTCTGTGTGTGTGTCTGTCTGTCTGTCTGTCTATCTGTCTTCAGAATGCTAAGCTAGCTCCTATCAAAGTCTTGCTCAAATGTCTGCGATGGGTTTCTTCCCCTTGATCAGAGTTACCGTTGTTTTGGAGGCGCCCTTGCATGGTCTCCTGCTCTCTGGGGCTGCACCTCTATCATTGCTCTGAGGAGTCTGCTGCCCTAGATGCTCTTCTCTCTGAATCTGCATGGTTAAGTCTTTCTTCCCTTTAGTGTCTGCTCTGGGGACTTTGTCTCTGAGACCCACACCATGTAACTGTTCAGATTCCTCCCAACTCCTGCATTCTGCATCAATCTTCTTTTTTCTTATTTTCCATAGCATTTTATTACTTTCCAGTGTATAATTTAATTTACTTTTTATTATATCTATTGTTGATTCATTTTGCATGTAAAGGCACACAAAGATGAGAGTCACAAGAATAGTGATATCATTTAATCTTTTCCTGAGAATCTGTGCCAGTACCTAGAATAGAGTTGGTTATTAACTTTCTCTCTCTCTCACTCTCTTCCTTCCACATCTGACAGTGTTTGAGAGTCATTTTTTTCTATACTGGAGGTTGAACCTGGGGCCTAACAAATAGAAAGCAACTTCTCAAGCACCAACACAAAGCTGACTCTAAATTTATCTCTGATTAAATTTGAAACAGGGTCTCACTACTTGACCAGGCTCATCTTGAAATTGCTCTGCAGTTCAGGAAAGTTTTGCAAGTGCCATCCTCCTGCCTCAGCTTCCCAAGTGAGCAGTGGGGATTGTAGGCCTTCAACACCAGCCTCAACTTTAATGCTTGTCTTAATTAGGGTTTTACTGCTGTGAACAGACACCATGACCAAGGCAACTCTTATAAGGACACATTTAATCAGAGCTGGCTTACAGGTTTAGAGGTTCAGTCCATTATAATTGAGGCAGGAACATGGCAGCATCCAGGCAGGCATGCTACAGGAAGAGCCGAGAGTTCTACATCTTCATCTGAAGGCTGCTAGTAGAATACTGGCTTCCAGGCAGCTAGGATGAGGGTCTTAAAGCCCACTCCCACACTGACACACCTACTTTACCAGGGCCATGCCTAATAGTGCCACTCCCTGGCCCAAGCATATACAAACCATCACAATGCTTAAAAATTTTTAATGAATAAAAGCTGTCATGCATCAACTCCAAAATAACTGCAAGAGAAATAGAATGAATGCAACAGTCAATTGCTCAACGATGACAGGAAATGCAACCCATGGCCACAGAGAACATCTGCCAAGCACCCTAATGAGACTACTACCCAAAAGCACTGTTTAGCACACAAGCACCCGCCTTTCCATTTGCAAGCTTACCCTCCTGTGGAAGCCACACAGCGTCAGCAGCTCTATGTACACATTCTTCTTCTCTGCACTTAACTGTGCTGCTGACTGGTCTCTGCCATTTTATTTCTCATCATCCCTATTCTTTTGATGATGGCGGGGATTGAACCTGGAGCTTTGTATATGGCAGAAGAAACGGTCAGCTTCACTTGTCAACTGGAGACAATCTAGAATCTCCCGGAAAGCAAATCTTGATAAGGGATTATCTAACTGGATGAGCTGTCGAGAATGTGTTTGGAGGAATTGCTAAACCTGAAAATTTTGAGGAGAGAGACTAAATGTACAATAAATGTATAGTTGTCTAATTAAAGCCAGCTTTATTTAATACCAGCCAGGAAGATGGACATTAGTCAGGTCTATACCCAGGGTTCCCAGAGAATGGCACTGATTAGGTCAGTCAGGTGCCCATAAAAGCCAAATGCAAGGCTATGGTACTTCCCACCATTGTCTAATGGAAGCGGGCACACAACCTGATGAACTTCCTGCCTACATTCCTTCCATCCTTGGGACAAGCGACCATGTGTACTGAAGTAAAAGAATCAGACTTCTTATCTTATGTGAATAGTCCTCAGCAATTCAGGAAGTTATCTGTCTGGGAGAGGTGGGGCTTACATACTGTGTTAATTAAGTTAATTGATGCAAGAAGACCCAGTTCACTGTGGCACCATTCCCTAGGCCTCCTAAGACTGGAGAAATTGAGTTGATCACAAATAAGCAAGCAAGTGAGTGAGCATCCATGTGTTCATATGTCTCTCTCCTCTTGACTGTGGATGTGATGTGGTCAGCTGATTCAGGTTCCTGCCTTGATTTCCCCAAAGTAGTGGACTATAACCTGGAATAATCTCTACTTCCCTCCTTCATCCTAATTTCTTTCTACCATCTGTCACTATATATTCATGCTCTTTCTCCCTCACTTTTGCTTCATAACTCTTTAGAAAATACTGGTTTTTGGCTTCTGACTTCTGCAGCCTACCCCAAAACTTTTAACTCAGTTTAAAATGTTAAGCAAATGAAGAATGTTCAAATAGTCTCACCAAGTAGTGATTAAAAAAAAAATTCAAGTAAATTATACAAATAATGTTTATGTGTTATACCATTTTATTTATATATTATTTTTATATATGAGATGTTGTATGTAGTTTTAGATATGATTATGGTAGGTTAAATAAGCTCATGTATTTGAACACTAGGTCTCCAGTGGGTGGTGCTGTTTGAGGGATATTGTGGCCTTGCTAGAGGGAGCATTCACTAGGGACAGGCTTTGAGAGCTGAGAGCCCAACTCTACTTCCAGCTTCCTGCCCTTGCTTCCTGTTCTAGTCTCTCAGCTTCCTACTCTGACTACCTGTCCCCACCGTGGAGTCTTCCTCTGGAACCATAGGCTTTTCCTATAAGCTGCCTTCCTCGGGGTATTTGATAACCGCATCGGAGAAGCAACAAAACAATTATATATCATTACACATTTTTATCACTGTTTACCTAAGCCAAAAGAGATTGTGATGTATGATTTTGTAAAATATGTCAGGCTTCTCCCTGGATGCTCAGTGATCTGAAAAGATGACAAAGGGAAAGAATCCTACTGAAAATGGCAGTTCCCATGTCCCAAGGCAACCTTGCAGGGTGGTGTGAAGTGGCCAAGCGGGAGATGATCAGGAGAGGGGGTCTGCTGGAGGCTGGAGTGGAGAAAGCAAGCCCAATGGGAGCATCAGGTCAGGCCAAGGGAGTCAATGAATGGGCTACAGAGCCCTGCTGGCCTGGCCTGGGCAGGAGTCTGGAGGCCAGGGCAGCTTTCCAATGGCACATCAGAGGTACAGCTGCATGCTCACATCTATATGTGAGGCACACTGACAATGGTTCAGGCTCTCAGAGTTGAAAGTCTAGCATCTTTTCTGTTTGAAGCAAACACACAAAGACACATACACATGTGCGTACACATACAAACATAATCACACACAAACACACAAGCACACACACATACAAACACATAAACACCACATACAAACACACACACACAAACATACACATACATAATCAAACACTCACTACACATACATACAAACACAAATGCACAAACACATACTCATAACCACACACACACATACACACACACACACACACACTTATTCACCTGCACTAGAAAGAAAGTTATGGGGTGCTGAACTGTTAACATTTCTCAAAAGACCATTATTATCCTGGTATAAAATATTCAGGAGCTCTGCTCTGGAGGGGCCTCTGGATTCCCAACTATCCTTAAGGTCACATTCACTCACAGTAAATCACTCGCTAATGCTTCATTTTAAAATACTGTGACAATAACCCATTTAAGAAGCAAGGCTGTCTTTCCATCTAAATGAAAATAATCAGATAATGCATTTTCGATTGAAGAGCATACCCAGTTAAATGATACAAGCACAGCTCAATCCACAGTCTCGGCTGTGCTTTGGAAGCCCCTCCAGGCCCCACTCTGCTGCACGAGTCCCACCAAGCCCTGCTCTGTGTTCAGGACTGAGGCCGTATTGAGGAAGGCTGTGCTCTGGGAATGACATGGCTGCTCCTGTCACACTGGAATCAGCAACTGTGAAGAACTTCAGAGACTCTCACAGAGTTGTGCTCAATAACAACCTACTCTAAATGCAGAAGAGGCCCAGGGTGGAGCACAAGATGCCTGGGACCATGTCTCCTCAGGTAGATTCCAGCAGTTGACAGTTGTGGAAAGGGAGACTTCTCTTTGGTGATGTGGCTGCCTTAAGTCATCTGTGCTCTCATAAGGAACCACAGCTGAACTCACTGTTTCTTTATCGTAGGCTTGGGTGCAGTTGGCCTTGTGTATATCATTGGTACTCTCTCTGGGATGAATAAATTCTTTACACCTCCCCAGGAGGACTCATGCGACAGATTAAATTGAACATTCTAAGGGAGAATCGAAGTGTTCCCTCTTCTGGCTAGTAGTTTTCACATCCCATACAGTGACGGTATCTTTTATTGAATGATTTAGAAGTGCACATGAGCACCCAAGTCCCAGGCTTCCCTGGCCTTCTCATCAGCTCAGGCAATATCTCTTTTAAACATCTCATCTTGCCTTTGGGGCCAGGTCCCATCTCTTAGTTCCATGGAGAAGAAAAATAAGAAAACTTGGTGTTTGTTTTTAAGCCTAAGTACATGCCAGGTCCCTCGGTGCACAGCTTACCTGAAGGATGCCATCTCTGCTTCCTACATGAGTTCAAGACTTAATAGTCAGTAACGTTTAACCAGTGTGTATAGGAAAAAATAGAACAAGTATTGACCCCAGGACTGGAGCATCATTCAACAGTTCTGGGTATCAACTCAATGATTTATAAGCGTAGATGTTGTGAACCAGAGAGTCTCATGGCCGTCTAGCTTCTTACGCTGCTTTTTTTTTTTAAATAAAGTTTCCTGTGTCCATTGTTGACCCTGAGACCTTTCAAGCGATCTGAAGTAGGAGATTAGAATCAGTAGTGGAAAGACACAGTTCTCCTGCGAGGGAACCTGCTTCAAAGAGTCCTCAGTGTCTACTGGTTAAAAATAATTTGCTTGGCTTCAAGAAGAGAGTTGTGAAATGCTTTGGCAGGACTTTATGTAATTAACTTGACGGTGGTTAGCCCATTCCAAAAGAGGCTGAAAATAAGATCCCTGAATCATCTTCTAAAACAGAGGGTTCTCTGTTGACTTGATTCTGAATGTCATGGCCTCCAAGGCCTTCTGAAGAGAACATGCCCACCCCACCCTGTGACCTTGGGGCTTTCCTTCAGTAAGAGCTCGAGAACATTTGTTCTCTTTCCTGCCATCCCTGTGTCCTCTCCCGTCCCCCTCCCCTCCTCCCGTCTCATCTCTACCCCATCCTCTTCCTCCTCCTCCCTCCCCTCCTCTTCTCCCTCCCCTCCCCACCTTCCCTCCCCTTTTCCCCTTCCTCCCCCCGCCCTCTTCTCCCCTCCTCTCCACACCCTGCCCCTCCCCTGTCCTGACTCTGTTGTCTTCTCCTTTTCTATGACCCTCACATCTCTCCTCCTCCCCCTCCTCCTCACATCTTCATTCCTCCTCTCCCTCCCTTTCTGTCTGCCATCTTTGTCTCTCTTTTCCTTGTCCCCTATCTATTTTTGGTTGCATTTCTTGTTCACTGTCTGCCCCACTCTTTGGGAAAGTGCCCAGGGTTCAATAGCTGATTAACTTGAGTTAAACTTGACTTTTATTGTGTCACTGGGGCTAATTTTGCTGGTCGTTAGGAATAGAATCTTTTCAGCCTGCCAAATATCACTCCTAGGATTTCCTTGAACCTCGCAATTAGTTAATAAAAATTGCCGTACTGCAAAAAGCGTACACAAATCTCCTATGTTTAGGCGACGCTGTCGGCTTCCCAGCTTCTTTCCTATTGCATCTTCCTCCTGGACGCTGCCTCCAGGAGCACAGGAGCACAGGCACACACGCACACTAATAATAAATGAGATATAAAATCTTATTAGATAACCGAATCAAAAAACGTACCTAGGTCTGTCCCCAACTGCACAATAAATGACACACTGTCAATAACAGGGCGGGAGAGGCATCCAGTATGAGGACAGGCACTGTCACTATGAGGCTTTGATGACAGGTTACGCCCCACCGTGCCCTCCGCATATTCTGCCTTCCAAGCTCCCAACCCTGCGAGCTTGAAGATAAGGTGTGTTCAAGTATGAACAACCCCAGACGAGAAGATACCTAGTTCTTGGTCCAGCCTCAGCTTGCTTGACCCTGAGCAATTGCTAAGGCAGGAGGATTGCTGAGAGTTTGAGACTAGCCTGGGATGGAGTATATAGTAAGTTCTGTGCCAGTCTGACCCACAGAGTAAGACTGCTGAAATGGGGGGGGGAGGGGAGGAAGCCTGAGGAAGGAGAGGGGAGGGGGGGAGGAGAGGGGAAAGGAGAGAGGGAGAGGGGGAGAGGGGGAGGAAAGGGGGAGGGGGCGAGAGGGTGAAGGGGAGGGGGGGAGGGGGAGAGGGTAGTCAAATCTGGCCACTCAGCAAGTACTTCTTTTATACCGTTCATCAGTTTATTTACTTTTATCTGATGTGTACAAAAGTTTTGACTGCATGGTGCCTGAGAAGGCCAAAAGACAGTCTTGGATCCCCTGGAACTGGAGCTGTGAGCTGCTGTGGAGACACTGGGAACTGAATCCCAGTCCTCTGCAAGAGCAGCAAATGCCTTTAAACACCGAGCCTTCTCTCCCGCCTTGCAGCTGCTACTTAAGTGTTTAAGAGTAAAGGGACCACATGTCAGGAACTCACCTCAGATCATCTGGACCACCATGCACAAACTGGACAGTTCCATTTCACCCTTTTACTTTCCATTCCGTGTGTCTTACTGGCTCACCCCAGGTCCACCATATTGCCTCATTCACAAAAGTTATTATAATGGCCTGCAGCATAGACACACATTTTTTCTGTATGATTAAAAATAATTATTATTTATGAACAGAGATGATGGATAGATGGGGATTCATTATGCTCCTCTGACATATTTTAGAAAGGTAAAACATTGTGATAACTCACAATAACATTAAAAAAATTAAAACTCACATGCTGAACGCCCAAGCGATCTTTTTTGTTTTTTCCTGTTTTCTTTTGGTTATCGCCCCTTGCGGATACAGTTTTTTTTAAATATAATTTCAGTCCTTTCCACAGATGTCTTGAAGTATGGAGTGCCTTCATTCCATTCTTTCAACTAACGTGCAATCATTAAAACTCAAGTGACTCTCAAGACAGTGATGTCCATGGTGATAGCACTGACAGCTGCCAATCAATCACAGGCCTCAAATGCAGGGCCTCCACTGTGCATGATTTATTCCTTGTTCTTTATTGCTTTTCATTTACCTATCTTTACCATGATCATTAAAGTCTCTCTCTCTCTCTCTCTCTCTCTCTCTCTCTCTCTCTCTCTCTCTGTGTCTGTGTGTGTGTGTGTGTGTGCGTGCACACACACCATGTTTCCTGTGGGAGAGTTAGAGGACAGATTACAGGGATCAGGTCTCTCCTTCAACCATGTGGATTCTGGGGAGCCACTCAAGTAGTCAGTCAGGTTTGGCGGCAGACACTGTGCCCGCTGGGCCACCATGCTGGTCTCAAGTACTCTGTTTCTAACTTCTAAAATGCAAGCTGAGGTACCCTAGGCAGATAGCATGGCCGGGTCACCCCGCTGAGAGGAACAGTCCTCTCTACCATCAGGATGTAGCAACCAACCGCTGCTCGCCAAGACTCTTCCGACCTGCTGAGCAGCTCTCTCTCGCCTCTCCTCGTTCACATCTCCTAGCCATCCCAAATTGTTAGTGTTTAGAGCCATGTTAGATTTATACCTCTCTGGAGAGGAAAAGGAGAGTCAAGAAGTGCTAAGTGGTTGGACTAAATTCACCAACCTAGGCCTAAGTTCTCTGACTTTAAAGCCTAATTCTTTAATATATTTATGAAATAATTTTGTGAGTGTGTTTGGGTGTATGTATGTTCTTATTAGTGTGGGTGTGTGGAATTTTGCCCGTGTATGTGCACATATGTGTGTATATGTGTGCATGTGCATGTGTGTATGTGTACTTTTGCCTGTGTGTGCACGCAAGCACACATGGACGTGAGTGTGTGTGTGAGTGTTCTGCGTGTGTGTGTGTGTGTGTGTGTGTGTGTATGTATGTGTGTGCGCTTTTGCCTGTTTGTGCATGCAAGCATGAACACATGTGTGTGTTCATGTGCTTCTCTGTGTATAGTGGGCCTGGTCACTGGATGCCTTCCTGGACCACTCTCTACTATATTTTTGAGACAAGGTCTCTCAGTGAACCTGGAGCTCACTGATTGGAGACCAGCTGGCTGGAGCACTGGATTTCTTGCCTCTGCCTCTCCAATGCTAGGGTTCCAGCTGTCCACTGTCACAGCTGTTTTTTTCCTGAGTGTTGGAGATCTAACTCAGGACCCTAGGCTTGGGTATCACAGACTTTACCAGCTGATCTGGCTCCTCAACCTTAAAAGCTAGACTAGAATCCCTTAACCTCCAAACCCTCCCATTCTATGCTCTCTCTCCCCACCCCTGCAGGCAGAGGAGCTTCCTCAGTTACTGTCACACAAACAACACCCGGAATGATAACCATCTTGAGGACCTTGGAGAGTCTTGGAAAGAGATTTCAATTTGGAATTTATCAAGCCTATGAGTAAAATACAAACCACGTATGACATCAGCTCTTAGGAAGGTCTAAGTCTCAGAGGTATTTTATAACTGACCTTCGTCTCTCTCTGCCTTTTAACAAAAATAGTATCTAATTTAGCCATTCATCAATTTGCATCCTAAAACATCACACCAGTTTCTAACCTCTTGAAAGGAGCCCCAGTCTTTGGCAAAGCTCCGTCCTTGGTCTAAGGGTTTGCTAGAGTCTGGATGCTCTTAAACTCATGACCTTGCTTTCCAAAATAAACTTGATGTGCAGAATGCTGATTTGGTATCTGATTACTCTCTCAATCTGTAATCAACATGCCTTTTCAAATTTGTTTATTTATTTTACTGGCTTATTTTGCAATGCTGTGCATCAAACCCAGGGTCTTGTGCACTGGCAGGCAAGCACTCTACCACCCTGGCTCACACCCAGCACCAAGCTTAGTGCTGTCAATCAAAGCATGTGCTCTGTTGGATCAGGCCCAAGGAAGTCCTGCCCTGCTTGCTCATTGCTCAGAGGATAAACAGGAGGGTTCAGGCAAAGGGAGCCTGGACCAAGGCCAGTCCAGCGGAGGAGGGGCTTCCTGGGAGGAAGTTTCTAGTTCATGAAGTGGATCTCCTTCCAGAAGTAACGGTTCTTAAAAGGTAAACTGAGTTGGGGAAGATTTCATAAAACTCTGGCCAGTAAAAATGAAGACTTGTATTTTCCAAGTGTTGTACCAGTCCTGGTGACTTCTGGGTCTTTCCATGACAGACTGGTGCTATGGGATGTTTGATTCCAGAGAGAAGAGCCTTCCTTACTGTGGCTTCTCTTGTCCTAAACAGAATGCCAAACTCAACATTCTGAGCAAGCTGGGGCTTGATATTATTATTATTATTATTATTATTATTATTATTATTATTATTTCTGTCTAGATGAATCCCTTAGCAATATTTTAGCCTCAAGGGAACCCCAAAGGATGGATAACATTTAGCTCCTCCCTAAAAGTGTTCTTGTCTGGTGGAGGGTGCTGATGGAGAGCTAGTGACACCCGCATGCAGTGTTTCTCTACTTCTTCATTACTGAGATTTGGGATGGGTATATCTTTGCAGTGGGGCTGGCTAGCTTGGGCTAGCCTGAGCCCAGTAAGGCACAGGCACCAGGCTTGGATCTTGATTAGAATGATAGAGAGCCCATCATAATGGGTGGTCAAGGATACCTGTTGACATTGCTAAATGTCCACTGGTGGGCAGAACTGGCTCAGTCGGTACCCACTACTGTGTTGTTGGTGCTGGGTGATACAAAGAAGAATCCAGGATGCTTCTGGAAATGAGAAGTGGTGTCCAGGACTCCGCTGGAGGAGAGCAGGTGAGAGCAGGTGGGAGAGGAAGGCTTCCCCAAGGAAGTGACCTTTCTTTTATGGAAGCATACATGCTAATAGCTGTGTGGAGCAGGTGCAAAAAGGGACAGTGCTGTGAAGCCCTAATGAGTAGAGGGAAAACACTATCTCACTAATGCTGGGACATTGCGTGTGTGTGTGTGTGTGTGTGTGTGTGTGTGTGTGTGTGTCTATGTGACAGGCAAGCATGCTCTTTGTTCATAACAAACTGCACCACTGTTTACGAGTTTAAGCTCACTGAGGTGGTGCCAGCTCTGCAAGCCTTGGGAGTATCACACGGCACATACAGAAATGCCAGATGCATCTGGGATTAGCAAACCCACTGTCCATAGAAAGTGAAGAAAAGAGGCACGAATGATACTGTGCAGCTGCATGTGTGACTGACCTGGAAGAAAGCAGGATGTTTACAGAAGAGGACAAATCAGAACCTACATGTATGAAGATATCTCTCTCTGACAGACTCTCGGGGCATGTGTGTCGGCATGGCTCCCGATCTGACATTTTCCTTATGCACTTCTACTTCAGTCTGCGTGTGTGTGTGTGTGTGTGTGTGTGTGTGTGTGTATGTGTGTGTGTGAATGTATGTATATGTTCATGTAGATATGTACAGGTGTGTGTGTCAGTGCAGTGTATATATGTGTTCATGGAGGTATGTACAGGTGTGTGTGTGTGTGTGTGTGTGTGTGTATGTGTGTGTGTATGCAGTGTATGTATGTGTTTGTGTAGGTATGTACAGGTGTGTGTGTATGTGAAGTTTATGTATTGTTCATGTAGGTATGTATGTACATGTGTGTATGCAGTGTATGTATGTGTTCATGTAGGTATATACATGTATGTGTCACACAGGGGTATGTCACACAGCGGTGTGTCACACAGGTGTGTGTCACACAGGTATGTGTGTGCAGTGTATGTATGTGTTCATATAGATATGTACAGGTATGTGTGTGTGCAGTGTATATAGGTATGTACATGTGTGTGTCACACAGGTGTGTGCGTGCGCAGTGTATGTATGTGTTCATGTAGATATGTACAGGTATGTGTGTCACACAGGTGTTCACAGACATGGGTGTAAGTGCATGTGAAGGCCAGAGGACAAAGTTAGACATTTTTCTTTATAGTTCTCAATCTTAAACATATTTATGAATTTATGGTATGTATAGGCTTGTATGTGTGTGAATTGCAGACATGCATGGACACGTGTATACAGAGATCAGGGAATAATACCTGGTGGTCAGTTGTTGTCTTCTGCCTTGAGGCAGCTTCTCTTTCTGCTGCTGGGCTTCATACCCTGTGCTGCCCCTCTTCCCACAGATGTGCACCATGGTGTCTTTTCCACCATTCCAAAGGAATCAAATTCAGGGTGTCAGGCTCGCATGGCTGATGCCTTTACCTGACAAGCCATTTCCCTATGTCTCTGTTTTAGTTTTTGGAATGCGGTTTTTCAATGACCATTAAGCTCATCGCTTCAGCTATACTGCCTCTGGGGTGAGGGGGTGCGATTCAGACCTCTATGCCTGCTTTGTCCCTGGGTGCTGGAGATCTGAACTTGGGGCTTAACACTTATGTGGCTGTTTTACTAACTAAGCCTATGCCCAGCTCCAAATCTGTTCTTTAAAAAAAAAAAAAAAATCTGATTCCAGTGGTGTGATTTAGACAAGGCTTATTTCCCAGTGGTCCACACTGGAAACTTTGTGCCAGGAAGGGAAGTGATGGGAAGCACCGTGGAACAGCTAAGATGTGGAAGGAGCTAAAGTCCCTGATGTCAATGGGGGCACAGCCCCGGAAGGATGGACGGAGGTAGTTTAGCCGGAAGTGACAAAAGCCGGAAGTGGCGAAAGCCGGAAGTCTGAGAATTTCACTTCCTGCCTTATCATGTGGGGTTTGGGAATTCTAACTCAGAGTAGCTGGACAAGTGCGTTGACTTTGGGTAAGGTCTCCCTGACCCCCAAACAATATTCTTTATCTTGTTTTGTTTTAAATAGACATTGCTATTTTGAATTTAGGAATTGCTCCAGATATTTACACAAGCTGTTATTTTATACTCTAATCATTTTGGTTTTATTTCACTTCAGATTTCTTTTAAATGATGAATTTTTTTTCATAGTCAGAACAATAATCAGTTAGAAGGTTACAGAAATGCAGTTAAAATGAAGGTGTGCTCAGCATCTGTCTTGGCCTCTCATTACAGAGTGGAATTCCAAAAAAATGTTCAGCAGGGCTTCCTTATAAATCTCTTCCAGCCTGAAACTCACCTGAGGCACATTTAAAAAGCCAGATGTGTGGGCTCTGTCGAGGATCCTGAGACATTACTCTCTTACTGTGTATTACACAAAGCCAGTGTCAAAGTCACTGTCATAACTTGCTCTCCATTACTGTGATAGAGACACTATGACCAAAAATATCTTGTGGAGGAAAGAGTCTATTTAGTTTATTTTACCTTTCCTCTGGCACCACAGCAGGGGGAAGGGGTGTTGGAGCAGGAACTCAAAGCAGGAACCATGGAAAAACACTGTTCAGCCAGCTTTCTTATAGGACTCAGCGTCACCCTCCCCTCCAAGGGCTGGCATTGGCCACAATGAGCTGGGCCCTCCCATGTCCATCATTAATCAAGACAATGCCCCTAGAGATTTGCCTACAGATCAGTCTAATGAGGGTGTTTTCTCAATTGAGATTTCCTCTTCTCAGATGACCCAAGCTTGTATCAGCTGATCCAAATTTCACTAGCACAGTCATTAAAATGAAAGCTTTCGTAGATGTGTGTGTGTGTGTGTGTGTGTGTGTGTGTGTGTGTGTGTGTGCGCGCGCGCGCGCGTGCTTTTTCCAGTCAAGGGTTAAGTGGTATCATGGCTTGAATCTGAAATATCCCCCACAGGTTCATGTGCTTGAACGCTTGGTTGCTACTTGGTGGTACTGTTTTTTGAGAGATGGTGGGAATGTTGGAACATTTTACCTCATTAGCAGATGTCAGTCCACAGGGACAAGGTCCTAAACTCACAGTCTGTCTTCCCTTCTGACTCCAATGCTCTGCTCTCTAGCCCGGTGAGCTGAGGACCCCCACCAAATAGTCCCACTGCCATGAGCCCCATCCAGCTCTCCTACCATGATGGAACGTACCCAAATTCTTCCAAACCATGAGTTAAAATAAAAATCTCTCATCTCCACCAATAGAACTGGATTTCCACATTGCCACCAGAAGTTGCACTCGCTGTGGGGCTTCGCAGAGAAGGAAGGGGCTCTGGACACTCACTCCTACAGACAGCATGCTTTGCAGATGAGGAAACCAAGACCCAGGACCATCAGTGTTTAAACTGTGCACACTACAGTTTTCTGAAATATTTTTTTTTACTTTGCTCTTCTTGGTTATATTGCAGGAAGATTGTGCAGAGTTCATGCCTAATTTCTATAATGTAGAAATAACCTTGTCAATGTTAATGATCTTCTCCTAGTACTTCCTCATAGGGCTTGAAAACAAGGAGCCATGTTCCTTCCCCTACTAATCTCCACAGGGCTGAGCCTGGAGCCTTTTTTCGGGTTTCCTGCCTTGGCTATGGCCGTCTGCATCTTCAGCTTGCTTCTGACTATCCACTTGATCCTGAACAGTAAGTTGATTCTGCAACTTGACCTTTCTCTGTCTTTGTTTCATCATCTTGAAAATGCCAATGATTGAAATGCCTGTTCTACACAGGTGCGTGCAGTGTGCCCTGATTCTCACACAGGTAACACTCAGTGAACACTGACTAGCAGGAAATGCTCACAGATCTTGTTAGGGAAGCCTACTAACAGTAAAGAGAGCTTGTCACTATGAGGAAGAAGGCTGTTAGTCCTCAGGCTAAGGTGTCCCATAGTCTTATAAGAAAAGAAGAAATATGCTAATTTTAAGCAGCAGCTCTGTATTGTTTTTATGAGATTTGCACAGACAAGACACTGCTCGATCCCAAATCTCAGGCTAAAAATCTCTCCAAACTCTTGGTTTTTTTTCCCCTCTAACCCAACCCTCTTCTACAAAGGACTTCCAAAGTCTCTGTCTCCCTCAAGGAGTCTCAGGGCTAACAAAGTACACTGTGGTCAGGTTCAGCAACACCACTTGGGGACAGAAGCAGCATCCCGCGGCACGGTTGCCCTTCCTGCCCGAGGAAGGTCTCCTCAGCAGGCACAGACATGGACTCGAAGGCTGCTGGGCAGCTCCCAGGCAGATTCTTGTTTGAGCTCCTGGGTTGGTGGGCAGCTGGGCAAGGTCAGGGTCCCAGAGAAGCACCTGTAGGTTAGCTGGGTTGGGGCCAGCGAGAGCCATGCACTCCTGGGCCAGTCACCAACACTGCCAGACCCTTCCTCAGAACTATATCATCGCCTGGCTAGCCCTTCTTCTTCCATTCATAGAAATAGATAAGTTTTAGTATTTTCCACTTATACAAAGGGTCCATCCCTACCCAAGCACATTAGCTTGACAGTGCTGCCAGAACAGACACTGGACAGTATAGCTCAACCACAGATGTTTGCTTTGCTCACAGATCTGAGGACAGAATGCACTGAGCTCAAGTATTCCTCCCAAGAGGCCTCTTCTCAGCTTATGGAAATCTGTCTTCTTCTTGGGTCCTCATGTGGCTCTGTCACTAAATACATTCTAAAGGGTCAGGTTTTTGATTATATGAACTTTGGGAGATAGACTTCAGCAATCTATAAGACCAGCCATGAACCCTCCACACTTAGGGTAGAATTAGCTTTCAGAGATAGAGAGACAGAGAGACAGAGAGACAGAGAGAGAGATAGAGACAGAGAAAGAGACAGAGATATAGACAGAGAATCAGAGAGACAGAGACAATGAGACAGACACAGACAGAAACATACAGGGAGACAGAGGCGGAGAGAGATAGAGAGACAGAGATAGTAAGAGACATAGAGAGAGCCAGAATGAGAGACAGAGAGATAGAGAGAGACAGAGACAGAGAGAGACAGACAGACAGAAATGGTAGGTAGCCAGGAGATGGCACTATCCCTGCAGAATGAGTGTCCTGTGCTTGAAGTGTCTGCTCTGTCATTTCATAGAGGAACCAGAGCTCCTGTAGTTACAACAGCAGCGAGGGAAACTGACCCTCCTCACTAAGTCACCCTGGGAGGCACAGCAAGAGCCTCGGCCTTGGGTGGAGGCCAAGTGTCCAGGAACCTTTGCTATTTTTTCACTAGCACAGTTCATTGACACTTGCAGAGGGCACAGTGACAACATCCGATGAGCCCCGGCTCTGGAAACCTAACTCCACCTATAGCGCCCAGGCAAGCTGCAATGGCCACTCTCTCTGGGATCAGTTCCCTCAGCCAGGGATCACTGTTGGTGTGGTCAGCAGTATTTTTCTACTTTGTTTCTTTTTCTAGCCGCATTTGTTAATCACCCTGCTCAACTGTGATACCAAAGAAGAGCCGAGAGAGCAGTTATATGAAACCGCCCTGTAACCTGTGAGCACATACCAGGTCAGTAATACTCCAGCAGAATGACAGTGACAGCTGTCTTGTGGCGCACAGAGGGAAGCGAGCAGTTCGATTTGGAAGCCTCAGAGACAAGGGTATCATTACAGCCTGCTGTCCACTCAGAGAGAAACCACCTCATCACACCCCCGGGAGCAGGCACAGCTCTCCTGCAACCAAGCAGGTTTCTGACTCGGTCCTCTGCGAGGCCTGGCAAGACAAGCTCTATCCATGCTAGGATCCCCTGGCCATCTTCTGTCTCCACCTCCACACTGCCACTGCCCACCACAGTCTGATGTTTGGGAGCTCAGGCAGGACAAACATCTAACCTTAACGGAGGAAAGGAAGACCCAATGGGGGCCAAACAGACAAGGGCCACCTCCAACGACAAGGACCCCAAGAAGCTTCTGGTGGGGAAGAGACAGAAGTTCTCTTCGTGGGATGATACCCTGCTCTCGGGAAAGGACCCACGGTCCCTGCTGAAGCGTGGCATGCGTCATGTCAGCTTCAGCTTAGTCACCAAAGGGATGACAGATATCCCAGATTTTCTGTGGGGCTTGCTGGAGGTCCAGAAGCTCAATCTGTCCCACAACCAGCTCCGAGTTCTCCCTCCTGAGGTGGGCAGGCTGACCCGGATCGTGGTCCTAAACTTGTGTGGGAATTGCCTCAAGAGTCTCCCCAGAGAAGTCAGTCTCCTCCAGAGCCTCAAGGTCCTGTTCCTCAACATGAACTGCCTGGCAGAGGTGCCAGCCGAGCTCAGCCTGTGCAGGAACCTGGAAGTGCTGAGCATGTCACACAACCGCCTGTCCCAGCTCCCAGCCAGCTTTGCAGACCTCTCCAGACTTCGGAAGCTAAACCTCAGCAACAACGACTTTGCTCACATCCCCCTGTGTGTATTCTCTCTGAAGGAACTGGACTTCTTGCACGTGGGCTCCAATCGCCTGGAAAACATCGCCGAGAGCATCCAGTGCCTGGCCGGCTTGCAGATCTTCATTGCAGAGAGCAACAGCATCCATTCCTTCCCCAGGTCGCTCTGTCTAGTCACCAGCCTGGAGCTGCTGAACCTGAACAACAATGACATCCAGACCCTTCCAGATGAGCTCTATCTGCTCAGTCGACTGGGGAGGATTGCGTGGAATCCTATGGACAAAGGGTTGCACATTTCCCATAACCCTTTATCTAAGCCCCTGCCGGAGCTGGTGGAGGGAGGTCTGGAGATGCTCTACAGCTACCTGAAGGACAAAAAACACAGCTGAGGTGGACAGCAGAGGCATGCACACCAGACACATGGACTCAGGTCAGCTCCTGAGGTTAGCTGGGGTCCTTCTCTAGTTTAAGTATTTTAATGTTAGTGTCTGTCAGTGCCGGGCTCCCATTTGCTAAGTTGCTGTGGAGCATCGGACCAGGTGAGACATTTTCTTTTGACCTTATCTGTCCTTAGTATCCTGGTATCCCTGACCAAGAAAATAGGTTCATCTCATTCAAAGCGTGACTTGAAGTAGGCTTTTGGGTTTTACCAAAAGGAGCAAACTACTCTAACGGTGAGACTTAGCTGTCAGTAACATGAATGATAAGTCAAACTTGACATAATTCCAAGATCAAATATATTCTTCTATGTCCTGTGTGCTACATATGGTGGGAGGGGCGGAAATCACCTACTTTCTGGTGTTTTCCACTCCAACCAGTAACCTGCAGCGAGGCAGGCGGCAACAGCAAGACAAGTTCCCGTGTCAGCCCCAAGCAAGCTTCATTCAAGACAAAAGGGTAAGGAGGAGCAGGCTCAGTGCTGTCTGGGACCAAAACAGGCAAAGCTGTCCCTTCAGGTTTGGGGGGGAAATGGGCTTGGGAACTATTCCTTTAAGATGTCTACAGGATCTGGTATCAGGCTATTCGTGGTTGTGTGTGCTGGTGACCACCAGATGGCGCTGTGGCTTTCAGGGAATAAACAAGATGGTTTCAGTGTGTGGAGCCTCAATCTTCTTTCCCAGCCCCTCCCCCAACAGTTATCCTTTGAGGTAGGCCACCAGGGGGGAGAACAGTCAAAAGGTGGGAGTGAGGACATGGCAAGGAGAAGCCACATGCACAAAGTAATTGCCCTTTAAAGTTTCGGGAAGAATAACTATTCGCCACTTAAGTTTCATATTAGGGCACGTAAGCAAACATCTCTGCCGAGGTCCTCAGCTCGTCTTTGTACTGATTTTGAGAGGGTACAGCTGTTAGTCAAATGGATGCAAGGGCACATCTTGACAGCGAGCCTGGGTCACATGATCATGCTGCCCTGTGGCAGCTGGATGCCTCGGGATGTCAATATTAAATAGTTAGAATGGAAGGACTAGAGAGACAGAGCTTGTTCTTGGAGGGACCTGGGATCAGTTCACAGCACCCATATGGCAGCTCAAAACTGTTTGTAACTCCGGTTCCAGGAGATCAGATGTCTTCCTCTGGCCTCCTCTGGCACCAGGCATGCACACGGTGCACATAATACATGCAGGCAAGACATTCATACACATAATTAATAAATAAATAAAAGTACCTACAAGCCCACCAAGAGCAGATCCCTCTGATTTCTTTTCATACAGTTTATAGAAAATGGTAACAGTAAACAAACAGCAAATCCTAGGGTCTGAGATTGCTGGCAAGACTTTTCAAGTTAATTTCATATTAATGCTTTTAGTTCAATTGAATTAAGCTTTGATAGTCCCTTCTCAAGCCACAACATGAGGCTGGGGCTCTGAGAGAGAGGACATCCTGTGCTTTCTACCAAGGGGATCAAAGTTGGGTGAAAGACGGGGACCTTCATGGGCCTTCAACAAGTGTGCTAAGCTGAGATCCCCATGAAGCAAGAATACCAAGACCCTAGCGTACCTTGCCTTGAGTCTCAGAGCCTTGGTAGCAATGTGAAGCAAGCTCAGACTACAGGTGGGGTGATAAATCAACTTCTCCTTGCCCTGCAGGCATCTAACCTGAGCACCCCTGCCTTCTCCCCTTTCCCTGCATGGAAGGGCAATGAAGCATCAGGGCAGAGGCTGCTGCCAACTTCTGAGGTAAGGCTCTTGCTGTGTGCAAGCTGCCTTCCTGCTTTCCCAAGAGATACTGGGGGGAGGGGGTCCACGAACTTACAGGAACAAATGACTTTCTACCCAAACTCCAATGCCAGTTTTCCCATGCACAAAAGAAGCAAGCCAGTTCCTACAGCTGATAATTAGACACCACTTGCTATTAACACGACTGCGCACACACTCAGCTCTTGAACGCTGCAAACAGGTCTCACCTGTGTCTCTTGGAGGCAGCTGAGAAAGCCTCCTCCGGCCCCTAGTAACAGGAGACCGGCAGCTCTCTGCCAGCCCACGTGGGCACCCTCCAAAATCCCCACCCGCTCTGCTTTATTGGAGCCAAGACTATTTAAAAACATCAGAGGAATTCTCACTTGACCTCCTGACTCAGTGGGAAATTACAGGGCCAGCTCTGCTCTACAGAGCTGTGCAGGTCATTCTCTGAAGCTTCGGGCTGAAGTGTGTGCAGCTGTCAGGCAGGCCCGGGCGTGTGCCAGTACCATGCCTGGGAGTGTCTCTGCTGTGGACAGCTTTGGCTCACACTGAGCTTTCATGACCTTGCTCTGAGCAGAGACACTGGTGAGGCCAAGGGCTCCGTCCTCATCCTGCTGAGAGATCGTTTCATCTCCTCGCCGCCTTCTCAGCCATTTGATCCCACACCACTCCACTCCTGGGAAAGGATTTACCATTTTTTGAAGGTGACCTATGAGCTCATTGTACATTTTAAAAGGGGGGAAAATAATTCCCAAAGGTTGCCAGCTTCTGCTGGAAGCTTTGAGAAGTAAAACAGCGAGGTTTTTCTCTGTTAACACTCACTGGGGAACCACAAAAGCTGAGCAGTTTGCCCAACGTGCTTTAGATATTGATTCTTTGTAAATACTTCTTTTTATTGATAAAGGGAAGTGCTGAGCCAAATCCCAGCTAATGGGCTTAGTTATTCACAATACTAGTGTGGAGAGACTATAACCTCTGTCTCTGTAGTCTAACTCCACGTTTACTGACTATCTGTGGAATGCCTCTCCCCTATCTGTCATGGCTCCCCCACTTCCACATTCACGTAAATTGCAGGTGTTCCAGAAGCTCTCAGAATCAAAGCACAGAGGATGACTGCACTGGCTGTGGAGCTCATGCTGTCAAAGAATAGGAACTAATTGGTGCTTGATGTGGGGAGTCGGCGGTTCCACTCCCGATAGTGTTGTGTTCCTGTCTCTGGGCTCTCAGTGCGCAGGTGCGCCGGCATTTGCTCAGAAGCACCTTTTGAAGCAGTTGCAGTGTATGAACACACAATTAAGCAAAACCCCTATGCTCCTAAGAAAGGAGGGTGATTGAAAAGACACATCTGTTTGTGGAATAATAGCACTAAAGCACATCAGAAAACGAAACCACAGTCATCACCGAGCTTGTCGACTTAATTCATGGACAGTAGAAGTGAGGCTCCATTCTTGGGCTTTGCTTAATAAACTGACTCTTCAGACACCAAAGACAGAGTGACTTTGGGACAGCACACCTGGATTCCAGTGTGAACATGTCCTATATTGGAAAACAGAAAATGTGTTACAGATATCATTATCTATAGGGATAATAAGAAGTAGCTGGTCCCCCTCCCTAGCAAGCAATGAGTATCTGAATCTTGGGGATAAATCTGAGAGGCCTCAAAGCACTAAGTGAATGTGTGTTTTAACAGCCAAGCAAGAGGAAAAGGATGAAGAAAGGACTTGTCACTGGAAACATATTCTGATGTCAATAGTCAGAGACCACAGGACAGGTGAAGTCTTCAGAATAGGTGCTTATTGACATCATATATGCAGGCCCAGGAGTGACTACCCCTTCAGCCTACTGGAATCACCAAGATTCTGGTTAATGGCTAAAAAAACAGAGGTTGAGTTCAGGAAATTATCTCAAAAAGATGCAAATAGAAAGGCAAAGACATAAACCGATAGATTAGACTAATGGGGAAATACCCACGGAGTGATGGCGTTAACGTCTACTCTCTAAGTGTCCCAGGGCTAACCTGCTGTCTCAGAGGTTCTCTTCAGTCTTCTACAACACACCCAGGAGAAACAAAATCTCCAGCTTGCTTGTCTTGTGCATCAGGACCCTTGGTGCTGTTTCTTAATCATGATGAATCCAAGAATATCAAAATATGACCCTTCTGTGCACTTTAAGAAAACAAAATAAGCTTGGTATAAACATAAGAGCTATTAAAAACAGTGATGGGGGCCATCTTGACCTCGCACGGAAAAGAATTCTCTTCAAGTGTTTCTTTTAAGTTATACTTCAGGTTACATGCTAAATCCAAAGCATTGCTAATTAAAAAAATGGAGACAGTACAGTAATAAAAAAGGGGAAGCAGCGAGGGCCGTAATGAATCTGGAAGTACTTGGGCGTCATTAGGGCCAGCATAAGTGAAAGCTATTAGCATGAAGCTTGCTATGCAGATTTTTTTTTAGTAGTGTCCTAGGAATCTATTTACAAGGAGACCACATATTTCCTAAGGCTCCTTATCTCAGTAGAGGGCAGAAAATAAAAGGTGAACTGGAGTTGGAACAAAGTGTGCTCCGGTACTAGGGAAAGCATACATCGTGGACACTGACACTGGCATTGGCTCTAATGACGAGGGCCAGAGCTGCCAAGGGAATAGCACATGATGACCAGTATTCTTTGGTCTTTGCACCCAGCAGAGGGGTGCAAAGTGCTTAGGACAGAGGCAAGCATGTTAACAGCTCAGTACTTGCTTTTCACCTATGTGTTCTGAGACTGTGAAGATGCTGGAATCACGAAGATGGTTGTCTACCACCCACAGGTGCTCTTGTAGTGCCAGGGAAATGTTAGTGATCCCAAAAAATAACAGACAGGAGCCAATCTGATGCAACTCACAGCAGAGTCTTTATTCTATTTGAGCAAGCTCTGGTCCTTCTAATGCACCACAGTCAAGCAGGATGGTTTTGGTGGTGGGAGAGCCCCGAATGTCTATCGGGGCAAGGCTTTATAGCAAGCAGTAAGCAGGGAGTACATGTGCAAGCATCTAATTGGAAAGCCACTGTGACTTTTTACATAATTGGCTGGTGCTGGGAGTCACATCATAAACTTAACTTCTGCTCCCCTCTGCATTGATGGTCATTAGGCAGGGGGTGGGCTTGTAACCTGGGGTGCAGGTTTGTTGGGGGAATCACCTGGAAACATGGGTCTTGTTGGGGAATAACCTGATAACGCTGCTCTTGTTGGGGATTAGTCTAGAGACTGGAGCTAGTCTCTGGATTTGGGGAGCAATTTGGAAACCAATGCTAGGTACCAGCCTGTTAGTTTACCTGAGTTCCAACTTAGGTCAGGTTCTCTAAAATGGAGTCTGAAGTTAAAAGATTTGTTCTCTTACTCTCAGGTCCATGGGCAAAAAAGGCGAGGCTTGCCTAAAGAAAGGCATCACTGTAGCAGAAACTGCCTAAGAGATGTGTAAGTGAGTATAGAGTCTTGAGAGGTGGGGTGGGGGCTGAAAAGTGGCAAGTGTGTGAAGTCACCGAACAGCGTTGGGTACATAGAGCTAACATGGCTATGCTCGTCTTGCTTTGTCTTGATGGAAAATCTATAAATCTCACTCTCCTGATGCGAGTCCACTTTATAATTCCTCTGTGTCTTTTGTCCATTTTTTCTGTATCCCAGATTCAATGTGTTGGATTACCACATGGAGACAGATAAGGGACCGTGTGTCGTGAGCTAGACGGGTGCTTCTGAGTCCTTCCTTTGCTAGATCATGGGCTGGCAAGGGTCTTAAAAGGACTCAGGTTGTCAAAGATCTTGCATGTTGACTTCTCATCAGCGTCTCCTGTGAAATTTGCATAAAAGAATGATCTGAACCTCAACAGAAGAGATAGGGAAGAAGCTGATCCAGGTGAGACCCACACTTTTTACTCTGTAAAGGCTCTGTAGCCTGTGATCCTGTTGCCTCTGGGCTGACAAATGATGGTGTCAGCTCTCACACAGAAGGCCAACTAAGAGGTTTCTCAGCTGGGAAGGCTAGCAGAACATGGCTGTGAAGGGCCATGCAGGAGGAACAACAAATGCCTTTAGAACCCATCAAATGTGCCCCAAGGGTTACCACAGTCACATGGGTGGCCCTCGGTGTGGCATGCTCCCAAGGATGTGTCCTGAGGACTTCATGCTGCTATGGAGTTCTGTTCTGCTTGCTGCTTTCACATCCCTCTTAGTCTAAGAATTATATGAAGACTTTAAGGAGGCTTCCAGCCCCTCCGTGGACAGCGTCACTGGCATTCACGGTATTAATGCTTGATCTCTTCCAGGCATTGCTGCTGGAGCAGATTATGGTTCTCTTACCACCCTAGGAAAAAGCTTAGAGATGTAGATTGTCAGCAATGACCACCGCCCTTAGAAAATATTTGGAAAAATAAAGTTTTAGTGAAGCTAGGTTGAGATGCTTTTACTACTGACTCTGATGTAGAAAATTTTTAGGAAAATATTTGAAGTTCAGAAAGGCACACTCTTATTTTTAGTTAAGCTAGGGACCCTTTGTGGTCAGGGGACAAGAACAGCAGCAGCCCTGGCTGGCATGACTCTCACTGAGGCTGGACTGTGACGATTGATTTCTCGTACCCATTTTTGCCCTCAGCTTCCTGATATAATTTAATAAGAATTACTGATGAGAAAATATCATCCTGAGCGAGGTAACTCAGTCACAAAAGAACGAACATGGTATGTACTCACTGATAAGTGGATATTAGCTGAAACGTTTGGAATACCCAAGTTTCACTTTACAGTAACTGCTGGACTGAGAATGAGGCCCCAGATGGAGGAGTTGGAGAAGGGACTGAAGGAGCTGAGGGAGTCTGCAGCCCCATGGAGGGAGCAAGAGGGTCAACTGGCCTGACCCCCCCACCCCCGGTCTTCCTGGAGGCTGGACCACCAACCAAAGAATACACATGGAGGGAACCATGGTTCGGACCACATATGTGGCAGAGGAGGGCCTTGTTGGCCATCAGGGGGAGGAGAGGCCCCAGTAAAGGGGAATGTCAAGGTGGGAATATGGGAGTGGGCGGGCAGGTGGGTGGGAGGTGGAATTCCCTCATAGAGAGGGGGGAGGGGGAAGGGATAGGGGGTTTCCAAAGAGGAGACCTAGAAAGGGGGAAACATTGGAAATGTAAATAAAGTATCAAAAAAGAAAAAGAATAAAAAAAAAGTAACTGAATAAAGCTAAGTTATAAAATCCTAAGGAGAAACACACACACACACACACACACACAAAAGAATTACTGATGAGTAGATATTCATTCTGAGGATTTGAGGTAGATATAACTGATTTTTATACAAAAGTTTTGGTGTGTGATTCTTTTAAGGTTTTTACAAGATTACTTTTAAAGATAAATAGTAAAATAATTCATCCTTTCTCTGTAACCGCGAACCGCTGCCTGCCAATAAGAGGAGCTGCCCGAGAAAACTGTGCTGCTTGCTTGTACTTTGTTAATCCGTAGCGAGTTGCTTAGTTACGAATGGACGTGGGTTTTGGGGAATAATTTATTTTCTTTACCTGTACTACGTAATGTTATTTCTTGTAAAGGTATTGGGGAACACACTGTTTTTTCATAGTCACTTACTAGAAGAAAACTAAAACGTAGTCACATTGTAATTTTATGCTGCTTGAAAGATTCTGCTGAGATATATAAGCTATGGAAGAAAGAATAAAGTATGGAGAGCTGGGACATTGTTCCTTCCACCCATCAACTCTGTGTGTGTGTGTGTGTGTGTGTGTGTGTGTGTGTGTGTGTGTGTGTGAACTGCTTGGAGCCAGCTTGCTGGAGCTTTGCTCTAACCATCCTATGTGTGAATGTGTATATATCTGTCTGTAGGTCTGTCTGCCTGTATATATGTATGTATGTATGTTATGCATGTATGTATATGTTTGTGTGTATGAAGTTATTGGACTCTACCTTTTGTTTCATCCACTCAGTATGTGTGTGTATGTGTGTGTGTGTGTGTGTGTGTGTGTGTGTGTGTGTGTGTGTGAATTTTCTCTTTTTTCTTCTCTTTCTCACCAGCCCCAAGGAGTTAAAAGAGTTGATAATTTTCCCCTGGCCACAGGGAGTGCCAGCCCCAGTAATGAAGTTAAACTTCATTCCCACAGAGAAAAGTCTGCTGAGTAACTTCTCTAATCACTGGCTGTCACTGGCAGCAGCCCCTATAGGTATCTGGATCCACCCCGGTCAGTGGCTCTAAGCACTGACCCTCCAACAGCTGCCTGCCTCAGTTTACCCACCTCATGGGTGCCAAAGCAGGTCATTGGCACCTGGCAATGGGAAGAGGGCAGGGAAAGGCAGGGCATCCTTGAACCTGGCCAGTAGGTTGGCACCCTACTAAGGCCCTGTTGGACTCAACTGGGCACCTGGGAAAATTTGATTCCTGCCTCTTTTGAGAGGGCATCCATGTCATGGGGTTGAAGGAGAGCCAGGTACGGCCATCTGGGACTGACAGTTCAGGTATTTCCGTCTCAAGGCAGACAGGAAAAGAATAGGAGCCAGCAGGATGTATTCCATGGAAGCAGAAAGCTATGGGGCCCACGTCCAGCTGCTCCATGGCTGATGAGGAGATTCCTAATCAGCTTCCGCCTCTGGGGGCCCTGAACTCCTGGGCAGCTGTCACTTTGGTGACTGTCACTTTGCACCCAATATAGAATAGACACACAGTAGTGGCAGGCAAAAGGAATGAATGAAGACACAGAGTGTGTTCCCACCACTCTCCCCCCTCCTTTCGCCTTGAGATTCTACCAGATGATTTTCTTTTAACTTTGCTTTCCTTGGTACATAGATTCCCCAAGCTTGTGATAATTATGATTATTTTTAAAAGGCAAAGCACATTGTGGAGATAGATCAGAATGAATGATCTGGTGTCTCCTTGCAGCATCATAGGAAATATGTTAATTTTGGTTGATTCAAAAACTATAAAATGGGAAGGAAGAGCCAGAGCATAGCTCAGGGATCAAGTACCAGCCTAGCCTACCCAAGACCCTTGCTTGAATCTCCAGTACTGGACTCTTTTGATAAAATATAGATCAAGTTAGGCCAGAATTAGGGTATACCAGAGGCTTTGCTGGCAACCATGTTTCCTGGATCCTATCTCTTTATTATCAAAGGCTGGATACTTGGAGGGAGAAGACAGCTTGTCTTCACTGATGGATCGAGAAAAACTCTGATTTAACTGTCTAGAAATTCATTTCCCAATAACCTGTTTGTTTCCTTAAAATCTCCTCATTGTGTTTGATTCAGTGATAACGCTTTAGGAGCTTATAGAAAAATCTCTCCCTTAAAAGAAAAACCAAAACCAAACCATTGTGAACTCCGTGGTAACAGTGGAGAAATTATTAGAGAATTCACGTCATCTCCAACAGGATTTACACACACACACACGCATGCACACACACACACACACACACACACACACACACGCACAGACAGCAGCTTCTGTTGAATGCGCACACATGAGGATGCAAATGGCTCTTCCGTCTAAGATTCTCTCCACTTCAAATGTTCGGTCAAAGATACAAACTCATGTCAAGTGCAGTACAGGAATCACAAGTTAAAGGCTTGGATTTGGTTTTAACTAACCTTAGATGTGTGTTAGATCCAACTGTACTTGACAAGAATCCTTGAACAATGCAGCTCCCACAGCCCTTGAAGGATTCATGAAAATTCTGGGGTCAACTCCCTTGCCCAACATACAGGAGAAAGCTGAGAATCTAAACTTTACATTACAGGAAGAGCAGAAGCAATGAGATGATTAATAAGCCTTCTTCCTTAGATCTTAATGTCAAGAAATTCATTCTATCTCCCAGAAATATACATGTTTTCTACATATTTTTTTTGCTCACTTAGCCATCTAATATGTTAGAAGAAATTGAGTTTGCATAGTTTGCAAATTAACTGGAGAGAACCCTGTTCATACTCTGCCCCAGCAGATCCTCTTGCACTTCAGCTTTCCTCTACAGCTAAAGAAGGAGCAAAGCTCCATTTCTGGTTGATCAGGATACACCTTTTATCTCCATGAGGTCAGCCTCACAGTTCCTGCCATTGGTTCAGAAGCTGAGTGTGGGTTTGTCAGGAACACAGAGGACACATGCAATAAGAGCTTGGGGACCCAAACTGAGTATCAGGGATCGAGACTATGCATGGTCTAAGAAGGATCTAGACTCCAACCGCCTCTTAGAACTGATCTTAACAATACTGGGATGTCCTGCTTGCCTAAAAAGAGTGTCATTTGTCCCCTAGCTTTTGAGCCATAACATAGAATCCATTTCTAAAGTGGCATTTGTGGTTAGGTTGGGCAGTATGGCACCAGTATGAACTTGGGAGGTATTGGGGAAGAAGGAATCAAGGTCATTGATGTGGGACAGTTACATGACTGTCTCAGGCAATTCTTCCAGACCACCATGCATCAAGGCTCAGTTGACCTAATTTACAAACTACATTTTATCAGAGCCATGTCTGTATTTAAAATAAAGATGTGGGACGTATGGGACTTCCTATCACACATGGCTTCAAGTGTCCACTAAAAGTTTTGCAATGTGTTCCCTGAGGATACAAGAAGTCATTGTATGTGTGACAATTAACCTTGGCTGTCTGCTTGACTGGATCCGGAATCAACTAAAAAGTAAGACACCTGGCATACATCTGGGGGATTTTTATAGACTGAGTGTTTGAAGTGTGAAGACTCACTTTAAATGTGGAAAGCACTTCCAGTGTTAGTTCAGACAAAAGGTCGCGGAGA
The DNA here is from genome assembly GCA_028551405.1 of Uromys caudimaculatus. Taxonomy (NCBI): domain Eukaryota; kingdom Metazoa; phylum Chordata; class Mammalia; order Rodentia; family Muridae; genus Uromys; species Uromys caudimaculatus. The sequence goes on along the minus strand of CM052709.1, from coordinate 93,884,544 downwards.
AAGGAAGTTGTATTTTGGCATGCTTGTTTTCACTCTTACTGACAACTTCATCTACTCCATTGCTGCCACAGCTGCTGCTTCCTTTGCTGTTATCTGGACTCAGCTTCCTCAGGATTCCAACATGGACTAAAGACCAGCAGCTCACCAGGAATCCTTCTAGCCTTCACCACCAGATTGGAACTGCTGAGACGTCCCGCCCTGTGTACTGGGCAGCGTGAACTCTCCAGACCTATCATGTAAGCCAGTGTAACAAATCTCCTACAATGTAACAAATGACTACACATCCTATTGGTTCTGGTCTCTAGAGAACCTTGCGGAATACAGTGTGTCAGACATCGGAGACAAATAAGCAAGGAGGAAGAATCGGGCTGGAGGGTATTTGACATAGGACTGTTAGGAGAGTGGTTGAGAAAACCATGTTTGAACAGATTCCTCTCCCAGGAGGAAGAGAAAGAACACGAAAAGGTGGCAGCATGCTTGATGTGCCCCTGGAACAAGGAAGTCAGCATGGCTGAATGGAGCAGGTGCGAAAAGGTCACAAGGTCACAGTGACATCGCACATGGCCCTACCAAGGCTCCAGGCCTTCAGAAGCGTCTTTGACTTTGCTCTGAGTGAAGTGGGAGTCTGTTAGACTTTTGAAGTAGAGATGAAAACCACACTGGTACTTTGTTTTAGAGGAGCTGCACGGACTATAGGGTTGAGAAAAGACTAAGATAGGGTGGCGCGATCCCAGAGAGGAGTCTGTGCGCTGTTCCAGGGGATCGGGGATGATCGCTGGAGCCAAAGTGGACGCTGTGAACTGAATAGCGGAGATACTCGACAACAGAACTAGAGAAGCTGAAGATGAGTGAGAGGTGGAGGTGGAGGTGGAGAGATCCGGAAATACCTCCAGCGTGTCTGATGTGAGCAGCTGGAAGGACAGAGGCACCGTCCTCTGGGGGAGGAAGACTTCTGAAGAGAGGAACACGCCAACCACCGTGAAATCATAAACAGACCTCTCAATGGGTCTGCTGGAGAGCACCTTGAGATCTGAGGTTCAGAAAGAAATTCCAGACTGGAGAGAAGCCTCGGGGAACGATACAAGCAAAATATGCAGGAATTGTCAAGGGTTTCAACAACAACAACAAAGTGTTTTCCCCCTTTGTGCTGGGATTTTCAAATTATGCCCGTGCATCTGGAAAATCATCATATGCTTTTATCTATTTATTTCTCCAGATTCTAGCTGGGGTGTGACTGTATGTAGCTCTTAGCTGCTTCTGTGAAACCTCTTGGGATGGCCGTCTGACAGGGAGAGGGAGGTTCTCTAATCACACAGACAATTTTAGGTGGAAGGGGCAAGGGTCCCAAGTGGACACTTGAGCCCATCTGCCTTGGCTTCTGTCTTCGTCTCTCCCTCTCCTAATTGACAGCAATTTTAATCAGCCATCGAGTGTCAATTCCTGTTGGTCATCTCCGTAGCATCTCAGTTCACTTGATAAGTTTCAATTTATCCTCCTTCCTTTGCTCCCTCCATTACGATTCATTTCCATCCTGTGGAGGATTAGGATGCTTTCAAACTATATAGCTGAACCTGGAACAAAGGACAGCGAAAACAACCACCACACTACATTTCTTCTCAAAATTCTTAGCAGGAAAATCTCTCTTTCCTCTGTCAATCTAACACGCACCTCTTGGAATGAGAAATCTGATGGATAATAGCTTCAGAGCTCCCCTGAGCCTTCTCTGAGTTAGTGCTGTCTGTCTGGTATCAGCATCCAGCACACAGGCTTCTCTGCACTGTGTCCTGCAGAGCACACCACTTCTCATCTTGCAGGATTGCCTCATGCTTCTCCACAGATGGACTTCTTGTGGTACTCACACTCAGTGTGTGTGTGTGTGTGTGTGTGTGTGTGTGCATGATCCTTAAACTTCATCCTGGATTTTCCTCACAGGTAGAGGAACCAGAAGTGTAGACAAAGAGGAAGGATACTACAGGGGTTTCTATTAGAAACCTGCCCATAGTGTGTGGTCCATTTTCACACATGTTAGTGAGGGCAGGGGTCAAGGAGGGGAAGATCCCTTTGGGGGTCAATGACAGGACACAGGGTGATCTCTTGTTTCCATTTTTTTCTTTACTTCTGTTTCTTTTCAGTGTGTGCATGTGTGTGAGTGTGTGCACATGTATTTGTACATGTGTGTGTGCACGTGTGAGTGTATGTGTTTGTGCGTGTGTGTGTGTGTATGTATGTGTATGTAAACGTATGTGTGCAGGGTACTTATTTGAAGGAAAATAACACAGAATGACAAGCAATGCTGAGAACTACAGACAATCTCTGGGAATGCTCACTTGCTGTTTGTGATGGTTGTTTATGTGTTGTTAATAGCAGCACTCTGTGACAAATTCAACATGACTCGTTTTCTGTGGCAGAGGAAAACATGGAACTGTGCCTTCCACAGGAGGTTATCCCCTCCACATGTGTTCTGATGGCGACGGAACCTTTTCCACCCTGTGGTGAAAGGCAAGGAGTAACTATGAACTTGTCACTTACTTTTCTCCTCGTGTGTCATAGCAGCATATAAACTACCTACAAACTTGCTCACAGCTTACTTTGAAAACTGCACGATAGGAACATGAGAGGCAAAGGAAAAGAGAAAATAAATCTTAAAGTAATATGATGAAGGGTAAGTGTAAAATATTTGGAAGGAGGATTCCCTAGTTCTACTGGGCATGTGCCATGGTATGAGGCTACTTCTGTGGGATAATTTCTAAGCTAAATAGTAATTCTTCTCCCGAACGGAGGCTCAGGAAGAGCAGGTGCCTTTCTAGTGCTGCTGATGAGTCAAGGCTGTCTTAGGCCATCACTAACACTAGAGAAATATGGGTAATTCTGTCTTCCAACTAGACTGGCAGAGTCTCTGGAAGGTCACACAAGAACACACAAACACACACAAGTGCACACACATGCATATATACAAACACACACAAGTGCACACACATGCACACACACAGACACACACAAACACACATGAATGCACACACATGCATACACACAAACACACCAGTGCACACGCATGCACACAGACACACATGAGTGCACACACATGCACACAGACACACATGAGTGCACACACATGCACACAGACACACATGAGTGCACACACATGCACATATAAAAACACACACAAGTGCACACACATGCACACATACAAACACACACAAGTGTACACACATGCACACATACACTTGCACACACACACACAAATACACACACAGTACAGGATTCACATCATCAGTCCCTAATGAGGCTTTATGAATATTACCATTACTATTTTAAGTCTTTAAAATTGAAATTTTACCTGATGTAATCAGAGTGTATAACGCAGTGAAGTATTCCTTGGTTTGATTATAAAAGGCAAACAAATACTTATGACTTTCTCAATATGAGCAGTCTACACTTAGCTCAATAGTTTTTGACTCTAGAGTAAAAACAAAGCAAACCTTTAGATTTGCCAAACCTTAATTTGCTCCTTTGTGTGTGCTTTTCTTTGTTCAAATAGCCGTGCTTAGATGCACCGTAAGGAGAGACTCACTGCGTACAGACTGTCTGGTCTCATTTATCCACCTCTTACTTTTAAAAAAGAGTTATTTTTATATTATAGTTTAAGTGGTTTTCCCCCTACATACACATGTAAGTGTGCCATGTGTATGTAGGGCCAGAGGAGGCCAAAAGAGGGCACTGGATCCAACGGAACTGGAGTCACAGATGCCTGTGAGCTACCATGTGGGGGATGGAACCAAACCTTGGTTCTCTGCGAGGGCCGCCTTACAGTGCTTTAAGACGGAGTCACCTCCCTGCCTCTTCATCCCAATCTTACTCCTTAAAGTATAATCCTTCTCCAAGATTCTCTCTGTCTCTGTCTCTGTCTGATGGCTTCTCTGCTTCTGTGTAAGGCTCCCTTTTCATCCCTCTCTCTCACAGAAGCCGAGGGGTTTATACAAATAGGAGTGTATTACATCATTTCTTTAAAACCCATCCGCAGAATCCAAAATCCTCAATAAAGCCTGCAAGACCTCGAGAACTCTGGGTCTGCTGACCTTCAGGTCTATTGTCTGCTACAATGCCACCCGCAAATGTCCACCGTGCTCCGCTTGTTTAGCTCTTGAAGTTGGTTGACTCTGCCCTACTGGAGGATCTGGCCCTGGAAAATCTCCTCTTTTTATAAGGCTTCATTCTGTTTTTATGTGTATACTTTTATTTGGCTGCATGTCTGCATGTGAACCATGTGGGTGCCTGGTGCCCTTGGATTTGATCCCCTGGAACTGAAGTTACAGATGGTTGTGAGCTACCATGAGGGTGTAGGGAACAGAACCTCTGTGTGCTATAAGACCAGCTAGTACTCCTACCAGGTGAGGCATCTCCGCAGTCCAGAAATACCCCTGAATGTCTTGCCTGAGTAAAACACATTGTCCCTTGAGGCTATGGCTGAAACACATGCTAAGAAAGTCTTCTCCCATTCCCTTTTAATACATACCACAGTTGAAGAGCTATCTATTTACATGTCTCCATCTATGTGTGTAGAATTGAATGAATTAAATTACATGTATACGTATATCATTATATGTTGCTTATAACTTGCTAATATAAGGTGTAATTGAAGGATGTTCTCCTGTAATCCCAGCATTGAGGATACCGAGGCAGCAAAACCAAAAGTTCAAATGAATTTGGGCTGCGTAATGAATTCAAGTTCAGCCTGAACTGTGTGATGAGATCCCCTCTACACACACACACACACACACACACACACACACACACACACACTACCCTCATGTACACACAAACATGCTTACAACTTGAGTAGTACCTCTCTTTCTCTACCCTATACCATGACAACAGACAATATCTGCCCCATCTCAGGGCTGCTTTACCGAGCATACAACATTAACTCGTGTTAAATACTTAATATCAGGTGCCTTAATATTGATTAATATTTGTTTCTTCAATCAAAGGTCATGTAAAGATGTGCCTTTAAGTGTAAACCAGAGTTATGGTGTGCCAAGCAGCGCTGTTCTGGAGAAGGGAGCAATGCTACAGGAAGCAGCATCAGGTATTTAGTTATCTCTAGCATTAGCAGTGCGTGCATAATTAAACTTGCAGCCATGAGTTAAATAAATCATCAGCGTGGGGTCAGGATGATCACCAGTAGTATTGCCTCATTGGCTGTTTCTTTGGTGGAAGATATTACCCTGCCTCTGGAGTTCAGCTACATAGTTGCTGGTGTGTGGACTAAGCAGATACACCCATTCAACAATGCTAACAACACAATTGTAAATGATATTTACTGTCTGCTTACCATGTGTCAGACCCAATTAAGTCTGGACAAGTCTGAAAGATATTTCCCATTTTTACCCCATTGTTACCATGTGCCAAGTCTTGAAAGGTCTGTTACACATCTCCTACTTTACCTCATTGTACTCATTGGGGAACTGAAGCTGGGAAAGGCTTCAGTGACTTGCATGGGCTCTAACTAGTTCCGTGTAACCCGGATCTTTACCTTGTAGCTCACCCATGCTTGTCAGAACAAAAGGAGGCATAGGGACGTCCCCTTCACTTTTCTCTTAATAACTGTGCAAGAATTCTTGACTCATCACTTAATAAGAAGACTGGAGCACAGTTGTGCAGCCATGGTAAGGGAAGAGCAGATGGATGTCTCCTGAATGAGAGAGGCTTTGCTTCAGAGTCAATACTGGATGGCGATGCTGGTCACACCAAGCAGTATCTCCAGAGCGTCCTTCTCATGCACAGCGTGAGGACACCAGCCCACCCCGAAAAGCCTGTTGTTTCCGATTCAACCAAGGCTCAGATTCTGTGGTACCATTTTACAAGTAATTTTTTAAAAAAAAATAACGAATGCATAGGAATGTTTTTATATTTTCATTTCAGGTGTGGTTACTCTGTTAAAATAACCACCTGTGAAAATCCAAGAGAGTGAGGGGGCTATGGCGAACTTCCACTCAACCCTTCCATCATGTGTTCAATACCTCTGAAAGTGACAGCCAATCAAGGGTGAAATGGAACAGTAAACAGCACAGGCAGGTTTCAGGTCTAGTGGCATCTCTCGTTCTGAGCTTCAGACAGAATGCTGGATTAAAATGCTGACTCTGATGGATGACACCACACGTCCCAGATGGATTGTTTGGGCTGCTGACAGAGACCATGCTTTTCGCACTAGATATTTCAAGTCAAAACCAAAAAAGCAAACAAACAACAACAACAAAAAATGAATGTAGAGCAAAGTTGATCTTGGCCCATGGGGACTTCCCTGCTCCAGGATATTCTTGTAAACAGTAGGAGTTCAGACAAACTATTCTCAGTCGGCTGGTCAATCAGGGAGCGTAGCCACAGGACAGGCATTGGTGTGACCAAGACAGGCACGTGGGGCACAGCTGACAAGATCTGGTCTAGGGCATCTGGTCTGGCAGAGCCCTGCTTCAACACAGCCCTCTCTGAGATGGACCCTGCCCCTCCCTACTCTGCCACCAGCTGAAGTCCTTTGCTTTAAGAATTTTTGTGCATGGCTTCTCTAAGACCTCCATCATTAGTGTTTCAGTCTTCCCCATTCCATCCGTTCCTGTTCCTCTGGAAACCCAGCATTTCCTGTTTCGGTCTCTGACTCTCACTTTTCATTCAGAGTCCCCTCGATTTTGCTAGGTATCCTGAGACTTTCCCTACAGAGGTCCAAGTGAGCCTCTGCCTCTCCCCTCACTGCAGGGCAGGACTGCCATAGTTCCCCTCCCCCCTAGCCAGGAGATATGGCTCTGTGGCCACATATCTCTACAGTCTCCATGCTGTCCTGGCATTCCTTCACTGAGTGGTTTCCGGGGATTAGTGTCAGTCACCTCTTATCCTTTTGCTGTGCCTCTAATTTAAAGAGTCTCAAGGTAGAGCCACCTGCCTGTCTGCCCTCTACTGTGTCTATTGGTGTCTATTGATAGATTGAGATAGGGCTAATCCTACTACTGTACTGGGCTATTTCACCCAGGGGTGTTTCTGTAGCCTTTGAGTCCAACATCACAGTGCTGCCCAAGCTTAGCTTCAGCAACGTGCTGTGAGGAATGCTTCTCAAAAGATGCCTTCTGCTGACAGTTGCTGCCGAGTAGCACCGGCAGCAACTTACCATATGTCAAGGTGTGACTTGCCTGGCGCAACTCTGCCACTGCCTAAAGCAGTGGTTTCAGTGTGGCCAGCAGGGTCAGTTGCCACAGAATTCATTTTACAAGAGGGGCTTTCCAAGTGCATTTAAGGACTGGAGTTAATGTTGTTGAGAGCTTCTCACCGCTGCTGCTGTGACATCAACAACAGCTTACATGAGAAAGGGCTAATTTGGGTTCATGGTTTGAGAGTTCTCTCCAGTAGTTGCTTGGTCCCATTCACTTGGGCAGAGCATCGTGGTGGGAACCTGAGACAGAGCAGCCTCCTCACTCCTAGAGACATCTAGAGTAGTGGTTCCCAACCTTGCTAATGCTGAGATATTTTAATACATTTCTTCATGTTGTAGTGACCCCCAACCCTAACATGATTTAGTTGCTACTTCATAATTCCCATTTTGCTACTGTTATGAATCATAATGTAAATATCTGTGGTTTCCAATGGTCTTAAGTGACTCCTGGGAAAGGGTTGTTCAACTCCCAAGGAGGCTCAGTTGAGAGTCACTGATCTAAACAGACGGCAGAGAAAAAGAAAGACAGGGAGCCGCCAAAGATACAGTCCCAGTAATATGTCCCAGTGACGAACTTCCTTCAACTAAGCTCAGCTACAGAGACAGACAATCCACTGATTTGATCAGAGCTCTCAGGTTCTAATTCTTGGTGGGAAGACACTCAGAAGCCCAACAACAGGTGTGCTTTTGTAATCTCCTAGGTGTTTTTATTCCAGTCAAGTTAACAGTAAAGGTGAAGCTGCCCTACCACAGGTGCCCACCACCATGATGGTCCCATGATGTTCTGCCCAAGTGCAAGGGACCAAGCAACCCTTCAAGGGAACTCTCTCAAACCATGAACCAACATAACCTTCTCTTCTCTTAGTGGAACAAAATCAGGGCCAGCAAACAGGATCCACAGTCCAAATCTAGATCACTGCTATTTATATCCAGAATGTTTTATTGTATCGCAGTCAGCCATTCAGTTACACATTGCATGTAGCTGTTTTCACACTGCAACCATATCAAGGGGTTGCAAAAGAGACCTTAGTGGCCAGCCACCCCTTCGAATATTTACAGAAAAGTATTTGGCAGCTTTCGAACTAGGATGTTAACCATGAGGTTTGTTTTTTTATAACCACAGTTAGAGTCTTTTCCTGTTGTTATAACAAAATATCCAAAGCTGCATATGTCAGAAACGAAGCAGGTTTATTTTGACTCAAAGTCACAGGTGTTCAAGAGTATGGAGTTAGCTTCTGTTTATCTCCTGGTGGAGAGACACAGGCTGCTCTGGGCCTGGAAGAGCAGAAAAAGAAGTACAAAAATAAGCAGGAGAGATGCTGGGGACAGAGAAGCTCACCTGTGGTCTAAGCAATTGTTCCCACAAGAAATAACCTGATCTCTCAAGAAACACTTTGACCTGTCCATGGGAGGTCTCAGGACCTGAGCCTCCCAACACTGGGAACTGTAATCAGAAGGCATGCCAAATGATGCTTGTTACTAATGCCAACGAACAGAGACAGATCTGAAGTGAAGTTTCATTTGGAGAGCCAGGGATTTGAGAAGGAGGCTGGTTAGCACCCAAAATATGTCTCCCCTCTCATCTCCAGCCAGCAGGCTTCATGGGGCAGTGGAATGGATTCCAAGCAGTCGTCACTCAGAGCTTAGTCTTGCTCCTCTGATCCAGTGGTCAGCCAGAGTTCTGAGACTTGTGCTATCTGTGTCTCATTATCATCTCTTGTACCCGCCCCCCCTCCTCTGGATGTCTGCACTCAGACACTTTTGAAACACACAATAGAGTTAGTGTTGACTGGTGTCAACCATCTACTCTCTCCATGCCCTGCTGGGCTGCATAATCAATTTAGAACACTTGAGCCATTAACACCTGTCTGTGCTAAGGTATTGATAACCTATGCACAGATTGTTTCTACCAGACACAATACAAAGGAGCCCCACAGTATGGAGCACAGAGTCTCTACCCACCCTCCATTCTCAATCAGAATCAGATATTCTATGGGGCTATGGTGGGAAGAAACCACCCGACCAACAGCCTCAGGGCATTCCCATATTTGCCGGAGAATGGTTCCAGCTAGTGTGGGCCTGTGAAAATCGGCCTCAAAGCAGTTCTCCTGATCCAGGAGAGGGATGAGGAAGCCAGCCTCTCAGCTGTCCTTCAGTCAACAACGCTGGTGATCTCTAATTCCACAATAACACGAGATGGTCTCCCTACTGTTTGGCTCCATTTTCCTTTAATCGCCGCTTCTTCCTGGATGTATTTTCAGTTGACCTCTTTTCTAATTTCACTTTTCTCCTCAATGACTTGAAAAGTTCTGAAGTGTATTTTCACGGTGCATCCTTGTTGATTAAACGTCCATCCATGCCTCCTGAGTTCTCGTCAACAAGATCTTTCAAAGGATTTATCTCTGATGAGGGTAGGGCCCTGTTATCTGCCAAGATCCATTCTAAGACCTACAGTGGATGCCTGAATCCTGATATGACCACACCCTACATAAAACCATGATAGAGTTTATTATATAAACTGGGCACAGCAGAATAATAACAGGTACTAATAAAACATCACAACTCTAACATGGGTCTGTGTGAATATGGGCTCTTGCTTCTGCCTCCATCTCTTCCTCTCTCTCTCTGCTCCCGTGCCACAGAGGCAGGACCCAGAGCATCCCCAGTGTGGCTGCGTCATAGATGGGCAACTCCTGTTGAGATGTGTGAGACCTCTCCACTCAGAACGGTGAGTGACGGGCTATGAGGTTTTCAGTTGTTTCCTTCTGGAATTTCCCATTGATGTCTTTGGACTGCATTAAATCCCAGGCAATACTAAGAAAACAATCACATGCAATGGGAGGCCATTGTACTGTTTGTTTACTTAATATTGTCAACACCAAACCACAACTCTCATCTTAAAGGGAACACGAGATAGCTTATTCTGGAGCCATTTTGAGTGACCATGGCCCAGAAACACAGATTTCGGTTTCCCTAAATTGCATGTTACAATTTGGGAGTAGTTTCACCAAGTTTTTATACTCTTTTACAGAACAAAGAAAGCCACAGGTGAAGGCAAGTTTAGACTGCATTTATGGGTGGCACAGAGATGGGGAAGCTTTTCTATGGATCTTAAATAGAATCTGATGACATGCTTGGCTTTGTGGTTGGTGGAAGCTAATGGTCTGCTAAGCTATAGATTCCAAAGCTCTTTTATGTATTAGTCACAGAATGTTACATCAGACAGAGAGTTGGGCAAGGAATGGCCGTTCTAGGGCTAGAGCTGGTCCAAGATAAGGCAACTAGCTGCTGGACCTGCAACATTTCAACCTCCCCACTAAAATCCTAATTAGCTCATCAGTTTCTGCAGCACAACTTCCTTTCAGCTGTTCTCATTCACGCTGTACCCCACTCGCTCGTCTACAAAGCATAGAGGAACACCTTAATAATCTTTATGCAGTCTGTGCTCCTTTAGTTTACCCAGAGTTGGCTTCTGTCTTGTATTATTGCTCATCCTGCCTTCTAGCTGAAGCCTGCACTCCAGGCACGCCAGTCATTTTGAATCATTGTGTGCATGTTTGAAGTTTCTTTGATTTGAAAAGTATGTTATCGGTGATTAAGAAATGCCCTTAGTTTTTAATTCACTTAAAATATCTGTTATTTCCTTAAATGAGGGTGTGCCTGTGTGTGCATGTGTGTATGTGCATGTATGCCTGTATGTGCATCTGTGTATATGTGTGTGCATGCATGTGTGCATGTGTGTGCATGCATGTGTGTATGTGTGTGTGCATGCATGCGTGTATGCATGTGTGCCTGTATGTGCATGCATGTGTGTATGTGCATGCCACAGTGCATGTATGGAGATGTGAGAACAGCTTGTGGGAGTCAGTTCTCTCCATCCACCACATGAGTTCTGGGGATTGAGCTCAGGTCATGCAGCTTAGCAGCAAGCACCTTTGCCCAGGGCGCCGTCTGACTAACCAGCCCCTTGTTGTTATTTTCAACCTCTTTCAGTTTCGTCTCACATAATAATAACACTTATTTTTATGCCTGCTATGGATTTATTGTGGTTTGTTCCCTGAAGGTCTATGCACTGGAGCTTGGTCCCCAGTGTGGTGCATGAGATGCTGGAGCCTTTCAGAGCTGTGACCTAGCGGAAGGAGGTGACTCTTGCCTGGCCACGGGGAGTCAGTTCACGGGGAGGTGGGTTGTTACACAAAGAGTAACATAAGACCTTCATATCTTATGCATTCTTAGATCCACTCCCAACATTGTGACACCTTCTAAAGTTGGCTATGACCAGAGCCAACAGATGCTAGCACAATACTCATAGACATTCAGAACTAGAAACAAAATAAACCTCATTTCTTTATACATTGTCCAGTTGCAGGTGCTTTGTTACAGTGAAGGAAACAGACAAATGCAGTAAGTATCTGATGCTTGGTATTTCTGTTGTCAGGTACCTGTCCAATTTCAGTTCTAATTTTATTCTGTTGCCAATAAGCTTGTTTCTGTGTAAATGTGAAATTTGGCTGCTAAACATCATGTGAAGAATCCTTCCAAGCCAAGATTGTAGGATGTAGGGAGTAGGTAGCTCAGGGAGGGGCTGAATTTGCTTCTTCTGGTCTGTGGGTGCCCCACCCACATGGAACTGCTTTAAGCTAAGTTGCAGGATTCAAGCTTTGAGCATCCTTCTGGTGCAGGTATGCACAACATATTTGCCGAACACACAGTATAACGGGTTTATTTCCACTTCCTCTTTAGTCTGCTGATTCAGCACTGTCAGCCTGGGTAACAGGCATGGATTCTGGCCTAGGGACAACATCTAGGGGAGAGGTCTGGTTTTGGGGAGCATTTCAGGTTTGGCCCTCATTGTCCCTGTGCTCTCAAATGCCACAAAAACATGGCTCTCCTGCTTGTCTCAATTTGGTAAAGATTTTTGTTAGGATAATGGCTGCTTCAGAGATTATCTTCCCTCTGAATTCCCTTGTAAGAACACTGCTTTTGTCTGATCTTTTCCTTAAAATATGACACCCAGAATGTTTAGCTGTTAAAACAACTGAACTGGGTCTCCATTCAGACTTTTTTCATGGCAATAGAGACAGACTCTCGAACACTTTCAGGAAGTGTCAGTTCAGATGTCTTACTTTTAAGTGACTTCAAGTGTAAACAAAAATATTCTAAATATGAATGTTTCTGGCAACATTTCTGTGATGGTTTGTATATGCTCAGCTGAGGGAGTGGCATTATTAGAAGCTGTGGCTCTGTTGGAGTACATGTGTCACTGTGGGTGTGAGCTTTTAGACCCTCATCCTGGCTGCCTGGAAGTCAGTATCTACTAGCAGCTTTCAGATGAAGATGTAGAACTCTCAGCTCCTCCTGCACCATGCCTGCCTGGATGTTGCCATGCGCCCCCTTGATGATAATGGATTAAATCTCTGAACCTGTAAGCCAGCCCCAATTAAATGTTGTTTTTATAAGAATTGCCTTGGTCATGGTGTCTGTTCACAGCAGTAAAACCCTAACTAAGACAATTTCATAAACTAAGATTTAACAAAATGGCCACCATGTGTGCTTTGATACAGTAAAATTGCAGCTCATTACAGACAATATGTGGAAGAGGAAAACAGGCATCCCCCCATCCCAACCACAAGTCCTCACATCTCAGGATGTCTGATCTAGCTATTTTTGGAGTACTTCCTTATTACTTCATAGTTTAAAAGTATTCTAACAATTATTCATTGTTCACTTGTGTCTCAGGGTTTTACTGCTGTGACCAGATACCATGACCAAAGCAACTCTTACAAAAACATTAAATTGGGGCTGGCTTACAGGTTCAGAGGTGCAGTCCAGAATCATCAAAGTTGGAACATGGCAGCATCCAGGCAGGCATGGTGCAGGAAGAGCTGAGAGTTCTAACTCTTCATCTGAAGGCTGCTAACAGAGTAATGGCTTCCAGGCAGCTAGGATGAGGGTCTTAAAGCCCACACTCACAGTAACACACTTACTCCAACAGGGCCACACCTTCCTATAGAGCCACTCCCTGGGCCAAGCACATACAAAACCACCACTACTTGCATAACTTAACTGGAAAATGAGAATTTCTCCTTTGAAGTTTGAGTCTCCTTTGCTATTCTGAGGTCACTGCAGATCAGTTGACGACTTGTAAGATATACTACATTCCTGTGTGTAATCTATCCTGGTGGATCTAATCAAAAGAATCCACTCAGAAAACCACAAGGGAGTCGTAATTGAAGGAGGAGCACTATCCCTGAGCCAGTGGAGTGTCCAGCGATGAAGGATGAAGGCCGTGCAGAAATGACACTGCCATAGTTTAAGTGGCACTGCAGGCTGTGTCTGAGCCTCATTTAACAGAGTAGTAAGGCAGGGTGAGGCATGAAAGGGCCATTTGTATTTTCCAAATAACAGGCTTCAGTAAGCTTCCCATGGTTTCAGATCTGTGGAGGTCAATCTCCAAGACAGTGAGGGAAACTCACGCACCTCAGGCTCTTTGCAGACTCAAACTGGCCTTCTTGACTCATGCAGGTGGACTGTGGTGTGCATGAGCTTTAAACCAGATCCCTAAGATCTCTGTAAAATAATGACCATTATCTACCAATCTGAAGTAGTGTACAGTCAAGGTATCCTTCCCACGAGAGCCAGGAAGACCTCCAGGATGGGAGATGAATGTAAGTCCTAGGAAACTGTAGAGGGAGAAGGGAGTTGGGAAATGTGGGAAGGGATTCCAGAGACAAACAAACAGAAACACAGGCCACTGATCTCAGTACTGCTTCCGAAAGCTTGGCTATCTCCACTAGAGATCAGTGCGCAGAAAAATGCTTAACTGTTCCTTCTTCAGTGAGAAGCCTAGGTGGATTACACCCCCATTTAACTTACAGGGTCAAATGAAAGATCTAACTCTCCTAGTTAGCCCAAATTGACAGTGCCTAGAGTTATGCAAGAGGAGAGGCCTTAACCAAGGGATTGTCTGGATCAGGTTGGTCTGTGGGCATGTCTGTGAGAGATTGTCTTCATGTCTGTGAGAGACTATCTTCATTATTAATGGATGTAAAAGGACCTAGCCCACTGCGGGTGGCACCATTCCTCAGGAAGGTGGTCCTGAGCTGTATAGGAAAGCCACCTAAGCATGAGCCAGCAAGTCAGGCAATGAACAGGGTTTTCCACATTTTCTGTGTGCTTGGTTGTGAGTTGACTCCCTGTTAGAGACAGTGCTGTGTGTGGTAGCAAACAGTTCTGCCTTCAGTTCTTTTCCCTACTTTCTGCACTGAGGGACTGTGATCTCAAGTGTAAGATGAAACCAACCCTTTCTGCCTGAGATGCTTTGAGGGTTTCATCACAGCAAGAGGGGACACTACAACTATGACCACTGTACTTTATTCAGTGAGCTGCATCCCCTTTGAAGACAAAAACCTCAGGCTCTTGTGTCATGAGGGTCTAATCCTACCTTGTATGAATTCACAGAAGGCACCCCAAGCCTTCCCTGCAACCTGCTAACTATGACACCTCAGGGTTGCTGAGAAAGTCAAGCATGAGATCACCACTGTAGCCACAAGAGAAGTAAGTTATTCCACGTGACTGATTTCTGAGACCTGGATCGTCTGTGATGGTTAGTCCTCAATGGAAACCTCGCTGAGTTGGGAATCACCAGGGAGAGAGAACGCTGGGTGAGTCTATTGTATATAGGAAGATGTTTCCTGAGACATTTGATGAGAAGAGAGGATCCTCCTGAGTGTGGGTGGGGATGTTCCATGGGTCCTACAGCTGAGAACCAGCATCCACCTCTCTGGTTCCTTTTAGCAGAGTCAATGTGAGCTGCCTCCTTTCCCACCATTAACTCTTCTCTATAATGATAGACTGCACCCTATCATTACCTCAAAATTCTTCCTAAGTTACCTTTGTCGCAACAATGAGGGAAAATAACTAATATACCATTCAGGTCTATGAGAGGGTCAAGTACTTCAGTACTGAATGAATCAAATCTTCCCTGGGACTTTCCTTGATCCAGTCACTTTCCTCAGGACCACCGTCATACACAGACCTTCTATAGAACCATTCTTGTTGACGACCCCTAATGATGAGTCTCTAATACTCAAGGATGAAAGTGGTTCGCTCATCTCTTGCCTGCTCCAGCCTCAGGCATCAAGGTCTTCCAGAGCTGTTTCCTTCCATGCCTACCACCTGTGTAGGGCCTATGAACTTTCTCTTCTGTTCCTTGGAAGTTTGCTGAAATTAATTGAAGATAGGAAGACCCGCAGGTGAAAGGGTCATAATAGGATGGTGATTTCCCAAGATCCCAAGATCTGATAACTTGTATACTCATCTTCATAGGAGAGTGGGAAATTGGAAGTGTGGACCATTTCGAGGAGAAAAAGAGCTTTAGGAGATTATGGGTGAATATACCATAGATGGGGACAAAATTCCTCTGGGGTCCTAAGGAATTAAGGGAGCTGGCATGTTGAAATTCATGCAAATCAAAGAGAATCTTACATAGGGCAAGCCTGACTCCAAGAGTTGTTTTCAGAATAGAGGGAAAGGCTATCTGGGTGTGGCAAGGACCCTCAGCTTCCGTCTTCCAGGCAGTGACTACTTTATGGGTTGTTTGATGAGAACCTTGGGGAGAGAGCTGAAAGCAAATATATTTCCTGTGGAAAACATTTTCACCCAGCAAGAGACAGAAAAGGATACCGAGGCAAGTCCCTCTCTGCCTGTGAGGAGGAAAAGAAACAAGAGAAGCTTAGAAGGTTCCTGGTTCTGAGGCAGCTTCTAAAGCATTTCCAGTATCATTGAAACTCAAAAGGGTACCACACACTTGGCAATTCAATTACGGTGTCCCAGTATCTGAGTCTGGATTCTCACTACTAGGCTGACCTCTGACTTGATACCTCCCAGCTTGCCTGAGTCCCTATGGCTCCTACATCTCCCCATTCATGGTCGTTATCACATTGTTAGCACCATGGGAAGAATCAGCTTACGATTCTTATTAAGGGGTTCATTTGGCTCACATTTCTGAAGGTTCTGGTTTATCATCAAGCAGTCCTAGTCTTTAGGGCTTTAGCAGGGAATTTATACCATGGCTGGTTAGTGGTACCAGTATCTAACCTCGAGAACCAAGGATCAGGGCAAGAAGGAAAGGGATGGAGAGTCCCATGGTCCCCTTAGGTATCACACCTTCTATAGGTTCCCACTAGACTCTATCTCCTAAAAGCCCCACCACATCCCAATAGCACCATGCTGTGACCATGACTTTGACATGTCCACCCTTGCTGGGGGGGGACCTGTCACACAAGCCACCCTACAGCTCAGCCTGTCCACGACCAGAACATCCCTTCCCAGAAGTATGTGTAAGAGGAGCCAGACGAAAGCAGCAAAAGGAAATGCTCACTTTCAGAGATGGTAGGAAAAGACCTTGAAAGGCAAGCCCCACCTCGAGAAACTAACAAATCGTTTCTATGCAAGGCCAGTTTAATAAATTATAGCAGTGAGTCAGGAGGGTGATGTCAGATAAATGAAATATTTAACACGATGTAATAATCCCTCCAGTGATGTTCGAATGTTCACATTTGTTAATCTAAAGGACTCCCTGATGAGACAGCTGAGTGCTGGAACATGTTAGAAGGCTGCTCTCTAAATCATGGCATCCCCTAAATGGAGAAAGGTAGCCTTCATCTTGGTCCTCCCAGGGGTGAATATAACCCTCAGCTGGCCTTTAACAAGAAGTGGATTTAAGAACACCTACAAATTCTCTCTCTCTCTCTCTCTCTCTCTCTCTCTCTCTCTCTCTCTCTCTCTCTCTCTCTCTTCCCTCCCTCCCCCTCCTCCTCTCCCTCTCCCTACCTTCCCCCTCTCCCTCTCTTCCCCTTTCACTCTCTGTCTCTCTCTCCCTCTCCCTCTCCCTCCCTTCCCATCCTTCCCCCTTTCCTCCCCTTCTCTCCCCCACTCCTCTCCCCTCTCTCCTCTTCCCCCTTTCCCTTTCTCTACCCATTTCTCTTCAAGCTCAAGAGTCTGCTGGTAAAATGGCCTCTGCTCATCTCCTGCCTTGTACTGCCTGCAAACCATAGAGACCTACAATAAACACCCCCAGCCTCGTAGTGTGCCCCTTGGTCACAAAGCACAGGCCTGCTCAGCCATTCTCAGCTCTCAGGTTTCTAATTAATGCACAAAATCCAAAAGAAAATAGAAAGCTGGTTTCAGAATTCCCAGACTCACACCAAATTGAGCTGTTATTTGTAGAAGAAACTGCTTAAAGATAATTTGTGGGTTAAGCAGGGAGTATCATCTCTCACTTAGCTTATTCTACAACCAACCAGGGTCACCTGGCTTTAGGGAGGCAAAGACAACCATTGCTGTGTCCAGTCACCTCCTCAGTCTCTGAGTCCTTCCTCAGTACAACTGCAAACTCACGGAAGGGCCAGGTGGACCTCCTGTGACATGGAGGAGTTTGGCTCCTATACCTGCTAGTGATGCTGGATTCTTCTACCCACCCTCCAGGCCCACTTTCCTTTGGAGCAAACTGCACGTGCCTCCTCTCCCAATTTAAAAAAAAAAAAAAAAAAAAAAAGACAAAGCTAGAGACTATGGAAGCCTAGAAGGCTAGTTCTTGTCATTGCAATTCACTGCTTACGGCTTTTGAGCTGTGGGCAAATTTCAGGCTATGCGTTTAGATTACAAAAATCATCTAATTAGCCGGACCCAAAGAGCATGTCCCTCCCTGCCTGAACATTCATGGGCTCTGTCTAGTATTTCTGGTTGATAACAGGAGAGGATGCCAAGCAGACAGTTTGGGGTGGTGGCCAAATAGCTATCAAAGGCTGGGGAATAATCAACCGTTCTGTTGGCAGGGCTAGCAGGGCTCATTGAAGCCATCAGAGGCCAAAGGCTATTGATTTCACTGGCTGTACTGATGAAGTGTTTGTGTCAGATCAGGATCTGATGGGAGCTACACTATCTTATTTAGCATTGGGGTTTGAAACAGCTGTTTTGAAGCACCCCTCTGCCACAGCAGATGACGGCAAGCCACTGACCTATCCCAGGGCTTCTGGGAAGGTCAGGCATAGTAGGATGAGCCGGCTGGAGAATGAAGACCTCCACAGGTATCTATAGTCACTTGTACTCTGTTTCTGTTTGTCTATTTGTTTGTTTTTAAGCCTCTGGTAACATCCTGGTAACACAGACCATAGGAGAGTTCTGATGTGGGCTTCTGAAATATTCTCATTTCTGCTGCCCAGTTCTCTCCCTGGTTCATCCTTTGGAGGTGAGGGCATGGCTCCTGCGTCCCCAATCTATCCCCTCTTTACCTGGCCCTTAGCCTTCCTGCATGGGCTTCCCCCCCCTTCACCCCCAGAGTTTCTCAGAGAGCTTGTCCTCACCCCTCCGCTGTTTCCATTGTTTCCCATTTATATATTTCCCAGGATTTCCTCTTCCATCTACAAGGCAAAAATTAGCAGAAAACCATCAGAGGCCCCACTGAAAACATGTTTGAAATAGAGTGGGCCTTCTGTGTCTGTGAGTTTTTTGTTTGTTTGTTCAATTTGATATTTAATCAAAATTCAATAATGAGCATGGGAAAAATTAGAGCTCATTAACTTTCACCTGGGGGATTCTTTTGTTATATTTATTTTTTATTATTTTTTATTTGTACGGTTGTGTCTGTGTAAATGCATACCACTCCAATTCAGTATCCTTGGAGGCTGGAAGAGGGCATTGGATCCCCTGGATCTGGATTTACAGGAAGCTGTGAGGAAGGAGATGTGACATTGGAAGCTACAAACCAACCCCTGTGCCTTTGGGTGCCCTCTGTACCTTTGGGTTACCCCTGTACCCTTGGGTTCTGTATCCACAGACTCTATATGTGCGTGGGATACACTGGGGAGCAAGAAGGTAACAAGAGGATAAACAAGATCAAAATGTGACTGAAAACATCAGAGCAAACCATCATTTTATAAAACCTATATTTAGTAATAAAAAAGAAAAAGCATATGTATACTGAGGGTGACCTTGTGTATCTTCCTTAGTGACTCTTCACCTTACTTTTGGAGACAGGTCTCTCACTGAACCCAGAGATCTCCACTGCAGCGGGACAGGATAGGCAGCACCAGGGATCTTCCTGCCTCTATGTCCACAGCACTAGGATTATGGGTCCCGTGTGTGGAATTCTACCCAGTTTTGTAAACACAGGTTCTAGGAGATGGAACTCAACTCTTCATGCTTGTGTAACAGGTTCTTTACCAATGGGGGAGCTGCTTGCCCAGTCCCAGGACTTAAGTCTCTTGACAGTTCCAATCCAGCTGGTTTTCCCTTGAGCCTCCAGCCCCAGTGAACACTGGGGGATGCAGAAGGTGATATCTGATGACTCTCTCTCTGCCAGAAGAGTTTTAGGACAGAGGATAGAATGTGGGTGACTATAATTCTACCACTAGGCGTTTGGTGGGAGCTGGAGGTCCAGTGCCTCTACCAAAGTCAAATGGGTCCAAAATGAGCAACTCTGCTGAACTCTTGCTGATCTGTGCAAGGCTGCGGGCAGTTACTAAAGAGTCACAGTTGCCGGAACTTATAGATGAGGAGTTGGAGGCTGAACATTATCATCTAATTTGTTAGTAGCAAATAAATGTGAGAGCTAAGTACCCACTGCCAACACACACACACACACACACACACACACACACACACACACACACACACACACATACACACACACACACACTTACTTGTGATCTCTTCTTCCTTAAGTATGAATTCTTAATGGAAACTGAGGCACAAGCAGATCAAAAATCCAAGTCCATGAGCATCAGGTAGTATGAACTTGACTGTTCTGGCTTCATTCGGTTGCTATGGCAAACATTATGACTGAAAGCGACTCAGGCAAGGATAGGGTTTCTTTTAGGTTACAGATTACAGACCATTACTGAGGAAAGTCAGGGCAGGAACTCAAGTGTAAACCATAGAGGGTCACTGCTTGCTGGCTTGCTCACTGGCCTGCCTGTAGCTAGCATACTTATATAGCCCAGGACTGTGTGCACAGTAAATGGTGTTGCTCACAGTGGTATGTGCCCTTCACCATCAACTAACAAGACAACTCCTCACAGACACATCGACACACCAACCTGATCATGACAGCTATTCAGCTCGGGTGATTGAAGGCAGTGTCAAGTTGACAATCTTCGCTAGGACAATGGCCTTGGCTGCCATTTTGGGTATAATCTTTATAGGACTCTTCCATAACTATAAGGCAGGGCAGCTACCCCACACCTAGCAGACAGAACTGCAGTATTGCAATGACTGTTCTGTGGATGCAGGCATGAGGAATGGGGAGCCTAGCCTCAGAGACTCCAGGAATGGAAGGTAGCACCTCAGGTCCAGGCAGCGGCACCATATCATTCAGCTTTAGACAGCTAGAACTTTTAATAAGAGCTGCTGGTACTGGCAACAGACCCTAATGTTTCAAAGTAATGGCTTGTCTTTCCCTTTGGCTCTCTCAGCAGTGGAGGGGGTGTGGTTTGGTGGTTGAAACAACATACTTAACTTAAATACATAGCACAATGCTATGGCCGCATGATGGAACCTCCCCCTCTGGTAATAATAACCAGAGAGGTCTTCAGAACGGGTTGATTTAATCAAAAGCTAGTCACCAGATTTAGTAAAGTGTAGACCAAGCCAGGGCTCCTAGTGGGCCATTGATAGGGAGGACTTTCAGTGGGTGGATTGGTGGAAGGGCTTTCAGTGGGGGCATTGTTGTGGAGTGCTTTCAGTGGGGGCATTGTTGGGGAAGGCTTTTAGTGGGGGAATTGTTGGGGAGCACCTTCAGTAGGGACACTGGTGGGCAGGAGGGCTTTCAGTGGGGGCATTGGTAGAGAAGCCTTTCATTGCAGACATGTATGGGTATCTCTGGAATTATGCGTGTTACTAGTACTGTAGGTCTTGGAGTCTCCACATGGACTCCCTGTTCACCATTCTGAGTCAAGAACAAGCAAACCACTGCTTTGTGACTAACTGGAACTTCCCTACAAAGTAAGGTGTCCTGACTGTGCACTGGCCAGGACTAACCTCTGGGCTTGCCCATCACTTTGTGTTATCGCAAGAGCAGAGTCAGTAATCTTATGAAGGTCACTATCTGGGTTGGGATGTCTGAAGTTCTAGCTCATAGTAGGTGGACCCTGATACTTCCAGGCCTGTGGTAGCACATAAAGGAGATAGAAACTAGCCCAGGTAATCTCCTTATGCCAGGGTGCAGAAACAAAAGAAGCTAACTTTTCAAGGGAATTCTATAGCAACTTAAGAACCTTCCACTAGTCATTTGAAGATTCTATTACCTCCCAAGACTACCACTGTAGGGACCGAGCCTGGCTGCTATAGCTTTCCGACGGTGCGCAAAAGGCACTTCAATGACATCATAATTCCCTTTGATCTGTCAATTGATTATATACTAAAGCTTAATTCAGTTCTCTCAGGGCTAGCTAGTGACTCAGTGTTTTATAGGGAGAAGGGAAATGCAAAGACCATTTCTCATCTACAGGTCGCCAGCCAGCTCGTTTCTTGTTCAGTCCTCCAAGTCATTACATCTGCCACTAGGCAAACCAGAAGTAACAGTTTCTTGCCAGAACGGGAGGAGAGTTTCCAAAACCTGACAGCGCTCATGGACCTCAGGAATAGGCTGAGCTTATTCACACCTCTGGTGTTGGTTAGATACCTATCAATCTAAGAAAATACGTGATATGATTAACGTATAAGGAGAAGGAAGTTTTTATCTCAGCGTATAGTTTACACCGACCCAGATCCCTGTGCCTGACTAAATCTGCTGTATCCTTGCTGAACTCTGAAGGAGCTTTTCCTAGCCTGACCATCTGACCTTTGACCATTGATTAAATCTGACAACCCAAAAGGCAACAGCTTTTAACCTGCACACCAGCAGGGGCTTCTCTGGATCCGGATACCCACTCGTTGTGCCTTATCGGAAGGGTACACTTGGGAAAACATGATTTTCAGCTAGAGAGACAAACCCAAGATGCATTTTGAAATGGAGGAGAAAGGAAATCCCAAGTGAAAGGGGAGGTTGGGTGGACAGAAGTGGAAGAGAGCACACACATGGGAGACAGGGCTGGAGTTTCAGGGGGCACTCAGCCCCACACCTACTGTAGGTGTGAGCTGCTGTCTCAGGTAGCCAAGGTAAGGGAAGGGAAATGATAAATGTGAGAACTTAATACAGCCTGTGGCATATAATGAACACTCAGCATACATGGTGAGAGAGAGAGAGAGAAAGAGAGAGAGAGAGAGAGAGAGAGAGAGAGTCAGAAATTAGTGTTGTTCCCCAGAAAGGAGACTAAACAAGCGAGATGGCCATTTTGTCTGGAGAAATAGTCAAAGCCATGGCAGGCATGGTAGAATGAATTTCTCTAGGCTGAAAGAAACACTTAGGTTGTCCAATTAGAAGGTGGTCACTAAGATGAGATTTAATGTCATAACATATTATTGTAATGTTTATGAACTAGTAGGATTAGGAACATGAAATCCAACAGGCATTTGGGCAGAAAGCATGGGTTCCCTACAGAAGTTCAGAAATTAGAAAAACTCCAGAGTCACAGATGCCAGAGCCAGATGAAGTAACTTTCCCCATTTAGAAGGGACCCCAAATATATACTCAGCTGAATTTTACCCAAAGACAATGGGAAGCTGTTCTCAAATGTGCAAGGTTCCGGAAACAGGCACTGATGCTCTGTGCTGCTGAACATTGAGAGTTGGGTGCAGTGTGTATAACAGTACTAGGTCATTCTGGACTACATAGAAAATCCAGGGTTGAGGATGTCACACAGTGGTATAGCTCTTGTCTGGCCTGTGTAAGGCGTTGGGGAGAGTTTTAGCTGTCCCCTAGCCAAGTAAAACATTGTTTGCATGATCAGTGAATGAACAGTTTGGGTGTGGCGAGGACCAGTGACCCGCACCTTGTTCACACACACACGGTCTCTCTTCTGCTGCTTTAGAGGCCACATAGGTGGAAACAGGTGGTGTCTAGGGTTCTACGTTTGGATCATCGGAACAATATCATCCAGTTACGTTGCTATCGTTGCAGATGGCAGCATTTCCTTCTTTATGAAACTGAATATTAGGTGGCCTGCATACGGTATTTACTGAATGCATCCATCCGTCCCTGATGGATGCTTAGGATACCATGAGTAGCGTTGCGGTTACCATGAGTGTGCAGACATCTCTTTGATAAACTGATTTTTAATCTTTGGGATAAATACCCGGAAGTCATTCTATGTGTAGTTTTGTGAGGACCCCTGTAGCGGGGCTAATTAACGCTCCCTCCAGCAGTGTGGGAGGTTTCCTTTCTCCTACATCCCCCCCTTTATTTGTTAACTCATGTCTTTTTGATAATAGCCATCCTAGCAGGTGTGAGGGGATAGCTCATTATTGTTTTGATTTGCATCTCCCTAATGGTTAGTGGTGCGGGGAATTTCTTAGTGCCTCTGCAGGCACGTGTCTGTCTTCTTCAGAGGACTGTCTATTAGGCCCCTCGCTTGCTTCTCAACAGGATTCATTTTCAGAGATGTAAGTGAGATGTTTTTCTTCTTTGTTGGCAATGAGACATCATGCCAAATGCAGTAATTGAGTACTGTATGTTGAAATTTTATGAGGAAAGTCAGTTTTAAATGCTAACAATGTTAAATGTTAGTGGTGATGGGGATGGAAATTAGTTTGATTTTAAACATTCTGCATTGTACTAAGATGTGATAGTATTTTGTACCTGACAGACACATGCAGCTCAACTTTGTGCATAAAGAGCAGAACACCCAACTGATTAACGGTGAACAAAAGACAAATCTGAATATTGCATAACATATGTTTGATGGGCTGGTAGTATTGCTCAGTGTATAGAGGCACTTGCTACAAAGTGTGACAGCTTGAGTTTGGTCCCCAGGACCCAACTGTAGAAGAAAATAACTCACTCTTGCAAGTGGTGTTCAGATCTCTGCATGTGTGCTGTGTCCCCCTCCACATCTCTCTCTCTCTCTCTCTCTCTCTCTCTCTCACACACACACACACACACACACACACACACACACACACGCACTCTGGCACACACGCAAGCACACATGCAGGCGTGTACACACAAATACAAAAATAATAATAAAACCCTTTTGTTATAAATCTAGTCTGAAAAAGTACTAAAAACTCAAATTTAAAACCGAATTATACTGAGTAGGAAAAATAGTAATATACTAAGCATATTTTTATGAATAAAACTTGGGGTATAGGAGACATGCTAAAAGGAGCCAGTGCTGAAACCTCTTCTTTTGAGTACACATGGCAGTTTTCCTATGAGCACAGAAGCACATGCAAAACAGTGTACATAGCTGTGACTTCCAGTGCTCTGTAGTACACCTCCAAATGAAAAATCAAACACATTAGCAACAACCTTAAAACATCGCCTTAGCAAGGAGTTGAAGTAGTCCATTCATCAGGGTAAAGGCAGACATGTAGTCTGTCTATCCAGTATAAGTGCAATTTAGCACATGTGTAGACATGTGTGTACAGGTGGGCTAGAGAAAATACTGGATGGAGTTGGGCAAGATACATTGATTTCTGTAAGAAAATCTCCTGCTGTTTTGTGCAGGGAAACCAACCAGAACATCACCAGCTGCAGAGGGAGGAAAGGCAGGCCAGGTGAGATAATAGAGAGCCAGGCTT
Source organism: Uromys caudimaculatus (assembly GCA_028551405.1). Taxonomy (NCBI): domain Eukaryota; kingdom Metazoa; phylum Chordata; class Mammalia; order Rodentia; family Muridae; genus Uromys; species Uromys caudimaculatus. The sequence continues at coordinate 93,859,664 of CM052709.1, read as the reverse complement.
CAGAGGACAAGAGGTACGTAGCATCTTCCCAGAGAGCTGTGTGACCAGGACTCAGCCCCAGCTCAGCCTCTGCCCTGCCTTTCCTCTCTTCATCAGAGGTCTCAGACAGGGGTCTTTGCTAGTTTGTCTATGCAAATTGCCCAGAAGATGCAAACTCCTCAAAAGACATTTATCCTAGTAGGCAAAGGATGTGGGTGACTAACTTCCTGATAACTTGAGTTCAGGAGATAGGAAAGCCATATTTGTCTGGCCCCAACTCATTAATGCCTAACGTGGCCCAACCACGAGCAGCCCTCAGCCGGAGATCACTGAACTCTTTCTTCCCATAAGTACATAGTATCCCTGAGCTTGAAGACCTCTCCAGTCAGTGTCCAAGCTCACGGCCCCTCTAAATCAGCACTGTGAGCTCATAACACACGTTCATCTGTTATACCCAAATAATAGCACCTTGATCTGACTGTTGGCACCTTTGTCTCATTAAATCCTTGATAACATGGGCATCTGAACTTGTTAAAGCAGAGCACCCTAAACTCACGTACCCTTAAGTCAGCATCCCTGAACTCACCACATCCTTAAATTTATTAATGTCCCAAACTCATCTCACCCCAAAGTGAGCACCCACAATCTCTGTACACCCTGATGTCATAGCGCCCACCTTTCAAACCCCCTCTGCAGCCTACTCTGACTACTTATGATTCAGAATCGTAAGTTAATCTTTAAAAGATCAGCTAACGGCACAGATGCTATATTTATAGACAGATTCATCTTATTGATTTATTTCAATAAGATTATCTGCATTCTGTTTTATGTGGGAAAAGATAACAATTTTGTTGTTGGGCCCCATTTTGGCCCTGGTTTGGGCCTTGAGGCCAAACCCAAGCCTGGCTCAAGTTTCTGCAGCCTTGTGGGAAAGCCTAAGCCTGGCTCGAGTTTTGAGACCTGTCTTAGTCACTTCCACATCGGGGTGACTCAGAAAGACCTGTTTGGCCCTCCCTCTGCCCCTGCCATTTCTGATGTGGAGCTTTGCCATTGGCCCTGTCAGTTACCCCTTACCCTCCGTCACCCTTCCCTGCCTCCTATGTCATCTCTTCCCATACCTAAGTGCCCACGTCCTTACCTTCTCTATATAGGCAAGTGCTTAGTTTAATAAAGTGAGTTCCTGCTTCAACAAGACTCCTGGCCTGGCGTGTTTCTTTTGGGCCATCGACACTCACCATCCCGCTCAGCCCTGGACAGACCTGGCTGGACTGGGTTCTCTCCTCTCCCCTGGACCTGCTGAAAGGGATCTGACAATTTGTTAGATACTCTCTAATGTAATAAAGAGTTTACACATGGGTGAAATGGCCACGTCTGGATTTGGAACTCAGAGGAGTCTGATCCATTTATGCAGCGTTTTGGGGGTCAAGTTTTATTAGCAAGCTGGTCTGAGGTATGGGTATCTTCAAAATGAGAATACTATTTTTCTTCACCTTTTGAATAGGTAAATTAAACATAGTCAAAAAGCTGGCGATTCTTGTCTGGCACTCTGAGTTATCTCAATAAATGATGGCATGCTAATCACTTAACATAAATGCCCAGGCCCCAGTCTGTTGGAATTAATAACTTCTGAAGTTTATACATCTCACTGTGGAAAGGCTGGGGTGACTACAAAGTGGGCGGTGGTTGCCTAAGGGATGCTTTAATAACGTGAGACACCTAATTTAGTAGAAAATGGATGAATCAGGAAGATAGACATGGCTTACAAAATGTTTCATTTTTACAAATGTATCATGAATAGTAATTAAGATGCTCGCTAAAGTTCAATAATCATTCTTTCACGAACCAGAAACATCTAAGGTTTTTTGTCTCTTTTTTTAGAATGTGGAAAGATATAAAAGAAAATATTGAAAAATTCAAACTAATAGGTTTGCTCAATACCATTCTTCAATCAATACAATCATTGTATGCTTATATCATGATTCTCTTTCCTGAGGTCTCAGGAAGGAGGACTGGCAAGTTGCCCTTTTAACGCCTTCCACTCTTTGGGAGAGACAGAAAGCCAACAGGGGAGGAAATGCCTGGCTGTGGTGTGTTTGTGAGTGTCCTTGAACCCTGTTGCTTTATAAACATTTTGTGTTACTTCGATAGAGTTTATTAATGGAGGAAGAAAATCTGGGTTCACGGTATAGACAGACTCCGTCAGGAGTAAAGGATTGCAGAAGAGGTAAATTTTCCTTTTAATTTAGAAAGATTAATTGTTTTAAACCAAGAAGCTGATAACTTTTTAACAAAGTATTCCAAGAAGATCAAGGCTACAACTTATCCCCATGAAGTTTATTCTGAGCAAAGCTGAGGTCTGGCTGTCTGCATACAGTGGCGCTCATTCTATGTAACTCACGCCATGAAGCTATCTAGCGTCACTGTGTGCTTTGATATCTTTAACAATATTGGAGAGTTACCTTAAGGCTCTAAAGTCCATTTGTCTTACCCAGAAGCCTTCAGTTGCCAACAAATGAAATGCTGTGTCTGCACAGAAAAAACCAAATCCATCATCATTTACTCTTATGGTAAATGACTGCAGGCTCACTTAGACCCTGCTTGACCGTGAGTCAGCTATGTCATATTGAGCCACACAGATGTTCTGTGTAGAAAATTACAGTGCAAAAAAATATCCTTGACATCAAAATTTCACTGAGCATAATTCAGTTGTGAGAGACTTGAGGCACTTAGGGTCCCTTGGCATCTGTCTGCAAATGCCACTTGATTCCATTCAGGTGCCAGTTAATAAAGTTGAGAGGAATTTTGTGGTAGATAGAGAGGTGGCATGCACATAGGGGGCTCACCATGGAAGACTCCAGTGTTAGTAGGACAAGGGACGAGTCATATATTTACCACGTAGGTGTATGAGTGTGTGTGGGGGGTGGCATAAATTCCGCAGGACATAAATGGAAATAGTAAAACCTTGGGAAAAGTCAAAGGGTTGATTACATTGAAGACCGTGTATCATTCCACCACGTCCAGATTCTCTAGGCTGAGGGCTGAGGGGCTGAATCAGCAGAATGAAGAGGTGAGCTCACCAAAGTAGCTACCTGAGGTCAGCCTTGCAGAGCACACATCATGAGGCAGACTTGGTCTCCTCTAGTTCCTATGACCTCCAAACTGGCCCTCATCAATAGTTTCTTTTTGGATTTTCATCCCTAGCTCTGACATGTCATAGGACACAGTATTCACACACCACGCCACACACACACACACACACACACACACACACACACACACACACGCACATCCCCAAACTGGTCTTGAAGGAAGATTTAATTTTAAGCCCTTTGTTCTTTGAAGCAACACATGTAAATCTGTGTTTCCTTCATTTTGATGTGTGTGGGTACATGTATGTGGTATGGTACATACGGGTGTTTGTGTGGCTTAAGAAGGCCAGATGCTGTCCGCCATTGGCATCATCATTATAATTTCGTGTGTATGGGTGTTTGGTCTGCATGTATGTCCTGTGCATCACATTTGTGGCTGGTGCCAATGGATGCCAGAAGAGGGCATTGGATCCCCTGGAATGGGAGTTACAGATGGTCGTGAGCCGTGAGGTAAGTGCTGGGAATCAAAACTGGGTCCTCTGGAAGAAGGACTGATGTTCTAACTGCTGAGCCATCATTCCAGAGCCCTATGTTTGTTTGTTTATTTGCTTGTTTGCCTGTTTGTTTGTTTGAGGCAGGCTTCTCACTGAAACGAAACTTGCCAAGTAGGCTAGGCTGGCTGGCTAGGGGGCCCCGGGATCTTCTATCTCTGCCTCCCAACTCTGAGATAATGAGCCCGCATTACCACAGTTGGCTTTTTAACGTGGTACCTGAACTAGGGTCCTTTCTTGACAGAGCTATCCTCTCAGCCCTGTTTTCCTTTTCTAGATACTTATTGTTAATCTTGTGCTCCATTTTTGCCCAGAAGAGCTTCATTTCTAGTTAGAGGCGGTGGAGAAAGGTGTCCACCTCTGCTCAGGGAGGGGGCAAACAATATCACCATTACCAATACTTTGTAATTCCATGGTCTCTATATTCTCTCCAAACACCCTAAAATAACGCACATATAACAGGACTTTACCCACACACAAAGCCCCCCATGACTCAACCATAAAGCACAGAATTCAGCAATTTCATGGAAAAGTTTTCCGGAAACTTATTGTATCCAATGTGAAGCCATAATTGCTTATTTCCACCTATTAGCCATTCAGTTCCAGTTCCAGTTGCCAAGTCTTTCTAGAAAGCACCCTTCAGATCTGTTTCTTCGTGCAGCCTCTTGCTGCGCAGAGCCATGCCTCTCCCAGAGTCATTCCAGACTCAAGGGAATTCCCCTGCTCTAGAATTAGCCACATGATTCAGACAGTCACATACACGTGCTTTTCTGTCTCAGTAACATAGACCTTTCTGTCTAAATGGTGGCTCTGTTCTTTTTTGTTCTGCTCTGTTCTGAGAGCATCGATTCAAAAACATTTTATGACCGGACAGCAGGTGGCGCTCTAACTTCAGGAGTCCGGCTCCTAAAGCCTCCACCAATAAGAGACACCATCAAGTGCATTTAAAAATTTATATATTTTTTTCTCTGCCAAGGCAGAAATACACTCCATTTTCTTTAATCAGGTTCGTTTGCTTCCTACTGTGTGACTTCAACTGGGTAATAGGAAGCCAGACTTCTCCCCTGGCTACTTTGTTTCCTAGAGCAGGGTTCTGAGGGAGTCAGAGTCTAAGCCGGGCAGAAACAACAGAAATTCTGTGTTCACCTGCAGAGTGGCTGCCCCTCCTGGTGGCTCCAAGTGCCTTCTTCAGACATAAGGGCATGTCAGCCCTAGGGTGCAGAAACAATTTGCTACCCTGCCTGAGTCAAGTGGAATTAGGGGAGATATATAAATGGCCACCCCAGAATGTTAGGTGGACATCTAGGTGACCAGTCTGCAAGCTTGGGGCTTGCTTCTTCTTCACAAGGAGAGAGCACCTCGGTTCCTGCCTGCTGAGCACACACAGAACACCTGCAGAGGCAAAGGGCTTGGGGACACTGGTTCACTCATTCCTTTATTCCTTGGATTCTGTAACAAATCCACAGAGCCTTTGGCACTCCCCACGTCATTGAGTTCTTGGCGTGAGTGCAGCAGGCTCTCTTCCCTCCATCTGGACAGAGGGAAGGTGCTCTAGACTGTAACCTAAGGAGAGGTCACGGGTCAGCCAGCAAAGTGCTTGCTGTGAGAGTGTAAAAACCGGAGACTGGTCTGGAGAATGCTTTAAAAAGCCATTCGTGGTAGCTCGCTTTAATAATCCCAAAGCTAGAGAAATAGAAACAGACATATCTCAGGTGCTCCCAAGCACAGTTTAGGGCAATCAGTGAGCCTCAGGCCAATGGAGAGACTGCCTCCCCAGACAGGGAGGACAGCACCCAAGGAATAGCACTGGAGGTTGATTTCTGGCTCCTACATGCGTGAAGACAGGTTCGTGTGTACCTGAACACACACACACACATACACACACACGACCATAAACAGACACACATGATACATGTACTCATACCATGCATACACATGAAGTACACACACACCACACATATACACAAACCACATACATATCACATAAACAGAACCATACAGACACAAAAGACACACATGACACATGCGCTCATATCATATATACACATGAAATGTACATCATCACACACATGATATATAATGCCTACAAACCACATACACACATGCACATACACATGACACACGCACAAACATGTACATGGCTACACACAAACTGTAAACTGAGTCAGGCATGTGGTATATGTAGGCCTGCAATCTCAGCTTCCTGGAACACAAAAGGGTCCAGAGATCAAGGTTACCCTTGACAAGGGTGAGTCTGTAGTCAGCCTTTGCTATGTGAAACTTTGTTTCAACCAAACCGAAAGCTTTAAAACAAAAAACAAACAGAAAGGAAACTGTAAGCTACAAATAAAGTTTTAAACTGAGAAACTACAGAAAGAAGAAGAAAACCAACAGGCAACAAACCAACAGACATTGAATCAGGGCAGGAAATGGGTTTGGAGCCCACAGAAAACAGTAGAATCAGTGTATCTTCCATGCTGTCCCACCCCCATCTGTGGCCATCAAGAGATGGATGAGCCATTGAAACAGGAGTAGCCAGCGGCTGTGTGGCCTACCCTGGAGCGCAGTGAGGAGCCGGTTGACTCATTGCCTCTTATTTTTCTGCAGTGTGGCATGGTAACTGACTTCTTCTCTTTGCAGAAAGATTCACATACAATGTTCTCAGCCAGTCTATTCACAGCTACCCGGCCCTATAATGTCGTCCTGCTTTCTTATCGAGATTTTACCTTCCATAGAAATCGGATGCAAGGGAGGACTGTGGGGCAAGATGTCCCTGTGAGTCTATTGTCCAAAATAGACACGAATGAGGAATTGAACAAATGTATTTCTGAAGTGGCTACTACACTTTTAATGGCTTCCATTAGTGAGGATTCGGTTGTCCCAGCTAATAAATCGACACATAAGCATCCTTTTCCTTTGCTGGCATGTTTACTTCTGTAAGAGATTTTATTGGGAAAAGTAAGAGTCGGAGGGGTTGGGCAGGTTCAGGTCCCTGGGAGACAGAGAGACAGTAAATAAGAATCTGGTTTGAGGACAGTTTGGCCACTCCCGATGGGTCTGTTGGAGGCTAGCATTGATGGGGCCAGAGCACAGGAGGGGGGGGGATTGGTAAGGGAAGGAGGCCAGATGCTTAAGATGGAGACAGGCTGGTATATGTCTGGTGGCAATGTACTCCCTCGTGTCCCGAGCTTGCTGGCTGCATCTACTTTGTTTAGAGGCCACTGGATTCTTCCTATAGAAGTGATGGCTATATCCTTGCAGACATCCTGAGTCCACATTCTCATCTGCTTTCCTGAGGGCTTACAGCTTCGGTGAACTCCCAGTAGCTGTCTGACAGTCCCTGGGCAGCAGCCACTCTTCACAAACAGCCTGCGTGTGGTGGAGGCCTTCATATTTTCCTGTGGTTATCAAGTATCTAGGCAGAAAGGCACGTTCTATCCAAGAGTCACATTATCCAATGAACTAACCCAACGTTTGTGTGGTGATTAGACAAGTTTCCAGGACTTCTGGAAATTGTGGTGTCTATATTTCTTGATGTCCAGACTTAAGTCTGATCTGAGAAATGCATTAACCCTTTGTTATCCCTTCATCATGCTCCAGATTTAGAACATTCTTGTAGTAGCCTCAAAACACATAACCACAAAGGGGAAATGACCACTAATTTTACCAGTATGAGGCAGGAAATGAAACCCAGGGCTGTTTCTCATGTAAGGTCCTTAGAGATGACACCAACCAGGTTCTTTTCATGAGATACAGCCTTGTGTCCTTTATAAAACATGAGATTTCATATTCACCCCAGGAAGGAAAACGTTCTTCTTCAGAATCCGCCCTCTTGTTCCCACAATATGTTCAGAAGCCCTGTCGGGTCTGTCGTCTAAGGACGCCTGTCTGAAAATGGAGGCAAGGAACTTAATTCTTGAAACTCTAAACAAAAAGTCTCACAAATATGCCTTTGTTTCCCTTCTGTTCTATCACGCATGTGAGTGTGTGCATGAGTGTGAGAACATATGAATGACCTATGTGTGTATGAGTGTCTGTGTGTGTGCAGGAGTATGTATGCATGTATGGAGAGTGCATTTCCTGTGCATGTGCACATGTACATGAGTGATGTGTGTATGTGTATATGTGTGCCTGTATGTGTGGTCTGCACACCACACACCACACACACACACACACACCACACACACACATACACACACACACACACACACACACACACACACGCACGCACGCACGCACGCAGGTACTCTCCTGTGCCTACATGCAGGGGCAAGAATAGGGCAGGGTTTTTCACTCAACTGAAGGGTCTCAGTTCCAATCAAAAGTTTGGGATTTCTGTCTCAGCCTCACCAGTACTGGGATAACAGACACACAAGGCTATATCCAGCTTTGCATGCTGGGATTTTAACTCCAATATTCTTGCTCTCAGAACAAATGATTTTTGTCAACTTACCCATCTCTGCAGACTAACCCCCCCTCCTGTTCTTCTTCCTTCTCCTCTTCTTCCTCCTCCTCCTCTTCTTTCTCTCCTTCTTGAAGCAGGATCTCTTCCTCCCTCCTCCCGCCTCCCTCCACCCTGCCTTCTTTTTTCCTCTCTTTCTCACCTCATTTCTGTTTTTCCTTATTACCCAGGCTGGTCTCTGACTCACTACGTAGCCCAGGGTAGCCTTGGACAAATGATTCTCTTGAGTAGCCTCTGAGTGCCACGATTGCAGCTGTATCCCAGCTACTTTAGCTCTCTTTATTTTTCCTTTAGAAGTTTTAATCTGTTTTAAGAGTTTAAGCATGCATGAATTCATGAGTTTATAGATATAAAAAATGTAGAAATCACAGAAGGTTAAACATGCACTTTATTGACATGTCATGACTTTGATCTCCTGAAGTAGTTATCTCTGTGGGACATCCACACAGTGACCCACACAGGTCACTAGCTGGAGCAGCAGTCTAGATGGGCCCCAGGTCAGTCTGATCTGGTCTTTCTGAGAAATGGCCATGCTGAACCTTCAGAACAAATCTGAAAGGATGTGGTCGGCACGTGGGGGAGAGCTGACTCAGTACTGGAACTGGGGGCGTTTGCTGATGAACCTTAGCATTTGTTGGGTGCTACTGGCTTTTCTGTGGCTTGCTACTTAGATATCACATTGCTTGGCCTCAGGGGTGCTGGGCATTCCCTCGTCTGACCTCATTGCAGGGATAGACGGTAGCCAAGGCCACAATGACTACACTCTGCTTACACTTTTGGCCTGGTTTATATAATTCTTGGAACAATTAAAATAGAAGAGAAAAGGAAAACCCTGCTAGTAAAGTAATAAACATTTCCAGCCATTCTAGAAGCCTAAGAGTAATGACCTTGCCATTAAGGAGAATTTCATCAGACTACAGATTCTAGCCAGTCTTCCAAACTGAAAGAAGGATGAAGGACCTCCACCTTCAGGAAGGCCTCTGTGACTCTTTATAGTAGTGCCTTACACAGCCCACCACTCCTGTGGTATGTAGAAGGAATGACATAGTTGGGGTGACTGGAATGCTGTTTATTACTCTGGGTACCTCTTCTTATCTTCCTTGGATATTTTGAAATTGTCTGAGAAGTAGAAGCTACACCCTGGAGCCACGCACAGCCACTGTGGTTGCTAAGCTGGAAGCCTAGCTTACGTGCACCTGAGGACAACATGTGAGCCCTGTGCTAGCCTTCTTGGCATGGTCAAGCAAGCACACAGACATTAAAGGGAAGGGAAGCAAAACTCTGCAGGTCTGTGTCCCGCACCTCTGAAACTCAGTGCTGCCACCTTCTGCTTGGGGTATAAGACAGATATCAATAAAGCAAGGTAAATACACTCTGGTAATCGGGAGAACAGTGGGTAGGCTGGCCTTCAAGAAGGCTGGGCAATGATGCTGACAGAGTTTTCTCTTCAGTCCCTACCCCTTGTTTTTTCATACTTTGATGAACTGGCTTCTTTTCTTCTCCTCCAGACGGATGGATGGTAACTACTTGGTGTGGATTATTCCTGCTCGGGCATATGTCAAGAGGAGCAACTGCAGAACCAAGCAAGCGTCTCTTTCTCCTCCATGTACCCCACAGATTGTAGAACTCCTGGGGACAGTCTCTCTGTGGTTTGCTGTGCTGACTTGCTTCTGCGCTGACCCATCCGTCATCAGGAACAGAGCCGGGGTAGTGGTTTTTCAGGCAGGCAAACCAGATGTTCAGGAACTGTGGTTAGTGTCCCCATGAGGAACAATGGGAGCTGAGGAAAAGTGGCTTTCCTAAGGAAGAGGCTGCGGTTGGCACACCCAAACCCACTGCTCACTGTGGTGATTCTCCCGAAGAGTCACACGTTATCCATGCACAGAATTCATCGTAATGTAGGAAGTGTAAAGAGAAAATGGATATTTCATTATTATATGCACATGTGCACACACATGCACGTGTGCATATGTATACATGCTCATGCACGCACACACACACACACACACACACACACACACACACACACACACACACATACATACACACACCTGATTCTGCACAGCTAACCCTGGGAGTGAGCAATAGAACTCAATTCAGAAGGGATCGTCTTTGGTAGCTACCAGCATGGAGGGGTCCCACATGCCACTATTGGATGTCTGGCTTAAGCCAACATCATCTGTCACTGAGATTCAGGAACACCGGATACACTGCCTCGCCCTTAGAGCTAACTGCTCAACTTCCAAACCCAGACCATCCCTCTCGTGGTCTTTTTCCAGCTGCAGTTATGTATTTGTCCAGCCAGCAGAACTGCCAAAGCTCTTGCTATTCTGCAGTCATCAGGGTAGGGAGCTGGGGGATTATTCACAATCCAGTAAATAGGAAGAAATTCTCCCTGAATAACTAGTGCTAAAGTGACAGTGTGCGTTCTTCAGTAACACATATAATAAAAGCGGGTTGCTATCCATTCCCCCAATCTTGATGAAATCAATACTCTCAATCATGGGGTCCCACTGGAACTGTTTACTTCAAATATTGCAATGAATACATTACAGAAGTAATTAAGAGGGAACTTGAGTAGAGTGAGCAGTAAATTCTATTCTCGTGCCTCTTTATAACTAGACAAAAAAAACAAAAACAAAACACAAAGACATCCGCAGGAAGACAGGGGAGATAGATAAATAAAATGGGCAACAGTCTCCTAAAAACAAAGGAGAGCCATCGGAGAAATCAAGTTCAAGGTCTGTTTTTATGACTCCTCCAAATACTAGCTTTATTAACAAGAAAGGCAGAACAAAATGGGGGCTGGCTTTAACCCAGTCTTGGATGGTTGATAATTTATTGGTGATGGTTCCTCATCCCTTGCCATGTCTAAACCATGCTGGTGAGAAGTGCAGAGGATACCCCGAATGGAAACAGATAGAAAGGAGACACAACGTATCGATCTGTGGCCTCCAGGTGATTACAGCTATAGCCTGGGCATACATAACTATAAAATTAGACAATATGGGATGTGTCCCATGCGACAGAGAACATTTCTGTAATTTAGAAGAGGAATTAAGGGAAGACATTTCTCATGTGCCACTGGCCTTGGCTCTGAGGTGTAAACAAGGCAGCACGGAGGTTTGGGAGAGGCACTGCTGATTGTGAACAAAAGGGAAAGCTCACATAGGGAGGTCGGGGAGCCAGGCTAGATGGCCAAGGTAACAGCACTGAGGCTTACGTATCAGGAGGCTTTCCAACTCATTACACAGGTAGGAAAGGCACGTTGGGATGTTCTAGAAGATTGTTGCAGTCATGTGATGATTTAGGGATACTGTTCCCACCCTTGATCCGTCACCATGATGCTTACTATTTATTGATTGTCGACATGACAGAATCTAGATCACTGTGGAAACAAGCCTCTTGGCATCCCCGTGAAGGTTGGTCTAGGTTAGGTGAACTGATGTGGAAGGGTGCATCCTAAAGTGAGTGGCACCATTCCCACCAGCTGGCATCTCTGACTGCATATAAAAAGAGAAAGCCAGCTGGACAGCCATACTGTCATCTCCCTCTGCCCTGCTGTGACTAGGACAGAATGCGCCCTTTCAATCTGTGAGCCAAAATAAACCCTTCTTCCCCCGGGATGCTTCTTGTCAAGTATCTTGTCACAGTGATGATGAGAAAAGTAGCCAATGCCGCGACGCAGAAGGATGCTATTGTTAAAAGGGACAAAGCCAGGGGCTTGGGAAATGACTGGGGATCCTGGGGATTGTTTTACTCCAAGATCCACCACTGTAACAAAGCACAGGTGAACAGCTTAACAGCAAACAGACTGCCTCAAGTTTGGAGGCTGAGAGTCTGTGGTCCGGGTGCTGACAGGTTTATTCTGGGGCTTCTCATGTTAGCCTGCAGATGGCTCTCTTCATAGTCTTTCCTGGTGTCTCTGTCCCATTGTGCTCTTCCAGAGTTAGGGTTTCCATTGCTGTGAGCAGACACCATGACCAAGGCAACTCTTATAAAGGACAACATTTAATTGGGGCTGGCTTACAGGTTCAGAGGTTCAGTCCATTATCATCAAGGTGGGAGCTTGGCAGCGTCCAGGCAGGCATAGCTCAGGAGCTGAGAGTTCTATGCCTTGTTACAAAGGCAAACAGGTGAAGACTGGCTTCCAGGCAGCTAGGATGCAGGTCTTAAAGCCCACCCTCACAGTGGCACACTTTCTCCAACAAGGCCACGCCCACTCTAACAAGGCCACACCTCTAAATAGTGCCACTCCCTGGGTCAAGCACATTCAAACCACCACACCAGTTATGTTAGGATGGGGACCCTAATGACCCCTGTTTAACTTAAATGCCTCTTCAAGGTCCCTATCTTCAAATACTGTTGCATTCTGAAGTACTGGGGTTGGGATTTTGATATAGGAATTTTAAGTAGTCATAGTCTATCCCAAAGCAAGGGTAACTGTGGCTTGAACTGGGATGGTTTCCCGTGGCATAAGAGGAGCTAAATCTGTAGTCCTGACCGAAGCTGAGCTGGGGAAGGCAACAGGTGTTCCGTGCAATGTAGGTGCAGGTAGAGATCCATGCAGGTGCAGGTAGAGATCCATGCAGGTGCAGGTAGAGCTCCATGCAGGTGCAGGTAGAGCTCCATGCAGGTGCAGGTAGAGCTCCATGCAGGTGCAGGTAGAGCTCCATGCAGATGCAGGTAGAGCTCCATGCAGGTGCAGGTAGAGCTCCATGCAGGTGCAGGTAGAGCTCCATGCAGGTGCAGGTAGAGATTTATCCTCCGGGAATAAAGGGAAAGAAGAAAGGCCCAAACCATCAGCAGCTGACAAAAGCTTTGTCTCGTGCACAGGACAGGGCTCCTCAGTTGCAAACAGGGAAGGAGGCAGGAGACAGCCGTGTCTATGGCAGACTTACTGGGTATTAGAGGCAATCTTTCCTTCTAGCCACTTAAAGTTAGATGAAGAGGGCAGAAGATTACAGAGTTGCAATACCATATGGAAGACGGAAGCAAGGGAACTCACTCATGGTGGTCTCCCGCCAGTAAAGCCCACACTCTATGCAGTGAAAGCATCTGGTTTGTTCATTAAATCCTGTTTTGTGTTCAGGAGTCAGAAGCCTGGTGGAGTCCAGGTTCTGAGAGACCAGGCCTACTCTGTGCAAATGTCTCTTACCTGATCAATGCTCCCTAGAACAAAGGTTGTGTACAGATGCCAAGAAACTATGAGAGCTGTGAACCTGCTAAAGCCATTGGGTGTTGCTATTATTTTATTTATTATGTGAGTGTGAAAATTATAAGTCATCAAGCAAGCTCCCTCTGGACTGTCTTGGATCCACATGGACTCAATGCTGTGAGTTCCGGGCTGGATTCAGCTAGAATACACTGTTGTGCACTGAAGCCAAGCCCAGGCTGGGCAGGTCCCTTCCCAGAACGTGAACCAGTGGTTATTTCCCTATCACTGGACCTTGTACCTAGAATTTCATAACAATATACTGAAGCTTCTCACCAAGTACCCAGAGTAATTTAGTGCCCACACAGTGAGAGTCAAGGGGAGGCTGGCTGCTAGCACTTCATAAATTACTTCAGTTTCTTGCATTTTTATATTGAAGTGTCATATTCCCTTCAATTCTAATAAATCACTTCAGGACACAATGTCACTCTGAATTTTTTTTTTTTTTTTTTTTTTTTGGTGAAATATGACATAGAAGATTCTCTGCATCTTTGGCATGTACCGATGACTCTTATTTCTTATGACTGACCAACTTTATCCCCTTGTGGATGAACAGGACATTTTTCAAAAGGTGTTTTGAGCAACTAGCTTTTGCCAATATGATTTTTTTTAAAAGATGAAATGATAGATATGTTGGTTGTATCTTGAGGTCACTCTGCAAAAATCTACATAGCCCTAGAAGTTAACGGGCTACTCTGGCACTATACCACACTGATAAAGAACCCGTGCCTTTTTCGGGTGCTAAACGAGAATGTTTCTCTGGAATATACAATCATGGCAGCCAAGCTGGATATTGTGCCCATTTCAAAACACTTTTACATCATGAGATGTGTTACTGAAGAATGTGAAGGAATGGGAGGGCTAAGCTGTCCATGGGATCCTGGATATAAAAGGGAAGGGTTGTCTTTGAGTGATAAAAGAAAAGAGAAGGATGGACGTTGGGCAGCCAAGGACAGTGCCGCCATCTATCACACCGATGCCATAAAAAGAAGCAAGGAGGAAGGAGTAACACTCTCCCATCTCTCCTGTAAGGTCATCCATGGACCACCTACTTCCCTCACCTGCCCTCTTTCAGTTCACTGTGCTATCATAGAGCCCAAAGCAGTTCACTTCCAAAATTTCCCTCTGAAATCCCAATGCTGAGTAATCCATCCGGTTCCCAGCATGCTTCACTTCACATCCATGTTGCTGCTTCGAGGCTGGGTAATCCATCCGGTTCCCAGCATGCTTCACTTCATATCCACGCTGCTGCTTCCTGGCTGAGTAATCTATCCAGTTCCCAGCATGCTTCACATCCACGTTGCTGCTTTCAGCTCATTAATAAGAGAGAGAAAGACGCTAAGGTTGACAAGTCACTAACCCAGATATGTGTGATTTTAATGCATAGGAATGCTTTAGTATTTCAATAAAATACAAAACTGTAAAATTTTAGCCACCATAAACATAAGAAACATTAAAGAGTAATATGTTGGAAGCCCTCACTCAAAGGAGCTCTGCCTGGATCCTACCGCTCCCGGTGTCTCTCTCCAGATACGTTCCTAAAGCAAGCCCTCCTTTTTCTCCACTGCTGACACCTCCCCTGAGTGGAGTCCCCGGAGGTGTCTGTGACTCCCATCGCAGTGAAGAAAACCGTCACATTCTGTTCTAAGTTATAGACTCCTTCCACATTCATTTATCAAGTAAAGGCCAAGGCATGGAATTACAGATGAATTACTAGATAGGCATGTGATAAATGATAGGCAGGTACACAGTGTGTTTTGTCAGCGTTAAATCACCACTGACTACAAGATGTACCATTATTTTACATAACACCAAGAAAGGAAAAATGCTACCAATTCCAAGCCCTCAATTGTAAAGCCCTAATTTCTGTGTTAAGAATAGGGTTTTTTTGTTTGTTTGTTTTTAAAATGCATGTTTTAGAAGTGATGGGCAGAATTTCCACAACTAGATTATTTTCCAATTAGTGTTAACAGCAATTTGAAACAAGCGTGTAATAGGGAGGCTCCAGGGTATCAAAGGATGCTCTGTGACCAAATGTGCTCATTTCTGACCAAAAAACAGAATAGTCTCATTTCTTAGTAAAATTTCCAAGTTCACTTTACCCGGAACTGTGGCCTTGTCCATTGGTTCAGCATGTGACCAGGGTAGATGGTGGCAATGGAGAAAGGGGACAAGAGGCATCTTGTATTTTCTAGAAAGGCAGACAAATGGTCTTCATTTCTGATTTCCAGATTGGACGAGATCACTGGTTCTCAATCTGTGTGTGGAACCCCCACAGGGGTCTCCTCTCAGGTATCTTGAATATCAGATGTTTACATTATGGTTCATAACACTGGCAAAATTAATTATGAAATAGCAATGAAGTAATTCCATGGTTGGGGGTCACCACAACACAAGGAACTGAATGAAAAGATCATAGCATCAGGAAGGTTGAGAACCACTGCTCTGGATGAACTGACCAGAGCAGGAACCTGAGACCTCATGATGTCCCTGTTCTATAAATATGATTTATAGAAAAGAACGAACCATGGTAAAATCTAGATATGAAAAGACCAGAGAAAGAGTGCTAGTCAGGGTTCTCCTGGGAAAATGACCCAGTGAGAGAGATATATGAGATTTAATGTGGAAATTGGTTTATGTGGTTATAAAAGCTGAAGAGTCTCAATAATTTGCTGTCTGCAAGATAGAGAACCAGGGAAGACTTTGGAAAGGAGTTCAGAGGTTGTCAGACCTGGCAGCTGGGATGAGGGTGTCTCCTGGTGTAAGTCCCAGAGACCAAAGGCATCCAATGACTTGCTCTCCAAACGCAGGAGACAATGAGCAGACTCAGGAAGAGAGAGAATGAATTGTGAGGTTTTTTTCCTCTCATTCAAGCTGAACCTTCTATAAACTCGAAGGTTGCACCCACATTGGTGAGAGCAGGTATTTATCAACCTATTGATTCGGAAATGGCATTTTCAGAAATACCCTAGCAGAGGCACCCAGACATGCTTTACAGGCTGTCTGTGCGTCCCTTAGCCCAGTCAATTTGACACATGAACTCTCGAAGGCCTGGGGTTGCAACTCAGTGGCCCAGCACTTGCCGAGTATCCTGTAGGCCTTGGATTGGATCCCAAGCACTAGAACACAATGGCAAAACCCACCTCAGATGATACAAATATTCGGGGGGGGGGGAGGAATGAAAGAACCAAAGCCTTCCTTTCAAAGCAAGTTGGAATAGGACCAATGAAGATATCCTGGAACTTCTGAAGCACCTGAACCTCTTGATGTGGCTTTGTCATGGGAGCCAGGCATACAGTAGCCACTGGGCAGCATCCACCTCTGCTCTTCACCCGTCTTAGCCTCACCGTCAGAGTGGCCCCTCTGAGCATACTCACCATTCAGCATTGCTGGGTTTGTCTGAACCTTTAAATAATAACAAGTATGAATAAATTTGGAATTCCCCTGCTTGAAATCAATCAACCAGTTACAGAAAATAAGCCTGCGAGTTGTTGAATTAATTGCTGACCCTTTCCTCGCCACCTGCCAAAAATGCTCTGGATTCTCGAGTGAAACACGCACACGCGCACACACACACACACACACACACACACACACACAATCTTATTTTTAATATGCCCTAAGCAGCTTAACGGGTGGGCCACTCCCAAACTTCCAAGTTGCTAACACCTCCCCTCTGACACTCCTGAGTTATTACTTACTAAAATCTAAATTCCATCATTGCTATCCTAGACTCAAACGGGGGCATCTCTTCCTGGCTCTCACAAGGCTGTCTGCTCTTGCTTCTCCAGCTCTCATGCCTAATCTTTCTGCTTCCCCAGCATGGTGATTCTAAATCCTCTTTCCTTGAGTTCCCTTGCCTGGGAAATCTGAAGTCCCACCTCTGTCTTTCTGCCCAGCCATTGGCCACCTGCAACTTTATTTACCAATTAGAGTCAACTAGGGGCAGGAACCTGCAGCATCTTACATGAAGAAGTGCAAATTCCCATGTAATTTGGGAACCCGATTAACATAATCTAAGCAATAAAGTAAATCCACAACAGCGAGTCACTTCACTCGGGTAAAAACAAATGACTCGTAATTTATTGTTATTTTTAGCCAAATCTCAAATGTTCAATTTTGCTAATAAAGACTCTGGAGCCAGACGCTGGGGTGAAAGCCTGTTAGCTCAGAGAGGCAGAAAAAGCACAAAGCTGACCTTCCTCCTCAACCCACGCCCCAAAAGGAAGTTCTCCTTCTCCACACTGGTTCAAAACCCTCTCAAACTGAATGCCCTGTCTGTCCACTTCCTGTGCGTCTCTCTATCCATCCTCCTGACCGCCTCTTACTCTCTATGGTTTGTCCTGTGTTTACTCCCTATCAATTGGTTGTTTGTCCCACCTCTTTACCAATAGTTGGCTTTATACAATCACGTTTACAACACATAGCACTCAGATTAAAGGTGTATGCCAGGGCTGAGCCACACCACAACTAGAAACAGGTTTTTCCAGTAAATAATACAATGTTGGGGTTCACAGTGTGATCAAATATCCTGCAACAATTTATCTTAAAAAAAAAAAAAAAAAAATCTAGCCGGGCAGCGGTGGTGCACGCCTTTGATCCCAGCACTTGGGAGGCAGAGGCAGGTGGATTTCTGAGTTCGAGGCCAGCCTGGTCTACAGAGTGAGTGCCAGGGCTACACAGAGAAATCCTGTCTCGAAAACAAAACAAAACAAACAAACAAAAAATCTAACAGTAAAGTGTTACCTTCATTCCACTGTAATGGGTGGCTAGGCTCACCCTTTTGATAAACTCCACACGTTGGAACTTGAGGCTAACTTTCCTCTCTGAACCACGATGCTCTGTTAAGAATCCTTCCTCCCAGAGGTGAGGGAGGGAACTGGGTGGGGCCTAGAGCATCCTTCTTTTCCTGAGTCAAATGCCACTCCCCAGGAGCTGCTCAGGCGGGAGAGGAGCAACCCATGACACCCCAGTTCTTTCCTGCATCTCCTTCCTACCAGGGCTCATTTCCTGCCTTCTACTGAGCCCTTCACCTCACTCTGGTGGTTCATCTTCAGCTGGCTGTACCACGCTGTCTGCGCATGCGCACCGCAGCAGCCACGCACTATTTCTCCGGCTAAGCTAATGTCAGTCTTCATGGCTGACACAAAGGGAAAGAGGAAAGGCCCTTGACACACGGTCCTGAAGACCTTTAAGAACCGCAGAGCATGCTCTCTGGCCACACACAAGGACATCTGCATGACAGGTGATCGTGTAGACGTCCAATGAGTGACCCTCCACAAGTATTACCATTATAAAACGAAAACCACCCACGGTGCCTCCTAGCATTCTGGGCATTGTCAACAAGGGCCAAACTGTTCCAAGAGAGTTAGAGTGCAGATTGAGATGTTTATCATTGCAGGTGCCACCTCCATTTCTTGAAAATATGTGACGCAAAATGATCAGCAAAAGACAGATGCCAAAGACCCAGTCAGCTGCAGTCCCAGCCATCTCCACGGAGAGAAGCATATCACGCTGGTGGCACCCCTAGGAGCTTATGGAAAGTAGATACAAAAAGGTAAACCAATCAAAATACACACTTATCTCACAACACACATGCGCACTTACATAGAGGGAATCTCTTGTGCAATGTGTGGAAGCATTCTCATGTCAATCAAAAAGCCTTGGCCAATGAGCTGAGGCAGGATTAGAAGGTGGGACATCTAGGAAAATAGTCAAGGAGATTTGCCCCGGACTTGAAAGGGGACAGAAGTATGGAAACTGAGCAGAGGTAGCCAGCCACGTGGCAGAACTTAGATTAGAATAAATGAGATATTAAGTTAGGAGCTAGTTGGTGAACAAACCAACCCCTATGGCTCAGGTGTTTCTAAATATAATAAAGCCTCAGAGTGGAGTTGCTATTTCTGGGAACAGAGGCACAGCTAACAGTAAACACTCCACTTCATATTATATACACAGGTATATATATATATATATATATATATATATATATGTTTGGGTATACATGCCCATTCACATGTATGCACGAGCACTCAAATATAGGCACACTCACATGGTGTTTATATTTGTACTACCCACCCATGCACATGCATGTACACACACACACACACACACACACACACATACACGCACGCACACACACACACATTTTAAAAATCGTTTGTCATTTTAAAAATCGTTTGTCACTGGGATCCTTCCTTTCAGAAGTCAACTCCTGGCCCTTCCTCTTGGCATTTCCTGTCTGGATTTACAGCTGGCACTGTTACAGGCCAACCCTGTAAATAACACTGTCCTGGTAAATGACATCAGCTCAAATGTTACTTCTTCACCCGCTTTAGGATGCAGGCTCGGAGCGGGCAGGGGGGGGGAGGAGGGCGGGGGGCACCGATGAAAGTTAGATTTGGGTTCTTCCAACATCACCGTGCTGATTTATGTATGAAGAGGAACAGAGGCTGTCTAGGCAAACACCACCTTGTTGAGTGTAAAATTCGATCAGGCTCTGGGCAGCCACAGCTGCCAATACATATATTTCAGGAAGTCAATTTATTTTTAAACAGAATTTTAACTTTGGCTAAAGGAGTCGCAGCGAATCCCTTATTTATATGAAAACGGTCTTGAGTGGAGAACAACGCACAGGCTGGAAGTCTGGAGGGACAGGAAGCTAACAAATTCCAGGAGGAAATCTTTTCTTCCTAATTTATTTGCATCCTGAGTGGGGTGAGGGGACTGAGAGGTCAGATCCCATGGAGCTGCAGGTCCAGTTCCAGGCCCCTCTGGTGACGCTGGCTGTAGCTTTTGTCTCCAGGGGAATAGTAGTGGGTAGTGGTCCCCTTTTCCAGAGTCACGTTTCTGGTGACGAATGGGATAAAGTCACCTGCTAAGGCCTCTAGGGAAGAGGGTTATATTCTTTTGTTTTTTACCGTGTGTGTGTGTGTGTGTGTGTGTGTGTGTGTGTGTGTGTGTGTAGTGTTGTACACGTGACTATATGTTTGTGTATATGTACCATACCTGTAGGTGAATATGAACACGTATGCACGTGTGCATGGCGGCCAGAGGTAGACATTGGGTATCTTCTCCCTCCATCTTATTTCATGATCCAAAATACCCAGCAACCTACAGAGATCTGCCTGTCTGTCTCTGACGATCCAGCCCTAGAGTTACAGACTTATGACCTCACCAAACTAAGCTGCCTTCACTGCCCTGGGAAACCTCATTCTCTGGCCAGGTTCTTCACCTATCAGGTAGAGAGGCCAAGGCTACCAGGATGGGGACAGACCCTTGGCTTGAGAGATAACATGGTAGCCCCCTTCCCTGTCACATGGGTGGAGCCTGGGATGAACTTCAGCTGAGGCACGTTAGTGACTCTGGCAAACTTGAATCTGCATGCTCAGTTAGCTGGTGCTTGTTTGCTTTGGCACACGTGTATCTCTTCTAAGGGTACAGTTGAACAGACACAAAGAGCAAGCCAGAAAGCCCCACTGCCTGCTGAAGATCATCTAGACCAATAGCAGTTCTTATGACTCAAGGTCTCAGCATCAGGGAAAGGACCCTTTTGGCAGCAAAGAACCAGCTGAGTCCTCTCTGTGCCCTGAGCCCCTGGCTCTCTTCCAGAACAATAGCCTGGCATAGCAGGACACTGAGGGGACTTAAAGTTATCCAGCAGCCATCCTGCCCCCTAAGTCTCACCCACAGCATCCTGTGAGCATCTGTGTGACCTTCAGAGGGGATCACAGCTGTGTTTGTGTCTGGCACAGGCCTGTCCCCAAGCCATGAGGACAAGAAACTTCTGGGAGAAAACTGTCCACGTTTCCCTATTTTCTTTCTTGAATCCTTTGGAGCAACATAGGGAAGGAATTTTCTTAATATCATAAGGTGCAAGATAATCCACGTGGGTTAATGAGAATTCATAAGCTTGCCTCGGATCTAATTAGACTCTAAAAACAAAATGTTTCACTGTGAAATTTGTACCATTTAATCATCTACATTGTGGTGCTTTTAATATAAATATCAATATAGGATGGATTACATGCTTTTAGTTTGATGAACACCGATACACGCTTTTGTGGAGGATTATAAAGAAATCCATTAAGCAGCATAGATTTGCCCTGTAGCCGTGGGCTGTGGCTCACAGGGACTTTGGGGAGATGTGCACAAGGCCATGAGAAGAAGAACGGACTCACAGCATCCTAGCAGTTATGAACACGCCCGTGGCCAGTTGCTGCCCTGTTTCTGTTTGTCTTTCTGGAAGCACAGACTCCCAAAAGTACAACTTTCAGAAAACACGCAGCTATAGAATTATAATTTTTCCCTTCCTTTTTACACCACACATACCTATGTTTATAATGAATCATAAGACAATTAATTTTTTTCTTTTTGGATCCAAACACACTTCCACTTGGAATTCTCAAGGGCACATTAAATATACATTTAAAAAGCTTTTATCTAGTAAACTTATTGCCCGTGTTCTCTCAGGAAAAGTGTGTATTTTCTGCTTTTTAACCTGTTTGGGCCCTTCACTCTTATCTTTGTTGTTTAAAACCAGACATTTAGGAGCTGAGAATATAGACGTGTGGATAGCGTGCTTGCTCATCACACACGGGGCTGTGTTTACTCTCCCACAACATGGAAACTGGTTGTGTCCGGAGTGCTTGCCTATAGTCTTAGCACTTGGGAGGTGGAGACAGGAGGATCACAAGTTCAAGGCCCTCTTTGTCTTAAGTTTGGGATTAGTTGAGCCAGATACCCTTTTCAAAATAATCATACTAAAACTAACCAGCTATTTAAAAGTTAAATTAAAATTAGAAATTTACAATAATATATTATGCTATGCCTTAACACCACAGTCCTCAAATTTTGTTGTAGATGTTATTGTTGATTAGTAACTTTCTGCATTAAAGTTTTGAAATTTGAAGTATTTATAATTGTGTATCAACTAAATTATCTGTTTGATTATGCCAGTGTTTAGTTAGTGATTGGAGATTTTTCTGAACGACTTGAACCAATACTTTCCCTTGGCCTTTGCTGCCAGGCCCTGTGGATGTGCAAGCATCACCTTGAAGATTCATGTTCATGGGTCACTTAGCTCTTACTTCCTGCTTGAGCAGAATCTCAAGGTTGGCCAGAGGTTGGAGTTTAGGGCCTTCTACCTCTCCTGGGCAGGAATATAACCCTGAACGTGCACCTTGACCCCCAATTTTCCAGCTTTTCCCTTAAGCATTTTGTCAGCTCTCTTTAGTTAGCTCTAATCGCTGATACTGCTGTAAGAAGTGGTAATGTTTTAAAGTGGCTACTAATTGTTGCAAACAGCTACCAATTGTTGCGAACAAGCTGTCCCTGACATGTAGTGTTCGAACACGGAGTCCTGAGTTGGAAGTGTTCAGCTAGAACTCTTACTTGTCCCTGCACAAGCTGGGGACAACCCCCTTTCCCCAGACCCACTCGCATTGAGAAAACTTTGAGCAAAGGATCTGAGCCAAAGGCCCAATTCTTGCATTTTTGGCAGCCGATGAAGCCTGCCTTTCTAACATGGCCAACCCACCACGTGCCCTCCCAGGGCCTGAGCTTTTGACATAATTGGACACAATCCCAGCTTCTGGATGAGGTCATCACTCCTCACCTGAAGTCCATAAAATCTCCTCGCTTTAGCCTGAATACTCGACTTCTTCAGCCTTGTTCTTTAGGACTGATGAACCCTCTCGTGAGGCAGCGCTTAATAAGCCTGTATTTGTCTGCTTTTAATCCAGTTTGATCTGGCCTATATTTGTGTCACTGAGAGAAAGAGAGAAAATACCTAATAGGGAGAAATAAAGACGAGTCTGAGAAATGTGATTGGTTTTTTTAGGGTGGTATTTCTTGGGAGATTGAACTGGGTGGGCATCCAGGCCTGTTCTGCTCCTTTAATGGCTAAGAGGTTGCTGATATCGTAGCAATCATTTTTGCAAGGCTGCTGTATTTTAACCTTTGAAGGGACATTAAGATTAAGGTAAATGAAGATGCTGCAGCATGAAGAGAGCAAAAGTCAGAGGTATATGCCACTGTGGTTAGAGGGGGCAGCCCAGTGAGGATGGAAACACAGGGTTCCCTGGGAAATGCATTGTGGGAGATAGTAATGAAGACTCAGACAGTGACCAGAGCCATGAGTCTTTATATCCAGACATCTGTAAAGACATCTTTTATGTGTTTAAGTGAGAATCTATATGCTTGGTTCCCACATGTGTCCACAGAGATTGTAAGAGAACGTTAGATCCTCTGGGGCCAGAGATGCAGACAGTTGTGATCCACCCTGTGTGGGTGCCAGAATCAAATTCTAGTCTTCTGGAAGAGTGGGAAATGCCCTAACCACTGAGCATCCTTCATGTTCCTAGACCACATTAATTATTTCCTTCTAACTTTTGAGGTCCACAATTTTAGGTCGTAAAAGTATAACCACAGATCACGAAAGCTATTATTATTTTGTCTTTCCATTCTAAGATTTTCCTCTAATCTGTTAACAGCTTTCTCACAGAGAAGAGAGTTGGTAGGAGGGAACGCTCTGTGTTTGTCTAGAGATAAAGTACAGGCATGGCCCCAGGTCCTGATGACTTTTGAGGAGGAGGAGAGAAAGGTGTCACTCTGGAGAGGAAGATCCCACCAGCACCAGGATTTCCTGCTCACAGGCTAATTGGGGGTCCTGTGAAATCCTCCTTAGGCTGAGCTCCTGAGGATGTGAGTCAGTGTAGAATCTCCTCAGGGCTTTCTGTGGTGCTATTCTGTAACCGCTGAATTCCTCTGCTAACTTCTGGCTCTCAGACTTTCTGTGGAAAGGGTGCTAAAAAGTAGGGACATCAGCGAAGCTGTAGCTCCAAGATCAGGATAATCACCCCGTTTGCCGAGTGCCCCCATGACCCTCCAGGTCTGACTGTGCAGACCTCTAGACAGTCTGCATCACATCAAACAGCCTCTCCATCCTTCTTAATCAGGGCCTAGAGAGATCCAGCCTTTGCCCTGCTCTTTCCATTAGAGGGAAGGATGTTCATTTCTTTCTTTCTTTGTGAAAGGGTCTCACATAGCTCAAGCTTGAAACAGAAACTTCTAGTTTCTTTGGAAAGATGGTTATGTCAAATAGTGTTTTGCTGGGGCACACAGGCGAAAGGATGTCTTGCTAATGCAGGCATATGAAAGTACGTTTTCCTGAAGCAGACACAGGTGAAGGATGTTTTGCTAGAGCAGACACATGAAAGGACGTGTGATGAAAGAGTATAAATCTGACCCAACAGACAGTGGGAGACGGGCACCGAGCATTGGTTTGGTTTGCTCCAACTTGCTATTCTTCTATTCTTTGCTAACTACACACATGTATTGGTTCACTGTACATAGCCTTATTGAGCTCCGCTTGTGTAACACCACCATTGAGAGAAACTTGCCAAAGAACTGCTCATAGATTCTTGCAGCTTCTTGCTGCTTCAGTGACCTCAGGCCAGTTGGCAAGCCTTGTGGTTTCTTCAGGATTGAACTACAGCTGCTGGTTCATGTGTGGTGTTTGCCTGCCTAGAGGACCGGTCTGCAGCTGCTGATTCGTATTTGTTGTTTGCTACGGGAATGAACTGCTGTCAAAGAAGATGGACCTTGTCCCCAAAGAACTATCTCTAAACAGGGCCCACTTCCCCCATATCCTATAACTTTTGTCTTCCTCTGTCTCTGGTGGGTAGTGGGCAAGTGGAGAGGTTGAATGCTTATTAAACATAGGTTGGAAAAAAATTCATGCCTATACAAGCTGGCCTCAGACCCACGATGGAGCAGGTGATGACCTTGAGTACCTGATCCCCCACTTCCCAAATGTTGGTTTATAGGCCTGTGCCATCATCTCTGGCTTGAGAATGTTAATATCCTCTGTCAGTCGAGAGGCAGCAAGATTAGCTGTTACAAGTGTGTGGAGAGAGAGTTGCTGCTTAGGTGCAATCTTCCCATCCATCGCACAGAGAACTGACCCCACATTCTGGAAAGAGACTCTGCCTTTAGAGCCACATGAATGAGGTGAGTTCTACTTTTATTTATTTTTCTACCAGATCAAATGCAACTTAACTGTTTTTAAGCTTGTATTTACCTGCATGCATGCATACACACTATATGTGTACAGTGCCTGAGGAGACTAGAAACACATCTTACCCAGAACCCCCAGTGGGCATACCTATCAGGACCCCAGAAGAATTCTCTACCAGGCAACATACAGCCACCACTCTCTCCTAAGAATAAAAGGGGGCAGCAGAAACCAAGGGAAAAACACAGACCCAACAAAGACAAGAGCAAATATTGGCATATAAAGGTAGATTTTTTTCCAAGCCCAAATGCCTGGACACCAGGGTTAAAACAGTCAATAGCAGCCAGGACAATATGTCTCCACTAGAGCCCAGCAGCCTACCATAGCAGGCGACCCTGAGAGTTGCAACAGAGGTTCTTTTTTTTTTTTTTTTTTTTTTAATTGTTTATTTATTTTTTTGATACTTTATTTACATTTCCAATGTTTCCCCCTTTCCAGGTCTCCTCTTTGGAAACCCCCCTATCCCCTCCCCTCCCCCACCTCTATGAGGGTATTCCACCTCCCACCCACCCACCCACCCACTCCCGTATTCCCACCTTGACATTCCCCTTTACTGGGGCCTCTAATACCCTCAGGCCCAAGGGCCTCTCCTCCCCCTGATGGCAAACAAGGCCCTCCTCTGCCACATATGTGGTCCGAACCATGGTTCCTCGACGTGTATTCTTTGGTTGGTGGTCCAGCCTCCAGGATGACGGGGGTGGGGGGGGGTGTCGGGCCAGTTGACACTGTTACTCCCTCCAAGGAGCTGCAAACTCCCTGAGCTCCTCCAGTCCCTTCTCCAACTCCTCCATCTGGAACCTCACTCTCAGTCCAGCAGTTACTGTAAAGTGAAACTTGGGTATTCTGAACTTTTGGGCTAATATCTACTTATCAGTGAGTACATACCATGTTCATTCTTTTGTGACTGAGTTATCTCGCTCAGGATGATATTTTCAAGTTCCATCCATTTGCCTGCAAATTTCATGAAGTCATTGTTTTTAATAGCTGAGTAGTACTCCATTGTGTAAATGTACCACATTTTCTGTATCCATTCCTCTGCTGAGGGACATTTGAGTTGTTTCCAGCTTCTGGCTATTATAAATATGGCTGCTATGAACATAGTGGAGCATGTGTCTTTATTACATGTTGGAGCATCTTCTGGGTATATGCCCAGGAGTGG
>CM052709.1:93761532-93833033 GCA_028551405.1 Uromys caudimaculatus | reverse complement strand
TTGCATTTCCCTGATGACTAAGGATGTTGAACATTTCTTTAGGTGCTTCTCAGCCCTGCAAAATTCCTCAGCTGAGAATTCTCTGTTTAGCTCTGTTCCCCATTTTTTGATAGGGTTATTTGGTTTTCTGGAGTCTAACTTCTTGAGTTCTTTGTATATATTGGATATTAGTCCTCTATCAGACGTAGGATTGGTTAAGATCTTTTCCTAATCTGCAACAGAGATTCTGAAAGAGGAAATGAATAACTCCCTCAAAGACATCTATGCAAACACAAACAGTGGAAGGAAATGAATAAACCAGTTCAAAACCTGAAAGTGAAAATAGAATCAATAAAGAAAACCCAAAACTGAGGTAAATCTGGAAATAAAAAAAATGTAAGAACTCAAACAGGAATCTCAGAGGCAAACCTCACCAGCAGAATACAAGAGGTGGAAGAGAATCTCAGAAATCAAATGGATACTTCGGTCAAGGAAAGTGTTAAATCTAAAAACTTCTGACGCAGAACATCCAGGTTATCTGGGACACTATGAAAAGACAAAATCTAAGTATAATAAGAATACAGGAAGCAGAAGAAACTCAGGTCAAAGGCACAGAAAATAATTTCAACAAAACCATAAAAGATTTCCATAACTAAGGAAGGTGATGCACCTCAAGGTATAGGAAGCATACAGAACGCCGAATAGATTGAATCAGAAAAGGAGCCTTTGACACATAACAATCAAAACACTAAATGTACAGAACAAAGAAAGAACATTAAAAGCTGAAAAAAAAACCAAAAAAACAACAACTAGCATATAAAAGCAGACCTATTAAATTACACCTGACTTCTTAATGGAGACTTTAAAAGTCAGAAGCATCTGCATAGATATTTGACAAACTCTAAGATTAGCCTCTAGGTGCCATCCCAGACTACAATACTCAGCACGATTCAGTTTCAATAGATGGAGAAAATAATAAATTCCAAGATAAAACCAAATTTAAGCAAAACTATCCATAAACCCGGCTCCACAGAATGTGCTATAAAGAAAACTCCAATCTAAAGAAGTTCAACAAATCCGAGAAAACACAGGGAATAAATAACCTCAGGTCAACAAATCAAAACAGAGGAAACACACACACATACACACAAGCATACGTCACCACCACCACCACCACCACCACCACCACCACCACCATCACCAGCACTAGCACCAAAACAATAGGAATCAATAAACACTGTTCATTGATTTCTCTCAACGTCAATAGTTTCAATTCCCCAATAAAAAGACAAAGACTAATAGAATGGATTAAAGAACAGGATCCATCCTTCTGCTGCATCCAAGAAACACACTTCAACATCAAGGATAGACATCGCCTCAGGGTAAAAAGATGAAAAAATTACAACCAAAAGGAGCAGATATGGGGAAATAATCAAACTCAGGGCTGAAATCAATAAAACAGAAACAAACAAAAAAGCAATACAAAGAATCAAAACAAGGAGTTGGTTCTTTGAGAAAAATCAATAATTAACAAACTCTTATCCAACTTAACTAAAAGGCAGAGATGAAATATCCAATTTAATAAAATTATAGATAAAAATGGGGGCATAACAACAGACAACAGAGGAAATCCAGATAATCCTAAGGACATATTTATAAAAACCTATCCTCCACTGTCTTAGTTAAGGTTGCTATTGCTATGATGAAACACCAAGAACAAGCTGTGGAGGAAAGGGTTTATTTGGCTTACTCGCCCACATCATAATCCGTCACAGAAGGGAGTCAGGACATGAACTCAAACAGGGCAGGAACCTGGAGGCAGGAGCTGACACAAAAGCCACAGAAGGATGCTGGTTACTGGCTTGGTCTCCATGGATTTCTCAGCCTGCTTTCTTACAGAACCCAGGAGCAGCAGCCCAGGGATGGCCCCACCCACTATAGGCTGGGTCCTCCTACATCAATCACTACTTAAGAAAATGTCCCACAGCTGTATCTTATGGAGTCATTTTCTCAGTGAGGTTCCATCCTTTCAGCATGTGTCATATTAACACAAAATCAACCAACACATCCACAAAATTGGAAAATAGAGAAGAGATGGATTATTTTCTTGTTACATACCACTTACCAAAGTTAAATCAAGACTAGGTAAGCAATTTTAAAAGACCTATGATCCCTGGCAAAATTGAAGCAGTCATTAAAACTCTCCCAACACAAAAAGCCCAGGGTCAGATGGTTTAGGTGCAGAATTCTATCAGACTTTCAAAAGAGAGTTAATGCTAATACTGCTGAAGTATCCCACAAAACAGAAACAGAAGACCATTGCCTACTTGTTTCACAAAGCCACAGTCACCCTGATACCTAAACCACATAAAGATTCAAAAAGAAATAGAATTACTGACCAATTTCCCTTATGAACATAGATGAAAAAATTCTCTGTAAAATACTTGCAAACCGAATCCAAGAACAACAAAAAGATCACCAACCCTAATCAAGTAGGCTTCATCCCAGAGATGCAGGGATGTTTCAGCATATATAAATCAATAAATGTAATTCACCATATATGCAGAATGAAAGAAAATATATGATCATCTCATTAGATGCAGACAAGGCTTTTGACAAAAATCCATCATCCCTTCATGATAAATGTACTAGAGAGATTAGGGACACACGGTGTCTTAGTTGGGGTTTCCATTGCTGTGAACAGACACCATAACCAAGGCAACTCTTATAAAGAAAAACATTTATTTGGGGCTGGTTTTACAGTTTCAGAGGTTCAGTCACATCATTACCAGGGTGGGAAACATGGCATCGTGCAGGCAGATTTGGTGCTGGAGAAAGAACTGAGAGTTCTACATCTTGATTAGCAGGCAGTAGAAAGGGACTATCTACTGTAGGAGAGTAAAATTCCACCCTGAGTGGAGTTAAGCATAGGAGACCCCAAAGCCCACCCCTACAGTGCCACACCTATTCCAACAAGGCCACACCTCCTAAAAGTGCCACTCCCTATGGGCCAAGCATTCAAACACATGGGTCTATGGGGGCCAAACCTATTCAAATCATCACACAAGAGCTATGTACCTCAACAAATAAAGGCAGTTTACAACAAGCCCATAGCCAACATCAACTTAAATGGAGAGAAACTCAAAGCAATTCCATTAAAATCAGGACCAAGACAAGGTTGCTCACTCCATCCATACCCATTCAACATTGTGCCGGGTAATCTGATATCAACTTGACACACCAACTAGCATTATCTGAAAGAAGGGAACCTCAAATGAGAAAATGTGTCCAAAAATATCCGACTGTAAGGCATTACTCTTAGTGACCGATGGGCAAGGGCCCAGCCCATTGTAGGTGGTTCCACTCCTGGGGTGGTGGTCCTGGGTTCTGTAAGAAAGCAGGCTGAGCAAGCCATGAGGAGCAAGCCAGTAAGCAGCACCCCTTCATGGCGTCAGCATCAGTTCTGCCCTGTTTGAGTTTCTGCCCTAATTTCCTTTCGTGATGAAGAACAATATGGAAGTATAAGCCAAATAAACTCCCCCCCCCCAGCTTGTTTTCTGGTCATGGTGTTTTGCCATAGAAATAGTAACCCTAACTAAGACAAGTTGGTACCAGCACAGTGGGGTTGCTGTGATGGACCTGACTATATTCTGAGGAGGACTGTGAAGGACTTTGGAACAACGATGAGCTGTTGTGTAGAAGGAGCTTGGAAGATAAGAACGTTGGAGGCAATGCAGAAGATGGAGGTGTGGCTTATGACATTTCAGAGGGACATTTAAGGACTATGGGGTCCATTTGTTATTTTGAATTGAGATTCTGTGGTTCCGGTTAGCTAGAGCTGAAGAATCAGCTGTGGATTACAAGACACCAATAAACTAGTAAAGTGAAGCCTTTGCTTTGCTGGAATATTCCATGCTGGTCGACTGGAGCTGAGACATTAGTGGTGTGGTTAAGAAGAGACCAGTGTCTGTGAGGTGAAATCTTTTCTGAGCACAGAAGCTGTGTTCCAGAGGCGGCCAAGGTTGGACTCTTGTTGGCAGATGAACTTGGCCGTGTAAGAGTCAGCCAGGTGGTGCTGGTTTGGAAGCTGTGAAGGGGTCTTATGAAGAGCAGCTGAGTACTTTGTAGCAGGGCCGAAGTCCCGGAAGAAGCCCAGGAGAGGCTACTGGTGAACGTGCATCTGAGGTGCAGGAAGGGACCCCAGCAGTTTTGAGGATGCTGGTACCATGGGATGAGCATCGAGAGGGGAAGCTGGGGAGTAGAGCCTGCCTGAGCATGGAAGTCAGCTGTTTTTGCTGCAGAGTCGGATGCTGGAGAAGTGACCCAGACCTTTGGAGGAGCCCAGAAAATCGTGAGTAGATGCCTGGCGTTGAGCATTGAGTTATTGACACTCCTGGCATTTGGTTTTGCTTTGTTCAGACTGTGACTGTGCCCTGGTTCTTCTCTCTTGAAGTGAGAAGGTATTTAACTTAAGTTTGATTTACGGGAGCCCACAGCTGAAAGACATTTAACTTTTAAAAGAGATTTTAGATTTTTTTTTTTGTGAGATTGGATATTTTAAAGTGACTGAAATTTTAATGTGTTTGAATTAGTAAAGACTGGGGGGCTTTTAAAGTTCTTTATGTCTTTAGTGCGAGATCTTGGGGACGAATGAGAAAGAAAAGGCATGGCTTAATAGTGATGTGGTTATGTGTGAAGCTGACAAGGGGTCAGTTGGGCTGGCTAATCTTAAGTCAACTTGACAACAACTTGGAGCTGTACGAAAGGAGGGAATTCAATTGAGAAAATGCCTCCGCAAGATCTGGCTGTAGGACATATTTTAATTAGTGAGTGATGGGGGAAGGTATAGCCCATTGTGAAAGGTAACGAAGACAAATAAATTGTAGCAAGAGGAATAAAGCAGTGGGAAGAGATGGAGGGGGTACTAACAGGAAAGGAAGGAGTCCGAGTGACTTTATTTGAAGATGATATGTTAGTATACCTAGGTGACCCTAAAAATTCCACCAGGAAACTCCTACAGCTGATAAACCCTTTCAGCAAAGTCACAGGGCACAAAATTAATTCTCAAATCAGTAACCTTCCTATATACAAACAACAAACAGACTGAGAAAGAAATCAGGGAAACTACATCTTTCACCATAGCCTCAAAAACGTAAAATATCTTGCGGTAACTTTAACCAAGCAAGTGAAAGACATGCATGACCAAAACTTTATGATACTGAAGAAAGCACAAGAAAAAGATATCAGAAGATGGAGTCATTGCTAGTCCGGGGCACCTGTAAGTTCTTCGTAGCTTTATTTGCCTTCTCTTTTTCACGTCTCAAATGGAACACCTAGGTCTGAGGATGTAGCTCAGTTGGCAGAGGAAGCCTAAAGGAAGCCCTAGGTCTGATCCCCAGCGTCACGCAGCCTGGTTAGTTGGTCTTTACCTGCAATCCCAGGACAGGAATGTGGAGGCAAGAGGGTCAGGAGTTCAAGGTTATCCTTGGCTACATAGCAAGCGCAAGGCTAGCCCGGGTTATGTGAGACCCTGTCACAAAAAGATCTCTATAGAAGTTTCAAAGAACCTTCTGGAATCTTTTTCTGGACACCTTAGCTGTGAAGTGATAACGTACTTGCTGCAAGAGAGAATCCAGAAATGTCTCATAGGGATTTTCCAAGAAGAACCTCTGCATGCTTCTTGGCTGGAACAGGGTGGGGGACCAAGCTCTAGTTGAGTTTGCTACTAGTCAAAGTCTCTTACGGATAAAATCATTGACTCCATCCTTCTGGGATGCCTGACTCATTACACTCACTCTCTGGAAATACTGACGGCTTCTTGGTTGCTGTGCTTCCCTGAGCACACATAATCCTTAGAAAATTTATACAGCCAGAAGACGGTAGCTCTGCCTCAAGAACGGTGCCATTTCTTATTTCAACGACATAGCTGTCACTCCCTGAGTGGCCCACTCTGTGGCTGCCCTGGGACTCCATGGAGAGACTCTCATTACTGTGGCCACCTCCTGCTGCCTCCCAGGACGAGCTGCTCCAAGGGTGGGCCTGGCCATCTCCTCCCTTCAGAGAGGGGCTCTGTCCCATCCCAGGGTACTACATGTGCAAGCATGTCAGAACTTGACCAAGATCTTTAGTGCATGGTGTAACCCTGCCGGGTCCATCTGGAATCCTGGGTTTGGTCTTATTTGATAATTTTGCATTGAATGTTTATGTCCACCAAATACATGAACTGGAGTTCTTACAATTTGTACAACAAAACAAAACAAAAATAGGAGGTGAGGTCTTTGGGGTGTGACTAGGTTATGAGAGTGGAGTCCTGGTGTGGGATTAGTGTCCTGCCCTAAGAATGAGGGGCCTGCAATTTGGCTCTGTGAGTAAAGGTCCTTACTGCCTGCCAATTTGAGTTCTGTCTCTGGAAACCACAGTGTACATTGTGGCATGTGCGTGCACACATATGTAAGCACACACACACACACACACACACACACACACACACACACACACTGCACATTTTTAAACGTTTATATTTATATAAAAAAGGAAGAAAGGGTGAGCCCAAAGAGAGCTCTCCGTGTCATTGTCTAGGGTATGAGGGTGCTAAGAGAGTAGACAGGTTACAGCTTGGAGGAGGGTTCTTCCCAGAGCCTGAGCATGGGACGAGCAGCCTCAGATTCTCCAGAATCATGACAGATGAATCTACTCATGCACTGGGACTTTGCTATGACAAAGAAGAAAACAGACCATGCCACTAAAGAGTTAAGCCAAGCCTCAGGCATGTCACAATGTACCCATAAATGGCTTCAATCCTTCTACTGATGGCAATGTTATCAAGGAGGTGGAAGCAATCTTGGTCTTGAACTGGACTGACAAAACAGCATTGTTCCTAAATTGCAGCCAAACCTCTGCTCATTCCCAAAGCTGCTTCTCAATCTGAGCAAGGGCCTGAGAGGGAGAAACTGCCAACCCAAGAGGGAGGCAGCCAAGAGTAAGTCTCACTAGAATCTTCTTGGCTAACACTGACGGTGCAGAGGAGCCTGGGATTCCAGGAAGAAACAGATCTCTTGGGGATAGGAGAGATTCTAGAATCTTCTCAAAGATGGGCTGGACTGGGAAATTCCTATGCTAATTAAAAGAAGCCAGAGCCTTAGAGCCAGAGAAATACTAACTGCAACCGATACACATACTGAAAATATTTTATAGCCTCGTGGCCAAGATTTTTATTCATTTTCAACAAATATTTATTAATGGCTCCATCAACCTTGTGAAAAGCCTCCAGAATAGGAAAGAAATAAACAAGGCACAGGGCAGAATGCTCTGCCCACAGATATATTTGTGGAGGAACAACAGACTTTATTGAGCACCTACTAAGTAGTAGTCAGTGTTTTCATGGGCAGGCTACCTTGGAGGACAGGATGAAAGAATCCACCCTTGTGAGAGGGGAAAGCACCAAGCAAATAGGAAGGAATGTCATGTGTGATGGGGATACATGACTTTAAAAATGGCTGAATAAAAACCCTGTCTCGGGAAAAAAAAAAAAAAAAAGGCTGAATAAATTGCATGCAGGGTAGGAGCTGCTGAGAAGGGTGGTAATGGTTTGTCTGGACAAGGCTGGTCTGAGTCATTGTAATAAGAGATCCATGGGCTGCAAGAGGGACCAGCGTCAGCATTCAGGGTGCTGATCCCTCAGAGCTAGGGAGTTCAGAGAAATGCAACACCGGGCTGTGCTCTCTCTCCCCTCTACCTCCTCACCCACCTTCTCCCTGTTAGAAGAAACAAAGGGGAAAAGAGCATTGTGAGTTCCTAAAAGTGACCCCTAATAGTGTCTCTGGACCTCTACTTTAGTGCCAGAGTCAAGTAACTACAATGGTGTGTGTGTGTGTGTGTGTGTGTGCGTGTGTGTGTACTAGCCCAAACTCAAGCATCAGTTCTGGACAGTGACCTGCCCTGGCTTGCCAAGGCTCAGCACCATCATCCCATGGCTGGTCTTGCTCTAGATGGATGCTGACCAGTCCTTGAGTGAGCCTCTAAGCCACACTTTCTGCCCAGGCTCTCTCAAGACTTCTGCCCTGCATGGAGTGGGTTGTGAAGAAGATTGTGGTGTCTACTGACCTATAACTAGTCCCCTGTGGCTGACTAACCCAAAGAGCAGTTCTTTAGCAACAGATGAAGACACGGAGGTTTAACGAGGCTGGGACTTGTGCAGGGTCCCTATGAACATGGCCTCTTTCTGACCTGCCCTTGCTCCCAATACGAAAACAACAACAATGGATCATTCTGTGACTTCCTGTGGTGTCAATTCAGACCTGTCCTTTAGGAGTGACACCATTAGATGTGTACTAGTGAGTACTGAGAACAGAGGCCCCTGGTGGGGATGACTGTCAGAATGGAGTCTTCCAGGACCTTGTGACATGGACAACAGGGAGTGACAATCCCAGATCTCCCCAAGTCCATGGAAGCGTTTATCTGGGCAGAGCTATTTGGGCTACAGATATGCACTTGAGAAAGGCTTTGGTCTTTGCTGTTTAGGCAAGCTATGGTATAAATATAGTTTAAATGTGTCCCTAAAGAGTTGTGTGTTACAAGTATAGTGTTAAAAGAGTTAGGGACTGGCAGGAGGTGGCTATGTCACTTTCTTCAGAAGGGATTGGCATCCCTCCAGG
Organism: Uromys caudimaculatus; assembly: GCA_028551405.1. NCBI lineage: Eukaryota > Metazoa > Chordata > Mammalia > Rodentia > Muridae > Uromys > Uromys caudimaculatus. The sequence continues at coordinate 93,824,400 of CM052709.1, read as the reverse complement.
AGACCCTAGTTCCTCCTTGGCTTCCTGTCTTCTCCTGCTATGTTTTCCTACTGCATACACTTCTACTACATAAGCAGCCATGATGTAACTCTAGCACAGTGATCCTTGGCAGAACCAGCACTGTCGTGTGCTCAATCAGCCTCCAAACCTGTGAGCTGAAGCTTCTGCCCCTAAGTCTCCAGCCTCACAATAGACATAAAGCAGATTAACAGAGAAGTACAGTACCCGGGTCACTGTCCTGCCAGGACCCAAGACCGCTTAGCAGTCTACAACATTCTCCATGTCTATCACTCCCCGAAAGCACAAAATACGGCGGGGTAAGAGAAAGAAGCTGAGACACAGACCAAAGAGCTTGTGAGAGAGAAGAAAAAAATCACCACTGGCATTGAAACTGGTATACAAGGGTATCAAATCTATCTCTCCACGGCTGCAAAAACCCATGTTGATCTACTTCCCCAAATGGAAAGAGAATACAATCTCCGGGGGAGGGGGGGGGAGTTAATTGCTGGCTCTTTAAATAGACCATTTCCTATGTCTTTTTTTAACATTCACCAATGTTTTGCCCACTGATGTTACTAAGGTCAAATTGGATAAAGCATATTTAGGTATAATCAGATCATTTTGTATTCAAAGCTTCTTACAGAGGCAGTACAGCCCGCTGTCTGTGGCTCCAGCATTGGTGGTAAATTCACTGGGCCAGGATTCATGGATTTCTTTAGCCTGGTACTGCTGGGTGGAGATGCTTCTGTGAGGCCATTCTGATACCTTTGGCACTACCCTGCAGGAAAGAGTCACCAAGGCTGCCTAAGCAAACAGGCAGCAGAAGGGATGAGATTTGTTTCTTTTATAGTTTTTCTACCATTCTTTATCCTGCCATCATCGCAGCGGCAAGGATCCCACAGTTCCTTCATCTCCTTCAGTGGATTCCCTCAACAACCTCTCCCTGACCACCTTAGTAGCTTTGTTAGCACTGTGGTTTAATGGAGAAATTTCCCTGAAGACCCGTTCATCGAAGGTCTGCTCCTTAGATCCTGCTACCCAGACATTTCAAGAGCACACTGTCTGCTCATGGAGAAGCACAAAGGAAATCTGCAATGGTTCGTATATGATGCTTGGGCCAGGAAATAGCACTGTTAGGAGGTGTGGCCTTGTTGGAGTAGGTGTGTCACTGTGGGCGTGGGCTTAAGACCCTCATCCTAGCTGCCTGGAAGACAATCTTCTACTAGCAGACTTCAGATGAAGATATAGTCATCTCTGCCTGCATGCTACCGTCCTCCCGCCGTGATGATAATGGACTGAACCTCTGATCCTGTAAGCCAGCCCCAAGTAAATATTGTCTTTTATAAGACTTGACTCGGTCATGGTATCTGTTCACAGCAGTAAAACCCTAACTAAGACAAAATCTTACCTCTTCACACCCCAAAGAAAGCCTATGAGGAAACTGGGCTCCCATCTTCTATCTCCTCAAGCACAGACATGGGGATTTCACTCATGTATCGGGCAGCAGGCAGCAGCCTCAAACTCCATGTTTATAAGATGCACTATCTCTGAATGAAGACATACAGAGTTTTCATTAGGAAAGAGGGAGAGACTTCCAGGATGGGCTTCGGTTTAAAGGGATCCTTCACATTTTTTTTTGTTATTGTATGTCTATCTTGTGGGGTAGGTGTGGTGTTTAGCATGTGAGCAGTATACACACATGTGAATAGGTAGAGGCAGGTTAGAAAGGTTGAGGATTATAGTCCACTGCTGATGGAGTGGAGAGTTCAAATAGTTTTAAAGTATTGCTCTAATGTTTAGGTATTGCATCTGTGTTGCATATAACTTCTCGGGATATTAATGGATAATTAGAACATATTGAATATCAGTTGTGATTTGTCAGGGCTATTTCTTCTTCCTAAGATGGGTAACTACAGATTTCCCAGGTAAGCAAGGAGGTGGGTGGATGGACAGCTGGCTGGCTGGGTATGTGGACAAATGGCAGTCACTCAGCCTTCAGATCAACTCTCACCCAGTGTCCTCACATGATTACTGGGATTGTGAGGTCCTTCTGAAACTGCACACAGCTCAATAGGTGACTTTCTGAGTGGTTGTTGTGGCCTGGTATGATTCCAGGTGTTTGATAGCCTGCTGTTCTTCAAGCCATTTGTATTATGATAGTTCACCATGAGTGAGAGTATGACGTCATGGGGGCTACTGGAAGAGAAAAGTCCCGTGACACAGATTTCCACACAGAGAAGAAAGTGGAAGAGGCGGAACATGATTCTAGAACTAGTTCCCTCACGCCAAAGGACAATCCAATCCTAAATCAGAAGTTGTAATTTTTTAACACCAATCAGCTTTTCATTTAGACACGGATACTGTTTACTTTGAAAAGTCTAACAGGGATGCTTTTAGTATTTATTAGCAAATAAAAACCTCTGGTCTAGCAAAGTCCCCTGCTCAGAATAAGGTTTTTGAAAAACATTTATTTTTTTCAACAACTGTCCCCTACCCCCACCTAGCTCAGTGACATTGGCGCACGGAGCAGCTATAGTACTAGGTAACCCTTTCTGCTGCACACCAGTGGGTCAAGGAGCCTGGAAGTCTATTTTCCTCCTTGTTAAAACTTCAGAAAACCCCCCGCATAGCATGATCAAGCTATCACGGTGACTAACAGCAGCCTAATTGGTATTAACGGATATTTATGTTGGAATGACTAAGTTAAAGCCCCTAATTGATCCGAGACACTTGAGTAATGGGACCCGCAGAGTCCCATCAGTATGGCATTGGCATGTTAGCTTATCTTCCGACTGATGGCGAAAGGATCCGCTTGGGAGCCTCGCACCGCAGCACGTCAGAGGAAGACTTCTGGCCTGAGATTTATGTTATCTAAAGCAACAAACCCAGTTGCCTCTGTCATGGCCTGAATTACGGATTTTCCATTTAGCTGGACGCCGAGTATCTGCTGCTGTGATTATGTCTATAATTATAGTCCCCCTGAGTGCGCATTTGTCCCAGGCCTCTCCTTGGAGTGAAAGAGCACCACCAGCTCCCTTCCCTCCCGGGAAGAAGATCTGCTGCTACAACTTCCCAGTCTGGGTACCATGTTTCCTTTTATTTACTTTTTTTTATTTTCAGGGAACACATACTCCTTGAGCAGAGTCGCTGGAAGCATTTTTAATTTAGTAAGTCTCCTCTAACTCGGGCGCTGCCCTGAACTACAAGTCCACTTCCCGTCTCTAGGAGAGAGAGGGTCCCTCCCTGTGTGCCCGTCCTATGTCCAGATCCAGCTTCGATATGTTGAGGCCTATTTTCCTGGAATCCGCTTGTTCAGTGTGTCCTGTACTAGAGCTCCGTTGGCATTGTATCCTCACTTTGAAAGCGTGCTAACTGTTTGAGCACACAAACCCAAGTCTCTAGAGAAAGCTGCTCTTTCCAGAATTTTTAAGCATAGATATTGTTCCACACATAACAATAGAAATACAAATCAAAAGAAAAAAAGAAAAGAAAATTTCAGGAAGGGCTAACATCCCTGGTATGAAAGTCTGAAATCCAGAATAATTCAAATTCTGAGAGATCTCAGTGCTGACAACCCAGGTAGAAAATGACACACCTGATCTCATGTGACCACTTAGAATTAAAATGCACATCGTTAAAATTATAAAAAATTTTAGCTATTGAATATATTATATATTATAGTATATCATATATCATATATTATATATCATATATTGTATATTGTATATATTATATCATATATTGTATGTCATATGCCACATGTGACATGTCATATATCACATGTCATATGTCACATGTTATATATGATATATATTTATTTATACTGAGCACAAATAAGCTTCATCTTTAGATTTAGAGTTATTCCATAGATATTTCATTACACATATGTAAATATTCCAGAATCTAAAATCTAAAGCACCATCAGCCCGAAGCACATGGAACAGGTTACAGACATGCAACCTCTGTAATCTCAGGAGCTCATTTGAAGATTCTAGCAGGAGCACACGGCTTCTTATTTACCCTTGGCCAAAGCACTATCCTCTATTGTGGAAGGTAGCCCTCTTCAGTCAGGTGCAAACCTTCAGGAACAGTGATGGGGGAAGGGAGCACCTACCTGTTGGCCAGATCAGCAGAATCAAGCCCTATGACCAATGTACTGACAGATATTGCCACCAGGTAGCTCTCACACCCTCTCTACAAGGTAAGTGCTCTACCACTGAGCTATCCCCAAGCCCCAGCAATCGTATTTTTGTAGTTAGCATATTATGTATATATCTCTCTTATATTTCATCTAGGTCCCTGTAGACATATAGTTGGCCATATCAGGTGTGTCATCTTTGATTTAGCTGTTTCTTGCTAGACACATAAAACCTGTAAGTTATGATTATGAGAGCTATATGGTAAACATTCCTTTAGCCAAATCCTGTTGCGTCTTTATTTTTGATTATGAAATACACAAAATAATTATACATACAATCACTGTGCTATCTAGCTTCAAAATCATTGCTTTGTCAAATTGCTTCATCTGTTTCCAAGACACATACACACACACACACACACACACACACACACACACACACACACACTTGTGTTTGGGGGTTCTAGAGTATTTTAAAGCAAACTTGTTATTTGCTCAATTCTCTTTAAGAGACAAATGTAAGAAGAGGCTGACAGAAAAGTCTTGCTATCTTCTCCCCTTTGCATGGGGGTGGCTTTGCCCTTTCTTTTTGCTTTCCCTGTGAATTTTGAGCAGCAGTCATGTCAAATCTATGTTGCGAGTGTCAGTAGCTGGTGAAGATGACAAAATCAGAAAGCACCGTCTCTTCTAATTGGTCTCTTAATTTTATGAAGTCCAAGCAGCTCAGAGGGTCGCTCTGAGAGATGTGTTTAGACAGAGCCTCCTACAGTGCCGGGCTTAGCATGGCACAGTGGCAGTCACTTGCCCTTATAAAGCAGGCCACAGAGACGCTCTATACACGTGATCCTGGCATCTCCCCTCAAACAGAGAGAATCCGATCAGCTTCCAGTAGCACATCCGAAGCCTGCACCTCCACAGTCTGCACCCCAGGCTATCACCAGCTATGAAAATGAACTCCTTGTTGCTTTTCTCTGCACCAACCACCCCTGTTCAACTGAGTTATATCATCATCAGTGCAAATGACTGTGGGGAAAATGAACTATGAATCTGTTTAAAGTTGGACTATTCCACCAAACATCTGGCTGATGCTGGACTCACTGTCACCAAGGCTCTCGTCTCCTTCGTGGAGCATCAGACCAGAAGCTCCGCGAGGGTTCACATTCCCTCTGAAGTCTGTGATGAAGCCAGGTGCCACCTCTGAACCATGCCAGGGAGGAGTATACACTCAGAGCTGAAGCAACTATTTCCGGTCAGCAGGCCCTGATGACAACAGAGAGCGTGTGTGTGTGTGTGTGTGTGTGTGTGTGTGTGTGTGTGTGTGTGTGTGTGTGTGTGTGTGTTTGCACAGTCCTGAAAGAGCAAACACTTTGGAATCAGTGACCCTGCATCTGGCTTCAGGTCCCCCCAGCCCCACCCCAACCCCAACCCCACCTCCGGCCCCACCCCTAGCCCTGCCCCACCCCAGACCCACCCAGACCCACCTATGGCCCTGACCCACTCCCCACTCCCACTCCCAACCCCACCCTGGCCCCAGGACTCAGGGAAGGCCTTCCCCTTACTCAGTTTCTGCTTTCTGACAGCGAGTATAGACAGGATGCCTCAGAGCACCTACATCCAGGATTGCTAATTCCTTCATGATTACAACTTTGTATGCCTTCTGTGTATCATGCATTGTTCCATTGCCCAAATTTCACTGAGGATGCAGACGGAGGATGGGATGAATATGGATTGTAAAGTAAATAGGTAGAGATAAAGGCTGAAGCCAGAAGCAAAGCTCGGGATGTCATTCCGCGGTTGTGTTTGCCTAAAATGTGCTGTCCTGGGTTCTATGCCCAGTGCTGAAAAACGTAAAATGAAGTAGCAGAAAGATCTCAAACAGCAAAGGAGCATGGGAGGTGGCCAGGGTTACAGTTCCCAGGCTACTTCCAATAGCTGAGTTGCAAAGGTAAACTTGGAGTAGAGGCTTCAAGTGAGATGCTGTGAGCCCAAAGACAGCACTCTTGGAGCAGGGGAAACAGGAAGTACAAAGGCTCTGAGCCGTGAGCATGCCGGGAATGTTTAAGGAGCAAACCAACAAAGAGACAGTACATCTCGGACAGAGGGATGGTGGGCTCTCCATAGGTCAAACGCACACATGGAGTAACATCCATCTTCAGATTGACAGCTTGCCAGAGTCCCATGGCTATTGGCAGGTCTGCAGAGATATTCAGGAGACAGTGGAAATGCGTGTTCCTGTGGTGTTTTGACGAATGACAATGAGAAATGGATCCGCTAACGTCCCACTCATGTGGCTCCAGTCACCCACCCGAGCGCCCGGTGGAATTCACAGAATGTGCCCCCCACCCTTGCTTCCTAAGCATCCTGTATTTTGAGGAGGCAGCACCTACCTAAAGAAGCCTGCTCTGTATTCAGCTCCAGGCCTAGTACCTGCAGGGGTGCTGAGGGAGGAGGCCAGAGCGATATTAAGCCATGTGTTCTCTTTCCAGTCGATTTCTTCCCTGGCCCCCGGGGCCTTCCTGCAGCCCAGCCACCAGTAGCGATTCATCACTGTCTTGGGGAAGTCCCATGGCAGAGCCAGAGAACAAAGACAGCAAATTCTTGGCTTTTAAGCTCAAGAGTTTCTTTTCTCTCCTCCAGAGTTGGGAAGAGGCAGAACAAGGAGAGGACCAAAAAAAAAAAAAAAAAAAAAAAAAAAAAAAAAAAAAAAAAAAAAAAAAAAAAAAAAAGAAAGAAAGAGGCAGATAGAGCAACCAGTGCAGGAGTCAGGAAAAAAGCCAAAATCCTGGGTCAAACCACTCAAAAGCATCCTAAAAGGGGCTGGCTCATCTGTTCCATGGTATGTATGCTTCTGCTGTATGGAAACTTTGAGATTTGTCTGGCTACAGAAAGAGAGAGAAATGGCCATTTCTGCATGCACGCTTTGACTCTTCTTGGTTCCATCTGAAAAGGGGAAATAGTTGTTGAAGAAATAGCATTATGTCACTGTCTTAGTCAGGGTTTCTATTCCTGCACAAACATGACCAAGATGCAAGATGGGGAGGAAAGGGTTTATTCAGCTTACACTTCCATGTTGCTGTTCATCACCAGAGGAAATCAGGACTGGAACTCAAGCAGGTCAGGAAGCAGGAGCTGATGCAGAGGCCATGGAGGGATGTTACTTACTGGCTTGCTTTCCCTGGCTTGCTCGGCTTGCTCTCTTATAGACCCCAAGACTACCAGCCCACAGATGGTACCACTCACAAGGGGCCCTCCCTCCTTGATCACTAATTGAGAAAATGCCTTAATGCTGGATCTCATGGAGGCATTTTCTCAACTGAAACTCCTTTCTCTGTGATAACTCCAGCTTGTGTCAAGTTGACACAAAATCAGCCAGGACAGTCACTGATACCTGAGTATGAATGGGCTTATCACGGTGATTTTTGAATGGGAGAAATTTTGCTATCTGGGGGCATCAGGAAAATTTTGGAGACATTCATTATTTTATTATTATTATTATTATTATTATTATTATTATTATTATTATATTTATTATTATTATTCAACTGAGGAAAAAAACATGTCCTTAGAACGTAGCAGGTAGAAGGCAGGGTGACTACTTCATAATCCTGCTACACAGAGGACAAGCCACAGAGTTCAGTTCTCCAGCCTCAAGTATCAGTGGTATTAAGATGAGGAACACTTGTTTCTCTCTTGAGTTTAAGAAAACAATGGTTGGGATGGGGTTACAGATCATGGAATAAAAGTGGTTGCTCTACAGTTATGAGGACATGAGTCTACATGCCTGGCACACACTTCAAGTGCTGAACATATCAGTGTACAATTATGCCTATAGTCCCCAGTACTGTGGATACAGACACAGACAAATTGTTTGGTCTTACTGGCTACCAGCCTAGCTCTAGGTCCAACACACACACACACACACACACACACACACACACACACACACACACACACATATGCATGTGTGCATGCACACACGTGCACACACACACGCATATGCATGCACACGTACACACACGCACACACACATGTGCACAAGTGCGTGCACACACAGTTTCTTCACATAGTGGCCTAACTCCTCATGGAGGGAGGTAATAAGGTAAGAATAGAAAATGAACCAGAGAAAATGAGTTATGGTGCAGTGTACGCTGTATTTTTTAAGGGCCAGTGCTTTCAGGATGGTGAAACTTGACTCTAGCAGACACAAGGATGTTACTGTCCTGTAACACACTAGGCAGGTTCTCAGCAAGTACCCTCGGTTCCTCTGTACTGCAAACAGAAGCCTCTCTGTGCAAGCTTCCTCCTGTCCTGTATGAATCCCATGATGCCAATGCTCAGGCCTCCCCATGGCAACCAGATGCCCCCTTTTCTTCCTCTGCCCTCTTCCTCCTGCTGTTTCCACTTTCGTCCCACACCCTTAGACTGCCTGCCAATTTCACAGCACATTCGAACCTCTCTCCATTACTCTCTTCTTGATGATCCCCTGATCCTTGCATCTGTTTTGAATTCTTTCTCTGAGGCAAAGCCTGAAATTCTGTTTACTGCTCACATGTGAAAAGCAAGGATGATTGAGCGGTGGAGTGGAGAAAAGCAGACTCCACTTGATGCAGAGTAAGTGTTGGCTGGGTATTGGTTATTCTGCTTGATCTTGTCACATTTTCAGGCTTAGAAACACAATCATTACTTCAAATACAGCGTCTCCACAGCCAGAATCCCCCGACCCGAATCTACTTCCTCTGGGTCAGGGCAGCAGCACTTTTGCTGTGGTGGCCACATTCAGCAGCTTTCTTTGTCTCTTGGTTCCAGGCCCACAGGTCAAAGCAACTACAAGCAGAAAGTATACAGGGTAAAAATTGTGATCATATATTTCTGGTCATTATTCCTATCTCAGTCTGCTTTCTGTCACTATGATAAAACAAAATGACCAAAGGCTACTTGGAAAAGAAAGAGTTTATTTGGCTTCCAGGTCACAGTCCATCAGCAGGGGTAGCCAAGGCAGGAACTAATGTGAGAACTCAACCAGGAACAGAAAACAGGCCATGGAAAAAATGTTGCTGACTGGCTTTGTTCTTCCGTATTTGCTTAGTTTTTCTTATACACTCCGGGACCCCTTACTCAGGAGTGATACACCCCACAGTGAGCTGAGCACTTTTATAGCAATGAACAATGAAGCAAACGCCCCTGCAGGTTCACCTACAAGCCAATCCGATGGGAACATTGTTTCAATTGAGGTTCCCTCTTCTCAGATGATAATAGGCTCTGTCAAGTTGACTAAAAAGTAACCAACACAATTCCCTAAGCAAAACAGTGTGTAAACTATTTACAAGGCATTCCGAATGGATTAGGTAAGCATTTAACACATACAGGACCATGTGCGTGATAATCTTCAAATAGACATCTTCAAATGCTACACCGCCTTTTCTAGGGAACTTGAGCATCCTTAGTTAGGATAGTCATAGTGGTGTGATACAGGAATAAATACTTTGAGGATACCAAGGGACAGTCTCGGATGCTTGTCCTACTCAGATGCTCTTGCCAAGTGGATAAAACATCAATTATGAGACAAGAAAATTGGGTACAAAGAAGGATGGGACACAGGTAGGAGGGGACATGAGGATGTGCCGCCCTGTCTTTACCTCCTTTCTCTCCCCCTCCCTGGAAGGACTGTGCTCTGCTCTGAGTGGAATTATCTATTCTCTGTGCAGAGCCCTTCTCTCTATACTCTATTTCCATTCTGCTCCCACATGTCACTCTCTACTGAAGCTTTCCATTTTTCCTATTTATTTGGGTTGAGAGGTTAGAGTTCCGGACTTTCTAAGAGCCCCGCCTACATTTGTAAGCCTTGCTCAGGATTGGGCATTTACCTTATGGAACCATCTTGGCACATGGACCCATTGGACTTCCCTTCAATGCCTCTCCTCTGGAATGTTGTTCTCTTTCCCCTTCTCCTACCTCCACAACCTCATGGATGTATATAGCATGCATCCCTGGAACACATGTCCAGAGGACTCTTCTTCTCTACAGGAGGCACTGAGAAGGGCGGAGGGACCTGAGCGCTTTCATCTTTTAGAGTGCTTCTTGTCTCTGTTTACAAACATTGTACATTCCTCTTGAACAAGAACACGAACTCAATGTCTCCAAGGGATTATTTTTTCTTTTAAGCATGTGGTAGTTGCTGAGAGGACTCTCATCCAGTACTTGACCATGCTTTCATGGTTTTCTCCGGTGAGATTTTTTTTTTTCTGCATAAACTATGTGTACTATTTTCTATGAGCTTTGTTGTCAGGTGGCTGCCATGTACAGTTCAAGAAACTATTCCTGCGTTGTCATCTTGTCATGTGAAAGAACAGGACAGAGACACTGAAAAAGGTTAGTAAGGCAAGGCTGAGCTTTGTAATGGTCATGTTACAGAAAGGTCAGAGTTTACAAAAGCCGGGGAATCTCATTTGACACGACCCCAGCAGTTCTAACAGGTACCCAGGGAGACTCATGGCCGAGGATCCCATTACAAGAAGAATCACTACACAGGAGAGAAGGCAAGCAACTGACCAGGGATCACAGAAAATGTCTTACCTGCCGCCTTGAAGGCAGCTGCACAGAGCTGTGACAGTTTGAGATTATAATCTGTATGGACAGCTCTTTGCTGAGATGCTACTTTTAGTAGTTAAAGAATATTGGGACAGAGAAGACCAACAAGATTGGCACAGAAAGAAGAGCAGCATTGCCAGAGTCCCTATGGACATTGTCAGTGCCGGCCACCACCCATGGTCAGAGTTGTGGCTACCACCCAGGGGCTGCTCTTCTGAAGGATATCAGCCTGGAAGGAAAGGATGGTACTGTAGTGGGAATAACCTTCCCTGAAAGACATCCATGACGCTGCTATTACAGCTAAGGAAGATGCTCCACCAGCGTGCTTCTGTCTGAGGCTGGGCCTCTCATGTTTCTTGGCACAACCTTTGCTTTCTCCTGGATGGAGTCAAGTGGATACCGATAACACAGGGCAGCTCTACTTTCTGTTATGTTTTTCATTATGCCAAGTCTCAGACACTTTGCTTTGATTTGCCTAATGACCTGGAAGCTGGGATGGACTTTGGAGAAGACCAATGTCTCATGGCTGACCACCTGCTGGGCCCAAGTGCAAATATTCATTGTAACCCTTGCTGGTCCTTTGAGCTCCTTGATCATAGAGATTCAGTATTTCCCCCAAAGAGAGGCAGCTGTGAGGAGTAGAGCAAGGATTTGAACCCAGGCAGCTTGCTTCGGATAACTGCTAAGCACATGTAATAAGGGTTGAAGAGGAGAAGCATAGAGAGGATTCTATACCGATGGATAATCCTGGAACACTAGTTCCAGGAGATGGCATGGTGTGGCCGCATAGCAAGCGTAGTTCCCACCGAGGTGTACTGAGGCGCTAGAAGCTTCTTTCCTTTGCTCATGACGTAGAATCTATGCATGGATAGGTGAAGATAGATTGTACCAACCAGAGGTGAAGCTGAAAAGACCTCCAATTGCCCTCAATGCCCTTTGTCTTTCAGTAGCATCTTCTGACCCACACAGGGAGACCATTGCCTCTCTGTATTTGAAGTGTCTTCTGACATAGCTATGAAGATCTGACAACCTCACATGCTGTTGGTTTGAAATGAATGCGTGCTTTCATGGACCACTGGGGACGTGCACATTTGAGCTTTGTCACCGTCCTAGCAGAATGAAAGACAATAGCTCCCCTGAAATATATTTTATGCAACATCCATCCCTTAGGATACATGTTAGGGATATTTTTGAATAATCCTCTGTCTAAAACTTGTACCAGAGATAAATCTGTTTCTTTTCTTTGCTTGGGACCGGGCCTGGGCCTGAAGACTGTGGCAGCTCCTGTCTTTTAGGGAAAGAGTCACTGACCATCCCACCAGAGTGCAGTTCAATAAACAGATTGTGACTCCATTTATTACAGTGCTCTCAGTGCTGAGGGCTATACAGACTTTCTCTCCAAAGCTGAAATGGTTGAGTTTGAATCTGAGTATCTGGTTATCACAGCATATAACCTTAAAGTTTTCAACAAGGCCAAGCGGAAAAACATTTCAGTATTTAACACAAGGGGTAGTATAAAGAAAGCAGTCTATGAGTGTCCATGTGGTGGCCAGCTTCCCGTCCCAGCAGTGTGTACTTGTCATAGTGAGGCTGACTATAAAGGGGGGGGGGTGCTGGCTTCAGAGGTTTCCATCCGTTTAAGCCTGTGGTGAAGGAGGACATAGTGGTGGAAACACATGGTGGGAAGCCGCTCAACTCCTGGAAGCCAGGATGCCGGAAGAGGTATAGAGATGCCGTACCTCAATTTCTCTACGAGTGCATGTCCCCAATGACCTAACTTCCTTATGTGCCCAGTTCCTGAGCATTCTACCATCTCTTAGTGGCAGTGTGGGTTGGAGCTGAGTCTCACTTGTGAGTATTAGGGTGTCAGCACAGTCGTGAGCCGCTCACTGGCTTTTCAGGTGCCACTTCTCGTATTATAAACCTGGTAACAGTCTACGGTCAAAGGAAGATCACTGTCACATGCTAAGAAGTGTGGAGGTTAGTTACGTCAGCCTCTGTGTGACTACGAAAGCGCTGTGCATGTTAAATGAAGTCGTCTTTTCATTTAGATTTGTCTCCATTCACACAGCTATGTGGATGCCAGGTGCACGCTCCAGTGAGTGAGGTTCTTACCCATCTCTTCTACCTACTCCTCTGATAGGCAGTGTGTCAGTTGATCATTTCCAGAGTACTGGTTTCATTCTTTAAACCTTACCACCATCTTTCAAAGACTACTCATGCGCAAAAGCCAAACCGCAGAGATACTTCATTCGTAAGTCAAAGGTCTTGGACACAGCGCTGTGAAGCAATGGGACATGTTAGACAGCCATAGGGAGTCACCTCCTGTGGTCCATCTATGCATATACAACAACCCATCGATCACCATGACAGGCCCACCTGGCATCCCACAGATGCTCTTATCCCCACAACAGCACAAGAAGAGGAATTAGGGAAATTTGCTAGAGGGTGCTCTTGTTAGAATATTCCATATAAAATCATAACATGGCTTTCCAATCACCAAATTTTGTGGGAGGGGATAAAATACAGGGTCTCATGCATGCTACGCACATTCTGCCACTGAGCGCCACTACCACCCCTGTCGCCTTTTTGTCAGTGAAATACTGGGTGCCGGAAATACCTTTGATTTGAATATGGTTCTTCTCCTCCAGTATTCACACTGGGACTTCATCTCATCGTGATGTAGTAAGAGACAGAGTCTACAGCAGAATGTTGGGGTCCTGCCCGTGCAAATGCATAAACCCATTCGTGTGAGTAATACCTCACTGGGATAATGGGTCATTTCCAGCATGAGTCTGCAGTAAAAGCCAGTCTGGCTCAGTCTCACACTGTCCCTGTCTCTTACCATGTGGTTCACATTGAGACTCCAGCAAAAAGTCCATCAGTCACCTTTTGATCTTGGGCTGGAACCATTAGCAGAAGTAGGCCTCTTTATAATTTCTCCCGTCTGCAGTCTGCAGTCCAGCAACAGCAAATGGACTAAGATGCTACCTTGGCTCCCACCTGCTCGTCAGCGTGTCACTAACCCTGTAATAAGGCCTGCGTTTCTTTTCTGGCACTTTCCTACTAAAAGCCTGGAGTGTCAGTCCTCAGTCCCTGCCACTCCGGTCCTCTGAGCTCAACATTAATTCACTTGCTATAGTCTAATGCAGCAGTTCTCAACCTTCCTAGCACCGTGACCCTTTAATACAGTTCCTCATGGGGTGGGGGCCCCTCCCAACCATAAAATTATTTCGTTGCTACTTCATAACTGCAATCTTGCTACTGTTATGCATCATAATGTAAGTATCTGACATGCAGGATATCTGATGGGTAAAAATGGACTAACCTGGAAAGGGTCTTTTGACTCCCACAAAGGAGTCATGGCCCACAGGTTGGAGGCCGCTGCTCTAATGAGTGGCAGAAGCTGATTATTGTCTGACATGACTTTTCACAATTAACTCATGCCCTCAGGAGGCACATATTCAAAAGCCCAAAAGCAGCAGCAAGGAAACTCTTTTGGTAACAGCCTGAGTGGCTGTAACGGGCTCCTAGATCTTAGCACAACTGACACCAGGACAGACGTACCATTCAGGCCTGGGAACCCAGCATACAGGCAGCACCACTGGCCAAAAACCAAGGACAACCGAATCCACCAAAGTCCAAAGTTCTGCATAATCCCTCAATGTACTAACCTTGATTTTTGGCTTCAGTAGCTCTGCTTCTGGTTAACTGTTCTTGATGAAGTATGTCAACACAGGATGCAATTTTTGTGCTTAAAAGCCCATCCTGAGAAAGGCTCAGGACAGCATTTGGGTCCAGAACATGCAGTATAGTGGCCAGGGGCCTAACAGATTTTCTTTTGACTGAGCCCGTGTTGGAATGGTCCTCTCTGGTAGATATCCCACAAGTGGCTTTGATGTGTATTTGTTTATCTCATTGAACTCTGCCAAGCACAGTGGCACCTCCAGACACAAACTCAAGGTTGCTCCAATCCCCTCTTTTAACTAGCTGCAAGCAGAGGGTAGAACTGATGTTTTGCCTCTAGAACACACTTAGGCAAAGAGAATATTATGTAAGATTTGAGCTTAAAGATTTCTGGAATATTTCAAGGTAGCGCTTTGTAGAAATATCTGTAATAAAAACCAGTTTGCTATGATTTTATAGTTTATAAACCACTGTATTTGAGTTATGAGAAAAACGGATGAAAGGATAAAAACTAGGCTCACTATTTAAATGTTAGATTCACCGGTCAAATAAACCGTGATGTCAGACTGCTGTTTCTGACTCTCCGTTTCTGGATCCACCTCCTCATGAACCAGAAGCAGACCGAAGACAGGTGCCTTCCTTGGGTCACATCTGAATATGTTGGGATTTGTGGAGTGGTTGTCCAAGAGAGCCAGGCATGCATGTGATGAGACTTGTATTCTTCATAGAATAGAAAGAGAGCATAGACATTCTCTCACCCAGTGAGGACACAGGAAGAAGTTAGGAAAGGAGCCAGAACCAGGACTTGAACCTGCAGGTATCTTAATGTCAGACCACCCAACCTCCAGAGATGTGTTGGATAAATGTGTCTTTCTAGCCACTCTGCCAGGGATCTCTCACTCGCTATGGCAGACCAAGCTGGTGAATCAATAATGCAAGGTTTCCTTGAGTTGAGGAGAGTTGCCAAGGCTGGGCACTCTTTTTATGGGTAAGTGGCCCTGGACTTTTAAATTGTGACCCTGATTGGATTAGTATGTAGTTCAAGAGCACAGCTGACTGCTCTCTGCTCCATTTGTGAGCACACAAATCACAGCTCCCCTATCTGGTCCCCAAAGAATGGATGCCTTGCTGCTCCAATTAATTATGCATCAGTTAATTAATTTGTTGGCTTTAGTGAATTGACTCAATTATTTTAAATGGCTTTTAATTGTTAATATATGCATTATACAGAAGACAGAAGCCACTAATAGAATTCAACATGAAAACCTCCCTGGACAGGAGATGGTCTTGTATAGTAAATTATTTAAAGTCTCTCAAAGAGTTCTTGTGACTTCCAAAAAGCCAACCGTATCTGAAACAATATGGGATTCTGTTTAAGTGTCTTTTTAGAAGATGTCTTAAATGAACACAGATGACTAAGTGGTAGGAATCTGTTGAAAGATCATTTTTGGCCCATGTCCCATCTCTAAGCAACTGCATGCGGGGGTCATAAAAGCCAGAAGTCTTCGGGGGACACACACACCTGACAAGAAGCTGATGGCTGACTGGTCTGCACTTGGTGCCCATCAGTGGTGATGGATGGAAGATTCTCTGTGTCCTACAGCTAGAGTCTCTCACACAAGGGAGAAAGAAAAGTGTTATGGCTCAGGTATAGTTTGAGTGTCCCCACACTAAAGAAGATCATGTGTTACAGGTTGGTTCCCACTGTGGCAAGGTGGAGGTGGTGAACCTTTAAGCTGTGGGACCTAGTGTGATCCAACTAGCCCATTGGGGTGTTCCCTCAGAAGAGAACTCTCATGGCATCCTGTGAGCTTCTACTAAAGATGAAGCTTGGTTCCTGAACCTCTTGATTCCCACATCACTATGGGATCATTCTCTCTCTTACATAAAGGCCTCATCTCACATATATGTGCATGTACTTTTTCTCTCTCTCCCTCTCTCTCCCTCCCCCTGCTCTCTCTCTCTCTCTCTCTCACACACACACACACACACATATATATATATATATATATACACACAGACAGATACACACACATATATACATACACATGCGCACACACTCTCAAATATACACGTACGTGCATGCTCACATATACACATGCATGTACTCTCACATACATGTGCATAAACACTCTTACTCTCTCTCTCACACACAAACACACACACATATATATACATACATGTGTACACACTCTGACATATACATGTGCATGCACTCTCACATACATGTGCATCCACTCTGACATGTGCACGCATGCTCACGTATACTTGTGTATGTACTCTCACATACACACGTGCAAGTACTCTTACATAAACACGTGAATTCCCTCCCACATGTACATGTGCATGCAGATATACAAGGAAGGTTTTGGAAGCACAAGAGTTGTGAGAACTCATCACCATAGCAGACTTGTAAAAAGTGGAAGTCGTGTCCTTCAGACAGAAGGTTGCTGCGAGATAAAACCTGGACCTACACAAAGAAATGAAGAGCATCCGAAAGGCTTACACACTAGTGACGTGACATCAGTAGAATGTGGGTAAGGATTAGCAATCATTTTAACCAGTAATAAGGTGGGACTCTGGGTTTTGTAACATATGCAAAGCTACACTACAGACAACAACGGCATAGAGATGTTGAGGGAGCAACTTTGTTCTCACTGCAGAGTAAACGAAGGCAGTGTGAGCTCGCTGGAAGGTTCACTAGGGTAAGGCACTTGTGTATAACGTAAGACCAAAGGAGCCATCTGCCTGAGAAACGAAGAATTAGAGCTAATAAGCCGGCATTGCAGACAAGGTGAGCTGTGGAAACTCCTTAGTTATTAAGATGAAGACTCAGAAGATACAAAAAGAAAATACAAGAGGAAGACGGTAGATTTACATGTAAACATAGCTATCTATATCCACAGTAAATACGGAGTATTTAATATCTCAATAAAGAGTTAGGACTGTTGGACTGGATAAAGCCAGACATCTGCATGCTGTTTATAACAAAAAATTAAATATGAAGACCTACTATTAAAAATAAACGAGGGATGTATCACACCATCAGATGAATCCAGAGAAATCCCAGTGACCGTATAACTTTCAAATACGGCGGATTTCAGTGCCAATATGGACAGGGATGAGGAAGGTCATTTTATAATGATAACGGGGTCATTTCATCTGTAAGGTAGAGCAGTCTTCAATGTGTACCTAACGACAGGGCTTCAAAAGAAGTGACAGGCAGAAGTGTAGGGAAGACAAACCAATCCACAATTATAGTCAAAGACTTCAGGGCCTTCTCTCACTGACAGACAGGACAGGTAGGTAAAAATCAGAGATAACATCAAAGCCTTCGGTTATCAACTCAGCCAGCAATGTGGATTAAAACCCGATAGGTGAGGAGGTGCAGCTGAGGGCGTAGAGTGCTCCCTAGCATCAGGGAGGCCCTGAGCTAGACTAAACCTGGGCATGGTGGCACAAGCCTGCAGTCCCAGCATGCAATAGGTGGATGCAGGAAGATCAGAAGTTGAAGGTTGACTTCAGCTACATAGGGAGTTTGAGGCCAGTCTGGGATACATGAGGCCTTGTCTCAAAATAAGAACATGGCTCTGTGGTTAAGACCACCAGCAGGTCTTCCAGAGGACCAGGATTCAATCCCTAGCACCTACAGGATAGTTCACAGCTATAACCCCACCTCCGGGGGTTTTCCGATATCTCTGACTCTGCTGGTACCTGCCCTCACATGTACAAACCCGCATGTAGACACACACAACTACACATGCTTAAAAATAATTTCTAAAGGTGAATCTTAAAAGCTAAAACCTTTAATTGATCATGTGAAACCTAAAGCCATCCAACCTCTAATAGAAAGGATATGGGGAAGTCGGGCAGTGGTGATGCACGCCATTAATCCCAGCACTTGGGAGGCAGAGGCAGGCGGATTTCTGAGCTCAAGGCCAGCCTGGTCTACAGAGTGAGTTCCAGGACAGCCAGGGCTACACAGAGAAACCCTGTTTTGAAAACCCAAAAAAAAAAAAAAAACCAAACCAAAAAACAAAACAAACAAACAAAAAACCCCAGAAAGGATAGGGGAAACCCTGTAAATTGTTTTCCTCGCTGTGACACTAATACACGCACAGCACATATGATTTTATTTATTTATTTATTTATTTATTTATTTATTTATTTATTTATTTATTTTTATGTGCTTTGGTGTGAGATGGTCAGATCTCCTGTAACTGGAGTTACAGACAATTGTGAGCTGCCATGTGCATGCTGGGAACTGAACCTGGATCCTCTGGAAGAGCAGCCAGTATTCTTAACCACTGAGCCATCTCTCCAGCCCATATTTTTTTTTTAAAGATTCATTTAATTATTTTATGTATGCGAGTACACTGTTGCTTTCTTCAGACACACCAGAAGAGGGCATCGGATCCATTACAGATGACTGTGAGCCACCATGTGGTGGCCTGGAATTGAACTCAGGACCTCTGGAAGAACAATCAATGTTCTTAACCACTGAGCTATCCCTCCAGCTCCAACATGATTTTATTAAAATGTTAAAAATATTTTCCTTCATATTCTACAGTGTAGAAAATAAAAGGACAATCCTTAGATAGAAAATATTTGTAAAGCCTAATCAAAGACTTATAGTAACCGGGTATGGTGGTGCAAACCTTTAATCCCAGCACCCTGGAAGCAGTGGCAGGTAGATTTCTGTGAGTTTGAGGCCAGCATGGTCTGCATGGAGAGTTCTAGAAAAGCTAAAGCTACATAATAGAGAGACCTAGTCTCAAAAATATATAGTAAAAAAGTCTAAATATATTTTCAAAAATCATCTATAAAAATACAAAAGATTTAAACATTTTGGCATCAATCATTACCAAAATGTAAGTATGAGACAATGTACAAGTACAGACCCATCGAAACAACTGCTATTCGAAAGGCTGACCGCTTTGCACAGGCAATGAGAGAATCAGAAATCTTTTCTGCTGCTGGTTTTGAATATAAGTAAATAGAACTCACCTCAGAAATCAGTTTGGACTTCCTTAAAAAGGTGTGCACTTTTCCTGCCAGACAGTCTGCCTGTGATGGTTGGTTAGTCTTGATTCTCAACTTGACTGGATCTGGCACCAGCTAAACATCGAGGCTCTGGGCATGCCTGTGAGAGACACGTGAGGTAGGGACCCTCCCCATTCAATGTGGATGATAACTTCTGCTTGCACCACAGGTATAAGGAGATAAAAGAAGACATCTTTGCTTTTTTTCCTACTTACCTTTTGTTTTGATGGTAAATTCATCTCCCTCGCTGCATTAATCTATTGTTGCATTCCCTCACTGATAATAGAACCTGGCTTCTTTGGGCTTCTAGCAAGGGCCAACATCTAGTGGCCTCCAAGAATCTTCCAGGTACCCAGTGGCAGAATGTGACTATGGAGGCATCCAGCTTTGAGAACTGAATAGCCAAACACAGGCCACGCCTATCTAGTACAAAGACAGTCATTTTTAGATGGTCCAGACCTTATCACTAAGCCAACCTAGTAAATCCCATGCATACCCATGCATATGTATACACATTTGTTTATTCTTTCTACAGGTCCTATTCCTTTAAATAACCCTGACTAATAAATATATTGCTGCTACACGCAAAAGAAAGGAAAGCATATACCCACACAAAGACCTAGACATGGGTGTTTATAGTAAGCGTGATTTGCAGAAGTCTGTGACTCAGATACTCATTAACAGGTAATAAGATAAACAAACTGAAATGTCTCCCTGTAATTGGATACTGTTGGGTACATAGAAGAACACTTATAAATCTTATAAAATAATTATGCTAAATAATCTTTAAAAATAGATAAGGGCTGAGGAGATGACCCTGAATAAAATGTTTGTCAAGCTAACATGGCATTTGGTCCTCTGTATCCATGTAAAATCTGAGTTTGACGGTGATGCCTGTGTACCAGCCCTGGGAAGAAAGAGACGGGTAGATCCCCAGGACTTACCGTCCACTCAGGCTAGTTGGGCTGGAAAACTTGGGTTTAATGAGAGACCCTGACTCAAAAAAAGTAATGTGATGGTTTGTATAGGCTTGGCCCAGGGAGTGGCACCATTAGGAGGTGTGGCCTTGTTGGAGTAGGTGTGTCACTGTGAGCGTGGGCTTTAAGACCCTCATCCTAGCTGCCTGGAAGTCCGTCTTCTCCTGTTTGCCTTTGGAGCAAGGTGTAGAACTCTCAGCTCCTCCTGCACCATGCCTGCCTGGACACTACCATGCTCCTGCATTGATGATAATGGACTGAAACTCTGAACCTGTAAGCCAGCCCCAACTAAATAATGTCTTTATAAGAGTTGCCTTGATCATGGTGTCTGTTCACAGCAGTAAAACCCAAACTAAGACAGAGAGTATGTTAGTATATTACTAAAGGTAGTATATTAGTATAAAACTAAAGATAGTATATTACTTTTCTATTGCTGTGATAAGACACATGACTAACACAACTTATACAAGAAGGAGTTTATTTGTGGCTTACAGCTTCAGAGAGTTAGAGTCCAAGATGACAAAGTGGAGGGAACAGGCAGCTGGAATGACCAATGAGAGTCTACATCTTTGTCCACAGCGGGAGGCAGAGAGGGCACACTGGGAACAGTGTAGATCTTTTGAAACTTTCAGGCCTGCCCCTAGTGACATACCTCCTCCAACAGGGTCACACCTCCCACTCCTTCCTAAACAATTTCACCAACTGGGAACCTCCTATGAGTCCGTGAGGCCATTCTCATTCAAACAACCACAGAGAGAAATTGAAGATGATGTCCAAAGTCCACTGCTTGTTTCTACTTTCACATACATACAGTGCAGGACACTCTTCTTCATCACATGGACAAACATGTGGACACATACAGAACAGGTGAAAACTGCAAACACGGTATGAGTCAATTCGTGTGCAATTCCAGGAAGTGCCAAGAAACTTCAGCAGAAGGCGGCAAATCCATGGCCAACTCTCGGGGACATGAGGGTGCAATGAGACAGAGACTGCAGATACTGTTGGCCCTAACTGTGCTGCATGTTGCACTGGTTTAAACCCATGTCAGTGCATCAGATTTTGTACATCGGCACATTTGGTTTGTTTCATGTCAATCATACATGAATCTGTTTAGAAAGTAGAGATGCTGTGTTACTCTCTAGCTCCACATTAGAAAGAAAAACAATAGCAATGACCGCCACTGTCGTTTTAAAGAAGTCTGACATAGCTATGCAAGCAGCCCTTCTGCTAGGGAGCAGCCAGGCAATATCTGGGTTGGCATTTTCAGTTAGACTGCACATACATCAGCCCCTGGAGCCCTGACTGTAATTTCACTGCCGGAACTAATGTTCACAACCTCTCATCCTTACGGCCATTTTGATCTGCCAGGGCCATTCTTCTCTGGATGCCCCAGGAAGGCACTGGTGTTGGAGCAATCTCTGTAGAAAGCCCGTATGCACAGGCTGGGCTGGGCTCCAGCTTATCCCAAGAGTCCCTCCTCTGTCTGTCTTACAGGTACATTGGTATTTTATTGCTTGTTCTACACTCGAGCCTCCTGCCTCTGCTTCCAGCCTCCACCCTGCCTCTCTGATTGTGCTAACTAAGCTCCCATGTGAGATCATATCCTAATACCAGATCAGAAAGCACTCTAATCCATATTGTATTCGTATTGTTTGCCTGACACCAAAACAAAAATAGTTTGGCTCAAAATGAACACATGCCGCTGGTACAAATGAAGGGACAAATGAGCATCTTATGTAAAGAGTTTTAAAAGGCAATTGTGATGCAAACAGGTACATGTGCTTCTTCTGGTGCACACATGTGCACATGTGTGTAGGCACACACATGCATAGGCATACACACACACACACACACACACACACACACACACACACACACGACATGAGAGAAGAGGGTTATCCATCTATGGGTCAGTGATAGGAATCTCAGAAGAAATAAATTCATAGGCACCATTTCTGGTATTTTGGTTGTTCAGTCCCTGGCACATTGAGGCAGGACTCCTTGCAGGAACCTTTGAAGGTTCCATGAATGTTGCTTAGAAGAGGCCTTGCATAGGATACTCTTATGTGGCCGGTATCACCACAGAAGAAAGTATGTTCAGAATTCTTAGGGATATTTTTAGAATTGAGACAACACAATCTCTCTCTCTCTCTCTCTCTCTCTCTCTCTCTCTCTCTCTCTCTCTCTCTCTCTGTGTGTGTGTGTGTGTGTGTGTGTGTGTGTGTGTGTGTGTGTGTGTGTTGTGTCCAATGTCTCCTAATAAGCATGGCAGGAATCCTGCAGAACCTACCCTGAGCCTGCCCTGACTCTCTGACTCATTATGTACGGTCTTGAGGTTGGCCAAGAACTTGCCACTGTAGCTCAGGCTGGTCTCAGACTTGCAAACCACAAGCCACAGCCTCCCTAGTGCTGGGATTTCAAGCGTAAGCCACCATACCTGCCCCTGTCTCCAACCTCAAGGCCCTGTATTCAAAGACTTCTAAGTATGAATTGAAGAGGGAGATACCATTCAATCCATAATATTTTTTTATTTGAAAAACAATATTTTTTCTTTTTTTTTCTAATTGAGAATACAATGTTTTTTCACATTATCTTGATTGTAGCTTCCCCTTCCTCTGCTTCTCCCAGGTCTTCCCCATCTCCCCTCCCACCCAGATCCTCTCCATTTATGTCTCTGATTAGAATAAAAGAGCAGATTTATAAGAAATAATAATAATACAAAATAAAACATAATAAAATAAAAACTATCACATAGGAGTTGAACATATGTCTAAGGTTGATTACAAGCATCGTTTTCATTTTATAGATGAGAAAGCCTAGGCAAAGTGTGTCCAAGGTTAGACCCTTAGTAAACATGAGAACCTGGAAGCTAATTGTAAGACACTGAACATTTACAATCCACAGTCTTCATTATTGAGTTATACTGAATCAAAATTGCTTCCAATAGCTTCAGGGACATTCAGATTCCCAGGCTAGCCCCCAGAAGTCTGCTCATCATAACACAATCAGAATGCTGCTAGGAAGATTCCAAAGTAACAGATTCAGAGCAACATGAAGAAATTGGAAACGAGCCCCGGACTCTCCAGGGTGAGCAGAGGTGCTAATGTGTCAGTGGGTCAGAAGGTGAGGGTGACAGGCCCTGTCTGTGTCATTATGAGAGGTTAGTAAGTAGTTCCATGGCTGTTCTACACAAAGGTCACTTATTAGGGCTCTGCTTGGTTTAAAATGTATTCAGGAGCTATTGTGTCCCTGGATAATTTCTTCTGGCCCGTTTATGTCTCAGACATTGTTAAGGTTGTGGACCTCATTTTTTTTTTTTTTTTATGAAGTAATGTTTTTATAAATGTATGTAGATACAGGCTTATCTTAAAGCTAATCAGGTTAATCTCTTTATACCTGTGCTTGCAACAAAAATGATTTAGGCGCTGCGGCAGCCACAGGGAATGCTCTGGGTGCTGTTCCTGTGGACTTCAGCACTGCATGACAAGTGGGTACTGTGATCCCAGAGAAGACAGGGCTGCTGCCACGCGTATGGTTGGTTTATTTCCCTAAAGGCTTCAGTATTGAAAGGTTGGTGGCGCTATTTTGAGAGCACTACTCTACTCTCCAACTGTAGGGAACCCATGCTACAGAGGATGGTGGCTCTCAAAGACAGACACCCATGCTACTGCAGACATGGTAAACCCAGCGTCCCCTCATGACCCTGACTTCCATGGTCATTCACATCTCTCTAGGGGCATCTTGCCTTGCTATTGACTGAGAAACCCAGAGCTAGGCCCAAGAATCCCCTACCTTCTTCTCTCCCGCCCACCCTGCCCCTTTCCTTCCCTCCTTCCCTCTGGCTCCTTATGCAGTAATAAAACTGCTAAGTTACAAATTGGCTTTTGTTTTTAATGGCTAATATCCAATCTTGCAGAGTGGGCAGTGTCACTGTTGGGATACTGACCATGCTAGAGTTAGAGTCTGGCCTGCACTGAGCGATGTACCGTAACCATCTCCTGAGGCCTCTTTTCTGGATTTCAGTCCCTTCCCAGTTGTGAGCATCCTGAGTCTGTAGATTTCTGAAATGTTGCACTGCCTGTGTGTAACACACCTGCCTGCCACAGACTGGTGTGTGTAGATCTTCAGTGTTGCACTGCCTGTGTATAACATACCTGTCTGTCATAGCCTGTGGTGTATATAGATCTGCAATGTTGCACTGCCTGTGTGTAACACACCTGCCTGCCATAGCCTGGTATACATAGATTGAGTCTCTACTGCTTCAGTCGTAAAGTCTACACCAAATTAGAAAAAGCAGAAGCAGCCTAGTTGGTTAGCAGCTAATCTGATGAGCATTTGGGTGGAACAGGGAGTAGTGGGCGGTGACTAAGTAGATGCCACAGGCTGCAGTTCCTAATTTCCTCGAACATCTTATCTAAAGAGCAGACATGTGAGGGAGTTTAGTTACTTGTGTTGAGTGTATTTGGAGAAATTGTGAATAGATTTTCTGATACGTGTCAATTCATACCACGTAGAAGAAAGATGGATATGTTTCCGTCTGAGGGACCCATTCTTGTCTTAACAGAGGAGTTCATCATAGCATGGGACACGTGGACCTTGTGGTGGATGTGACATGCTTCCAAGGGTTTTCAATTCTTCTGCAATTTGCTGGGTAATACATGGAAACAAGCCTTGCTTCCCCACCGCGCATCTTTGGCAATCATAAACATGAACTTTTAGGCATAGGTATGGCCATCTATACTTCATTAAATGTCCTGCATAGGATTTAAGGTTTTTTCCCTTTAGGTTTATGGAAGCTTTTTGTGTGTGTGGCAAAGGCTATTATATCATTTTAACCAGCGGCAAATCCAGAGATGCGAGTGGGAACCTTGTCTCTTGTCATTTGTCATTCACAACTTTTACCTGGTAAATATGGACGGAGGAAGTATGGCGGCCAGTGACTTCAACATCCCTCTGACCCTGCGAGCTGCCTTCTGTTGCTGAATTAGCTACACTCCTCAAAGGGCAGCAAGTGGAAGACTTCTCCTTCCTCCTTGACATGGAAGATACAATTTAGCAAATTTGAAAAGACAGGAAAGAAAACATCAGTTTCTGACTATGGCTCCTAGGAGACCCGTGCTGAGTCAGCAGTTCAGTTTGCTCAGAGGGAGTCCTAAGATGCTAACAGTTTCCTACAGCAGCTAAACGGATCATCAGTGTTGTCCTTGAACACTCTTTTGGGCAAGAATGCCATCTGCCACGGCTGGTCCTGAGGGTGCCACCCTTAGAACCTGTCCCCTTTCCTTCACCAGATCAATGGCTTGATCTCTAGGGCCCTCATTTCATGTGTGTTAGGGAATATTTCAAGTATAGTATAAAAATTCTCAAAATGTTTCGATTAAAGTGCTGAGGATAATTTGGTAGATACTTACCTTTCTCTTCCTGGTTTAAACAATGAATATCAAAATCAGTGGAAGCCACACCCACTCAGTATCCAGTTCTCTGACCAATTGGAGATAACCTTGGCCTTTATGCTCATGTTGCCTTTGCCTAGACATCTTACTAACACAGAGGACTAAACTACTTAACATGCTTTTCTGAAAGTTTACATAAATGGTAAAATATGTATCCTTTGTTAAGCCTAACAGACTTTCCCATAATACGCCTGGTCTTTGGCGGGTCTAGGCCATTTCTCTACACTATTCATATCATCATGTGTATTCCATCATGTGACCTTTTACTTTAGTCATCTCCGGTGTCCACTTTCCTGAATGACACCTGGGTGTGTTCAGTTTTCCCCAGGTGTCGTCCACTTTGGTTAGAATGCAAACTTTTATGAGAAGAAATAGCTTCTGAAATGCCAAGCTTGTAAAATACTGTTCCTTTTGTGTTGCTTGCTTCCGGGCTGTTAGGTTGCTTCTTAATCAGCTCTGATGCCCTCTTCACTCTGGATCACCCTCCATCCCATTTGTATTCCATCCAGTCCTGCCCTCCAGTGGGGCTGCTAAATTCCACAGCAGTTCCTGCCCTACCCTGCTCTGCCAGCAGTGGGTCTGGCCCTTGGCCTCATGGCTTGCTCTCACCAGCCGTAGAGTTATGAAATAATGAATCTGTCACCAGAAGCACGGGCTTGCCTGACGTCTAAACCTTTTTTTTTTTCTCACTCCAAATGTGAGTTTGCTTTTGAACACAAATTCAAGCCCTTAGCGTTTAAGTTTGGAACGAAGAACTTCAGGCTCTCACACAAAGGGATGGGTCTGAGAAGAGCCTGTCTTTGGCCAGCAACATTGTTCTATGAAAACTTCATAGGCACAGGAAACTCACAGATAGCTCTATCCCAGCTTTGCTGCAGGCCGGATCTGCTCACACTATCTTAGCCCCAGACTCTGTTTATAAAATAGACCTCTTTCCAGGATCTTACAGGATGAAACTTCCTGTGTATTCAGGAAGCTGCACTGGAGCAGAGCTGATAGCGAACACACAGTCCCTTTTCTCATTTCCTTTCTTCCTCTGACTGTTCTTCCTAGGAGTCTTGTTCACTCGGGCAAGTCGTGGCTCTTTCTCCCCATCCAAGCATCTCTGAGAGGCGTGACAATATGGAGATTACAACCCATCTTCAAAGCAGAGCTCCCTGGTTTTTTTTTTTTTTTTTTTAAGAACTATAAAAATCAGAATGAAAACCAAATTAAGATTAATGCACTGTGGAGGTGCAACTTCCACAGAAAAGTCTTATCTTATATTACACATCTGACAAGCGATGGCATAGGAAGCAGCTGTTCCCACGCTGGGCCTCCTCATTGATCTGTGAACAGTGTTCCAAGTGAGCCCTTCGGCCCCTGATCCCTGATAGGCTTCATAGAGATCCTCAGACCCCACTGCAATCCTGGCTCCTCCACACACAGCCAGACCCTTCCTGTTTCCTCCCTGTTGTTTCCTGTCCCTTAGCTGCTCTCTCTGCTACCAGCAAAGCCCCATTTTGCTCCGCTCTCTGGGTGCCAACATGTTCTTTCTCTAGAATTCTGTAGGTTTGAGACAGTCTCCTCACACTCTTTCCATTAATACATGAAGGAAACTCAACTCAAACCAGCTCTTCAATAGGACAGCATAGCTTCAGCTGGGACTTGACTGGCCTCTGGAATTGGTGACCAAGGGTAGGTTGGATGGGAGGAGGTCTCTTCCATAGCCAACCCTGAGGCGGAGCCTCCCTCTCTGTGTGGAGCCTTGGCTTGTTCCTCATCATCCGCTATTCTCAGCCTTCTTTCCCCAAGCATAGACTGACTCTTTGGTGGAAGGGGAAAGGACACTTCAAGCCTGTCTCCTCTCAGTCAATTATGCTATTGAAACTGACACACCCTGTGCTTTAAAACACAAAAAGCTCTTGCACT
Organism: Uromys caudimaculatus; assembly: GCA_028551405.1. Taxonomy (NCBI): domain Eukaryota; kingdom Metazoa; phylum Chordata; class Mammalia; order Rodentia; family Muridae; genus Uromys; species Uromys caudimaculatus. Next base: position 93,796,600 of record CM052709.1, on the reverse strand, counting down.
TTGTGCTGACTTCAGGAGGATGCAATCCTACCGGAAGTCATAGGAGGATAGCAGAAGTGGTCTGTGGAGGAAGACAGGGCACTGGGTAGATGAAAAGTGAAGCCCAGGGCGTGCTTAAGGTGGGGTTTTCTTGGGTGGGGAGCAGGGGGTTAATCCACATAAAATGGGGAAGCAGTGTGGGTAACAACTAAAAATTGGTGTTGATGGGCTTCTGTGAGCCACTTTACTTTGTCTCCGTAGGGATGGGAGACGTGAGTTTCCACTAAGATTTCTCAACTTTCTGGCACCTGGCAGGCTCTCACTTCCAGATTCTTGAGCTGTGCCTAAATAGTTAGCTTTTAGAAGTTGTGCACGTGCGTGCGTGCTTGCGTGTGTGTCTGTATGTGTGAGTGCATGTGTATGTGTCTGTGTGTATAAATCTGTGTGTATCTGTGCATGTCTACATGTATGTCTGTGTGAGTGTGTGTGTGTGTGTGTGTGTGTGTGTGTGCGTGTGTGTGTGTATGTGTATGCCTATGTGGTGTCTGTTTGCATACACATACTTCTGGGGATACATGCACAACACCCTGCCAATGAGCTACATGCCTGACCCCAAACACTGCGTCTTAAGTTACTGTGAATTTGAGGATGCTGCCCGGTAACCCCCAGCCATTCCTAGCTAATAGAGTTGGGCTGGATAAGTGCTATGGTTCTACTTTTCCTCAAAATCATACTTCATTCCCCTGAACATAATTGACCTTGGAAATTCCTCTGGATCACTGCAGATTTAACACTAGTGAAGGAAAATGTTTCAATGTTGAGGACCTCGAGGACTGGCCCACACTTACCTTGGTCCAACTTACTAACACTACACTCGACAAAACTCAAGTCCCATCATGCTCTGTAGTCAGGCATGGGATGTGCTTGGATCTAAATAATGGATATAGCCCCCATGATACCATCCCCCTCTGACTACACAGACATATTCCACAGGTGTCCTCCCTTGCTTTCTCTTCCCTTCCCATTTTGAGAGGAAGCTAAAAGAAAAGGGCCGGGCACCGATGGAGCATTTAAGACAGGAGCCTGGTCCCAGCGTTATCCTAAAGAGAGAAATGCGGGTGGCTGCTGTCCTGGAAGACCACTCCATCCATATAACATAAGCCCGTGTGCCCTAAATGATACTCCCTGCAAGGACATGTCAAGGTTCTAATCCCAGGGTGCAGAGAGGGTACTCTGAGCCATGTCAAATGAGGAGTCTGTGGTCACCACCAGAGGCTGAAACCCTGGCGTCTAGAATCTGAACCAGAGGTGACCAGACTCAATTGGGTAAATGTAGATGTTAAGTAAGCCACACTGACTTAGAGCCCGCTACAGTCAGCTTCAAGTTCTATTTCCAGCTTGCCATCTTGCTCTGGGTTTGAGGAGCCCTCTGTTTGCTCAGTCTGTGTGGAGGGCTGTATAGATAAGGTCTCCTCTTAGAGAATGTTCCTCTCTTCCTCAGCTCTGAGCTGGAAACAGCAGGAGACTTGGGCCCCTCCCCCTACACCTCATCAACATACACCATTTAAAAAATTTTAGGAAGGATATATCAAATGACAAAAAAAATCTATCTTCAGTAGATAGATAAATAAAAATAAAGCATACTGTTGGTAAAGAAGTTTAAGGAAAATAGAAATGTTGTTAATTGTTAAAGGGTTTTTGACTATTGGTTGTTTTATAAGATGTCCAATGTGTTTTCCAAATGAAAAAGGATGATGTATATGCTTGGCCCAGGGAGTGGCACTATTAGAAGGGGTGGTAGTTTTGGAGTAGGTGTGTCCCTGTGAGTGTGGGCTATAAGACTCTCTTTCTAGCTGCCTGGAAGTCAGTATTCTGCTAGCAGCCTTCAGATGAAGATGCAGAACTCTCAGCTCCTCCTGCACCATGCGTGCCTGGATGCTGCCATGTTCCTGCTTTGATGATACTAGACTGAAACTCTGAACCTGCCCCAATTAAATGCTGTCCTTATAAGAGTTGCCCTGGTCATGGTGTCTGTTCACAGCAGTAAAACCCTAACTGAGACAGCTGGACTGAAGGGATTTGCTCAACTATTAAAGTCTAGGCTCACAGCTAGTGGAAAACGAAACATAAAAACAGAAGCAGGTGTTTAAACTGTAAAAATTAGACAGATTTCATGTAGTCCAGGCTGCTTTGAACTTACAGTGTAACCAGGATGGCCTTGAAGAGCTGCTCGTCCTGCCTCCTACCTCTCACCATACTGGTTTATGTGGTTCTGGGATCAAAGTGAGGTTGACATTGAAAAGCCACACCTGTGTAAGACTCTGAAGGCTGTCTGACTGACAGAAGCTCTGTGGTAGTGGAGAGCTGGCGCGCAGTAGGTCTGTAGGTAAATTATCTTTGGTGGTTATCAGCTTCTTTAATAGCCATTTATGGCTGACCTCTGTAGATGACCTAACATGCTCATGGGATCAGGTAAAATCAATTGTGGGTTATATAGACAGAGTCCTCAGCTTCTACCAGCCCAAAGGCTACACACATAGCCCGGTGACACCTGAGGGCTCTAACATAGACATCAGGATAGTGGCGTGACCTGTCTACCAGATGTTCTCATTGATGTATTTTAAAGACACCTTGATTTCCACTTTATTTGTTCTGCTACTGTAAAAACTTAATTAATAAACCCTTACACATTGGACCATGCTTACTGGTCAGCTCACAGGAAACTGTCCCCTATTCCCTTGAGATGAAAGCTAAGCTTTTGCTTAACCAGAATCTGGGGTTTGTGCATGCTAGGCAATATCTGCACTACATCCTCAGCTCAGAACTCTCTTTTCCTCTTTTGTGCTGTGACTGGGCAGGGTAATCATTAGTGATGGCAATACATTTTGAACTATAACTTTAAAACCCATGGCTGTTTCAGATGTGCCTTCAGTGCCTTTGGGGTAGGAATACACTTTCGTGGACAATTTTTTTATTACAGATATTTATTTATTTATTTATTTATTTATTTATTTATTTATTTATTTATTTATGGTATGTATATGTGTGCCCATGTGTGCCATGGTAATTTGCCCATGGTAATTTGCTTGCACCATGTAGTTGCTAGGGATCACGTGGCCTGTGGACAAAATTTTAAAGCATTGACCTGGGTTTTGAAATGCAAAGGCAATATACATTGAATATCAGCCACACATGTCTACATTAGATGCTCGTGTTGTATGTAGCATTCCATTCTAGCTGAACCTTGACTTTTAACATGATATGTGGTGGGCACTTTATGCTGTGGGATGGCTCCTACCAATTCCAACAAAACTCCTTCCCAAACACCATGGTCACCCTTCGGAGTATAAACCCATGGGGTTGGTGGAGACCTCACTCACGTCAGGACAACGCTGCCTATATCCATAGTGAAGCCAGATGGGAGGGAGAGGATCAGAAGATGAATGAGACCTGCAAGCAACCCAGAGGCGCTTGACTCTACAATTATTTCATTTCTGCTAGGGTAGGACTGGAGAATAATGAGGCATAGCTCTCATCAGGTTTATTGTAAGATAAGTAATTTAGTAAACACAAAATAAAGCCGCTGAAAGATGGCTTTGGAGCCATTTGTTTTATGGGGCATAAAGGATGATTTTTGGCGCAAGCATTAGGACTGTTGTCGTGAAGCTGTTATGGATGTTAGCAGCCTCTGAGAGGCTGGGCGTTGGCCGTGGACCCTGCCCCGGAAGCCTGCGATTGGAAAGGGTGTGTGTATGTTAGCAATGCCTGTCTGTTCTTTCATACACTGGAGGAGTAGATGCCTCCAGGGCTGAATCTCACAGCTTGGGGGGGGGGGGGGGAGCGGGAAGCAGGAGCAGCTGCATCCCTGCATTTGCCAGTGTGGGGTTATCAGTGTGGCCGAAGGAGGCCCTGTGCTCCGGAGAAGGATGCTCTTAAGAGGGAATTGTGCAATATCCAGCATGTTCCAGATTTCACCTGACTTCATGCAACATCACAGTTGTGTTCCAGATGCATGAGAAATAGCGTATAGATGGTGTATAAAATTATCTTTAGTTATATCTACAGCAAGATGAAGCCAGACAGTGCAGAACATAAAGTGTGGTTTAGACTCTTCAAGGCTCTATGCTGTCAGGGAGGGCTAGGGGACAATTCTTGCCACCTGGGCAAATGTCCCTCCCAGAGCCCACATGGTGAGGGAAACAGGAGCGAAGCAGCCAGGTGGCTGTGCTTAGGGCCTGAGTGAGTCGCCAAGCACAAGCTGCCAAGGAGGCAGGAGACAACTATATGCAGATTCTTCTCTGAGGAGGTCTGAGGAGGACATGGTGGGGATCTGTGTGTCCCTGTGGTAGGATGGAGCCCATTGCTCTCAGTGTTATCCATACCTAGCTCTGCAGTACGAGACCCTCGAGGATAGACTCTATACACTGCTTTGAAGACGCACTTCTTGCCTGAGTTGGGAGGTAACAAGCAAAGCTGTCCGGGGATGTCTTCTAATGGGAGTGCTGGAAATTCCTCATCTCAAGCTAGTTTCATAGGAACTAGTTGCTGATGCTCAGAAATTAGGGGGCCTACACAACATCCCGCAGTACGGGAGGGCAAAGGGTTTCTAACACACAGGTGACACCATGTCCGTTATCTTTCTGTCACTGTCAGAAGCTGGTAACACCTGCACAAGACCTGCAGGAGATCAAGCCCTGGACACTCCAGTGTGGACGGAGGAGGTGCTCACAAGGCCCCACCTCCTAGCTGAGGAGCTATTGGCTCTTCATGACTTCTGCAAGGAGGGACAGACACTTTTCTTCAGAGAATCTCAGCCTTGCAGTCCATCCTCCAGCCTGTGCCCCAGACACTGACTTAGCAGGCCACCAGCTCTCATTGCAGGGGCCCGTGGGTGACCAGTCCCAGAGGCTGGCCATCTGGAGGATGTAGAAAGAATGGGAGGAAGCTGGCTGGGGTGTGGAGGGTCTGTGTTTATAATTAGCAGCACAATGCCTTACAGGGTGCTGGCTGCATAGAATATGAATATCTCTACCACACAATCCCTTGTGTAGAGCCAGCCCAGTTCCTATCAAGAAGACAACTGACACTCCATACAAGGCCTGCCCCTCAACTCACTACAGTCACCATGAGATGCAGACGGGAAAGTGAATGACCAGCAGACAAGTGGACTGCTTAGCTTTTGACGACACCCATAGCTTGGGTCATCTATTACTTTACTTATTACATCTTACACCTGTTCACACTGGCCACAGCTGGTCTTCCTAAAATATTTCTCTGTCTGCAACATCCAGGGAAGTTAACAAACCTTTCATGTTCTCGTATGAGGCCTCCATGGTATGCTTGCCAAAACTCCCCACACTGAAGAAGATGTAGTCTTGAAACCTCTGCTGGCAATGGGGGAAAAAGACCTCAGAAAGCCTCCAGGCACTTTTTCTCATGGGTCTGTCTCATTTTGCCGATTTCTTATTTTGCCTTATGATGGCTTTCAGGCATTTCTTGAGGTGCAGGTTCCATGGGGTGTGTGTCTGTTCCTGTGTATATGTGTGCGAGGGTGTGTGCATGTGTGCATGCTTGTATGAAGGCATATGTGTGTGAGTGCATGTGTAAATGCATGGGTGTCTGTGTGTATATATGATGTAAGTATACATGTGTACAATCAAGTGTGCATGTGTATATATGCATGTGTGTTGTGTGTGTGTAAGTGTGTGCCCTTTTTGTGTCTGTGTGAACGTGTATGTGTGTGTATACACACAATGGCTATCAAGAATCCTTCTCTAGAGAAGCACACCCTCAGCTAGAGAGGTGGACCACAGGTGAGCACAATCTTACATGTAACATGGTCTACCTTCTTTTTTCTCTGCAAGAGGCAAGGAAACATTAAAGAAAGGCAAGAGCTTTAAGCACAGAGAAGGCAAAATCAGAGAAGGCCCAAATGTGCTCAGAGACACACATCTCCCTAACTCAGCTTAGTCCTACAACCAAGACCAAACCCTGCCAAGGCCGGCATCCTGAGGCCTAGAGGAGATGCTGTGTCTCATCTGAAGCTTTCTCACGGCCTCTCACCCACTCAAGAGCTGACATGGGAAGGTCACACCGAGGACTTACTCTATGTCAGCTGCTCCTGAGCCACAGATAAGGAAAAACTGAGCAAGTGGGTGATAACTGCCCAGTGCCTCCTGCCTGGGGAGAAGCAGCGTGTTCCAGCAGGGGTACCTGGTCACTGTTGCCAGGTTACATGAGCAGGATGCAGTAGCAGATCTCAGAAGACCAGCTGACGCTATCCTGGGTGGGAGTGCATGCAGAAGAGCAAGACATGGGTCTTAGGGAAACATGTCATTTTTCTTACAGCTGCTGCCAGGGGGGCCTGGGTACAATTCATAATGAGAAGCACATCTAGCTATGCCAAGTTTTGAACAAACATCTTATGTATTGTTTAAATCAGAGACAGTAACAGATAAAGATGTATTTTATCCAGCTGTTTGTACAGGACTTAGCGCTAATTCTATCTCACACAATGTTCATTGTTTAAAGTCTTTATATTCCAAAGTTGTTCCCATGCATATCTGCAGGGGGAAAAGTCCCTTCTGATAGTGTTTTGAGTCTGGACTGGCTCTGTTGGGTCACAGGAAGGGCTACACAGAAAAACCCTGTCTCAGACCTCCCCCCCCCTCAAAAAAAAAAAAAAAAAAAGAGGAATGAGATAAACACCCCAGGGGATCTGGGGACAGGCTCTCAGTGAGCAGAGGCCAGCCCTTAAGTAACCAGGCAGCTCTGTGCTGAGTGCAGCTGAGGGGAGAACAGCTTTTCCGGAGGTGTCCTGGCAAATAGACCAGGTGGAGGAAGAGGAAGAGGCGGGGCTTCCGGTTTGTATGTATCTACCCCTGAAGTAGAGTCCACTGGCCCCTGGCAGGAAAAAGATGGCCTTCTCTGATAGGAATGCTATTTAATTGTTTGGAACAATGGATAAGAGTCTTGGTAACAGTAGTATTTGAACTCAGATGTTTTGACAAGTTACTAAAAATGGTTATAATGTGATCCTGCCCCATTAGTGTGCAACCTAGCTAAATGGTGTATGAAGCAATGGCTGTTTTGAAAATGTCAAGATTATAAGAAGTGTGGAGTTATTTGTGTGTGTGTGTGTGTGTGTGTGTGTGTGTGTGTGTGTGTGTGTGTGTGTGTTTACAGGGATTTCTGAAACACAGAGGGACAAAGAGCAAATGATACATGGAGAAAAGAAGGACAGAATCCCTTTGTGATGGGACTCCATCACTATCCAAGCATGGAAAAGATAAACTAGTCAGACACACGAGCAGCCTGCTGATGCTGGACAGAGAAAAGCACATGGAACAACATAGTGCCCAGGCAGATGTGGCAGCAAGGGCTTGGAGACCAGCGAAACTGGAGAGTCAGACTTCGCCTTTTCTCTGTGATCAACAGGAAGTGGCTAAAGGAAACTCCCTGGGCCTGGTTCCTTTGACTCCTAGTTAGAAGGTAAAGGGGGCTCATGGAGCCTGCCTGTGTCCCCAGACACAGGGGAGAGGAAAAGACAAACAAACCAGCAAATGATTGAAAAGGACAAACTGGAGACTGAGATGAAGACGGCATCAAATGTGGGGGTGTGGGGAGTCAGAGTAGGAACTGGTGACACCAGAGAGACATGAGGCTGAGAGGTTGATGCTGGCTTCTGGTGGCTCATACTAGGTCCTTGGGTGACAACAGGCAGACACCTGGAGTCTCCCACCAAGGTCCTGTCATGTTAAGGCCACTGTGACCCTTAGACATTTTGGAAGCAAAGCCGCCACCACGTATCTCCTCCTAAAACTCTTTTAGAGATGTGAAGTAATTCAGTCGTTAAAGTGGAATATATTTTTGAGCATTCTTGGGTATAAATTTCAAACATTTTGGGGAGCAGGGGCTCAGATGCCTTCTAGGAAGGCTCAAGTGGTCTTTCTTCTTTTTCAGGGGTGGGGATGTTTGCTCAGCAGAAACCAGATGTGTATGTGTTTACCCTCCATGAGCACTGGTGATGGGACCCAGCTAGGTGAGAGAGGCTCCTGGCCTCAGTGACAAACAGTGGTTAAAGTTGAAAGTGGGAAGACTCATGCTCACTCCCCCTTGCCTGAGACAGACAAGAAAGGTGCAAAGCAGAAGATGGTCACGGTGGAGCTGTCTGGGTTTGACATTACCTCATAAACCATGCCAGGTCCTAAAGGTTACAACAGCTTTGCCTGATCTCTCATGGGCGCCATGGCTCTATTGAACTCAAATCCCTAGAATATGCCTTGTCTATGTTATTGATCAAGCAGGTCAAAGTTTGAAGCCAAGTGTCCACGTTGCTTTCTATATCCTCTCTGCCTGGCTTCCTCACCTGAAGCTCAGCTCTCATCTGCTCTATCTGAACCTGCCTGTCAGCCATTTTTCCAGCCTGTAAGCTCCACCTTGCTCACCCCGACCTCAGGAAGTTGATCTGCTTGCAAGGCTCACCTGCTCAGTTTTCTGTGCTGTGGACACTTTGCCAAGAGTCACAAGAAATAAGTCCGGACAGTGGAGCTACTGGCTTCCAGGAAAGCTCACCACCATCTCTGTTTCCTCTCTGTGTACCTGTTCTCAAGAGATGGCTGGTCGCTTTACAGAGGATCACATGGATGGAGTTGAAGAGAACACCACAGCCCACAGCACACAGTGCACTGGGCTATGTTTTCTAGGTGGATTCTCTTTGCTTTGTATAGCATAGCAATGATGCACCCCTTGCAAGAATTATTCGTAAAGTTCCCCACCACCTACTTTTGGGCATGCAATCTTCCTAACTCTGTTTTTTCACTTTTGATAGAGAAAGAGCAACTATTTATTATGCTTTTCTCTTCACACACCCACTAGAAAAGTGACAGAGTAAAGATAATGACAAAAAACAATGGATTCTATTCTGGGACAGTTTTATGGAGTGGAAGGGACAGCAATGAACTAGACTGTGATTCCCCAACTGGAATGTTTAAAAGTCTCATCAAATTTCTTGTAATTTTAAGTTATGCCCTAGATACAGTCAGTTAACCTTTGAAGTAATCTTCAAATTAGAAACCCACCCTTCAGGGATGGTTGGTTTCCACTTAAAAGGTCCTGACCAGAAGTCGTCATTCACAAACACTTTAAATATTGCTATCTGAACTGGCCTTGAATGGCTCATTAATAATCCTAAGGAGGGTGAATATTCTCACACTGTCCTCTGTCTGTAACTGTGGCACATGTTCTGGCTACTGGGAAATGCCAGGTACACTTGCTTCCAAAGCCAAATGCCAGAGAAGCCACATAAGGAGAAGCACAAACAGAATCAACAAAAGAGGCTGCCCTCCCTCTGTGTCCATCAGCATTGTCTGTAGACCAAAAATGTCCACATTCCAGTAGCTCAGCACCTGTAGAGAGCACTTTGGTTGGGGAACTCTGGTTATCCCTTTGATCCGCCGCTTATGGGATGATAATATCACATGGTTCCACCAGAAGGGACTTGAATACGAACCCTGCTCTTGCTTTCATATCAGGGAAACCTTTTATAAACACTGTTTTCCCGGGTGCCCTAGGAAACAAGAGTGTGGCCTTCTCATAAGGGCTGGCATGGTCGCCTGGCTCCTTAGGAATGCTGACTGACACATGTTTATGTTTTCCAGCCCAGTTCTGCTTGTCAGGAAGCCCCACAGTTATTCAACTTGGTTTTTAAGGAAACTCTACAAATCCAGATTGTTATGCAAAAATCCTCAATTGGTAAATGTTAGCCTATGAATTAGCTCTGCAGCTGGGTCAGATAGAATCCACACCTCTTTGTTTAACTATGCGGTGCCTCGTTCTGTTGTAAAGCAAATGGGAGGGTTGAATAATAGGTCATATTTAACAGCGTACAGGGGCTCAGATGCACAGTAAGTACTGTGTGTCAAGAATTTAAAAGTAAATAAGTCAGTTTCTGCCAGGCATGATCCAAGGGACCCCTCTTTCGCTCCCCCCATCGCCCACTACCCTTTGCACAGGCTGTTAGCCTCCCTTGGCTAACCCACAGAGGGCAGGGGTGGGGTGGGGGTGGGGAGTAAGACCTAAGAGAAACAGCTCTGGAAGAAGCAGCTTTGTTGGTGGACACAGCTTGTCCACTAGAGTATATCCTCTTGCCCTCTGCTGGTCAGCTGTCATGAGACTGGAGGCAAATACACATACTGCCAACGCTAAGCCCCTGGATCTGATTCAGTCCAGCTCTGGGCACAGGGAGGGTGCACAGTAAAATGTTGACTTCTGTGAACACAGTAAACACATATGCTCTTGTGAGCCTACATACCAGCTGCCTCATCTGGAAGCCATCTTGTCCTAGCGGGAAAACAGGCCCAAAACTTAGGCATGAAAAGTGCCAGGAATTAATACACTGACTTCTATCTGTTTCAGCCTGACGCCCCGAGTACAATGTTGAAGCATTGATGATAGCTCTTCGTTTCCCTCCAAAGCATTCAGATTTGTCTCGTGTGAAGTACAGGAGTCTGAAGCTTGAGTGTTGCCAAGAGATTGCAGCACCCACTATTTGACAGCCATATTGTTTTGCCCTTTTGTGTCAGAACTGAAGAAGGACAGGAGGGGAGTGGAGGAACAGGAGATAAGTAATCTGTTCTCTAGTATGTAGTGGGAGGCAGTGATCCCTGAGAAGGCTTCCTGCTCTTCAGCAAACAGCAGGACTTCCGGTCCAACCCTGTAGAAGCCACGTATGCGTGTTGAGTGGTGAGGCTCCATCTTGTAGTACCCACGAATGCCTCTCTGCGCATGAGTAGAGCTTCAGTGAAGGCAATGGCAGCCAGAAGACTGGTTTTATACCATCTGACCTTTGATGGGGTAGCTATAGCTGTCTTCTTGGTGCTCTGGATTCTGAGAGACTCAGGCAGAGTTTCCAAGACTCTGTAATATGCTCAGTAAGCTGAGCCAATTCTGCCATCCTCTGTTATCACTCGTGATCCTCTCATTCAGTGACCTCCACTCATTAAATCCACGGCACTCCTGCTGCAATGATAAAGTCAACAGAAAGGGCTGCACCTAGAAAGAGTGCCCCCCCCTCCCCAAACCAAGCACTTCCCACCACAGCCGGCCCCACATAGGAGGAATCTTGGTTCATGAGACCTACTTGGTTTTTCAGGCCCAGTGTCTTCAGTAGAAAGGGAAATTGGCCCGAAGAACAGACTCCCCCAAATCCAGTGTCTTTCATGAATAGTTACGTATACAACCCCAGACTAGACCATTCTGACTGGAAAACAATCCCCAGGGGTAAATGTTTTTAATATCTCAGTTGGCCCAATTTCAACTCAGTACACATACCTAATTGATTCAAAGACCAGCCTTCACAGTCAGGCTGCTGGGGCTTGTACCCTGAACCCTATTTCTAGCTGGGTGATGTAAACTGCTGTTTTTTGTGGGTTAATAAACTGTGTTTGTACAGGTGTGTAGTCTTGAACAAGAAGACAGACTTTAAAGGAAAATAGGAAAGATTAAAAAGAATACACAATATAGTTGAAAGCTCTTGGATTAAGCGTAAAAAGGCTTGTGCATGGTTTCAAAAGCTAGTATGGCCTATGCCTGCCTCCCTCCTAAACCTCCCTTCCCTCAGGTGGGAGCACCTCTCCTCAGGTGGGAGCACCTCACCATGGGAGGGAGCACCTCACCATGGGAGGGAGCATCTCACCATGGGAGGAAGCACCTCACCTCAGTGGGACTGGAGCTTTCACATACTGGACATTCACAAGGCATCATGTAACTGTGGCACTGTGTTGTGTGAGGCCTTGGAGCTGAGGCAGTGTGGAAAGGCATAGCAACCAATTTCTGGGTAGAAAAACATCTCTAAAAGAAGTAGCAACTATGCCAAGAGCTAAACGCAGAGTTAGAATCAGGCGCAGGGAGGGAGGATTGCTCTGGAAGAGAGGGAAGCAAAGACAACATGTCCACATGCAAAGGGTGAGTGAGCCAGTGGTCTAGCAGCTGCAAGAGCCGCATAGTTGGGACTTTGGGGCATCCAGAGGAGAACAACAGGAAAGTGCACAAAGGTGCTTCTGTGTCCTGCTCTTCAGAGTTATCTGAAGGCTGCATCAGGGGGCCCTTTCCCACAAACAACCGGGAGCAGGCATGGTGTTTAAATACTGCTCTTTCACATACCACATGGGTGGACTGAGGGGCTCAGGGGGCTGAGGGGGAACAGATGTTTTACATAGAAGGTTGCTGTTGTCCTCCAGGTTAGGAGAGAATGGGGGTCTGAGACTGGGTGGTGATGACTGGAGGAAAGAGCAGTAGGAAGTTCTGAGAGGGAGCTCTGTGAATCACAGTGCAGTGGGAGGTGAGGTAAGCTTCAGGGCTTTGGGTTTGCATAAGTGGGGGAAACTGTTTCCCAAAAGCCTGGAAAAGAAGCCTATGGGATGGGTTCCAAAAACAACAGCAGCGTCCGGAGGTACTGTACTGTTGTAGATAGCCTTGGGGCTTTTTGTATTCTAATTCTGCCCTCCTGGGAGGGGCTTCAGAGAAGGAATGAGTTACACCTGTGACTTCTTGTAAACCATTCCCCTAATGAATAAAAGAGCAATCACTGAGCACGTAGGGGGAATTCCAGGTCGGAGGAGGAGGAGATGAGAGGAGCAGAGGAGAGGGAGAGTCTTTTTGGCAAGGGGACAGCAGATAGGTAAGATGTAGCCAGTAGAGTCTCCTGGTATCATGGAGGATCTGCAAGGATTCGCCACCAGAGGAATCAGACTTTGATAAGGTTTACAAGATTAGGTTTTAGTTGACACGCCCAGAGATTGAGTTACTATTGTTTCTGAGCTAAGTTTGTCTTGTGTTTTCCGTCTGGGTTCCAGAGAGAAAGGTACAGCAGCAAAGTGTGGGTTTGCCTGATGTGCACCACTGAGGCCATGGGGGTATTGAAGCTTGGGGCTGGCGTGGTAGCGACCCAACAGTGGGAATTTATCGAGTTGGGTGGAGAGATCATGGAGCTATGACTCAGAGCTCCACGAGATGAAAGCAGGTTGGCCATTGCCCACCAGTGCATGGCCGGCCAGCCTGCTGGGACTGAGAGAACCAGGGCATAGTGCGGGAACATGCTGCAATACTTTTCCTTCATTTTTAATACTTCCCGCAACACTGTACCATCCTCCCAGAGGCAGGCTGACTCAGAGAGAGGTTTAATCTGCTTGTAGTTCTAGAGTTCAAGGGAATGGCAGCAGCTCCTGCTTGGCTCTCAGGACACAATCATGACCTTATGGTGGTAAAGAGACATGCAAGGAAGAGATTGATTTCCTGTGTCAAAACAGGGCATCACAGAGCAGTTCAGGAATGGGACTTACTTTTGTGTGTGCATGTGCACATGCACACGTCCATCTTGACTCTGTTGTCCTGACTCTATATAGTATGTCATTAAGGATGCTAGGGTGGTAAGATTTTTCAGTACTGGCCAGGTTTCTTTTCTTCCAAATTCCCCTCTTCAACATGATGAACATAGGACAAGTATTGAGAATTCTTTCAGGAGCCCAGTCTTTGAGTCCCATACCTTAGCCCCTGCACTCAGTTAGTGTTTTGTCTAGGCTCCGCCCTGCAGTTGCCTGGCAACAGCCAGGTGTACCTGACTATCAAAGGGGCTGCTCGCCCCTTCTGCTCTCTCTTGCTCATGCCTTCTCACTCTGCTCTGTCCTCTCAACCCTTCCCCCCTCCTCATTCCCCTCCCCCCTCTCTCCTCTCTCTCTCTCTCTCTCTTTCTCTCTCTCTCTCTTCCTTTCTCTGTCTCTACTACCCTCTCAACTCCCCTCCCCATGCCCTGAATAAACTCTATTCTATACTATACTGTCCTGTAGCTGTCCCTGTGGGGAAGGGATGCCTCGGCATGGACTTGAAGAGGCTCCCCACACCTGACCACACCTCCAGCAAAACATATTCCTTCTCTCCTTATCTTTTTATAAACACAACGCACTCTAACTAGGAGCCCTGTATCCCTCTCATCCAGTGCTTAGCCATCTGCTTGGCATAGGCCTGACCTAGGGCTGTTGCCTATCAGGTTATGGCTCTAGCAGTAGTGTTGAGGGCAGCAGGTACACCATGTGATGGGTCTCTGCAACTTTCTTTCTTTGCTGATCCCCCACAGTTTCACAGAAAAGCACCAAGTAGGCATGGCTGAGCCAGAGGGTCTCCTCCCCACCAATAACTTTCAGATGGACCCACTTACTTCCCTCAGCCACATCAAAGCTCCTCACATGTTTGAGGGAATACTGATTTCTTTGATGCTTAAAATTCACCTCCAGCCAAGCACTCATCTGGGAGTCCAGGAGAGAAACAAGTCCCTTACCACCCACCAAATGTGCTTATTGCAAGGTGGGATAAAGGCCTTCTGCCTATCTCACCATTGGCCAGAATGTTAATGAATGCCACCATCACTTTAGCATTCTGGGGCTGTTTGGCCACATCCATACAATAAACCTATAAACAGCAGAATAATAATAAAAAAGATATTTTATGAGGCAATGCATGATGGGCAATGGTAAGGGGGGGCCTTCACCGCCTCGGCTCCTGAACTCTACAGTTCAGAGTGGTGGGCAGACTTTCAGTCTCAAACTGTCACCCAGCTTTGTACCTCTCTGAGCTGCCTTCCCAGTCCATGTATCACCCAGGAACATAAGGTTTGCAAGATTTGCCTCCCATTCCAAACCAGAAAGTATTGAGACGAGGTTACTCTCCATGAGTTTTCATTTCATTCATAAGCAACAATACCAGAGGAGCACCTGACAGGCCACTCCCAACGAGGACCCCAGGGGGCCAGGCCTGGAGGGCTGGGAACAGTGAGGATAGCAGGTGTAGCCAGCAACTATCACGAGGCATGAACAACAGGGCACTGAGAAGTGGATGAGAAATAATAACACCACAAGCAAAGTTACACCTTCAGTTCATCAACTCAAAGCCTTGCACATGGGAATGAAATCTCCAGCCATCCTCTGAGGTCAGCATCCTCACCGCTTCACAGACAGGAAGAGAGCCTGACCTGCAGGGCAGTACTAAATAGAGACTTTGCCTTCCTACTCCGCCAGATTCCTACAAAGAGTCAATGCTGCCAAAGCCAAAACCTTAGGCTGGAATAGAAAAACAAACAAACAAACACCAGCCTTTCCTCCTTAGCCTGGACTCCAGGCAGACTCAGCCACTGAGGGTAGAGGGGTCTTCAGAGCAAGACCTCTGGGAAGCAATTTCCTGTCTGCTCTTTGTGGACATTTAATATGGCATGGGGATTTCTACAGTGCAAAGTTTATCCCGGGCTCTGGTTGGATCTTTTCCTCGCACAGATGTGCAGTGGCTCTGGGTTGCTTGTAAGCCCACCAGCTGTAACTCTCCCAGACTGAAGAGGCTCTAGCAGCAGAAGAGCAAGAGGTTTCTGTATGTCCATGATTTTGTTGGGATGATGGCTATGGGCCTGTGTGGGGAGATCAACATCTTCAGTCCTGGGCTGGTGCCAGCAGAACTGACCACCTGTTCCTGTGGAACTTTGTGAGGGGATGGGTGGGTGAGCAAGGTTGACTTCCCTCCGTGGCGGGATGTGGAAAATCCATACATTTGCAGGCATGAAAGGCCTCTCTGGTGTAATTCACCTTTTGTCTGATGAGTATTCAGACAAGTAGGGAATAAAACATATTATGGCACTGGGATCAGGGTAGGGTGGGGGTGGGAGGCAGTGAGGGACAGTGCAGTCAACGCTTCAATGAGAGTAGAAGAGATTCGTCTGAGGCCAAATATGAGGGACCAAAACCTTAGAACATGGATTCAAGCCACCCAAATGGCGAATTGTACTGTAACAGGTTACAGAAAGCTGGTGTGGTCAAAGAATAAGAAATTAATAAATAGACATATCTACCAGATAAGCCATGGGGACAGCATACAGGCTACAAAAATGGACAGGGGTTACAGATCTGTGCTTTATGTCAGATTTTGTACCATGATATCTTTGCTTTGATGTTGGTGGAAGCTAATGGTGTGCTAAAGTTTTCCCTGATCCTGGAAAGAAGATAGGCAGGTAGAAGTCAGTAGTAAATGGCTACGAAGGGGCCTAAGGATCACCAGAGATAGATTGGTTCTAGATTTGCAACATTCTAACTCTTTGTAGTCACGTAGTTTCCCTCAAGTGGCCTGCACAATCTAAAGCAGGTGTGGCTTTTCCAGGGAACCTCACTGAGCTCACAGTAGCAAACCATGGAAAATAAAGCAACTGAACAGGAATCACACACCAATGTTAGCTCCCTCCTCTTTCCTAAGCGACCGTCAAGTGGTCCCTAATACACCCAGAATCTACATAGCTTTTACTTTAGACACTGTCAATGTGTGAACAATCCCATGAGAAGGGAAAAAAGATCCCCATGGAGCCCCAAGTGAACCCCCCCCCCCCAGTAGAGCGGATTACAACCCAGGAAGGGCTGTCAGAAGGAAGGGGAAGGCTGGGAAAGGAGGTGTAGCTGCTAGTTCACCTTACAGGTGGGGCCGTTTGTTTGTTGTGTCTCCTCCTCTCCCTAATTGGTTTCCAAGCAGAGCTCCCAAGACAATGCAAAGCTGTCAGAATGTGTCTGGTGAATTTTGTTTCTTTTGGTTTCTGTTTTGCTCACTTCTCTCCTTCCCCACCTGTAAGCCTTCTCTGACTCTCTATGCACGTTTACCCGTGCCCACCTTCTAGTCCCTTCTGTGTTCAGAATCCTGCACAGTTCAGCTCTGCACTACACCGACATCATTCTGATTAGAAGATGTATCCCTGTCCTGTGCCCCGTATTATTGCAACAGCACTTCCGAACTCAGGTAGGATTTGCTTCACCATAAAGATATGGTCATACTAAAGACATGGGTATCCCTGATAATCTGATGACTGATTCTATGAGCAGGATCCTGTTCCCATGACAACCAGACCACTCCAGTGATAATATACTAGTCACTGGAGAAAGCAGTACCTCTGTGACCCATTCACCTCTTAAAGGTGCTATGTCCCCAAACTGTGACAATGTAGATTAAATCTCCAACACCCGTATTCAAACCATAGCAGCAGCAAATGCTGGATACTAAAGGCCACACACTGGCAATGATGTAATGGGTTATGGGTTAGATAGATGACTGAGAGTTGGGGAGAACTGACTACCAAACCTTCTAAAGAGCAAATGCACATGCCGAGGACTTGGGGCTTTGATGGAAGCATGACACGGTATGCAGCCTCTTGCATGAAAATCATTTGCAGACAGACAGATGTGGGATGCATATGTGGATAGTCAGGGCCTAAATACAATGACCCTGCCAGGACACTGGACCAGGGACAATTCCTAACAAGGGCTGAGGTACAAGTGATTTCCTTGGAAAGCAGCTGAAAGACAGGGAACAAGACAGAAAAGAAAGGCTTTGTTGTCAGGCACATTCCCACAGTGATGCCTGAACCCCACCATGCTGTGTAAGTCCCAAGGCCAGCACACAGGCAGCTTTCTGAGAGTTCAATCATTTCCCCATGGCTGAGGGATTGCAGGAATCTTGCATTTCCTAGTGCCCTGTCTTCTACAGTGGATGGACAATGTCACTCTGGATACCAGAGGATGCTTTTAGAAGTGGAGTACTGGTAGACCAGAAAGACTTGCTCCAGATTCCTGCTAACCTCGACCTCACCCCTGCACATAACTCTTCAGTGATGACTGGAAAGGGTGTCCAGAAGTTGTGTTGGTGGATAAATGAGTAGCTTGTGTCCATGGAAGTGGTGAATATCTTCTTCATGGGGAGTTTTGAGCAAAAGTACTTGTGTGTTTGTGTGTGTATGTGTTTGTGTATTGTATGTGTATCTGTGGGCATATATCTCTGTGTATGCCTGTATGTGTTTGTGTATATTTGTGTGTGTGTGTGTGTGTATGTGTGTGTGTGTGTGTGTGTGTGTGTGTGTGTTGCAAATATCTCATTTCTTCCCTACTTGCTCTCCACCTTGGTTTTTGAGACAGGGTCTCTCATTGAATGTGCAACTCACCGTTTGGCTGGACTGGCTGGCTAGTAAGATTCTTGAAGCTTTTGCCCAACCTACAAAACTCGGGAATTATGAGTGTACGATACCACACCAAACTTTTTTGTGAGTGTTACACATCCAAAGTTGGGTCTTCATCCTACACAGAAAGTACATCACCCACTGAGCTATCTCCCCAGCTCTGAAAAGATATAAAAACTTATGACTCTTACAGAACAAAAGCAAAAAGTCAGATGCAAATCACATACATATTCCCCTCAGGCAGGCTGAAGAAGGAGGGGGTCATTCTGAGAGCAGCCCTCCTCTGGAACCCACCATTGCTGGGGTCATTGCACCTTTCAAGTTCTTTAAGCACCGTTTTATTTTATTCTGTTACATTTTATTTTTCATGGTGACTGGTATCCCACCCAGGTGAGTGCCCTGTCACCAATCTCCATGACACAGCTTCAGTCCCTTCTAGCATTTATTTATAAAGCTGGTCCTTGTCACGTGGGCTCATGTTTAGGGGTATGCCTGTATCCACAACATAGAAAGTATGTCTAACAAATGTTTGAAAAAACACTGGACCTACAGATGGGCTGAGTGCTGTTCCCGACAGAAAGTCTAGTCTGTGCCTGTCACCCATAATGATCTCTAATGACCAAGGTCATGTAGAGCCAGAACAGTCACTGTAGCATCTGGCACTCAAGTCCTCAGACATGGTGACAAGCCCTTGGCTATGACAGCCATGTGTCCCTCGCTCATGCTCAAGTCTCCAATGCTTGCAGCATAGATACCATGAGAAAGGATTGAATGATTAGCAGCAGCCTTGAAGACACAGGTTGGGAACAAGGTAAGAGTGTGGCTCTGGACACTGCTGTCTGGGTTTTTATCCTGCCTCTGTTCTGGATTTGCTTTTGGGGAAGATTGAATGAGAACTGTCTTAAAGCATCATGGACAGTCCCCAGCAAACACTTAGCCTTGTTGGTATAAGCCATATGCCCTTCCTGTTGCAGCAGATGCCTGGATACTTCTCAATATCAACAGAAATTATTTTCTAAAACAATGCACAGATTAACAGCCATGCAAGCACATGTTGTGTTTTAAATAAAATTTAAGTCCCACTTCCATGGTCTGTAGAACTTGAGGTGCTTGAGATGTGAATCTAGGGCAGATGAATTTTCAGCAACTCAATTAATTTGAAAACAAAACAGTTTCATCAATGAAGAGTTAAGGCTAGGGTTGGGAATTTAGACTCCTGCACTCTGGCTAACTTCTGTCTTAGCTTGCTTCGGTTAAAAGATAAACTACAAAGGAAAATTAGGGAAAGAATTTGAATATTTTATTTTAAAAATGCTATCGTTAAGAAAGACCATTATTAAAATACTGTACCATGAAACCAACCTTTTCCTTAGACCAAGTTTAAAAAAGCAGATGACAGAAACAATCCCTCAGCTTAGACAAACGCACAGAGGAGGGAAAGACCAATCTGGGGAAAAAAAAAAAAAAAGATGCGGTAATGTATTTAAAAGTGGTTTTTAGAGCAAAAAGAAAACAAAAAACAAAAAACAAAAAAACAAAACAAAACAAAACAAAAAACCAACAGTCATCCTGCGATCCAGGCTTCTTTTGCCATTAAGGGTGATTTGGGCGGGATGGAGGAGCCTTACACCATGAACCAAAACTAATTTGAGTTTGGGTGATTTGCATCTGGCACATTTCACTCTTAAGGCGCGGATCTGCAGACGCAGAAGCGCTGACATGTGCAGGGCAAATTAAGCTGCGGCCATTTTCCTCTTTCTAGGGCTTAACACTGAGAAACATTATACAAGGCTGATTTCTTCAGACACGCGCCCCTGAAAGACTGCGGGAGACCTGCGTTATTAACATGGTATAAAAAGAGAAATTTAGTTCTGTTACCTGCACATTCTTCCCTGTTCAACTGGACTCCAGTGTGCCCCTGCGTAATGGGCTTGTTGCTAGGTAACAGCCACGGGGACCCCAGAAAGCCTTTGCTGAGAGCTGCATGCATTTTCTTCTAAAGCCCTTGCCTCTGTCTTCTGGAGACTGTTTCCAGCACTTGCTGTTTCTGTTGTTCTTCCTCGCATTTGTTCTTGTTTACAGGTCCCAATTTAACAAACATATGAGCTTCGGCATCTCAGACTATCTGCATAAGAAACCCTACTTCGGTGACACTCGTTTATGTCAACTGGTAATTAAATAAAGAGCATTTGGCCTCCTGTTTGTCTCCACTGTGTATAAAGAAAAGCATTAGGGATCTTAAAGATGTTTCCTATAATAGGATGCTGGATTAAATACAGACGGGGCTGGGGAAATGGCTCAGAAGGGAAAGTGCCTGGTTCATAAGCATGAGTTCAGTCCTCAGCTCCCAAGAACAAGTCAACCTCAACCGTGGCTGTGCGCGCCTGGAATCTGAGCGCTGGGGAGGCAGACAGGTGGGTCCTGTGGTCTAGGGGCAGCCAGTCTCACCGAATGGTAAGGTTCAGTGAGAGGTATTGTTTTTAAAGTAAGACTTGACATGCTCAGTGATGAGTAAGGGTACTTGAACACACACACACACACACACACACACACACACACACACACACTCATACACACACTCACTCACATGCACGCACACACAGAATATACAACACACACTATAAACAAACAAATACAGTATTAAATGTGAAAAACATTATTTTTTGGGGGGACAGGTGAGAATCTGAAAATAACCTTGAAGAGTTACAAGGTCAGTGTAGAAGTCGTGTCGCCGCTGTGTTACTGTGTCAGTGCAGGCTTGCTTTTGAAGCTGGTATGACAAGCCAAAATGTTATCTTATATGCCACCTTAAATACAATAAACATGAATAGTTATTAGACCATAGTGCTGTAAGACAGGGGTGCCGATTGTCCCGTTCTTTATATTTTTATGTTTAAAATTGTTCGTGAGACAAAAAATAATTTATAATAAAAGTAAAAAAACTGAGGAATCTCTTAAGACAAGGGATGCTGGGGCTCCTCTGAAGAGCCAGAGCAGAGGTAGCAAGGTTGTGATGTGAGGAGGAAAAGGAGGCTGTAGGGGCGGGTCTGATGCTAAGATCCTGTTCTCCAATTGGATCTTGATCTGTCAGTAAAGAAAGCCATGGACCAATTGCTGGGCGGAAGGAATAGGCGGGACTTCTGGGTCTCTGTGGATTCAAGGGAAGCTGGGTGGGGTCTGGTAGCGCAGCCCTTTCCTGGAGCTAAGGCTGGGTAACAAAAAGCTACAGGCACGGCGGGCAGTAGTGGCGCACACCTTTAATTCCAGCACTTGGGAGGCAGAGGCAGGTAGATTTCTGAGTTCGAGGCCAGCCTGGTCTACAGAGTGAGTTCCAGGACAGCCAGGGCTGCACAGAGAAACCCTGTCTCTAAGAGGAGGCCAAGGCAGGAAAGATAGATATGGTGTTGAGGATGCCCATGGAGGAAAGAGACCAATGCAAAAGCGCAGTGCTAAGTGGGTAAAGTGTGACTGCATGACTCGTGGCATAAAATCTGAAATCGCCTGTGGCTGTAGGTCACCCTTCCTGTGAGGCAGGACTATTCAGTAAAGTAGGCGACCCTCAGAGGAATTTGTGGGGGTGGGAAATGAAACCTGTATTACTTTTCATGTCAGAGAAAGAGTCAAAAGGCATGGAATGACCAAGAGTTTATAGACTTAACCACGAGAGGCCAGATTCAAAGGTGATTCCAGGTTACTTGGGAACTCATGGACACCGTTGGAAGGCATTGAATTTCTCCCTAGAATGGAATGGATCTTATTCTCCAGGGCTCAGCTTACACTGGGCAATAAATTTTAATCTTCCTTCAAGCTTAATAATAGAAATATAGTGTAATAGCATCTCTCTTATAAAAAAGTAGGACATACATTTATTTATCACTAAATCGATTATGTCATAAGCAGGTAGGTATATTTCCATCCAATAAATATGTATTGAAAATATATAGTATCTAGGAGCATTTGTGTGAACTGAAATCTTGTTGTAGCAGAGAGTTTGCATTTTGTTGTGGCACTGTACAAGGATGGGATTCAGGTAGCAATATTTGCTGACAGATTGGAGTGAGAGATAAGAAAAAGAAGAGTGAATGTAATATCATGGGTTTGGGTCTGAGTAGTCAGGAGGCTGAAGTCTTCATGGACAGGTACAAGGGAAACTGGTAGGAGCAGGCTTTGAGAGAAGACGACATCACAGGCCAAGTTGGCTGTGAGTATGGTGCATACTGTACTCACTCTAGTGGAGATATTTAGAATGTGGTCAAATGCATGTTACGAGCTTACAAAAATTTGGGGTAGAAAAATAAGCTTGAGTGTGTGCCTCTTTGGCATAGAGAGCATCAGCTGTTCTTTTGGGGTGCTTTGAAATAAAGGGAACACGGAAGTAAATATGAACCCAGAATATGGCCAGGAAAGATACCATCTTCTTCTTCGATCTCTGTCTAGCCCCTCCCCATTCTCCTCCTCTTCCTTCTGTCTAGCCCCTCCCCTTTCTCCTCCTCTTCCCTCTATCTAGCCCCTCCCCTTTCTCCTCCTCTTCCTTCTGTCTAGCCCCTCCCCTTTCTCCTCCTCTTCCCTCTATCTAGCCCCTCCTGTTTCTCCTCCTCTTCCTTCTCCCATCCAGCCCCTCCCCTTTCTCCTCCTCCTCTTCCTCCTTTTTGTTCATGTTGAGAGCATGATTGTCAGGAGAAGGAGCAACCTGGAGAAGTGCCCACATGCAGCAGCAGGGGCACAGGAGGAGGGTTTAGTCTCAGATACATGCAGGGACACTACTGTTTGTTTGTATGTTTGTGACCCCAAACTCCTATGCCAACCCCTATCGCTGTTACAACAGCATTAGAAGGTGGGAGGAGCTTGGAAGGTTGCTCAGCCAGTAGAGTTGCTTGCCTGAGTTCTAGGACCAGGACATACTCATAAAAGCCAACTATGCTGGTACACTTGTAATTCCAGCAGTGGGAAATAGCAGACAGGCAGATCCCTGAGCCTCACTGGGCTTACTGGGCAGCCAGCCTAGCCTAGTTGGCAAGTTCCAGATAGGTGAGAGAGTCTCTCAAATATAAATGTGGAAATAACTCCGGTAACAACATCCCAAGGGAGGTAAACACATACATATAAAATAAACAGGAGGTGGGGTTGTGGGAGGTGATTAAGCCAGGGCCATCTGCCCTCGTGAATAGACTCATGAGTAGAATTATGAGAGATAACTAGTCCCTGCCAGAGTGAGTTCATGCTGAGGGGCTATCACTGATGAACCCCAAGTTGGGTCCTCCCTAGCGGTGGAACTGTCTACCGGGTCTGTAATTCTGATACTCCTTCCCCAGCTTCCAGAACCATAAGAAGCCGGATTCTGTTGCCTGTGAGTTAACCACAGTCAGGTGTTTGGTCCGCCCCGGAGCCAAGACAGGCTAGCACAGAGCAGAGAAGGGTGTGGCTGCACCCACTTCACTGGTCACCATGCACCTGGTAGGGATGGCCTCTGTTTCCCAAGCTGATGGCTGTTCTCCTGACACCTGCTCTTTCATGAGGCAGGCCTTAGTGGTCTGCGCTGGGTGGAAGACAGAGATAAAAGAGAAGCCCCCATCTCCTTTTAAAACATCAGCACAGCATTGTAAAAGAAAGAAATGGAGGGAGAGAAATGTTTCTCTATAAATACAGCCCCATAAAGCAAGGGAGTATGGTTCTACTTAGGCTTCTGCACCGTCGTGGGAGCACAAACAGAGCGGCAAATGTGCTAACAGTAAACATTTTAATGCCTCTGCCAATAAGGAGAAAGTTAGTTACTTCCCAGAGTATCTTAAAGGTAAAAGAAGGGGCAGGAAGAAAAAAAAGAGAAGAGAAGAAAGGAAAAAGCCTTACAGAGACCATGTGTTCTGCATTTGGCTTTGTCAGGAACAGCTTAACCACCCCGGAGAGAGTCCCTGAGAGAGAGCTTTAGAGGCTTCAGTGCGAGGGGCATCACTCCATTTAACGGCTGTCACTTCTCACCACGTTCCTGACAGAGGACAGTCCTGGGAATTATATCCCGGACCTGGGGGCCTTTATTCTGTCAGTTTATGCCTTTGACCCCGCCACTGTTGTGTGTCAGTCACCGTGACATGTCCTTTACCCTCCTTTTACAAATACAGACAATTTCCTTATCTGCTGTCAAACAAGGCCCCGAAGACATCTTTCCCCCCTTGCTTGTTCTTAACTTAATCTTCTATGTGTGGGGGTTATTATCATGAGGGGGAGGGGGTTTGAGCATCTTTTACACCAAGGTCCCCTGGCCTGGATCTGCTACCCAATGTTATTATAGGCTTTTCCATCTGACAGCACTGGGTCTGTAGTTGTCAATGGCACATTCCCTGGACATCATAGTCCACAGCTCAGCCAGCTGCACCCCAGCCAACATCCGGAGGGCTATCCTCAGCAGCATACACCACACCAGACCCTCTAGGGCAGTGCCAAGAGTGGTGGTTCCCCTGTGCTCCATTTCACAAAATGGCCCCACCAAGTGCAAGACTGCACACTCATCCAATGTGTAAATTCACTTCCTATCAGTGAACATCTGCCATTGAGATTCAAGTTGACTCATTCTGACCTTAAAAATCGTTTCACCTTTAATGAATGCGAGCTCCACCAATCTCAAGCTAAGGTTTCCCACCTGTGGCTTGCAGAGACAAATGACAGTCTGCCCTCCTGCAGTCAGAAGGCCTTTATTTGTGAGCAAGAGCCCCTGTGGCATCTTTTATGCCAGTCACAGTTCCTTCCCGAGCCGAGCCTGTCTTCTCCATTTCGAAAATGTATCATAGTTAAGAAGAAGCCAGCTCCTGTGTCTGGGGTCCACTGAGGAGCTTTCTGATTTGAAGGCACAGGCAGACCTTGGCTGTTTGTTCTTTCTTCCCATGTAATAGGATGCAAGCAGTTAGGGCCAGCATTCGGGGAAGGGAGTGATTACTGTTTGCTACAGGGATAAGGAGCACTGCTTTCCAATTCTCCTTGCCCTAGGTGTGGGTTACAGGTTCATTTTTATTCAGGTGTAGAAACTCTTGATTTATGTCACTAATAAGTATGGTCTTTGTGTTGCAGCCAGTATGAGCTGCTCAGAATACATGATGTGCCAGCTCGTAAATTGATAACCATATGTTGTAGAAAGAGACAAACCTGGGAATCAAATAAGTAATATGTGGCCCGGCTCCAGTGTGCACCGTGGTCACTGCCACTCAACTGGGTCCAAATCACCCAGTGTCTCCTCTTCAGTGTGCTCTTGATGTTCCTAAGAGCAAGTATTCTGTGGCCTTTCAACCTCAGCTTAAGATTCAAACTGAACAGGACAAACCCAAAGGCAGCCATCATTCTATCCCAACTACAGCAAATGCCAGAGGTCAGCAGCCTTTAAAGAGAAGAGTTCGCATTAGCACGTAGTCTTGTAGGTTCCCATCCACAGTCAAGGTGCCTTATTGTATGGGTCTGTGGGAAGGCAGAGCAGTGGGCTGCGATTTCAAGGCAAAGCTGCCATCTTAGGAGCCAGAAAGAACATGTACAAGTTCAGGGATAGGGTGACATTGTTCTCTGCAAGGACATGCCCCCAGGAATCTGAAGATTATCCCTAGATCTCATGTTGGCTGGTTTAGAACAATTTGACCTAGGCTAGAGTCATTTGAGGGACAGGGATGCTGACCTCCATAAGATCAGGCCATAGGCAAGCCTGCAGGACATTTTCTTAATTAGTGATTGATGGGAGAGGCCCCCAGTCTATTGTGCATAGTGCCATCCCCAGGCTGGTAGTCCTGGGTTCTATAAGAAAGCAGGCTGCACAAGCCAGTAAGCAATGCTCCCCCATGGTCTCTGCACCAGCAACTGCCTACAGGTTCCTGTCTTGTGTGAGTTCCTGCCCTGACTTCCTTTGATGATGAACAGTGATGTGGAAGTGTAAGCCAGTAAACTCTGTTCTCTATAACTTGCTTTGGTAAGTAGCACATAAGTAGCCCTGACTGAGTTCACCACCAGATACAGGAACTGTGGGAGGCATTTAGACCCTGGTCCATACTGTAGGAAACCCCGACTTCACTAATGAAAATATCACTATTTTTTTCTGCTTTTTGGGTAACAAAAGCTCCCAGCCCCTGCGAGTTGAGACATCCCATGGATACACTGACCAGTGTGGAGGGGCCCCATGCTTCCCAGTGACTTCACAGTGAAGCATCTTTGTAGGAGGAGCAGCGCCCACGTGGACAGCATTCTCTCCTTCATCTTCCCTTTGTAGCTTCCTTGCTCTCAGCCATCACGGTTTTGAAGAAATGGACTGAGAACATGCTTCAGGTTTACGACTCACTTAGTTGGGCTGCGTTTCAGAAAGCACTTGTGATAGTCCTTGAACCTGAGGCTGGCGAATGGGAACTCCTAAGCAGCAGTGATGAGGTCAAAATGCCTCTGCATCTGTCATGGATGCTCAGGCCCCAGGAACCACGCTGCAGTCCAGGGAGAGCAGTGAGCTGGCTTTGAACAATGAACTGGGCATGGGACTGGTGCTTTCTCCTGTAAGATACTCTGCCTTCGGTGATTAGTTGCCTGAAGATATGGGTTAATACCAGGGATCAAAATTTTTTATATTAATAGTAGTAATTCATTTTTTATATTCATATCTTTTGGGAGGGTCTTTTTTTTTTTACTTATTCTTACATCCTGATCCCTCCTCCCAGTCACTCCCTCCCACAACCCTTTCTCCATCCCCCACCCCCCATCCTTCTCCTCTGAGTAGGTGGGGACCCCCTTTATTTCCCCCCACCCTGGCACTTTAAGTCTCTACAAGGCTAGCTGCTTCTTCTCCCACTGAGGCCAGACAAGGCAGCCCAGCTAGAAGAACATATTCCACATACAGGCAACAGCTTTTGGGATAGCCTCTGCTCCAGTTGTTCAGGACCCACATGAAGACCAAGCTGCACATCTGCTACACACGTGCAGGGAGGCCTAGGTCTAGCCTGTGTATGTTCTTTGGTTGGTGGTAGGGTGGTAGGGATTTAATACTTGTATTGGTAACACAATAGGCACATTGAAATGGAACCTAGAGGTCACTTTTTCCTGGACAGCAGGAAGAGGTGCCGTACCTCTCTCTCAATTTTTGAGTCCTGACATTAAATCAGACAAGAAAATAAAATCATATCACTGCTCCTGAGCTGGCAGCTGAGATAGAAAACCTGATTAGTGGCGAATCCTGCACCTGAGACTTCTGTAATCGGAATGAACTGCTGAAGGCAGGTCTCACCGAGAGAACATTGCCTTTTTCACTCAGTTTTAGCAGAAAATGCATTACTCAACACTGTGTCTTAATTGTTTTCTTAGAAAGATGCAGTCTAGATATAATTTGCAGTGCCTGTGCATGTAACAGGGGTCAATACCTCAGTGTCGACTGTTTTAGTAAATGTTTTAACTTCTAAAGAAATTGTGCCACATTTACAACTACACTAACAGAAATTACATAGGCCGCACTTTAGTTAATCGTTGCTAGAACAATTCTGGAGGTACTGGCATATTTTCCATGATAGTAAGAAAAGTTCCTCGTCATTCATAGTGTGACACTAAAACCCAGGTCCTGTGGATGGAGACAGATCACAGAATAGAGATTAGCATCCGAAGGTGCAGGTCCACAAGGAGAGAAATGAGGAGGCAGGAGAGTTACAGGACATGGGATTGCACAAAACAATTCCTGAAGAATCTGGAGGGCCCACTTCCCAGACTCTCTCCAACACTGAAGCAATGGCGGCAAGCAGCCTTCTTCATCATCTTTATGATGTTACACACCACGTCAACGTGACCACCACAGCCAGTAAAGGGGAACTAATCGGGAGTTCAGTCCTTGGAACAGCTTAGCACCCGGGGCCAACAAGATGGCTCATCCAAGCCTGACAAGCTGACTTTGATCCCTGGAAAACACACAGAGGAAGGAGAGAACTGACTTCTACAGGTTGTCCTCTGACTGCCACATGAGGACCCGCGCATGTGCTCACATACACACACACACACACACACCACATTTTCATTGGTTGCTTTATACAGAGCATTTGGCCATTTTTTTCTCCAAATGGGCACAGTTTTGGGGTTGTATAGCCCGGAGGCGGGGTACAGCCATCACAGGGAATGACCATGACAGAACTGTGCTTTCTGCTCCTGGTGCTGAAGAGACCTGCATTCTTGCACGTCAGGGTTTAAAGAGAAGTCTGCTGCTTAAAGCAGTTTGAAAACCAC
The DNA here is from genome assembly GCA_028551405.1 of Uromys caudimaculatus. Taxonomy (NCBI): domain Eukaryota; kingdom Metazoa; phylum Chordata; class Mammalia; order Rodentia; family Muridae; genus Uromys; species Uromys caudimaculatus. The sequence continues at coordinate 93,768,381 of CM052709.1, read as the reverse complement.
GAGGCGCTTGTCATTTATTAATACCAATAAGACACGAGGAGACGTCACAGGGAATATTTAGAACATGGAAAATTGTGACATACTATAGAATTTTCAGAATGGTAACAGAACTGTGAGTATCATAAGCCCTCTCAGTAAATGCATCCATACTTACACACAAGAAGAGAAGAAGAAGAAGGAGGAGGAGGAGGAGGAGGAGGAGGAGGAGGAGGAGGAGGAGGAGGAGGAGGAGGAAGAAGAATCTGCCCTAAAGAATAACATTGAAGGCTGGCTATTTTTTTGTATTTATTTTGTTAATTTGAATTAATTTTAAGTGAACAGGCAATTGTCAAGCTACTGCAGAAAGGCCCCACACTCCCATCACCCATCTTCTGTGATGGTAGCATCAAAACATAATGCATTAATCATAAACAAAGCATTAATCATAATGTAATATTTAACCCAGGAAGCTAGCATTGGTATAACCCCCATACCTTACTCAGGTATCTGTTGTTTCACATGATTTGTGTGTGTGTGTGTGTGTGTGTGTGTGTGTGTGTGTGTGTATGTGCGTGTGTGCACATACACATAATTTGATGAATTTTTTCATGTGAGTAAATTTGCATAATCATTGTAATGACTTCAACAACACAAAGGTCCCTCCAAGGTGTTACCTTTAAAAATTATCCTTCTTCATTGCTTTGTAATATTCCATAATAGGATTGTACTGGTTTGTTGGGCTACTGGTTGTTTAGGGAACATTTAAGTTACTCCAAGATCTGGGCTACTGAAAAATGAAGCTGCTATGAACATTTGTATGCATATTTTTTTATGAGTATGTACATTTTTTACTTCTCTAAGATAAATTATTCAGAAGCATAATGGCTTGTACATATTGCTTTGCAATAATCTGCTGAATGACTTTCCAGAGTGACAACACTATGTTGAGTCTACCATGTGGGTCCTGGGGATTGAACTCAAGTCTCCAGACGTGGCAGCAAGCACCTTTATCCACTAAGCCATCCCACTAGCCAATCCTTCTTTTTGTTTCAGCCTCCTGTGCTTACTGCTCATGTGTGGAAACACAATTCACTTTCCAAAGACCTTATGCTCCACAGGAAACGATGGAGTTTGTTTGTCGATTCTGTCTTCCGTGGTCAGTCTACACCTAAAGACTGATCCTGGACTTTTCTTTATTTTGCCTTATTTTCAGGGAATCTTTGAAATTTTAAAAGTAGATCATCTGTCATCAACATGGTCAGTGGGTGCTGAATCTGTCAACCTGTTTCTTTGCTAAACTGATTTACTTTTTCCTTGCTAATACAGTAGGCAACACAGAATGATTTTCAAATGCTGAGATAGCCTTGTGTCCTTGTGATGAATCCCCCTTGATTGTTTTATATAACCTGTATGTACTGTTAAATTCTGCTGGCTAACACTTTGCTGAAGACTGTTCAGGTCTGTGTCTGTGGCAGATGCCACCCTGCAGTTTTGATACTTTTGTCAGAGTTGAGTATTAGAGCAAAGCCAGCCTCAGATGAAAATTTTTGTCTCCTAATTTTTGGGGGATGAGATTATATAAATTTGATATCAATTCTTCTTTTGAAGAGAAAACAATTAGCTTTATTTCCTAGGTCATAACTTGGGTCCACTGCCTGTTTTCTTGCTCTCCTCAAGATGTGCTAAGTAAAGATGGCCCAGAATTTGTAGGAGTAACCAACCAATGACTGGTCCAGCTTGAGACCCATGCCATGAGAGGGAGCCCACCCCTGACACAGCCTGGAGAGCCAGGAACCAGAGGCTGGATACCCCAGAGACCCATGACAGAACCAATCATGACTGGAAAAAAAAGAAGTCAATGAAATGATTCCTAATGATATTCTGCTGTACTCACAGATATTAATTATTAATGTCTTGGTAGAGGTTTCCCAGGAGCTCATTTGTCTTGGCTCAGTTTCTGCTGCTGTGGTAAAGTACTCAGGACAAAAGCAATTTAAGGTCAGACGAGTTTACTTTTGCCTCCAGTTCAAGGGTGTAGTCAACAACGGCGGAGATGTCAACGCAGCAGAGGCATGAAGCACCGGCCATATTGGGTCAGGCAGCAGAGTGATGGCTGATGGCTCAGCAGCCACACTTCTGTAGGCAGGGTCTTTTACTTAGTTAACCTAATACAGGTAAAAGAGTGCTCAGAGGATAACCTGAGGCATGCAGTCTCTCAAGGTTTGTCCAGAAAATAACCCAATGCTCACAGTCTCTTATGGGTGTATCCACAGGGTAACCTGATACACACAGTCTCACATAGATGTAGCCACAGGATAACCTGATGCTTACAGTCTTTTATGGGTATGCCCAGAAGATAACCTGATGCTCACAGTCTCTTATGGGTGTACCCAGAGGATAACCTGATGTACATAGTCTCTCATGGGAGGCTTGTCCCCTAAGCAAACCCAGAGCCTGGATAATTGACAAAAAACAAACAAGCAAAACAAAATGAAAACAAAACCAAACAAACAATAACACCAACAAACCCCTAACACATCATCTTTTCAAGGGCTTTCTATCTGTAAGTTTGATATACTTCTTTAATAGGTATAAGGATATCCGATCAATTCCATATTGAGTGAACAATGGTGGCTTGTAATTTGGGATGAGGTAACTTACTTTACTACAGCAGCTAAAATCCAAAGTTCAGATTCCCTTTGCTGTTTTTTTTTTTTTTCAGTGTCTATGGATCCTCTTGTAATAAATATAAACATATAATGTTATATATATAATTTGATTCCTCTGCTTATTTTTTTCTGATTATGGTCATCAAACTCAGGGCTTCCATATGTTAGAAAGTGCTCCACCACCAAGTTATGTCCCTAATTATTCGTTTGTATTTTTTTTTTCATTTAAAAATTACATGCATATAAATATGATGCTCTGGATGACGTTTCTGAAGGAAAACAAAACCTAAAACCAACCAGACAACAAGAACCCTGACTCTCCTGCCCCTAGCATACACCGCTGCCAGCAACTCTCAGCTCTGGTGAGATTTCCCATCTGTTCTGCAATGCTGACTGGCTTGATCCTGTGCAGGTCTTGTGCAGGCAACCCCAGCTACTGTGAAGTCATGAGTGCAGTAGTGCCATCATGTCCAGAGGACACTTTCTGTCCAGTCTTCCCTGACCTCTGGCCCTTAGGAGACAGTCTGATATCATGTCTACTTAACAAAGTAACAACAGTACTTCTCTCCTAGGGCCGTGACCTCCATGTCTTTAACAAAGTAACAACAGGTTCTCTCCTAGGGCGTGTCACCTCCCTAGCTGTGGTTACAGGCCAGGTATACAGAGCCAGCTGTGAGTTCCTTCTATGGAATGGGAATTAAATCCAATCAGAAAGCTGTTGTCTACCCCTATAACATTTATGCCACTATTGTAATGGGCTTGTCTATGTTCCATCATGTGTGCATACCACAGTTTTTACTTATGTATTTATTGAAGGCAGGACAGATTGAATACATATTTTGGTACTTGTAAATAATGTTGTTTCAATCACAAAAAGACTCACATATCCTGCATATTTGATAGGCTGGTTTCATTTCCTTTGGGTATACTTTCCAATGTGCAGTTACTGGATAATGTAATTTATTTTCAGTTCCTAGTGGTTTTCTGAGTGCCTTTCCACTATAGCTTCTCTCACCTGCATCCCCACCCGGAATGTGCCAGCAATACCTTTTAGCCAGGTCTCAATCTGAACTTGCCATCTTCTGTCTTTTTAAAAGCAGGTCTTCAAACACTGCAGTTTTAACTGGAATTTTCCTGATCATTAATGATGTTCAGATTTTTCCTCCACTTGCCTCGGTCAAGTTGTAGGTCTTTTAAAAAAGAAATATCAGTTCAATTTAAAAAATTGTCTATTTTAAAAATCAAATTGTTTTTCCTGTTCTTTTTTAAATGCATTTTTATTTTTAAAAGTGTGTGTATGTGTGTGTGTGTGTGTGTGTGTGTGTGTGTGTGTGTGTGTGCAAGCGCCTGTGGATGCCAGATGAGGGTGTAGGAACTCTGGGATTGGAGCTACCTCCCATGGGTATAGAAAACCAAATTCTGGTCCTGTGCAAGAGCAGTACACACTCAGCCACAGAGCCGCTTTTCCAGCCCACCAACCTTTATTTCAGTCACTATGTTTAGACCAATCAGATTTGTGTTTAATTTGATTATTTATAGATAACTATTATTATTTAATTATTTTGCCATTTTATACTATGTCTTTCTTATCCTCGTTTTTAGTTTTCCTACTTTTCTGAGGATTATATGAACATGCTTTCAGAATTCTACTCTGATATATCTGCCTGGGTCTTTACATTAGGTGCCACATTACACATGTCTACCCTCATTGTTCACCAGGGCCAGCATTTATCTTCATCGTCATCTTCATCCCTTGAAAGTACACATAGCTTATAACGTTTCTTGACATCTGTTGGGATCTGTGCTGGGCCTCAGGCTTTAGTGCTAGGGTAGAGGTATGCTCACAGTCCTGGCTTAGTACATTTTGGAATTTCTAAAATGAAATATAAATATATGAATGTATACTTACTTTATATATGTGTATAGATGTGTGAGGAGAATTTATCTAGGAATTTGTCTGTTCTCTACGTAGCAGTAAAAGTTCTTTTTACAATACACTCTGGGAGTGTGGGTCCAGAGGACCCAAGTTCAGTTCCCAGCATTCATGTTGGGCAACTCACAACTCTTTTTAACTATAGCCCCAGGCTAAGCTCTCTTCTACCCTTTAGGGGCATTTGAACATATGTCCACAGACTTACACACATAATTAAAAATACGGGGAAATAGAAAAAGGCACGAGCCCTTTAACTGGCTATTCAATACCAAAGGTCAGGCCTAAATAGCAAATACATTCAAGTACACTAGATAGACTCAGCAGACTGTATTTAAATATTTATTCACACACACACACATACATGCACACACACACACACGCACACACAAGCACACGCACACACACACACACCACACACACACACACACACGCACATGCACACACACTAGCAATAATAAATAAGAAGAGGTCTTAAATTCAAGAGAAAATGTGTGTGGATATGTTGGGGGACATGAGAAGGGTTGTAAAGAGGAGAAGAAGGGAGAGATGACGGAATTATATTTTAATTAAAAAACACAACAGATCTTAGGGCCAGAGAGATGGTGTGGTTGGTAGTTAAACTGGCTGCTTTTTCAGAGAACCCAAATTTGGTTCTTCAGACCAACATGGCATCTAGCAGCCATCTGTAACTCCAATTCCAAGGGACCTAACCTCTTCTAGCTTCCTCCTCAGCTACCAGGAACACATGTGTTAAACAGACACACATGTACACAAAATAACCATATGCATAAAAATAAAAATATGTACAATTTAAGAAAACCCAAATCTTTATTCAAGGTAATATAGTTCCTAGCCAAAGCCCTTCTGTGGTTCCCATTGCTCTGAGGGTCTAATGTGGTCTCTGAACCCTGGAAGCTGAGGCTCTCACCTGCTTTACTAGGCTCCCCTCAGGTTCTATTGCTCTACTTCACCTCAACAGCTACAGGAGCTGGGTCCCCAGGACGCCCTTTCCCCCTGGGCCCCCGGGATGCTCTTTACCCCTGGGCCCCCGGGATGCTCTTTACCCCTGGGCCCCTGGGATGCTCTTTCCTGCTCTCTTCTTTGCCCAATTAACTCTTCATTGTTTTCCTGATCAGTTTCTCGACTGTCCAGTTTGGGTGTCATACAGCAGTCTTTGACTCTTGCCTGTGTACCAACCATATTTATAATTACATGTATGTACGTGTTTGTATGGGTGGTGGTGGTAATGTATGTGTGCGCACATGGGAAGTTGTATATTAATTTCTTTCTTTGCTAGAGTGGAAGTCCATGAGGGACATGGCGACTTTGCTCACTGGTACCTTCATGGAGCCTTGCATGGTACATAGGGACCCCCACCCTCACCCACAGCTAATGTTCTTCATGGTTCCCACAGCGCTGAGGATTCTATGCAGATCCTCAATACTGTCTTTGAACCCAGTAGGACATGGTCCTTACTTGCCAGGTCTTCTGGGTGTCGTTATGGATGGACAATGGGGTGGGGGAAAGGTAGGTGGGGATGGATCAAAAAAGAAAATGAAGACTGTGGGGGAAAGAAAGTCCAGAACAGAAGAAGGAACAAAGAAGCACTGTCTTAATCTCTCTTCTGCTGCTCTGAGGAGACACCAAGGCAGTTTATAAAGAACAGAGAATTCTCAACTGAGGAAATTCACAGGGCTGAGAAGCACCTAAAGAAATGCTCAACATCCTTAGTCATCAGGGAAATGCAAATCAAAACAACTCTGAGATTCCACCTCACACCAGTCAGAATGGCTAAGATCAAAAACTCAGGTGACAGCAGATGCTGCCGAGGATGTGGAGAAAGAAGAACACTCCTCCATTGTTGGTGGGATTGCAAGCTGGTACAACCACTCTGGAAATCAGTTTGGCAGACCCTCAGAAAAATGGACATAATACTACCTGAGGACCCAGCTATACCACTCCTGGGCATATACCCAGAAGATGCTCCAACATGTAATAAAGACACATGCTCCACTATGTTCATAGCAGCCATATTTATAATGGTCAGAAGCTGGAAACAACCCAGATGTCCCTCAGCAGAGGAATGGATACAGAAAATGTGGTACATCTACACAATGGAGTACTACTCAGCTATTAAAAACAATGACTTCATGAAATTGGATGGAACTTGAAACTATCATCCTGAGCGAGATAACTCAGTCACAAAAGAATGAACATGGTATGTACTCACTGATAAGCGGATATTAGCCCAAAAGTTCAGAATACCCA
>CM052709.1:93688232-93755926 GCA_028551405.1 Uromys caudimaculatus | reverse complement strand
CTCGCTCAGGATGATACCCCCCCCCCCCAGTCCTCCTGAAGGCTGGACCACCAACCAAAGAATACACATCGAGGGACCCATGGCTCAGACCACATATGTGGCAGAGGAGGGCCTTGTTGGCCATCAGGGGGAGGAGAGGCCCTTGGGCCTGAGGGTGTTAGAGGCCCCAGTAAAGGGGAATGTCAAGGTGGGAAGACGGGAGTGGGTGGGCAGATGGGTGGGAGGTGGAATACCCTCATAGAGGCAGGGGAGGGGGAGGGTATAGGAGGGTTCCAAAGAGGAGACCTGGAAATGGGGAAACATTGGAAATGTAAATAAAGTATCAAAAAATAGATAATTAAAAAAAAAAAGAAGCTCCAAAGGGAACAAGCACATATGTCTATGAGTATCCACGTGAGTGCCACATGCCCACATGATGGCCTGCTCCACACATGGAAGAGGAGAGCATAGCAGACGGCCACATGCTGAAGAAATACAAAGAGACTGTATGGGAAGGCAACTTGAAGCCAGGGAGATGCTTCAATTGGTAAACTGTTTGCCTTACACGCACGAAGACGCGGATTCAATCCACTAGGACCCACATATTTAAAAAGCTGGGCAGAGTAATACACTCTTGTAATCTCAATGTTGGGCAAGCAGAAACAGGTGGATGGACCCCTGGGGCTCCTTGACAGGAAGCCCACCTTTCTGGATGGGTTCCAAGCCTGTAAGAGGCCTTGTCTCACAAACTGAGGGTCCGTCCAAAGCAATAACACCATAATGGAAGGGGTTGGGTAGTCTGTGAGGAATGGCAGCCAAGACTGTGCCTCAACATAAGCATGCATACACACACACACACACACACACACACACACACACACACACGAATCAAAGAAAGAGAAGAAAGCTGGTCCTGAAGCCAAGGGCAGACCAGCCGGCCAGGCGGGCCCCTAGCAGCATACAAATAACACTGTGGTGTTTTCAGCAGTGGGCTGAACCTTTGCCACACTCAGCCTTGCATCTCCCTCATTTCCAGAAGGAAAACAATATTACAAAGTGCATTATTTGCTCAAAAGATTTTTTTTCCCATGCAAGCCATTCTTCTGCCCGGGTCCCCATGATAAGGGGACAGTAAGAAAAGCCACATGTGATGAGTGAATAAGAAAAACATGCGTCTCCTCATATGTCAGGTTTGGCTTTCTGCAATTTCCTTTACCTGCAATTTTAAAATTAAACAAAATTCTAGAAATAAACAAGTCACAAGTTGCAACTGCATACTGCTCTGAGTAGCATCACAGAATCTCAAACTGTCCTGATCTGCCAAGGAGGCGACTCTCCTTTGAACTAGTATCCACACTGTGTACACTACCCTCCCTTTGGTCGCTCGGTACTATGGTGCTGGTTAACTGGTCAGCTGCTATTGTATCACTGTGCTTATGAGCAAGAAACCATAATTTTACTTAATAGTGGCCCCGGAGAGCAAGGGCAGTCTGCTAATTTGGATATGCTGAATTGAAACCTGTAAATTACTTCCTTTAAGTGGAAGCTGAAAGTTAGTGACTTAATTAAAAAATATAGAAATGCTGAGGTTGCTATAATATACAGTATAATACTGGAGAGAGACAAGGACAAATTCCTATAACTTTTGGTATAATATATTGCTATATTAATTGTATTTCATTAATATTATTAATCTTTTACTGTATAATTTTTAAAATTAAACTTTGTGGTATGAATGTTTATATAGAAAAAAAATTCAGTATGTGTAGACGTCACTATTTTCCATAGTCCCAAGACCTGTGGGGTTTCACACACATCTCTCACAGGGAAAGAGGGTGCTACTGTGAACCTGTTCTTTAAGGTGCATCTGAATGTTGTCCTAGAGTAATCTAGGAAAATCAACGGTAGAAAACCATTCCAAAGGTTTTCCAACCTGAAAAAGTCCAACGAGGAACCAACGGGAGGGGGCCTTGAAACAGTGATTACAGACAGTAGCGGAGACCTGGAGACCAAAGCCCAGGAGGAATGTAGAACTGTAGGACTAGCTCATGAGCTCAGCCTCGTTCTGTGGACATTGCGGTGTCATCGGACCTGACACTGAACTCAGCCAGCTTGAGAAGAGGCAGTAGCTCCTTATAATGATGTTTACTTAGTTGATGCTTCCATCATCCCGGGGAGGAGTCGTGAGAAGGGAAGAGAAAAACATCCTGAACTGTTTACCAGGTTACAAAGACAAATCCTACAAGTACGGTTCATATTCCATTGGCAATGTCGAGAGTGATGTCATTGGCAGACACGGGAGTTCGGGAACACGGCGTATGATGTTTCACTCCACTCGCTTGGCTTTGAGACTTGGAAATTCACATGTCGTGGGTGCTCCATATGAAGGATGGAGGTGGCGGTCCATAGCACAAGGTTAGCCAAGAGAAGTCAAGGAAAGGCAACCCTTCTCCCTCTCTTAATCTCCCTTTAGGCGATGCGGGGTTAGAGCAAGGCTCCGGTGGGAAATGGTACCCGGATGACCACATCAGGGCATCACTAGTGACCGTAAAGGTGACTGAGCCCTGTTTCCACGGACACTTCGAGAAGCCGTTTTCTTGCAATCACTATGCTGCTGAGCACTGTAGTTGGCGTATATAATAATGGAGATCATAATTTACTGAGGGTCTATAAAACTCCGTGCACTTTGACTGTGGGGAAGGATTTCATGGCCCTGCCATTCACTTCAGTATGAAAGACACTGTAGCGTGCTTCATTTTTCTCCGGCTCTCCCTCCATTTCATGGATGGCAGATAATGTCAACTTAAGCAATTTGCAGTTTTTCTGCCATCATTTCAGACCTCAGATTTCCTCCCAGGCTGCCTTTTCTTAGCCACAGCTCGTGCCCATCGGCATCAATCCATCCCAGAACCCTTTCAGTACATCCCACTGGGCTCCACATCAGCCTGTCTATAGAGCCACCACCCTCTCTTGCATCATTCTCTCTTCAGAGCAGAAACTCGTTCAGTGGTTTGCATTTCTGATGGCAGCGATGACTTGATGACTCGGGCATTGTTCCAGGCTCTCTGCATCAGGTCAGAGCTGCCCCTGTGCAAGTTTCATGCCATCAAATGCAGAGGGCCTAGCAGGCACTAAACCTTGGCTACTCCCTCCATTGCTGTCCCAGATTGGGGTCCCTAGACTCTTCTTTCAAGAACACCTACACTTTAGGTTTTGTCACTGCCAACCAGCCCCAGTGTCTACCTGGATCTCCACCAGAGTATCACTGACCATTCTCTGGTTTCTTTCCTAGCAGTCCAGGTTCTGTTTAGAGGTGTTTTACCTGCCAGTAGAAAAGACAAAAAAGGAAAATTCTCCTGGGAACGTCATGCCTCCATTCTACATATATTAATTTTTAAGTTAAAATCCAAGAATTAGATTTTGTTGTAATATATATATATATATATATTTAATATATATTAAAATATTTTAAAATATATATTTAAATATATATAATATACATATTTATATTTATTTCATTCCTCACCTGCCAACAAGGGCAATGGAGGCCTCCTGGCCCAAAGTCTGGATAAGTAAAGTGAGTATCGGTTATGCTTTTAATGGCGTCTGTCCTCAAAAGGATCATCCATACAAGCCAGTTAGGCCAGATATCTGCTGCATTCTGTATCCCTCGCTACCACATGTAGTGTCTAGAGATTCTTTTACCACATGGAATAGCCCCTTTATCTTGTACCAGAACTCAGAGCCCAAATAAACCTCTTTTCCTTATGCCTTACCCAGTCTCTGGTATTGTGTTGGGACCCAGGCCAATCCAGAGTTTTTCCTCAGGCCCTGACGTATGGAGAAGGAATGTAGCTTCTTGCCTACAACCAGGAATAAATGGCCTGGGGTCAGGGCCTTGGGGGAGCTTTGCTTTGGATCCTGAGAACCCAACTCTTTCTTCCGTTCAAGGTCTGCAGTTATCAGTCCCAAAGCCTCTGAGTGCTCAGTCCGTGAAGCTCTTGAGATCCTGTGTTCCCTTTATGCTACACTGCCTGATCAGCATCCTGCTAACTTCTGCCCACCATGTGAAAGCTTCTGCTGACCCCGTTGTCCCATTATGCCCCCCCCCCCCCGAAAACTGAGCATAAGGTGCCTGACTGCTAATGAGCTCCCTTGGCATAAGACATGGCTCGCGTAAGATGTCCTGACCGAAGCTTTCCTATCTTGTTTATTTCTCATCTCCTGGTTTCTTCCTGAGTAACCTACATAGCGTATTCTGTCACTATGAACACTAGCCGGCAAGGAGGCTTCCCAACTCACTTCCAACCTGGCTCCTTTACGTCCTACTTAAAAAGTCGTAGGTTGTATGTGGCTCTCTCATGCATCTTTAGAGGATTTTATTTGTCAACTTTCCCCCACTCATTTAAATACTTTAACTTAGTATATCCCTTACCCCACTACTTTCAGATGCTCTGTGCTTTAACTATTACCCCATAGCCCCTCCCCCCTAGCCTTGTTTCTCTCCCTGGCCTCTACACACACTCCAATTTAAATACAGCAATCTAAAAAATCCAAAGTAAGGATCCACATATGAGAGAGGACATATGGCATCTATCTGTCTTTCTGAGTCTGGTTCCCTCCATTGGTGTATTTTCCGCTCCTGTCTCTTTTACCGCAGGCTTCATGCTGTCTGCTTCATCTCAATCCCTGTTCTACCCAACACCAGAAAACAGTTACCTTCAGGCCCTTCCAGTCACGTTAACTGAGAGGTGGGAGGTTAGATGCCCCATCCCCATCCAACCAGCAGTTTCTTCAGCAGCAGGGAGCCTGGGAGGGAGGTTCATGGGTGCCATTGCCTTCCTTCATGCAGAAAACCCTAAATGCCATTCTGTCTCTCTGACACAGTCCATAAGACTGAGAGCACCTCTCCCAACTGACCACAGGGGGTCCCAGACCCCAAATCTTCTACAGGCCTTTCCCCATCTCCAACAGAGCCCTCATAATAAGTCCCAATAGCCCATAATTTCTCAGCTCCAGTGCCCAGTCCTCCATCTCTATCTTACACTAACCTCCGTTGGCTGCCATAGGAGAGTCTCTGGATTTCTGATCCCTTCTGGAAGCAAGTCTGTGAGTCCTTTGTCCTAGAATCCTTCTGCTGCTCTGGCTTCTCTCAGAGCTGAGGGGAGACTGTGTCCCCTGTGGTTGTGGTCACTCAGCATCTGTTTGATTTTGAATTTCCTTAGAGACTCTTTTCACCATGGTAACATGGGCCCTTCAGAAGTGGCAGAGTATAGACCTGAAATGTGCCTCAGGCTCGATGTGACTATCTCATGCTTGACACACGATACCGGCCAGTATCTACCTCTTTAGGACTCTCACTGAAGGTCAAGGCACAAAAATTCTCTGTAGCATCTCAGGAGAGAGCCACAGCCTCCCCTGCAAATGTGATGCCAATGACCACGTATTTACCAATGGCAGTGACATGCTGACCAGGGGATGAGGCCTTGGCTGGAGTTCTTCCTACCCAGTGTCTTTGGACTTCGCAATGCTTTAAACAGCCATGGTCTCTGATATTCTTACAGCATACCCGTCTACTCTGTAGGGTGAGCATCACTGGTATTTGCCATTTGCAGTCGGGGATGTTAAGGTTGTGAGTACTGGTGACACAATGTCCTTCAGAAAGCCCCCATCTGCCACCCCATCTAAGCCCTTTGGACCCATACTCATGGGCTCCTCATCCTTGCCCTGGCCAGCGCATCTCCAGACAGTTTGGAAGGGCAATGGGAGCCCAGTGTGGTTTTCTGAGATCCGGAGAAGCCTCCCTTCTCAAGTGTCCCTGGGAAAAACATTTCCTGTTGCTCCTTCAATAAGGATTTGTCTGGTTCTGTTTTGTCTTTCATCAAAGGGCAGGGATCTAGTGTATTGTTTCCCTCCGATTCAAATTTCATGGGGTTAAGGGGCCTTAACAGAAGATTATGTAAAGATGCCCTGACAAGAAGTGGGTGAGCGTGAGGAACACACAAATGATTACTTTTTCAAAATGCCTCGCCTTATCCTGGTTAATCCTCACAATTTCATTAGGAAAATAATTCTACCCACTAAGGATGGTCTACTTAGAGAACACTTAGATAAGGTGATGCTTGGCAAATATCATGAAAGAGGGAGACAGCCCATCACTTCCGATGTGTCAAGCTTCAGTCTGTGGATTCTAGAGCCTGTGGACAGCTCATCTTAGCTCATTCTAGAGATTTCCCCAACAGTAGCCCTCTTCCCACAGAATTAAGGAGGAGAAATCATATTGACACATTCTCTACCTCCTTTTGTTGTCAATTGAGTCATGAGCTTATGGTTCACACACCAATGGACCTACTCAGCCCCCAGGAAGAAGCCTTCTCCACCCTGGGTGGAGAGGCAAAGACCAGATCTTACGGCATGCAGCAGTATTATAGGTTTAGTGCCTCAAGACAGGTTCTAGAGGCAAATCTTCCTAGGCCAACATGACATTGAAAAAAGCTATGAAAAGGCCAGTGATCAGGACCATTTTGGAGGATGTAAGATGTAAGACATTCTGCCTTCTCCATCAGTAACTGGTAGTGAGCTGAGAGCAGCCATGTGCTCTTTAATCTACTCATCTGGCAACATTTCCTCTCACAAAATCAAAAAGACCATCTCAGGTGTGTGTTCAAGTCTCTGACACTGAGAGAAACTGTCCTTGGGAAAGCTCTGGGGTACCCTGAGGTTACACCCATCTGGAACAAAACCACCATATTCACAGATGCCTGTGGTTTGCCTAATTACATTCTCACAAGCCCTAGGAAGCCCTTCGGTGCTTCAGTGGCACCATGCGTGCGGCCTAATGAGCTTTCTGAGGTGCATTATGAAATTGTCACACGTTATTTGTCAGGAAGCAGCTGCCCTGTGACTGCCGCTGACTTAAAATTTGGGGTACCTGCATCTTGATAATAATTCTCTGTAATAGCAAAAAAGTCTATGCAACTTTAATTATATGCAGCAAATGACTTTGGAGCATTCATTTCGCATGCATCTGGCTTTCCTGGGTCTTGGTTGTTGCTCTGGAGACTTAGTGTTTCCTTGAAGAATTGACAGGGGCCAGGCATACTTTCCTTACTCTGAAATTTGAGCACATAATGCTTTCCTAATGAAAGGAGAATTGGGAGAGAATTAATACTGCTTGTCCTCCCTTGTATCTCCATTTCTTTCTGTTTACGCCTCTCAGACATTACCATAGTTTGATTCTACACTGATTCTTCTGGAGCTGATTTAATGTGCGTACTCTCACATCTGATTACTAAAGGGCTGACTGTCTCATTGCTCTCCTGTGTGGTTACTCTTGTTTGGCTGGTGGATGGTGTCTTCCTCACCCCTTATTTCTCTTTCTGGCTTTACTTAGCAACCCTGCAGTTGCTAATTATGACTTCTTTGCACTAACGGGAACACAGCACAGCACCCCCTGTCCCAGGTCCCCAACCCCCCATCACACTTGTATTGCTGAGACTCTAGTCACCATGGTGTGGGTGGATTCAGCCTTGCCATGTGTCAGGAGCTCTCCCATCACTCCTTGAGCCTGGAAAGCAATTCCTCATTGCCTTTGTCCTGACTGAGCCTCACTGTGTGGGAAGGCCCCCAGCTTTGGGACTGGGCATCAGGCTAACTCTGGCTTTACAGAAACTGGGAACTCAAGATTTCCAAATCCTTCACAAGGGAGCACGTTCATCATACGTAATTTGGAAAATACTGAAACACATACATGGGCCAATATGTTCTGATATGAGTTAGCTTTACCTCCTGACTGTCATCTCTGCATAGATGTCTGTGTGCATTTCACGAAAAGCAACTATAAAGTAACACCGTTCCATTAAGTTGAAAATAAAAGGTGTAAATTACTTATGAAATTTTTCTTATTGTTTCTCATGGCATGAAACACTGCACCAGGTAACGGCTGAGCAGTACAGTAGATGGCTGTACTGTTATGTAACGGACAAATCCTATACTGTCTCTGTAAAGTGATTTTTTTAAATGCCAACTTATGGGCAACATAAAAATATCCTCAAAGAGATTTGACATATCTAGTTATTTCCTAAAGATAAGTTTCCAGAATAGAAGTCGCTATATCAAAAAAGGAAGTTTTAAAGAAAAAGGCTTTCTCTTGATCCGCTCCTAGCTATTCTGCTCCCACTGTATCTTATTCTACTGTCTGTTGCTATGATCAAATACCACAGGCTGGTGATCTGTGTGAAAATAAGGTTTTATGTAGATCATATATGTGAATACCATAAGGTCCAAGGTTAACAGCTGAACCTGGTGAGGAGCCTCTTGCTCCTGGGGAGTCTGTAGAGTGTCACAGCAGTTCAGGACATTCACATTGCAAGAGGTTGCAAACAGCAGCAGACCAGAATAACTTTGATCACAGACCTAATGCATGATAACCTATTGGCCCAGTAGATTTTTAGTTCTTTATCCCATCAAATCATTAACAAATTACCCTATTCATGAGGAACGTTCCCATTGCATGCTAGGGATTCAATTTCAAGATGAGTTTTATTGATGGTCTATCCAGGGCATCTGGATAGTCATCATGCTTCTTTTGCTAATTTTATGTATTTATAAGTTTGTTTATTTATTTACTGTGTGTATATTCATGTGTGTGTATACACACATGTATGCAAATACAGGCATACTACTGCTCATGTATAAAGGTCAAAGGTCAGAGGACAACTCTCAGAGGTCCGCTATCTTTTGTCGCCTTGTGGAATCCAAGAATCAGGCTCAGGATCAGGCCCACATGTAAGTGCCTCTACCCTCTAAACAAACTTACCAGTCCCTTCATTGTTAACTCGAATATGTAGACCACCCTGAGCAGAATTCCATGGAAGTGCCCTTACATAAACAGACACCTAGTGGCTTTACCCCCCATCTCTGCAGCCATGGCTCAAAGACCCTCTCCATTAGAACTGCCATGGCTGAGCTACAAGCCAGATTCTAGTAGTCCATAATCCTGTGTGTTCAGTCTGTGCCTGGGGTCTGTGCCAGTGCTAGACAGGCTAATGCACAGAAAGCATCATGCAGAAAAAAGACAGTCATACTCAAGCAAGAGGAAAAGCGAACCATGTGAGGTCAAGTGGGGGCGGGATTGAAGTGGTCAAGAGCAGAAAAGGAGGAAAGAGAACGTGTTCTAGACCTCCTGTTGGATTTACAAGGGTCAGGATTAATCAGGCATGGTAGGTATACTGAGTCACTTTAAGGATTTGATAGCTTAACTCTGACGGTCTCAGGACTATTGGGGTGATCCTAATTGTTCAATCTTGGGGTAACTTGGGCCACTGGGAGTATTAAAGTGAGACTTTAATAGATTCTGATTAGGAGTGAGGCTCTGAATTGATTGATTGTATATCAAAGCAAGAAGGATTTTATGGGCTTAACTGTATTCTCTAAGAATTAGCTAGCTCTACAGGGGCAATCTTTCCCCAAATTACAGTGTACCAAGAACATGAAAAAATATAGGTTAGCACACAGATTCACCGTGAGCCTTAAATCTCTGTTTTTAAATCTAGATTTTTTGAGACTTTCATTCAGTAGGTTTTGGTCATGTTCACCCCTCCTTTGGCTCCACCTAGATAGGCATCTGCTTTCTCTCAGCCCAGGCAAGTTTGTGTTCTCTCTTCTGTCATGCATCAAGTTCCGTTTGTACTGCCCATATACTCTTGGATATCTGGCCTTCTTCTGGCAAGTGGTCAATTCAACAAAAGCTGCACTCTTACAGAAAACTCTCTATTTCCCAGCAGCTCTTCATTGCCAATAACTCCTCAGATAGAGGCGGGAACCTCATGTTCGCCCCCTCTCACCACGATGAGATTTGGTCCGCCTTGAGCTTGTTGCATGGGGAGAATCCATGCTGCCTCAATAACGTGTGGAGCTTCCCTGTTATATCTGAAATGCACAGTCCCCTCACTTTTATTCACCACTTCTGGTTCTTACACTCTTTCTAACCCCTCCTCCCCAATGATTCCTGAGCCTTGGGGGGAGAGGATGGGATGCAGATGTCTAGTTGAAGGCTGAACATTCACAGTCTCTTATTCTTGCATCTTGGTCAGTAGTGGTCCCTGTGTTAATTACCTTGTGAGCTACAATAAAGTCTGACCTGGCAAGACATTCCCACTGGTGTAATAATAATGGCACAAACCTCATGGGAGCAATAATCCACTTTCTGAGTAGATTGAATAAAGCCCTTTTCTTTAACATGAAACCCATACCTCCACTATTGTGGGGTCAAGAACCTATGTCTAGCCAGGCCATAGGCCATCAGAGGTAACTTAGTACCATTACTTTGCTAAATTGACATACTATTAAACCAACACCCAATGTACCATAGATAGATGTTGCAGTAGATGGTGACTGAGGACTCCTAAGACAAGCCTTTCCCCTCTTCCTGGGTGGTCTTTGTTTTCTTGTGGTGCCAAGGATCAAACCCAAGGCCTATGTAGGTTGAACACACACTCAACAGCTGAACTACACCCCAGGCCAACAACCTTCTTTGGAAATAGCTAATTATTAGATTCAAGTTTGAATGCTTCCACTCTTTCCAAACTGCTTATAGCTCCTGACTTTCAGAATTTCCAGGAGCTGCCAGGGGACCTAAGATTGACCAACATCTCACTGATGCCATCTGACATCCAAATACATCTCTGATTGACCCATCTTCAGCATTAACCAGAACAGCAATGACAGCTCAGTGTTCCCATGTTGGTTGACCCAGTGACAGCACAAGGTGAAAATGTCCTAAAGTCAGGACTGGATGTGTCCTTGCACCCTGCACTGTGTGGTCCACTGAGGACAAAGCTGGAATTCCTAGCAAGACTCTGTAATGAATTACCCATCTCTTTCAAATACCCAGGCACCCATGTCATTTCATTAGAATGGGGAAAATTAGTTCTAATTATGGAATATGTGTTTTAAAAAGGAGGTAGGAGGGGAAAGTTTTTAGCCACAATCTTTATTACTTTCTTTTTGTTGCAAAAAATCTAAAATTGGACCAAAATTAAATAGGACTATGAGCTTTTGACAGTTCCCCTTGTGACTAGATTACTAAATATTATTATTTCTATTCATAGTTTACATCGCTTCTGATAGCACTGTCATTATAGGAAACAAAAACACAACAAAAAACCTTTGAAATCCTCTTTGGTAAATTTTCTAAAGCAGTACGCATCTCCCAGCACCTCTCTACCTTCTTCCAAAAGGTTGATTGATACTACCCTTTACAATCATTGATATTTAAATCTATTAGTTCTCTAGTATTTCGGTATTGTCCAGCACTCTCCAGTCTTTCCTTGGGCACACCAGTCAACGCTTTTCTCTTCTGTTGAGGCCAAAATGCTCTCTGAGGTAGGAAGCTGTCCATCCCCCAGGATGTAGTTACTGGCAGCCCCTGCCTTTCTCCATCAGCTCATGGGCTGTGTATAGCTTGCATTCTCGTCTCAGATCCGAGTTCAGGAGGCTGGAATGAAAGGTGCCTTGGTTGTAAGCTTACCACCTCTGTGCCCTTCCTGAACACAACAACCCAAACTATGGAAGAGCCGCCAGTGTCTGCTTCCTAAGAGTGGCCCTCTCCTCAGCCTGAGCAGAGTGGATTAACTTCTCAACTGCCCTTTGTGGAACAGGAAACAGGTAGAGTCCTTGTCAGATCCTGCAATCTGTGGCACCCGGAGAAATACTTTTTATGTACTGCTGGGGAGTCACTATGCACCAGGTTTTTCTGGTATTCTGCTAACAATCTACAATCAACATGGGAACAATTTTGTTGCTAAGGCTCTAAGCATCTAAGGCTTGTTCTGATGGAGCTTTGCAGTCCAGCGCCAGGCTGGAGCCATCTCCACAGCTCCCCCTCTTGCTGCACAGAAATCAGGGCATTGAAGGAACAGCGAGACCCAGTTTAAGCATTCTGGAAGCTGGGTTTGATATAGCATTGTCCTGGTTGGAGATCTGCTTCTCTAGTCCCTTTGTACACCAGTGACAAATCCTGCTGCAGTAGTCCGTCCCCAGAAAGCCTTTCTTTCTCCCTGCCCCTGCCAATGTTCCCAAGGACTGCAGGTGTCTTTTTAGAGGCTAGCTGTTGCATACTGTGGCCACCCTGGGTGATCTTTCGGTCCCTTTGATGACACAAGAATGTGGATTTTTGTCTATTTCCGCTGCACTCTCTCAAAGGACGTTTCTGAAACAGTATGTGCTGAACCCCAGCCAGCACCCTACCCTTTCATTTCCCTGTAGCTCAGACCCCAAAAGACTAAAGCGCCTTCAGAGCCATCCAGACAGCGCCTTAGAAATGAGAAAAATAAATAGAAGTTTTAGAATACTTTGCAGACGTGAAAGTCAGACCTTAGCAGGGTCTGTTTTGATTTCTATTTGGAATGAGGTGAAGACAGTACAGGCTGATGCAACCTCAGAACACATTCCCCGGAATCTCGGCTATGCTGTCATCAGTTGGGCTGTCCAAAGTGGCTGGAGGGGGCTTTTCCTCACACTACCCGCCCACCTCCACTTATAAAACATGCTCACTCATGATGACAGAGAAGACACCAAGATTCCATCTTCTATCTGACCTGTAGACTCATTTCTTTAGGATCAGGTACTTGACTCTGCAAATACCCACAGCATCATGTTATTGTCCCACAGTGACAGATACTCCATGTTTCTACTACAAACATTGATCTCCATATGGCCATAGGGACATGGTCCCAAAAACCTGTTTAAGGCTGTCTACTGAGAACAACTCTATGACACAGAAATCTCTCTGGTGCTCATCTATAGTGTGTAGTGAAGCATACATACAGAAAACAGAGTATCTCTTACCCAAAGCGTGCTGAGACATAATGCTCACCAACAGCGAGAAGGTCCAGCTACAGATTGGAAGAAGCTAGATTGCTCTTCCAGGGAAGGGAAGGTTGACAGGATATTTTGTCTGCCAATTTCTGGCTTAATACAAAGAAGAAACAGAAACCAGCCAACAGGAAGTAGTAGCCTTTCATGGCGCACCCTCTTTGCTCAGTAACATAGGGACTTTTGTTGCTCTGGGGACCTAGCTATCCAAAGGCTGTGGCCCTGAACTGTGGAGACAACACTGTAAGGGACAAGTATCTTCACGGCTTCCATCAGCATCTTTTATTTTCTCCAGGCTCCTTGAGGACATCATTGTCTTTACCACTTAGCTCAGCTGCACGCAAAGTTTCTGATCTGAAATCCTTATTGTTTACACTCTGGAGAGATTCTGCACTCCTGGGTAGTTTGAGTCTGATTCCCCCCCTCCCACTTTCTCCCCCACCCCCACCCTTAGCTAGGATCTTCCTCTGTAGCCAGGCTGGCCTCAAAACCAAGACCTTCCTTCCTACTGTAGTCTCCTGAGTGCTGGGTTTACAAGAGTTCACAGTGCTGCTTCGTGGTTCCCTTTAAGGACTTGTTTCAAAATTTTCAATTTCAGCAAATATGTAAGCAGCTATGATTGAACTGGTGGCAGACATCCCATTAGAGGAAAAGCACATGTCTAAGGGAATTCAGCTTTCTGAAGGCTAACTTAGCAAGGTCTCAGGGTCATAGCCATTGGGACACCAGTACCCATAGCGCAGCTTCCTGTCTGTCCGGGACACAGGGGTACACATAGCTGGTGACTTGGACTCAAATGCAGAGCTTGGGGGTGATCTCACTCGCATGCAGAATGGCAGCTCTGCTTAGCTGAGCAGTGTGGTTCTCTGGGCAGCAGAAACAATCTCAGTGTGCTCAAGTAGAATGTGAGCGAGCGAGGGATCAAGAGCTTTAAGGCACTTGGTGATGGCCAGGGCAGTGGCTTTTATTTATGGACTTCTTCATGATCCCTCATGGCCCTTCCTGTTTCCTAACTCAGTCTAAGTCTGGACTGGCATGAAGACAAAAGGGGAAAAGGGGTCTGCATGCTTCTATTTCGCCGTGCTCTCCAGGCTCCATGATTGGCTGGTGAGTCTCTCTAGAGACTGTTGAGTTTTTTAATAGAGAGGCTTAGCAAGCAGGTATTGCCACAAATGAAACAATGCCATCTTCCACCAGAAGGAAGGCAGGCTTCCTGGAAGGAACACTGCTTCCTGAATGGGTAAAGTGGTCACTTCTGGGACTTGGAGGATGGGAGACAATTGGGAAATGAAAACCTCTTTATCCACGTAAGACAGGACGTGATTGCCAGCTGTTATGCAATGCATAAGCAGAGGTTAACCTGCATGAGATAAATCAATGATACCTTTGGGTGAATCCGTGTAGTCAAAGGAGCATCTTCTGATGTTCATGCTGTCAGATTCACAGAAAGTACCACTGTTGCTCCCCAGAAGGGGGTGGTCGTGAGGGAGGGTACAGAGGGCTGTAGGTAAAGGGTCATAGACACCATGGCTGAGTACCAGCTATGTGTGGGGTATGCAGCATCTGTTCCGCAAGAACTCTGTGGTGGCCACTGCCATCTTGGAAAACACTGTGTGGTGGTCATTGACAAGGAGTGAGTCTGTGACTTAGACAGTGATTACCGTCTCTGTCTGAGTTCCTCACTCCTTCCCTGTACAACGAAGAGGCTAATAATACTTATGTCTACACAGCTTTTCGGAAAGCTGATCTATTTTTTTGTTTTAGAAGGGTAAACTGAGGCTTGGAAATAAAACTTAATTAGAAGTACACAAAGCAGCATTGAGAACTGATGCTAGCCCATCTGTCTGACCCTGAGGTCAGTGCTCTGGTCTGCATGTCACTCACCCTGATTCTAGAGGACTATGTCCCCTTGCCTCTGCCCCACCGACACCCTTGACAGAGTCAGGGACACTTGTTGCTCATTTACTGTCAGAGAAGCACATAATTCTGCTTGCTTGTTTGTGTTGTGAGTAAACTAGGTGTTGATGATCTTAACTAATTCACGTTCGCCCCCTGAGAAGGAAGACCAAGGAGAGCTTGCTGAGAGCTGTGGGTAGGGTGGTTGGATGTGAGCCCACGGGCCAGGCAGAGAAGGCAAGAAGCCTCCCAGAGGACTCGTGCTATCAGTGGGGTAGAAGAAACAGCAGGTTTAGGAGCCTCACCCATGGGGCCTGTAACTTTGAAAATTGCTCTTTACCTCCCATCTCCCATGGCAGCAGGACACTACACGAGCTGGTGACTCGCATCCTCCCTGGGCAGCAGAGCTCTCAGGTGCCAGTGCAGGACTGTCTAGAAAGCAGGAAGGCAAGTTCCCTTCCTGTTCCATATGGACTTCATTTAGCTTGTGTGGAAAACGAGAGCCAGGCTGCAGATTAAAAAAACAACTCAAAATTCAAAGCTGCAGTCTAGAATAAAACAGAGCCTTCCTGGAAATAGATCCAGCCATCAGGTCCACCCCATAAAAATCACCTCCCCCAGAAACCTGTGGCCACCTACTGACTCTTCCGCTTCTGAGCTAGGTCTTGTTTATTTTCAGTCTTAAAAAAAAAAAACAAAAAACAAAAAACAAACAAAAAAAAACATTTATCATATTCAAGTTGGGGATGAATGCTCATACATTTGGAATCATCCCAGTCTTCTCTTTTATTTTTCCGTTTGTCTCAATTTTCTGAATTTCTGCCCGCTCCTCCCCCTTTCCCGGACTACTTTTGCATTGTTTGAGTTCTTTTTTTTTTTTCTCCTTATTTTATTTTTCTTCCTTGGCAGTAGGATAATTATACATCCTCATTCCGACTCAGCTTTATTGGTTCTGAAAATATCTTAGTCATTCATTTTTTTCAATGAGTTGTGTTTCCTCCTTCCCCACACTATTCCCCTTTAGAACCTATACTTCCTGCGCTTCCCTGAGTGACCTTTGAACTTTGCCCCTTCTGCTGACCCCTAGTCAGTGCAGATCCAGGCAAGCAGGCTCACTGCACTGATTTCTGCTCATGTAAGCGTGAAGGCGGTTGTGTTGTATATGGAAAGAAGACAACTGTGGCAACACACTGAAGGAGGATGGGTCATCTCAGAGCTACCATTTTGTGAGATGATACCTTCGACCTAAGACTTAACAACAGCGGCCAGAGACTTTCCCCCATTCCCTAGACAGCCCACAGCCAGGCCACTCATTGCTCCTGGCCTATCTCTTTTACAACCACCACTGTCTGTTGAAACAAGAGGATTATTTCAACATCACCACCATGTCTGAACAGAATGGGACCAGCTTTTTCCTTATCCACCTCCAGCCTGAGCTTGGAGCAGTCAGCAGGTTGGATGGTATCAAACGCCAGTGCCTGCAGGTGCCCGCTGATGAGAATTCCAGGTTCTCTTGGGGAGGGACTCATCCCACCTGGATACTGTGGTGTTCTTTAGCAGGCCACCTTGTGCTGCTAGCCAGAAACCGATTGTTCTAGGTCCAATTCAAAGACCAAGAAGACTCATCTTTCACACCTTCCAGCCCCCATGTCCTCACCCCGATGTCCCTGCCCCCATCTCCTTACCAGCTGTGGACCAGGAGGCAGTCTGGAAAGATGTTCCACTTTCCCAGGTGAGCTGTCGCCTCTCTAGCCTGTGCACTCTCATGCTCCTTCCCCATCCATTCTGACCATCTAGCCTGCTGCCCAGGCTATCAGTCCCTTGAACATTAGACTATCTGTGCCAGGCTCTGGCTGGCAGCACCAGGCATTGTTGTCCCCAGTGTCTCTGTAGGTGCATGCATGCACCTATGACTGCTCTGTGGTCTTTTCTTCTATTTTCTTTTCTACCCAAACGTTCAAGGCTGGGGGCTAGGGACGGAGCTCAGTTGGTAGATTACTTACCTAGCATGCACAAAGCCCTGGGACCACAAAGACTGAGCATGAGGCCACACACCTGTAGTCCCAGCACACAGAGGCAGAGTCCTGAGACGCAGAAGCTCAAGGACATCCTCAGCTACAATGGGAATTCAAACCTGCCTTCGTATACATTAGACCCTGTCTGAAAACCAAGCAAACGAAATGAAACAAGACCAAAAACAAACAAACAGCCACAAGGCTTAACATTGTTATAGGTTCCAGTCTAGCTTGTTGTGGGAGGCCCCAAGGAATAGTGAATATAACATTTCTCATCTATTCCAAGATACATTAGCACCTCCTCCATGGCCATCTCGGAAACCAGGCTGTGTCCTCCTGTAGACATTGTTTTACATTAAAAATTAGGAACAAGTTTGAAAACTGGTGATACAGAATAACAGTGGCGGCATCAGAGATGTAATAAAAATACAGCAACTTGTGAGAGGCAGAGAGGAACCTGGGCTAAAGGTCCCGCTGCTGCACACGGACCTCACATGCACCTGTCATGGTGGAGACCCTGAAACCAAATACGGGAGTCAACTCCACCGTCCTCACTGTGGAGGGGAAAGTTACCGTCTAGACTGTAATTACTGTCTGCTATAATTACTGTTATTTAAAGGCATCAAAACACCCAAAATTTAGTAAGAAGCAAAATGGTTCGTGTGTTCTTCAAGCCCCATTTTTAGAAGAGTCTCTACCATGTCCCCACCCCAGCTCCCATTGGATTGGGTATCTTCAGCCTCTTTGGGGAAAGGGGCAAAAGGAACTGCTAGAGTCCCTAAGGAGCTATGTGTCTCGTAAGAACCACGGCCAGTGATTGTTTAGTAAGTTTTGTTTTAGTTTTCCTTTTCTGTTTTGTTAAGCTGCTGATTTAGCTTACTCTGAGGTCGGTGACAATGTCGGTCTCTATCCCCGGAAGCACTGACACAGAGAGTCCATCAGCATCCCGCTGTCGCTGGGTGATTATCCACAAAGCCCACAGGATTCCCTTCCCTTACATTTTAAGAAGCACAACGTATGACTCACACGCCAGTCCGCTTTAGCTGAAGCACACACCACACACTGTATTTGGAAAACAACCCCAAGGCTGTGGTGTTAAACTCTATGTGATGTTTAAAAACAGTTAAAATGGCATCCTTAGGCGCCTTTACTCAGACTTTCCAAAATACGGTTCCCCCCTCCTCCCCAATCTGTCGTTTTGCTCCTCACAGTTGTAGTCATCTGCAATTCAGCAATAATCCAAAAGAGCTAAATGGAAAATTCCAGAATTAAGCAACCCATACGTTTAAAATGACACCATTCAAAGTAATGTGATAGGCTCCCGACCTTGGTCAGTTAATGTCTCTCTCTGGTAACAGGTCCACCCTCTCACTACCACAATGCTTGCATTCATGTCACCCTTACCTCACCTAGTGATGGTCCCAAGGAGCTAGAATTGGGGTTGTAAGTCAGATATGTGCCAGAGAACAATCAGAACATGCTTCCTGCAAGTGAGGAGCTGGGAAGGCTGGAGGCTCCTCGACCTCAGCTATATTGCATGGCTGACGCACTATATCGCTCAGAAGGGCAAGTGATGTAGGCAAAGCCTTTTAGCATATCATCTGGCCCATTGTAAGAATTCAGTGTGAGGCGGTGTTAACATCAATAATAAGACTCTTCAGAAGGCCCGAGGAAGTAGTTATTAACAAGGTTCCAGGCAGGGGAGATTTCCTCTTCCTTGCATTTGCCCCTAACACTCTCTAACATTTATTTCCACTCTTTACTTTTGATC
Source organism: Uromys caudimaculatus (assembly GCA_028551405.1). Lineage (NCBI taxonomy): Eukaryota > Metazoa > Chordata > Mammalia > Rodentia > Muridae > Uromys > Uromys caudimaculatus. The sequence goes on along the minus strand of CM052709.1, from coordinate 93,737,389 downwards.
TTGGGCTCCATTTGTCTGGAAGGGGTAGAAATGTTCCTGTCAATATTGATATCAGCATCCACTAAGATGTAAGGAATGAGTATTTTCATCTTCCTTGTTCTCCTGGGCTAAACATAAGCATCCTATTGTTTGTTTTGGGTATCAAGGATGGGTGTTCCTGTGGCACACCATTACCTAAAAAATCCATTTCCCTCTATCATTACAAAGGAGAAGCAAGCTGGTGACCAAAGCCCCCTGGTCATTTTAGTCACCTTCAGCAGAGCTAAGGAGATCAAATGGTGAAACCCAGTGTCTGGTTTTATCATTCAGCAAGGGGAGGCTGGATTGACATAGGAAGACAGAGCAGAGAGACATAGGTGACTCTCAGTCATCCCTCCCCCAACCCAAGTGGCCTAGACTGGAGAGACATACCTCTAACCTGAGCAAGACACTAAGACTTGAACCTTAGTACTCAGCCAACCACATAAAACCTAGTGCTAAGCAAAGCCCTATGACCCTTGTCCCATGACTGTACTCCAGGGATTGAACTCCTGGAGCTACTTTAGGCCTGTCTAGGCAAGGCACCTGACTCTAGCCACACCCCTTCTTCCAGGTTCTGCTGAAGGGTCCAGAGCAGGATTCTACCTGCTGAAGAGCTGGAAAGGAAAGCTAGCAAGGTGCATAGTCAAAAGTTCAGTACCATGCCTGCTGCAGTGAGCTCTTGCACCCAGTAGAAGCTGTAACAGAAGGCCCCATAGCAGGGCTCACAGACATAGCCTCTAGGACAATGACATCAGTGAAGGAGACTCAAGAATGGAAGGTTTGGTCCATCCTTTTTCAGGCTTAAGATGGGCCTAGGACACATTCACAATCCTCCCATGCTGTACTAGCTGGTTTTGTGGTCAACTTGACACAAGCTGGAGTTATCACAGAGAAAGGAGCCTCCCTTGAGGAAATGCCTCCATTTGATCCAACTGTAAGGCATTTTCTGAATTAGTGATCAAGGAGGGAGGGCCCCTTGTGGGAGGTGCCATCCCTGGTCTGGTAGTCTTGGGTTCTATAAGAAAGCCAGCCAAGCAAGCCAAGAGAAGCAAGCCAGTAAGGAACATCTCTCCATGGCCTCTGCATCAGCTCCTGCTTCCTGACCTGCTTGAGTTCCAGTCCTGACTTCCTTTGGTGATGAACAGCAGCATGGAAGTGTAAGCTCAATAAACCCTTTCCTCCCCAACTTGCTTCCTGGTCATGATGTTCGTGCAGGAATAGAAACCCTGACTAAGACACTGACTAAGACACCTGCCTACAGGCCCTGCAGCTGTGAGATTCAGGTGCCACCCAGCTTTTTTATTTTATTTTATTTTATTTTATTTTATTTTATTTTATTTTATTTTATTTTATTTTATTATTTTATTTTATTTTATTTTATGTCAGCCCCAATGGCCAAGCATTATTTGAGACTCAAACATCATAGCATGGGTGAAAGACTCTTCACTGGGGTAGGAGAGGTGGTGAATGCCAGCCTTTACCTTGGAACTTAGTGTTAGGCCAATAACATTAAGCATGGAGCAGATTCTAAGTTCTGTCTCTAGGCTTGCCTATGAACAGGGCCTCCGGTCCTTCTCCAATGCCAGAGTAAGGCACATGGCCCCAGAGTGTTGGACTTTTATTCCAATCAGCATCATCTTCAGCTAGGTGCAGTGGTTTAGAGGCACAAGTTTACCTCAAGCTCACAGCAATATAGACCATGGTCCTTCCCAGTCCTGTGTGGTTTCAATAGCCTGTAGGTCTGAGGTATAGTACAGCATGGTGAAAACGGTAAGAAACAGGTGCCTGAGTTTTGTCCATCCATGGTAATCCTACCTATAGGCAGCCAGAATCCTGAAGAGCTTGACCACAAGCTAGCAGCTGTAGACCAGGTACTCCAGCCCTAAGAGATAAGGGTAGGCAGCTCTTTCTAGGTGACCTCCCATTTCTTTCTTTTAAAAATGTATTTCATTACATTGATTGATTGACTGATTGATTATGTGTCTGTATGAGTAAGTGTGAGAGAGAAAGAAAAAGAAAGAGGGAAGGAGGGAGAGAGAGAGAGAGAGAGAGAGAGAACAGACCAATCTGATCAGTCCAGGTTACTCTAGGTTTTGCCAAGTTTGATAATAAAAACTAATGAGTATAGATGGATTCACTCTCAATAACTCCTAAAATAGTTTATGTGCTGAACATAAATTTAGTGGTGGAATTCTTGGTTGTTTGAATAAGAATGGCCCACATAGGCTTATCTACTTGAAAGTACTATTTAAAAGGATTAGAAGGATTAGTGGGAGTGGCCTTATTGAAGCAAGTGTGTCACAGGTGGGTGGGCTTTGAAGTTTCAAAAGTCCATGACAGGCCCAGATTCTCTCTGTTTTTCTACCTATGGATCAGGATATAAAGCTTTCAGCTACTACTCCAGTGCCTGTCTGTATACCTCCATGCTTCCTACCATGATTACAGTGGACTAAACACCTGAAACTGTAAGCAGCCCCCAATTGACTGCTTTATTTCATAAGAGTTTCCTTGTTTGTGTGTCTCTTAACCACAATAGGACACTGACTAAGACAAAATGGAAGGAAACATCACCAGAAAGAAAGATGTGTACTTGATCAAACCTACTGTGGAGAAGACTCTCTGAGCTCTTCCTCCCCTGCTTAGGATGAACAAAACCAAGTCGTTAGAGTAAAGAGACCCATATGTACATGCTGCTGAACAGCTTTCCAAAGTCACCAGGAGAATGAATATGAAATATATATATATATATATATATATATATATATATATATATATATATATATATATATGCCTTAGCTTCTTATTGTCTGATATTAGCTAAACATCAGTTTGCTTCCCAGTGATTAAAGAACAAGTGTGTTTTCACTTACTCCTGGTGAACCTGCCTCTATTGTGTTTAAAAAGATCCTTCTAACTGCCCAAGCATTCTGACAACAGATAGGCTGCCCCTGCATAGGCTCAGCTCTCCTATCTCTTTGCTTGCACCTATGGATCAAAGCCTTTCTCTTCCAAGTTCTTCAGTGTTGTGTGGTGAGAACAACAAGCAGAATGAGCTGCCCTTGGATCCAACTTCTAAGGCCAGGCAAACTCCAGACTTAACTCTCCCCATCTTTAAATACCTAATGTAAGGAGATCTTCATACGATAAGATATCAACTAGGGACCGACATTTTGACATTAGAAAATAATGAAGTATTAACAGGTGTTTGAGCATGCGCCATGGCTTGGGTAAGTGTCTCCCAGGAGCTGCTGTGCCAAAGACTTGGCCCGGGGCCCAGATGCCACTGGGAGGTGATGGAACCTCTGCAAGATGGCACTGATGGGGGATACGCTGGTCCTGGGAAGTATCCCCTTGGATAGGATGTTAGAAACCCTGTCTCGTCTCTTCTCTTCCTTCTCTCAATTAGCTTTGAGGTAAATGTGCTTCTTCCCCAACATGGAGCTGCTATAGACCCAAAGGAAATGGAGTAATTGGTCATGAACTAAAAACCTCCAGAAGTGTGAGGCAAAAACAAAAACAAAATTTTCAAACAAACAAAAACCCCTTTCCTTTCTCCATGTTGGCTCCCTTAGGTAATTTGTTACAGTAACAGAAAGCTGAATATCCATCCATGCCTTTCTATAAATTGCTGCCCACCTCATATAAGAAGGTGCTTTAGTTCCCCACAGGATGCACACCTGTTCACCCTACATTCCTTTCCAGGTGGAGAAGTGCTCAGGGTAGAGGGAGAATTGGATCTTTCCTTATTGTTCCATGTCTGGGACCTAATGCATCTCTGCCTGAAAGTTGGTGGCTGTCAGACTGTCTGCCGCCTCAGCCCCAGGCACACGGCAAGAGGAAGGGCCTACCTCCTTGAGAAAGGGATGCCTTACTGGGATTCGGTAAACCCTGGGTGCTGGTAGCTGCTCCCTGACACATGGAGGGTTTTATCAGGTTGCTGGACCACTGGGAAAGCGGCCTCCACAGAGCTGTCATTCAAACATATCCCCCACTGTACTCAGACTTCAGCGTTTATGACTTCCTGGATTCAGTTGTAAGATGGGCTTTCCTTTGATACATTGCACTGCTTCAGCACTGTTTGTTAAACGTTAACTAAGACCTGCTTAATTGACTAACATTTGTTGTCTCTATGGAGACAGTTTCCACACCAGAAGTAGAGAGAAAATTTCATTCGTTTTTTTCTTTCAGGACTCTCTCTTTTTCTCATTCCAATACCAACAAGAAAATAGCTTGTCTTGAGTTGACCAGTTAATGGCCACCAGAGATTATCCATATAATTTCTCTACTTTGTCCTAACAAAATCAAAGGCATGAGCAGCGGTGGTGCATGTGGGCTTAAGTCTCCATCTACCGAGGAGCTTTCAGACTGAGGGCAAGAGATTTTCACCTCATCTCAGCAGATGAATTTGCTTTTCCTGTGCTTTTTTGTTCTATTTGTGTCCTCAGTGGATTGGAGGATACACTCCTACCTGGGTGAGAGCAATCTTCTTTACCAAACTCACTGATTCAAGCACAAATCTCTCCTGGAAATTGACTCAGAAGCACAACCAGAAATAATGTCTTACCAGCTATCTGGGCATCCATTTGCCAAGTCAAGTTGACATATAAAATTAGCGTCGCACCTGGTGTGGGTCCTGAAAGGGCCTCTTCAGAGGGTTTGCTATAGAAGGGCCCCCTGGCTGACTGGGATGGCTCTTTCCAAGCACACAAGCAGATCAAAAGCAAAATGATCAAACAGAGTCTTAACAAAGACTGCACTGCGCCTGAGCTGGTGAAGTGTGAATTGTGGAGGCTCTGTTTATGTTCCGACTCCTTGGGGAGCTAGGTACAAAGGCAGATTTTATTGCGGTAATGAAAACATCCATTGATTTACAAGGTTTTGGAAACGCACCTCCATAGATGAAAGAATGCAGGGGAGACAAGAATTAGCATGCAGCTCCTCCCGACTCCTCCCTCCTCCTCCCCTCGTGAATGTGAAATTTGGATGGAAATATGGGTTGGAGATAAGGCAGAGAGCAGGGGCAAATGTCAGGTACTGTGTGTGTCTGCCCTGTGGAATTGTCCCACTAGCCATCCATATGGGCAGAGAGGAAAGCCAACTTATGTGTCCTCATCCAGGTCCTCAGCTGCATGCTTCTCAAGTTCTTGGATAAAGGCAGAGGAGAGGGGAGGTTATAACTTCTTCCTACTTCTCCCAGCCTAGCATCTGAACCTTGTTCATATGTTTGTGTGATGGCTTATGTAACAGATCCTGATGAGAAACAGAGCTGACCTCAAAAACTAGATACCGAGAGCATAGATGTGTAGCTTCTCTGGCTTCCTTGCAGCTAGAGTGTGGATGAGTGGCCTGGGGTGGCCATGGAGTCTCTCACACACCTATCCCTTACCGGAAGGTGGGAACTCTGAGAAGCAGCCATCTGCAGAGGTCCGATGGCCAGAGGCAGAGGCAACAACTTCACCCTCCCAGGGTACTGGTACCACTGTATCCACACTCTAGAGAGACACTGGGCAGACACACACACCACACATACACATGCGTATATATACATATATATATATGTATACATATATATATAATTCATATTCACATTGCTAGTCAAATATAAGGAAACATAAAACTAGAAACTAGGTATAATCTCCTTATGATTGTGGCTCATTTACAGTTGTAAAACCAAAACAAATTTACAGATTAATTACAAGCAGAACCACAAAAGCAATAACATTCAAATTAACCTCATTAATTTAACGAGAGAGATGATGACATGTTGCCGAGGCTGTATCATTGCTCGCCACATGGCTCTGGCACTGACGGCTGAGACACAGGAGGATGCTGAAAGAGGGCTACTGTGTCTTCACCCCCCACCCCACCCCCAGCTATAATCCACCAATCCCCAGATTCCCCCATCCATCACGTAGCAGCTTTGTCTCCATTGTCTACACCAGACCTTTCTCAGGATAACTGGGCTTTTGTTGCATTGGTCCAACTTATACCACTGTTCTTTCTTTCCCTGAATCAACTCTCCCTTAATTGAGCCATAACACATTAGGGTTGAATATGCTGGCCCTGTGTGGTACCTTTGCTGAGCACTGGTCAAAGCAATAGCGAGTGGCCTGGTTATGTGCAGACGCAGCAGCATGCAGAGGGATGGGAGTACAAGCCATGGTACAAGGACTCTGGGCACTCATTTTAGAGAGCAGCAGGATCCAGTTGGGTCCTATCTGATGCAATTCTTCGGCTCTAGCACAATGCAATACAAGTTCTCGGGCATGCTCAGTGAGAATCATGTGAGCATCTGCACTGCAGCTCTGTTCGTGAAGGATGGGGCACTCCGTTTCCATCACCAGGAAGGAAAACTCAGCAGTTACAACCAAGAAATTGCATATCTCAATTCATTCACTCCTAAGAAACATAGTGAGCACAACAATTGGAATTAAAATGTGGTTTACAGAAGTCTGGGGTAGCCACGTGGCTCAGAGGGTAGAGGCATCTACTATCCAAACCTAATGACAGAGTTTATTCCCTGAAACCCATACAGTGGGAGAAGAAACCTGACTTCTGCATGTGTCATCAGACGGCCACATATGTGCACCCGTGGCACATGGACACAGAGACACACACACACTTATCAATATGCACACAAATGAAAAATGTAATGAAAACTTTAAAAAAAAAAGTTCAAGAAACAACTTGCATTTTTTTTTCTAGAAGGAACACAAAAATGCGGGCCAAATTTAAGTGTTTCCTGTGATAAGCAGTTCAAGTCGTGAAGTGTCATGATAAAGAAGACTGCAGTGGAAACAGATTTGCCTAATAACAATAAAAAGGCTTTCTATGAACCAAAGGGATCATTTCCATGGTTATCCACATACAATGAATGCAGAAGCTCAGTCTTTTGTAATTAAGTTGAACAAACAAACGAATAAATAGGGGAGACAGAAATAAGGAAGAAAAGGAGAGCTGAGTGTGACAGGTATCTACAAAAGACACAGATTTATAAAGATTTTTTTAAAAACTAACTTCACAAGATGGAGACAAAGGATCTTCAAAGTTTAAATTATAAAACCCTCCTTTAAAAGGCAAATGAGTATCTATACCCAGTTTTAGCATTGGGGTAATGCGGGTTACATAATATGAGTTTGGTAGTGTCCCTTCCTAGTTTATGAAATACTTAGAGGCATACTGGTGTTTACTCTTTTTTTTTTTTTTTTTTTGAGACAGGTTTTCTCTGTGTAGCCCTGGCTGTCCTGGAACTCACTCTGTAGACCAGGCTGGGCTCGAACTCAGAAATCCACCTGCTTCTGCCTCCCAAGTGCTGGGATTAAAGGCATGTGCCACCACTGCCCAGCTGGTGTTTACTCTTATTTAAAAATAAAGCAGACTTCAACCTTGAATCCCCCTGGACACAGGCTGCTGTAAAATGGGAGACATTTTATTACTGCTTCCATTTCACCATTTGTTCATGCTTGTATAATTCCGTCAGGTTTCATGTATGTGAAACATACCTATTTCTTGCAGATCTTCTAAGCTGTTGGAATGCAGGTTTTCACAGTACGGCCCTACGATGGCCCAGTTTCGTACCTGTTGTGATGTTCCCCTTTCTTGCCTTTTGTTTGATACTTTTAAGGCTGGTCAATGCAGGTGGACTTAAAATTGGATGCAGAGAATTGCCTTAAGTTCCTGATCCTCCTGCCCCCACCAAGGGCCAGAATTACATGTGTATACCACCTTGCCACCTCTTTCTTTTAGTTTTGCTAAGGATTTTTCAATCTTATTTATTTTTTAAAAGGACTAACATGTTTTTCATTGATGCTGTGTTATTATTCATTTCCATATCATTAACTTATATCTTATTATTAATTATTTCTTTCCACTTACTAATTTGGTTCTTGGCTGGTTCTTGTTTGTCCAAGACTTTGAGGTGTATCACTAAGTCACTTGAGATTTCTCTGGTGTGTATGAATTCTACAGAGTTTGGGAAGACTATTCAATATATGTCTGCAAAGCCCATTTGACTTATAATATCATTTAATTATGATGTTTCTACATGGACTTTTTGTCTGGATGATCTGTCTGTTGTTGAGAGTGGGAAGTTGAATTTACAGACTATTATTATGTTGATACCAATCTGTATCTTTAAATCAGTACGTTGTTTCATAAAATTAGTGCACCCATTTTTGGTCCATATGATTCTCAATAAAAGATTTGCCTGAGCTGTTTGTGTTCTGCTCAGGAAGATGTCTTCTATGCCAATGCATTCAAGACGATTCCCCACTTTATGTTAGATTTAGTGTATCTGGTTTATGTTGACGTCTTTGATCCATGTGAACTTGAGTTTTGTGCAGGGTGATAAATATGGATCTATTTGCATTCTTCTACATGTAGATATTCAGTTAGACCAGCACCATTTATTGAATACGCTATCTTTTCTCATTGTTTGGTTTTGGCGTCTTTGTCAAAAAATCAAATTTCTGTAGGTATATGGGTTTATTTCTGGGTCTCTGGCTTGATTTCATTGATCAACCTGTCTGTTTCTATACCAATAGCATGCAGTTTTATTACTATTGCTCTGTAGTACAGCTTGAAGTCAGGGGTAGTGATACCTCCAGAAGTTCTTTTATTGTTGAAGATTGTCTTATCTATCCTGTATTTTTTGTTTTTTGTTTTTTCCATATGAAGTTGAGAATTGTTCTTTCAAGGTCTTTAAAGAATTGTGTTGGAATTTTGGTGGGAATTTCATTGAGTCTATAGATTGCCTTTGGTAAGATGGCTATATTTACTATACTTTCAGACAGGTGCCTAGTAGAAGTGTTCCCTGAGAGGCCTAATGGAAACAGCTAAGATGCAGAGACTCATAGCTCAGAGAATGATCGAGCTCAGAGAATCTTGTGGAAGAGAGGGAGGAAGGATTGAAAGAGCTAGAAAGGACACCACAAGAAAACCTACAGAATCAACTAACTTGGGCAAATAGGCAGTTTTTACTATATAGGCAATGTAGTCAGACACAACCCCTGCTCTAGTTGTTAGGGGACCCACATGAAGACCAAACTGCACATCTGTTACATATGTGTAGAGGGTCTAGGTCTGTCCCATGCATGCTCTTTGATTGATGGTTCAGTTTCTTTGAGACTGCTTATGACAAACCTGAGTCCAATATTTCTCTAAATGGAAAAGACTTACAATGTCTAATCTAGAGCAGTAAGAAAAAACAGAGGGGCGAGGAGTGATAAAACCAGGAAAAGGAGAAAGCAAAGTATCCTTATTTTCAGGCTATGACATCATCATACATGGAGACTGACCCTGATGACCCCACAGAAAATCCTTACAACTCATAAATGCATTCAGCATAGCAACAAGACAAAAAATGAGCATACGAACATCCAATAGTTTTCCTATATACCAAAGCAATCATGTTGAGAAATAAACCAGGCAGGCAATCCCATTCATAATACCTAAAAATATGCCTAGTATTGGAAGTGAAAGATCCCTACAATGCAAATTGTGAAACTCTAAAGAAAGAAATTGGAGAAGACGTTGGAGAAAGGAAAGACCTTCTATGCTCGTGGAGTTTCAGAATTAACCTCACAAAAATAGCTATATCCAAAAATGACTTATAGAGTCAATGGAATTCACATCAAAAAGTCCAAAAATATTCCTCTCAAAAATAGAAATAATACTAAAATCAATATGGAACATTGACTGTGGAGAGCAATAAGCAAAACAAGTATCCCATGCTGGACTTCAAGTCGTGCTACCGAGGTGTAGTAATAAAATCAACACAGGGCTGGCAAAGCAGTATACATGCCTATCACTGGGACAGAACAGAGGACCCTGAAAAATTCACACAGGTACAGCCACCTGGTTCTTTACAAAGATGCCAAAAGCAGACACCAGAGAAGAGATTCTCTTCATGTAGAAGAACCGGATGGCCACATGTAGAAGATAGAAGCAGATCCCCATCTCTCCTGCACAAAACAAATTAAAATTGGCCAAAGATCTAAACTTAAGCCCTGACCCCCTAAACCTCTAAATTAGAGGACCATGTATGGGAAACATGTCAAAACACAGGTTCAGGCAAGAGCTTTCAGAAGAGGATCCAATAACCCATGAAATAATCTCAAGAACTAATAGTCAGGATGGCATGACATTAAAGTTTCTGCGCAGCAAAGAAAATACTCTAGTAAATAGAAGTAATCTTAGAATAAAGGGTTGTAAGTGGGGACATATTTTAAAAACTCAAAGACCTACAAAAAGCTAGGCAAACAGCTCACTCAATAACTGGGCTAATGAAATGAGCAGTCAGCTTTCTAGAGGTGAGGTATACATGGGCAATAAGCATGAAAAATGGCCAACATTCTCAGTCATCTGGGGAACGTGAAGGAAAGCTACACTGAGATTATATCTCAAACCAGTCATGGCTGAGAAAATAATAGAACCAGAATGGGTAAGGGTTTAGGGGATAAGAAACTCAATACATTGCTGGTAGGGATTTAATTGGTCCCAATAACGTGTAACACTCCTGGATCAGTACCTGAAGTCAATGATCACAGATACATTTGTACATCCATGTTTACGGCTGTAATGTTCCCAGGAGCTGAGATCTAGAATCAGCCTAGATATCTGTCAGCATGTGGATAGATAAACAAAATGCGGTATGTCCAAACAGTGGCGTTTCATCCAGTTATAAAGAAGAATGGAATTTTTTCATCCACTGCAAAATGGATGCAACTGGAGCTAATTATATGAGCAAAATATACAAGAGCCCCAAAGACAAATATTACACACTTTCTCTCAATTGTGCATTATAAGAGTTTATATAGGTGCAGAAAATTGTGTGTGTGTGTGTGTGTGTGTGTGTGTGTGTGTGTGTGTGTGTGTGTGTGTGTGTTTGGGAGGAAGAAAAAGAAGAGGAGGAGGAGGAAGAGGAGGAAGAGGATGAGGAAGAGGAAGAGGAGGAGGAGAAGGAGGAGAATAAAGAAAGAGAAAATATGGCCAAAATACATGATACACTAGAATGACAGATAAAGTTTTATGAAACTTATCATATACAACGGCTATATGCAAATGGAAGTTCAAATAGTTAATAGGGATATTATTTGACACCTAGTAAAGCATATACTCAAAGTCTGTCTTACAACTCAGAAATCTTCATCCCAAAAGTGATCTAGTCATTTCTCAAACTCCAAAGGCAAGTCTACCAAACATGGATGGAATGCAAAGACCATGAAGCTATCCATCATTATATAAGTTTGCATATAGCTTTATCTTCCCAAGCCAAAATAGGCTCTGAGATTTCAGGTACACTGAAGTGAATTGCTCTCATCATGATTTATGAAAACATTTCATTAACTGATTATAGATCTCATAGCTTCAGCAGAGAGACTGAGAAGTGTGCTTCTGACCTCACAGTCAGGATGAGTGACATCTTGACTGTTACAGTCTCTCCTGTTCAATTTACAGGCACTGAGAAATTGCCTGTTCTTTCTAACCAGGCAATGGCATATATTAAATAAAGAGAAAATTCCCCAGTCATCTTTGGGTGTATGAAAATCTTTTAAGACTTTGCAAATATGTTTTAAAATAATGGCTCTGTGCACACAAGAACCAACACCAGTTGATTCTTAGCTCCAAGACAAGAAAACGGGGTTGAAAAGGTTTAGCAATGAAGCACTTTTTAACCTTAAGTTAAATCCCAGCACTACTCAGCATCATTCAGCCACAGAAACAGTTGATGCTGCTTTAAAGTGTCTCTATTTCCCAGTCTGACCTAGGCAGCAGCTATGTAAGCCAGGCTTCCTGTCACTCAGGTAAAGGAACAATTTATTTTGCCTCTTGGTTCCAGAGGCTTTGGTACCTTAGTCAGCTGGCTCTTTTGCTTTTCTTTTTGACTTACATTTCTCTGAAGTGTTAGGGAGATGACTCAGTGGTTAAGAGCACTTGCTGCTCTTGCAGAGAATTCAGGTTCAGTTCTCAGCACCAACAGGACAGCTCACAACCATCTGTAGCTCCAGTTTCCAAGGATCTGATGCCCTCTTCTGGCCTCTGTGGATACTACGTACACATTGTATGTATACATATCTGCAAACAAAACTCTTGTACAAATAAAAATACATACAATTTGTTAAAGAAGAAAATTAGCTTACATGAATGTATTACACTGAAGAGGAAAGAACATTGTATGCAGACAGTTTCCAAGTGCCATCTGAGCAGAATGTGGCTCTGCTTAGTGTTTCCAAATTCCATGAAATTCTTCTTCTTTCTGCCAGCAAGTATCCATCACATAAACCAAATGGACCAAAAGTAGGTGTCCAATGTGTGGGTGGCAGCTAAAATTTATAGATACTAGCCTGACAGATGGGCAAACTCATACTATTCCAAGAGTCCTAACGCAGTTCATGTCACACCAAGGTCTGACATTCAAAATTACATCTTGCCCAGTCAGTCGAAAACTAGCCATCAGAGCCACTGCCCCAGGAGTCACTGTGTGCAAATGATAACCCAAGAACGTTCTTCCGAAAAGCAGGAAAGAAACAAGTGTGCTCATCGCTGCTGGAACCAGGTGTGCTCATCGCTGCTGGAACCAGGTGTGCTCATCGCTGCTGGAACCAGGTGTGCTCATCGCTGCTGGAACCAGGTGTGCTCATCGCTGCTGGAACCAGGTGTGCTCATCGCTGCTGGAACCAGGTGTGCTCATCACTGTTGGAACCAGATGTGTTCACCACTGCTGGAAACAAATAGTATAAGCAGACAACATTCTTTTGCCGATAAAGGGTTAACCAAGATTGTGGTAATTAGAATGAAAGGAAATGAGATAAATAAAAGATAGTTTGAAGAATACACAGATGGTCCTACCCATGGACATTCTTAATCCAAAACCTAAAATATTCTAAATGATTTATAAAAATTGCCTTCAGATCTGATCTTCTACCTGAGGACTAGTTTTCATGGTACCAGAAAGTGCCATGCACACACCCAAGGAAGAAAGTATCCAAGCCCTACACAGCTGTGGGGCCTCTGAGCAACAATATTAAGCAGCCTGGTGTGATAACCCTAAGAGTACACTAGTGACACACAAGTCTTGGCAGTAACCACCAGCTCTCTAATCAGATGTAAGATCCACTCAACAAGAGGAAAATTGTACCTGGAACCGGAAACCTCACCAACTACCCAGGGGTTGTGAAGTCATGGATCTTGGAGGAGAGCCTACAGCTGCTACCTTACTAAACCAGCACAACACTTAACTACATTCTTAAAATGTCCCCTTATGTCCACAAGTAAGTATAGTCAATCAGGGAAGCCTCTCCTTGCAACATCTGCGGACCATTCAATTACACAAAACCACAACCAATCAAAATGCACCCAAGGCTCAGGAAACACTGAGGAAAATAGGGTGGAAAGATTTTAAGAGCCAGAAGATCAGAGAGTTTGCTGTGAGATCGTGTCTTCCGGTAATGTCAGATACTACACCCACAAAGTGTCCCCAACATGACTGCCCTAAGATGAGCTGAACAAAGACAGTGTCAATGGACATGCCAAAGTGGATTGGGAAAGCCCACTAGGCCTCAGCCGTACGCAAAGAACTACAAACAACTAATGGATGCTAACAACAGGAGAAATAGTTTTCCTCAGGGAAGAGCATACCACTGGTTATCCGGATACCAAATGGTTATCCCTGAAAAAAACACATGCAAGTAGCATTGTACAGATTGAGCAGATTGTATTTAGGGATGTATACGCATATACATCATATACATAATTGCATTGAGCAACAATGAAAAAAGAGAGCATGAATTTGAAGGAGAGCAAGGAAGGGTGTGGAGGTGGGTGTGGAGGAATGAAAAGGAAGGAGGGAATGATGTAATCAAAGACATAATTAAAAACTTGCCTTCGTAAAACATAAATGATTCTTGTGTTTAGATTTGGGTCTGATTCCCAAGGTTCTCATGATGGGTCTGAAAATATTCCAAAGTCTCAAGCATTTTGGGTAAGGCATACCCAACTGTTAATGACTGGATGGACACTGGAGGGAGAAGGAAGATGAATGGCAATTCATTCTTTCATTCATTCATTTATTCAATTACTCAGCAAATACCTATTAAATACCTGTAACGCAACAGACACCATTCTTGGCCGTAGGAACACAACAGTCCCTGTTCTCAGTGGATAAGACAGTCTTTGTTCTCAGTGGAACTTAATCATTAGTCTGGTGAGGCAGATAAGAAAAAAAGTGCATGTCATAATTTCAACAGACAAAGAAAGAGGGCTCCCTGGTGCATAGAGGCAGAGACTGAGGGAATTGTCAGAAGGCTGTACACATAAGGCGGCCACAGTGTATAATGTGAGTGGATGAGGAAGCGACCAAGTCCAGAGCTGATGAAGAGCCCTGAGGAAACAGTGTATAACTACAAATACACGGCAAGTAAGAGGCGTCTGAAACTTCCTCTCCCGATTCCAAAACACTTGACTGGAGAAGAAGGAGCAAGGGTCGTCACCCAAGGATGAGGCGAGAGGGGGAGAAACGGGCATGGCCTTTGCACATCACAAACACCAGCACAATACAAATGCTGGGTTCAGGGTGAGGAGAACACCTAGAGGTCTCTGGTGCGTACAAGTTTTAGGAGCTAATTGCTGTTTAGTTAGGAAGGATGAAAGTTAAGAAAGCAATAAAATCTGTGTAAAGAGATCAGGCAAGAAAGATTGAAATTTGGTCAGGTTAATAACGGATAGTGAGGACGGCCATAAATTCGGATCGTGTTTTGTAGATATGGCTGGCAGGATTTATTAAGGAGTTTATTAGAGATGTGAGAAAGAAGAGAGGTCTTAAAACTACAAGTTTCCTGAGAGACTTGACGAAATGAGTCACGGAAGGTTCTGGAAGAAGTAGGCGTGGACCCGCACTTCAGAGTTAAGCGCGCAGGTAGGGCTGGGATTAGGTAGGAAGTTGATGCAGCATGAGGAACGGAAGAGGATGGACAGTTTAAATGGGGACCACGCCCTCTAGGTGCTGGCTCTGCAACCCTTGGTTCCCTTGGTAATTTCTGGAGCAATTTAGGAGGTGTAGCCTGGCTGGTGGAGATGTGTCATTAGGAATGGGCTGTGGGAGTTTTATAGCTTCACCCTGCTTCCAGTTCTCACTTTTTCTGCCTCAGAAATGGGGGATGTTGTCTTCCGGCTGCCTCGAGCCATCATGCTAGCCTGTTGTTATACACTTCCATGTCATGAGTATCTCTGACTCCTCTAGAACCATAAGATGAATAAACTTTTCCTTCTATAAGCTGTCTTGGTCACCGCCTTAGTCAGCGTTACTATTGCTGCTATGAAACACCATGGCTAAAGCAACTTGGAGAGAAAAGGGTTTATGCTGCTTACAACTCTATATCATCATAGCCATCACTGAAGGAAGTCAGGGCAGGGATCGGGAGGCAGGAGCGCATGCAGAGGCCATGGAGGGGTGCTGCTTACTGGCTTACTCCCTATAGCTTGCTCAGCCTGCTTTCTTATAGAACTCAGGACCACCAGCCCAGGAGTGGTTCTACCCACAATGGGCTGGGCTCTACCCGATCAATCACTAATTAGGAAAAAGCCCACCTGGCTTGCCTACGGCCTGATTTTATAGAGGCATTTTATCAATTGAGGTTCCCTTCTCTATGTTGACCTTAGTTTGCTGACATAACACTAGCCAACACAGCCATGATATTTTATCAAAACAACATAAAAGTAACTCGTCCAGAGATAAAGGACAGACATGTAAATGTGGGAGTCACCAACTATTGGATGGTGCTCTCCCCCAAATCCATCCATTGGTTCCATGTTTCTATGAAGCAACCACAGAGAATGGGCAAGTGTCTGCTAGAATATCACTTGATATTATTTATTCATTTATTGAGATGGGGTTACATGTACACCAAGCTGGCCTCAAGCTCCCTAAGTAGCTGACAATGACCTTGAACTCCTGATCCTCCAGCTTCCAGTGGCTGGGATTTCAGGCCTCAGCCACTCTGACTGGCTCACTCAGGATTATTTTTGGTGGAGTCTTGTTATTTCAGAGGTAGCGGGAGATGGTTGGACAGGATTCTTCTTTCTTGTGTGTGTGCTAGGGGGTAATGAGGAGAGGGGCAGTG
Source organism: Uromys caudimaculatus (assembly GCA_028551405.1). Classification (NCBI taxonomy): domain Eukaryota; kingdom Metazoa; phylum Chordata; class Mammalia; order Rodentia; family Muridae; genus Uromys; species Uromys caudimaculatus. Next base: position 93,721,250 of record CM052709.1, on the reverse strand, counting down.
AGCATGATATAAAGTGAGTAAGAAAAAATAAAACTTTAAACATTTTTTGATATTGTATTTACATTTCAAATGTTTTCCCCTTTCCAGGTCTTCCCTTTGGAAACCCCCTATCCCCTCCCCCCCTCCCCGCCTCTATGAGGGTATTCCCCCACCCACCCACTCCTGTCTTCCCTCCCTAGCATTCCCCTATACTGGGGCATCTAACACCCTCAGGTCCAAGGGTCTCTCCTCCCACTGATGGCCAACAAGGCCCTCCTCTGCCACATATGTGGCCAGCACTACGGGACCCTCCATATGCATTTTTTGGTTGGCGGTCCAGTCTCTGGGAACACCGGGGAGCCTGACCAGTTGACACTGTTGCTCCCTCCCCATGGGGCTGCAAACTCCCTCAGCTCCTTCAGTCCCTTCTCCAACTCCTCCATCTGGGACCCCACGCTCAGTCCAACAGTTGATGTGAATTGAATCTTGGGTGTTCCGAACTTTTGGGTTAATATCCACTTATCAGTGAGTACATACCCTGTTCGTTCTTTTGTGACTGAGTTACCTCGCTCAGGATGATATTTTCAAGTTCCATCCATTTGCCTGCAAATTTCATGAAGTCATTGTTTTTAATAACTGAGTAGTATTCCATTGTGTAAATGGACCACATTTTCTGTATCCATTCCTCTGCTGAGGGACATGTGGATTGTTTCCAGCTTCTGGCTATTATAAATATGGCTGCTATGAACATAGTGGAGCATGTGTCTTTATTACATGTTGGAGCATCTTCTGGGTATATGCCAAGGAGTGGTATAGCTGGGTCCTCAAGTAGTAGTATGTCCATTTTTCTGAGGATCCGCCAAACTGATTTCCAGAGTGGTTGTACCAGCTTGCAAGCCTGCCAGCAATGGAGGAGTATTCCTCTTTCTCCACATCCTTGCCAGCATCTGTAATGGGGAAGAGAGCTAAACAGAGAATTCTCAACTGAGGAAACTCGAAGGGCTGAGAAGCGCCTAAAGAAATGCTCAACATCCTTAGTCATCAGGGAAATGCAAATCAAAACAACCCTAAAATTCCACCTCACACCAGTCAGAATGGCTAAGATCAAAAACTCAGGATTCTTCTTTAAAACTCTAGAATAAGGTAGGAGGTGAGGGGCAGAGTGGACAGCCTCTCTCTCCTGAGCAGATGCAACAGCTCTGCTCTCAGACTGCTCTGTGAGGATTCCTTCTCATTACACATCATAGACGCTTGTTATTTTTCTGAGAAACTACAGAATATACAAAAGGATAAAAATAAAAAACATTTTAAAATATTCGTAGCCCTTCAATTAAAGTCTTGACTTGATCCTTAAATATTAACAAAGCTATGGAGGCAATAGTTTAAAAATACATTTAAGACAATTTAATGCCATAGCTGGTGAACATCTAAAAATCACAACCCACAGGAAGAAATTCAGAAATATTTCTAATACAATTGTTATCTTAAATAATTACTGAAGCTTATAAAATAATATTTCAATACTATTAATTTGGATTTATTTTACCTCTGTTCCCTTGGGGTTTTTTGTTTGTTTGTTTGTTTTTTGGGTTTTTTTGCTTTTGGTTTTGTTGGCTTTTTTGAAGGCATGTTGGTGTGATGTGTGTGTGTGTGTGTGTGTGTGTGTGTGTGTGTGTGTGTGTGTGTGACATAAGTGTTTGAGAGTGATAAATATGCTCCTTGAGGGATGAATTTTAATGCACATCATTATGCCAAATAATTTATCATGTGTGAAAACTGGTCTCCACATTTAATTGCTGGCATTTGGGGCTGTGACTCTCTTGGGCATAAGGCATGCATGGTGTTAGAGGCTATTCTTTTCTTTGTTTTGGTTTGTTTGGGTATACCAATCAGACTGATCACCGGGTCCCCAATGGAGGAGTTAGTGAAAGGACTGCAGGAGACAAAGGGATTTGCAACCCCACAGGAAGAACAACAATACCAACCAACCAGACCCCCCAGTTCTTCCAGGGACTAAACCACCAACCAAGAAGTACACATGGAGGAACACATAGCTCTAACAACATATGTGGCAAAGGATGGCCTTGTTGGGCATCAATGGGAGAAGAGGCCCTTGGTCCCATGAAGGTTTGGTGTCCCAGTGTAGGGGAATTTGAAGGCAGGGAGGCGGGAGTGGGTAGGTAGGTAGGGGCACACCCTCATAGAAGCAGGGGGAGGGGGATGGGATGGGGGTTCATGGGGGGGAATCGGGAAAGGGGAAACACTTGAAATGTAAATAAAGAAAATATCCAATTTAAAAAGAAAGAGAGAAAGACTGTTACTCCACAGGAAGGAATAGGGCACAGGGGGCAGTGAGCACAGCTGTGGCAAAAGGTGACTAGGTGTAGCCAAGACCGGTCTTAAACAAGCCAGGCTTCTCTCTCCTTTGTATAAATTAATGACTTAATCAAGATAAAATGCTTAAAATGTGTCACATGTTTCTGGAGTCAGATTAACTCGTATCGGTTCATTGAAAACAGTCAGTTATTACTATGGCTAGTTATGTATAATGTTTACCTTACAGTTTTAATAGTATTTAAAATAAAATATTGCCCAAAATATTGATATTTTTTATCATATTTTCCAAACTATTTCCCTCTTTTCTCTGTAGGCTGTCACGTCTCTATTGTTTACTTATCTTTTATTTATTATTTGTAAGTATTTATTAGGGATTATACCCAGACTCGTGTGTGTGCTAGACCAACATTCTTCCAATGAGCTACATATAATTTTTCAATCACAAAAAAGATGTACCCATTGGAGGAAATTAGAAAATAGAGTTGATTCTTAAAACCTTATAGAAGATGGGGAGGTATGAACTTAATCGTGACTCATAACATAGAAACATTTAGAAAAGGCATTCCAGAGACACTTTCATAGTCCAGCGATTGCCTCAGGACTTCATTTCCTTCCTGCTGTCCGTAAGATATCATGAGGAAAACATCATACAGGTTGATTGTGGTCCCAGTTCCACAGAGATAGATGCCCTCGGGTGGGAAAGGCATGCCTGCAGAAGCAGAAAGCAGCCTGGTCACATTGTATCCTCATTCTGTCAGCAAGAAGAGAACAGGTCCTGGGGCCTGCTGTAAGACTACAAAGCCTGCCTCCAGCGAGCCTCCAGCAAGACTCCACTAATGGCACCCAAGTAGGACCAAATGTCCAGACACATGGCCTATGGGGGACATTTTGTATTGAAATCACATCTCCTGTGCACAAAGCTCTGGATTCAACTCCTAGCACCCCATGAAGATAAAAGTTCATTTTCTAGTATGCAAGTAGCTGGGACTCACAGGTCCACTGTTTAAGATTTATTTTCTTTTGAAATGAATGCACGTTTCGCTGTGCCTCTAAAAGTTGCTGTCAGGCTTTTCTCCTCTATGACTAACTCAGCCCCAGGGTGAACTATAGCTAATTAGTTAGAAACAAGTGCTTTTTAATTTCATTTGAAAAATATCCCAAGGAGGAGAGTCCCAGTTGGCATGAATGATCTGTTACTAAACTCCCTTCCTGTTCTTTATAGCTCTACTGCAAGGAAATGCTTCATTACGGTTTCATTCAAATCTCTTAAGCCCTAACTTAGCCCCATTTCTTCTCTTGGGATCAGTTGTTCGTGAATCCTTTGCTTTTGCGCCTGGCAGTCAAGGTGCATGACTTCCGGTCCAGACTGGCCTTTTCCTTGTCTGATGGCTGTAATCCCCCATCTTTATTTATTTGGGAATGACAATTACATTCATGCAGCGTTCGGTCACAAAATTTCCTTGTACGGTCAGTTTCTAGAATGATTATCACAAGTTACCCTACTTTTATTGCATGAATTTGTAAAACTGGGGGGGGGGGAGGTTACAGCTCAGTCGCAAAGCATGAATGTGGTAAGTTACAAGAGCTACTTAGTGATATGGGAAGAGAAGAGAGGTCAGCTGTATAGAACTTGCCTGGCACGGGTGAGGGCCCTAGGTCAGATTCTCAGCGCTATAATAAAAAGTCAAGCCTTGTAAAATTACATAAGGGAATCTCTAACACATCCATAGGACAAAAGAATAAAAATATAAAAATGCATAAACCAATTATATAAGTATCCTCTTGCTGCCTTGACTTACCTTTTCTGCATCCATTTTTATCTGTGTACATTTTCACATTTACCTAATCATTGCGTTGTTAGCTTATGAATTTCCCTTCATGACTCAGGCCTTATTTCCTATATTTGTATTGCCCCAGAAGAAATGGACATGCACAAAGTCATTCACGTGGCAAAGTCACAAAAGACGTTTCCAGTGTCTTCAAAAGGAAGCTGTGTCTTTAGCCCTAATAGGTGCTTTTTGTCCTCCCCAAAAGTTACACTGAAAGCAACGTCCTGAGTCTCATCCCTGGTCCATTGTGTTCAGCCTCTGGCTTCCCAGTCGACTCGAAGCTTGTCCTCGCTCTAGGCTTGGCGTCCTTCTCAGAGAAACCACATTCTTCCTCCCCGAAAGCTGAGTTAACTTCAATGACTTATCTTACATTTTCCACTTTAATGACATTTCATTGCATCAAAGGACCCTCTGGGCACCCGATAACATTGAGAATATATTATGACCACGGCAGCTTTATTTCCATTGTGAGTAGACAGGGCACGTAGACCACAGCATTTGTAAATGTAAACCCTGCTTCTGAACTCCTTTTCCTTCTCCACTTTCCTCAAGGAAGAGGCTGAAAGTGAGACCTTCATTTTTATGAAGATCATCAAATCAGCATACCTTGTGTTTTCTGCTGGGAATTTGGAGCCTTATTTACCTATTTAAGTTATCAAGAGACAAAATATCAAATGACTTCACTGGTCATGTGATGTTTGAAGTCAACTTAGAACTGATTGCTCAGAAAACTGAGTATTCTGTGTTAAGCAGTAAAGCCCCAGCCTGGGAAGGCAACTGTCTCAGGGAAATCCTGGATTCCAGCCAAGGAGACAAGCAGAAGTTAAAAGTGGAGGGAAAAAAACCCTTCAATCATCAAATTCCACAGATGACTCAAAGCCAGAAAGGAAAACCAATCTCACTTGAGTCGAGAAACTCACTGGCATCAATGGGAAATAGCATGTACCAGTCCACCATTATCCAGTTTTGAATTTTCAGATTGCAGTTACCCTCAGTAAACACCATCCTAAAATACTAGGGACCAAAAGATCTGTAAGTTTTACTGCAGAACACTCTGTTTTATCATGCGATTGTTAATCTCTGGGTTATCAGAGCTCTGAGTATGAGGGGAAAGTGTAGTTGGACTTGACACTAGCTGTGGTTTCAGGGCTCATCTGCAGACTTAGAACACATCCCTGAAGATAAGTTGGGTTGCAAATGTATAGTGGTAAACACTGTAGCAGTTTTGGCATTCTGTGTTGCTTATAGTTGCTAGCAGTCAATATTTCCTGGTGGTCAGGATCCAAGAGTCTTTCCATTTGAAGGGTCTGGTCCTAGTATTTTTCCAAGACAAAAGCCAAGCTGTTGGCTTGACCACTCTGATTCTCCTCTCTCCTCTCCTCTTCCGCCCCTCCCCTCCTCTCTTCTGTTGTTCTCTTTTCTTTCATGTGTGTATGTGTGTGTGTGCGCATGTGCATGTGTGTGAGTGCTTACGTGAACACATGTGTAGTATTTGCAGGTATTTGCTCATACGTATAAAGCCAGAGTTTGATGCCCACGTCTTCCTCGATGGCTTTCTACCTTATTTTTTGAGACAGGGATTCTAAGACAGTTACTTCCATGGTCAATTTGAAAGAACTTAGAATCACCTAGGAAAAGAGTCTCAATAAAGGATATCAGATTGGTATGTGAAAATTGTCTTGGTCATGTTAATTGATCTTGAAAGACTCTATCTAATACAGGTGGCACCATTCCCAGGGTTTTGGGGCCTGGAGTAAGAGTGGATCGTGTAAGGGTGGGGTGTGTGGGCTCAGTATAGACAGGTGTGCTATCACCACCCTCTGCTCTTGACTATGGGTGTGGCTACTTCAAGCTCCTGCCTTCCCTTCCCTGCACAAATGATCTATAACTTAGAATCGTCAGCCAAACACAACCTTTCTCACTTACATTTCTTTTTGTCAGGGTGTTTTTATCACAGCAACAAAAGTAAAACCAGGACACTATCTCCCTGAACCTGGACCTCACTGACTTACACAGACACCCTGGCCAACAAGCCCTAAGGACTCTCCTGTCTCCACAGCCCCAGGAACATTGTTCTGTGTTGGTTCTGGAGTTGGAACTCTGCCCTTCATGCCTGCATGGCAATCACGTGACTGATGGGACCCCCCTCCCTCGCCAGCTCCATGGATTCTTGACTACAGCTGCACAGGATATATGTCTAAACTTACCTGGGTGGATAGGAAGGAGGCTGTGGGCACGAGGGCTTCTTCACAGACTTCTCCACACTATGGCTTCCCGAGTAATGCGATACTACAGGAAAGAGACCAAATGGCATCTTTTACAATGTAATTTCATACAATTACTTTTACAAAATCCTTCAAGTTACAAACATCAATTTTGGCATAATGAAAAAATGCCCCATACAGAGTAAAACTACCCAGACCCCCGATGCAGGCTTAAACCTTGACTACACATCCTACACGTTGACTGCCCTATTTGGAGGTGGATTTATTGAAATTAAGAAGGGGAAAGCTCAATGCAAATTTATGAACAAAAGCTTCCCAGTGTTAGGAATTTGGAATTAGAGGTAATAAAATTTTAGGGGCTGGCCAACCAGGGCAGGTAAACGGGGTTATCTGTGTGAAAGAAAATGGACAGCATAAAGCAGGTGCCAAACTCTGTGAAAGGCCCAGGGGTAGCCAGGGCAGACTTCTCAAGACATACCGAGCTTGCTGTGATGGTCCATCCCAGCACCATAAAATCTGCCAAAGACATCTAAATGGACGGATGTAGTAAATATAACCGTGCCCAGTAAAACTCCAATTATGGACACCGACATTTAGCTTTTATATCATTGTAATGCAAAACAGATCACATTAACTAGGCCTCTGGGCCAACCTCTGGGTTCCTGTGGTACAGTGAATGGGTTGGCTAACACTTTGGGGCCTAATTGAGATGCAAGTTACAGGGCAGTCATGAAGGTTAGTGTTGACTCTCAACTTGACAGGTTTTCGATAATGTAGGAGACCCACCACAGGTACATCTGTAGGGACGATCTTGTCCCTGAACCTATAGAGAAGGGCTGTCTCGATTAAGTTAATTGATGTGAGAAGACAAATCTGAACCATGGGCTAGATGGTTCCCTGGACAGGGAACCTTGACTGTATAAGACAGAGAAAGTGTGTGAGCACACGTATGTGTTCATTGATTTCTACTTCCTGTGATAAAGCAAGCTCACAGTTCCTGCCCTTTGAGCACAATGGACTGTGTCACTGAGCTGTGAGCCAAGAACCCTCTCTTCCTCCTTTGGTTGCTTGTATCTGGTGTTTAGTCACAGCAACAGGAAAAATAGCTACGTTAGCACTGGTGTTGTGTAACGTAAGCTTTAACAGGCTCACTGTGTCCCGTTCCTTATCAAGGAAGCAAACCTCAAGACAAGATCTAAATGCATCTCAGGCAACTTCAGCCTCCTGAGGTTTTAATTAGCAGACCTTGACAAAGTAGGACAAGACTGGGCAAGGGAAAAAACTCCACTAAATTTTATCTTATATCGCTGGAGATCAAACCCGAGACTAGTGTGTGCTCCAGTAGATCTCCACCAGGTCGCTAGATCCAGCCTTCGGGTTTTATTTTTATTCATTCATTCATTTATTTATTTTTAGATAGGGTCTCACAACTTATCCTAGGCTGACATTAAACTTGATACCCTACTGCCCCTGCCTCCCAGCTGCTGGGAATACAGGAATGTGCCACATGGCAGGCACTCATATTTTTTAAACAAAAATTTGAGTGTTTTGGTTTTGTTATATTTTTCATGTAGCCCTAAATAGCTAGAACTCCTGGTCCCCCTATATCTATCTGAATGCTGGGGTTACAGGTCTAGGCTGCTACATACAACTTGAGGGGTTTTGGTTTTTTGTTTGTTTGGGTTATTTTGGTTTGTTTTTTAATGCTTCGAAGATATTTTATTCAATCAAATCTGATGAAAACATTTTTCCATCTTCAACACCAAACAAATTGTCATAATTAGGAAGATGTCTGTGATTCAATACAAAGCAAAGAAAATCAGAAGGATTTGAGAGTAAGAATATACCTTGAGGGGCTGGAGAAATGGCTCAGAAGTTAAGAGCGCTGACTGCTCTTCCAGAAGTCCTGAGTTCAATTCCCAGCAACCACATGTTGGCTCACAACCATCTGTAATGGGATCTGATGCCCTCTTAGGTATGTCTGAAGACAGCTACAGTATACTCATATAAAATAATAAATCAGGAGGAGGAGGAGGAGGAAGAGGAGGAGGAGGAGGAGGAGGAGGAGGAGGAGGAGGAGGAGGAGGAGGAGGAGAAGAAGAAGAAGAAGAAGAAGAAGAAGAAGAAGAAGAAGAAGAAGAAGAAGAAGAAGAAGAAGAAGAAGAAACAACCTTGAAGAGACCTGACTTTTGAGACCAGCATGCTTCTCCAATAGACTCTGGTTCATGTAGCTAAGCTACCTTAGAGAAAACAAAGTCACAAAAGTAAGGCCCATGCAATGACCTTCAAAGACATTGGGCTACCTTTGATGGAGGTGAAGGTGGTACCTGGTACCACTTTTGCTCCATTGAATTTTATTGCAGTTTTTAAAAGGGAAGAAATGAAGAGGGGAAAGTATTATGTCCATTATTTGTGTTTTACAAACTGAAAATAGTAACTTAGATTATTACTTTAAGAGCATAGAGAGCACAAGCCCGCCCCCTATCTGGTAGCATTGTCCTGTTCTGCTACTGCAGGATGCTGTCTTCCTAACTATTGATGGCTGCCAACATACAAGCTCCTCTGGGTGATTCAGCTGTAAACATTCCAGAACTGGCCCAGTCACCCATAATAGGCGCTGTGCATCTCTTGGCCCATGTTCCTTCCTTTCTTCCCTCCATTCAGACATCTACTGTTGAGTTTCAGCTCTGGGCTTAGTTGATAAGCTTATTCTTAAGAACTTACAGATTTGAACAAGGAAATGGCATGGAAACACAGTAACTGTTAAGGAACAATACAAAAAGCACATGATTGAATGGGGTAGTGGGTGCCAGGGACAGCAGTTGTTTGAGCGTTCAGAGAGAGGATGATGAACGAGCATCCTTAGATGTAGTTTAGGGAGTGAGGCAACTTAGGCTGAACTCTAAAGAATAAACCAGAGTGAAGGCAAACCAGCACTGTTCTTGCTGAGGTGTAGAGTTAAGTTCTGGTGGCACTCAGCCCTCCTTCCACTTATGAGTGGGGACCTTGCTCTGAGTGCAAATATGACCTAACCCCAGCAAGAGACACAACCCTGTACCAGAATCAGGTTTCCTTGGTGGTAGAGGGTAGGATATTCAAGTTTTCTGTTTTTGGGTAGAGTCTTATATAGCCCAGTATAGCCTCCAAATCCCTATGTAACATAGAATGAACTTACACTCATAAGTACGAAATTACAGGCATGTGCTGTTATGTTCACTGTTTTTCTATGCAGTGCTGAGGGAGAAATGCTAGTATACCAGGCAAGCATTCTGCTGTACCAAGCCCAATCTTTGTTACTCTGAAATGTAAGGAGTACTCAGTAGCAAGCACTACCCTCTGTGAATTAATAAATATAATAATATGTGTTATATATATATATATATATATATATATGCATGTACATATGATTGATTCATTTCAAATTCTGTGTCATCAGCAACAAATTGGACAATTGACCCACAGTCACTCCAATTGGTCTCTGTCACTAATCAAAAAAGAAAATGCATTGTAGATGGCTGTGTCACCTCCTTGGTACAGACCATCTGTGACCCTGTGTGAACAATGGGAATCTAGATCACACTCCTCACTCCCAACAGCCCAGTACTACATCTTCAAGAAAGGTGCATGTCACCAAGGACAACAGTCTCCTGTCATAAAATGGTGTGTGCCCTTTGTCTTTCCAAGAGTGGCTTTGATTGGAGAGGTAATCACAATGCCCTGGAGAAACTCCACCCTTCATTCATTAATTTCTCTTTGATCAAGGAACACTCTGCTCGCTAAGTCACAGCTTCACTCTTCCCTGTGGAGCGCAGTGTGTTAGAAAGAAGGGAACATCGTGGGAAGTACCACCATCCAACCTGAACTACCAACAAGCCGACGGAGAACTAACAAAAGTTGGTGTGTTTTATAATGTGGGAGCTGGTGTGACGTACAGCACAGGGGCACCTGGATGTCACCACTGCATGTGGCACACACTGCCTTCCCACAAAAGCCGAGGAGGCTGCCAACCCCAAGGTCTCCTTTTCATTCTTCTTTTCTCCTGTGTTCTGACCTCTAGGAAATTAGATCTGATAATATTTAGGACATTTCTCCCGACATCATAGTTTCAAACTGATTTGGATGAGAGAATGGTTATGATTTAAAGGTTTCTACGCCATGGATGCTGTACTGCCTAGTCATAGCTGAGTCAAGAAGGAATCCTCCACAGGAAGGAGAGACTTCTCCACCAGTACAAGACATATAGAGTAAACATGGCACTGCATAGCAAATAGAACAAGGCAAATGCATTTCCTGCCTTCTCGGCAATGCCTATGCTGAGTGGGAATCATGTAAATCAAACAGGAATCTCAGCTTAGGAGCAATGACCAATACATGAATATGCAGCAAGTTATTTCCATGAAATGCACAGGCAATCTGGTTTAAAGATAGGGATTATGAATGACAGCCTATCTGGGGCAGGACTAGGGAAGTTGGGGTTCCTTTTCAATTCCAGGCAGGAACGAGTCTCAACTCTGTTATGATTTCAATATGAAAATTCCTTGATAGGCGCTTGTCTTTGCATACTTGCTCCCCAGGTGGGAGAGTTGTTTGGCGAGGGTCTGTGTTGGGGCTTGAACGTGAAACATCCTCCACAGATGTGTGTATTTGAACACTTGCTTCCCAACTGGTGGTGGTGGTGGTAGCGAAGATGGTGGAAGCTTTAGAAGGTGGAGCCTTGCTGGAGGAAGTGGGTCGCTGGAGCAATATTGTGGGGCAGGCATGTTTCTGGCCAGAGTCAGTCTGTCTCTTTGTCTCTGTCTCTGTCTCTGTTTCTGTCTCTCTCTCTCTCTGTCTCTCTCTCTCTCTCTGTCTCTCTCTCTCTCTCTGTCTCTCTCTCTGTCTCTCTCTCTGTCTCTCTCTCTCTCTTCCTCTTTCCCTCTACTTCCTGAACCCTTGGGATGGGAGCAAGGTGTCTCAAGCCCTGTAACAGAGATGTCTTGTGGAGTCACCAGACAGCATGCCTTTTCTACTATGGTGGGCTCTATCCTCTCAAACCATAAGCCAGAATAAATCCTCTCTTCCCTATCTCAGTTTGCTTCCTGGCAGGCATTTTTTTTTTTTCAGAAATGAGAGCAATCAATACACTTTTTAATAAACATTTATTTTTTACTAAATAGCAAACCCAAAACAATAAGCTAAAATTTGAAAGGACTTGCTATGAAAATGTTGCTTAGAAATTGGGTCAGTGAATAGGAGGCTTGGGTAGGGTATGGGGTGTGTGTGGGGTGTGTGTGTGTGTGTGTGTGTGCATGTGCATGTGTGTGATGTGTGTGTGTGTGTGTGTGTGTGTGTGTGTGTGTGTGTGTGTGTGTGTGTGTGTGTGTGTTGGAAACCCATGCTCTGCTACCAGAAGAAGCCCAGACTTGCTCCCAAGTGACTCTCTTGGTCTGGGCTGAAGCCCCATATGAACCCACCCATTAATACGGATGCTGTTACACAGTGTGGGCAGAAGAGAGTTTAGTGTCTTAGGCTGGATTATCTAAGGCAATTCCTAAGAGCAGAGTCCAGGAAGGGGACACATGAGAAATAATGGAATAAATATCAGTTTAGCATTGTACTGTTGAGTTGGTTGCTGCCCTGGCACCAGAGGATAACCCACTGGAGACTCAGATGGATCCATTCACAGAGCAACTCCAAATGAGTCTATCCACACATGTGAGTCTGCGTGTTCTACATTAGAGCCCACTGATACAGAGGTTTTGACTATAATATTGATCTTTCTTAGCCCCTTTGTGCCTGGCCTGGGATCCTCAGGCGCTGGGTGTTCAACAGTTACCTAAACTCAAACTGAGACAGTGGCTCTGAGGTTGTCATCCATGTCAATGAGGATTAAAGACACAGGCATTCATAGGAGGATGCGGAGCAGAAATAAACCTCATTATGAAAGGTTATAGAAAGATAAGGAGTGGAGGAAAATGAGAAAAACTCTCAAGAATGGGAGGAGTTTCTAAAAGCAGGAAAAGTTATCAAGCTTCCTCGTGGGGTTTGTCCAGGGCTAAGGCAGACCCCTGACCAAAGCCATTGTATAAGATTATTTAGCTCTCTGGGCTCTCATAGGCTGAGCCAATGGAAGGCTCCATGTTTTGTGCATGCCATGGTAGTCTAGCCTTGTGGATGATCGTGTACTCTTTCTGTACCACTCTTGACACTCTCGATGCTCTGCCAGCTGCTAGCCACAAGCTGGAGCTGCCCCCTCTGACCTTGCAAGCGTCTTCCAGTGCATTGACATTGCCTTTGTTCTTACATAGGCTTGTGTCTGTGGGATGGGGTGGGGTGGACTCCAGGAGTTAGTGAAGCTTTTTTAGAAACTGTCTTTGCTTAATTTATTAACATTATTAGCCTGTTTGAAGCAAGGATGTGTAAAAACACAGTGAAGCTGTCTCATTTCTCAAGGCCTTGGGCTGGTCTCTGTCTCTGGCCTAGAGTTCCACCCTTCCTCCTAACTGGTTGATTTGGCTAGCTGACACCCAGGTATTATTTCTTGTACTCCTCTTCCTCAATGCTCCAGACTTTGCCCTGTGAACCCTTCATCTTCCCTTTAACCCTGGCTGCTGTTCTCACAAACTACATGTGGGTGACCTGCAGGTTTGACCTTGAGCCCCTTCCCCAGCTTCCTGCTTCACTCTTAACTATTGTTCTAAGTCTGCTCCAGGAAGTGTTGTGTCTCATGAACTTCCTGCCAATTGTCCCAAATTGATAGAAGTGCTACAACTTCAGAGGAAGTTCTAATAAAGAAAAACAGATGTGGAAGGCACAAAAGGCCAACCATTGAAGCACATACAGGAACTACCCACTGTACCTGGCATTGATATCAAAGGTGGACAGTGTGGGTAGGTGCAGGGGTCTGCTCATGCCATATTGAGTTCACTACCACAGAATTCACCACTTGGGGCCACTTTAAAGATGTCTTATGAATTCCTTGAATTCTGTGAACTTCCCACTCCCAACCCATTACCCTACATAAATTTTTAAGCATTAGATCTCACTCCTTCCTACTAGTCTCCTTTCTTGAAGAGACTGAGTCACAGACCATGGTGCAGCCTCGAGTTCATTTCCATGCTATTCTTGTGTTGCCAGAGTCAAGGAGATTAACCTTCTGGAATCCAAACTTTCCAGCTCACTGGAGTTTTGAGTTGAAGAATGGATGAGGCACCACTAGGAGCAATGACAACTTGGCAACCTTTTATCTTATTCACTCTTAGTATCTTGGTTCCTGAACACAGGACTTCGTGCCATTGGAGACACAGCACTGTCTATCAGAGGTGGGCATAGTGTGAGTAGTGAGGTCATGTGAGCCTCTATAAACATTGATGCTGTCTCAAAGACAGGGTCAGGTCTATGGTACTAGATTGGTTTCTATAAGAATGGACTTATGAGGGAGCCTGGTTCCTCCTCTGAATTCTTCCATTCAGATATCATCTTTATGATTTCAAAGGCAACAAGGCCTTCACCAAAACCATGTACAAGCCAGTTTACAGTGTGACCTAAATAACCGCCTTTACTATCAAATCACAAAACTGATCGACATGCACAGAGTCTCCTGACCATCTTGAAAGGCAACCTGCTCTACCTTGAGCTGCTGTGTATCAGTGGAGAAGTCTTCATCACCCCAAAGAGATAAAGGTGCCTTTCCCTTACCAGGAAACAGCCTGGAGTTCTCTGACCTTCAACTACAAAGAATGAGTTCTACCAACAATGTGTGCTTACTTTTAAAAGTGGACCATGACTTAGTTGAGCCTCCAGATGAGACTGTAGCTTGGCCTACACTCCAATTATACCTGTAATATATAGACAGAGAATGCTGTCATGGACCCTGCTCAATGACACTGACATGGTATATGGGCATGACAATGTCTGAGATAATCAATTTATAAGGAGGACGTGTCTGCCCTGGCTTCAGGTTTCAGAGGTCTGTACCATTGCTGCTTAGTCCCATGGGAAGTCAGAATATCAAAATAAAGAGCATGTGTTCGCCTGGTGGCAGCCAGGAAAGTAAGAAACAGAGAAAGTGGGGCTTTAATATCATCCATAAGGGCACACCCTTCAACCTACCTTCCTTCCACCAGGCAATACCTTGTTAAGGTTCCACCAACAGGAAGCACTACAGGCTAGCAAGCCTTGAACTTGGGGCCTTGGAGAGACACTTTCTCAAGCCAAAGCACTATCATTTTGAACCTTCAGCTTCATGGTAATTTATTTGGCTATGACTCCTAAATCCCTGTTGACTCAGTATCTCTCTGCTCCTTCCTTCATTCCCTCTGAGCCCATGGGCCGTTTTTCTGTTTCCCATGAATCAGCAATGTGCTTACTCAACATGAACCTTTGGAGAACTCTTGTCTCATGTCCCCAGATGTTCTTCCCCAGCTGTGCTGTTGGGTTTGGGTTTGCACCTACTCCTTGTTCTCACACAAGTGTCATTCCAATGGTCTCTTGCCACACATCTACACCTCCACCCCCATCTTATTCCACGGCTCTTTCACATGTATCACTGCCCGCTTTACCACATTTTTAAATTCTTCCTCTTGCTCATTGTATGTTTGTTTGTTTGGTTGGTTGGTTTTGTTTTCTCTGACTGGAACTATCACTCGACCAGTATGAGAGTTTTGTCTATTTTGTTCATTTCTGTTGAAAAAAATTGTTCCCTGCTATAATAAAATACCACAGACCAAGTAACCTCTGATGAACAGAAATTTATTTCTTATCATTCTGGAGACTTAAAAGATCCATGACTGAGAAGCAGCATCTTCAAAGGATCTCCATCCCATGGCAGAAGGTAAGAGAGAGAGATCAAGGACCTAAACCACATTTTCAAATCCCTTTATAATGGGCTCCAATCCATTTGGGGTGGCCCTCCCATCACTCAGGAGGCAGATGTAGGCAGATCTTTGTGAGTTCAAGTCCGGGGGAGACAGGCAGGGCTGCATAGTGAGACTGTCTCAAAAGAAAAAAAGTGAGATATAGAACTGAACAAAGAATTCTCAAAGGGGGGAAAAAAAACCCTAATGGCTAAGAAATATTTTTAAGAATATTCACTATTGAATCCAGAAATGGTGCCATACCACCTTTAAATCCAGTACTCTGTAGGCAGAGGCAGGTGGATCTCTGTGAGTTTGAGGCCATTCTAATCTAGATAATGAGTTCTAGGATAGTTGGGGCTACATAGAAAGATCCTGTCTCAAAACATTATTTTTCTAAATGTTCACGATCCATAGCTATGAGAAAAATGCAAATTAAAACTACTTTGGGATTTCATCTCATGTCACTCAGAATGGCTAATATTAGAAAAACAAAAACCCAAAAGTGCTGGCAAAGACCTAAGGGAAGGGGGCGTCTCATGCACTGTTGGTGGAAGTGCAAGCCACTACAGCTCGTGTGGAAAGCACTGAGGCAGTGACTCAAGCTAGAAATGTATTTGCCATAGGACCCAGCTATACCACTCCTGGGCACAGCCACCAAAGGCTTCTATAGCCTAGAGCAGAGACATGTTCAACTGAGTGCATCACTGCTCTAACCACGATAGCTAGGGCATAGACGCTCATCAACTTGTGGATAGATTAAACACTAGAGTTTTATTAAACTATAAATAAACACAAAAGTGTGAAATGTGCAGGTAAATGGAAGGATCTGGAAACCATCAGGCCGAGGGAAGTAACCACAACCCAGAAAGACAAAAGCCACATTCTCGCAGTCACATGTGGATGCTAGCATTGAACCTTTACATTTGTATATTTAACTTGGAGCGTTTAGAACCCAAAAGACCGGGGGTCATGAGTGAGGAGCGGGAAGAAAGATCTTAAGGGATGGAAGATAGCAGATGCTCGGGCTATGATGGGGAGGGGGAAATGACAGGAAGGGAGGGGTAAGTGGGGGGATGGATGAAGGCCAGAGGAGGGTCACTAACACTAAGGCTTAGGGATGGTAGGTCCATGGGTCATGTCTCCTTCTGCACTGTCTTCCTATGTGACCACCCACTCTCCTAAACAGTGATAAATCCCTCTCTTCCAGGCACCCTTTACAAGGTAACATGTGGCCTCCAGCTTGCCCTGCTAGACCAGTTCTCCCTGATATTAACAACTCCTACCTGTCTGGCTTCAGGCAACCTGTCCTCATCTTCCCTGAGAATAAGGTGTGGAGGGCTCTCCCCTCCCCATCTCTGAATTTTACAGATCATGAGCCGAGATGCTCTTTTCTTGTCTTCCTCTGCATGAGGTTGTACAATTTAGTTATACCCCCCAGAGAAACTTAACCCAAACTCCCAGCAGGCAACTGCCAATTCTAGAACACTCCAAGAGCTAATGAGGGCATTTTAATATGTTTCCTTGTTTAAAAGAGCAGAGTGGTCCCCCCTCTCCTCTCAGCCTCACATCTGCCTGAAGGATTTACATACCGTTAAATATTTCCCACAGTTGCAACTCTTAACAAAGCCTTTGGTCCTTTCAACTCTCTTAAACCAAGCAACCATGCTACAGAGGAGAAATAAAAACAGCATTCAGAAGAGGCGATTTCACAGGAATTTTGAGCAGAGTGGATACAGTTTCATCATAGATTCCCCGATGACCCATGGGCGGGGGTTGAGGGGAGGGAAGAAACAAATTTAAGGCTGGAGGATACAGGGATGCCGCAGCTAGAAGTTCTGAAAGCAACAAGAAAAATGACATCTAAAAATAATATTTGTAAATGTACCCAGAGGCTATGGCATGATGGGCACCCATGGGAGCAGGGCCCTCGGAATCTGCCTATGCCTCGGGCTGCTTGTGTTGATTGGCCCAAAATAGCAACAACTTCTTTTTACCTAAGGCTCCTACCATTATTTCCCCCAGCTAGAGATGTAGCTTCCCAGCTCCAATCAGTCCAATTCTCTTACAAAGAATATCTTCCATTCCTGTGCGGGCAAGCTCCACTTTCACTGCAGAATGGTTTTGTCACCTTGAAGCCAAGAAACCCCATTAGCATTCTTCTGTGTTCTCTATGTGCCTCCTCATGAATTCTTCTATGCTCTCTGCCTATGTGCCTTCTCATGTCTGTTTACGTCCTGATTCCGGGTGCTTCTCCCTACTTTCCCTCCCTCAAGTCTTCCTGTTTTTCTGGGCTTTGGAAGCTAGAGAAGTAAGCAGTTCTAGTCTGGGCTGACTTCCCATGTGTAAAGAGGAACTTACTACTGCTGCTGTAGGAAGAGCGATCACTTGCCAAGCTTTGGGACTTGCAGGCAGTAGAACTGGAAAAGTCAAAGGCTGTGTCAAATCTTGGGCATCTGGGCCTGGCTATGAAGCTTTCCCTCTGGTGCAATGGTCAGCCATGAAGGCGTTTCATGCCTTGCTCTACAAGGTAGGGTAATTCATCTTTCTGATATGGCAGTTCATAACAGCTATCTACAGCTGTGTAACAAATTATCCTAAGATTTAGAGCTCTTCAAACCAAAACTCTACTGTCTTAGTTTCTGTTGGTAATAATCCAGCACAGTTGAGCTGAGTGTCTTTCTCACAGGCTCTTCCAAGGCTATGGTCAAGCCAAAAGCCAAGATCCTACTGGCTGCTATCCCAGAGACCTAGCTCAGTTCTTAGGCACTTCTTCTGGGATTCTTGAACTTGATGTTTAGGTTTTGGTTTTGGTTTGTTTGTTTGCCAGCTTGACACAAACTCGGGTCATATAGGAAGACAAAACTTCAGTGGAGAAAATGCCTCCATCGGATCGGCCCATAGACAAATCTGTGGGACATTTTTCTTGATTAACGATTGGTATGGGAGATCCCAACCCAATGTGAGCAGTCTCATCCCTGGGCAAGTGGTCCCTGTAGTATAATAAAGTGAGCTGGGCCAGCCAGTGAGCAGCACTCTTCCATGGCCTGTTCTTCAGTTCCTGCCTCCAGGTTCCTTCTTACTTGAAGTTCCTGCCTAGGCTTTCCTCAATCATGGACTGTGATCAGAATGTGTAAGCCAAATAAACCCTCTTCTCCTAGGGTTTCTTTTGGTCATGGTCTTTATATCACATCAACTGAAACAAAACAGACTAAGTCAGAAGGCCACTGTCTATGGAATAGAGTAGTTTACAATATGGTAGTTACAAAATGAAAAAACACGAGAGGACCCATAAGACAGAAACAAGGGTCACACTGCAATCTACCCTGAGCACCTTTCTAGGAATAGGTTCCCTGTTTGGGCATGTTCTGTTTGTTAGATGAAAATTCCTGGGTGAGAGAATTATACAGACTTGAAGACCAGAGGTAGAAATCCCTGGAAGTCACAAGACAAGAGGGAAAGGAAATAAAAGAAATATAAGAAGAGGGGGAAAGGACAGGAGAGGGAAGAGATGGGTGAAGAAGAGACACAGCTGGCGTGGCGGTACAGCTGCTGGCCGCCATTGCTCGAGGGGACATTCTGTGGTGAACATACCGGGATTAACACTTGTTTGATGAAAGATTATAGGGTATCTCAGTGAGGTGGTGCTAGAGTCTGTTACAGCCTGCAAGGCTTTAGTTAGTTTGAATCTGAGGCAGTCTGAGGAGGGAGGGCTGACTCTGAGTTGAGAATTATCAGTGGGACATTTCTGATTGCATAGTTCAATAAATCTTACAAAAAGGCAGGGAAGATAAGAAAGAGGATGTCCTTGTTTGGTAAAGTAATTGTAGCGGTCTCTTATTTGTCCTCTTGAGGGGCTCTTTGGTATTTTGTAGATAACGATGCTGCCTCATGTTCGTCTATTCTAAGGTGAAAAGATGATGTAGCCTTACGTTGACTCACTTTCCCATAGTCTCAGGGTAGCCTGAGGTTTTGTGGTTGGCATCTTGTTAAATTACTAAGTCCCATAGGACATAGTAAATGCAGGCCAGTGTTAAGGGTCAGTGGGCACTCTGTTTCCCTTTCCCTGTGGCAAAGGAAAGAGGCCACTAATATTGAGATGAATTCAAGTAGCGATTAAGCACACACTGGATTCAGACAGCTGTGTTACATTCTGAATCCTGAGCTGGACTGACTAATCTCCCTTTACCTTAGTTTATCCTACCAATAATAGTATCTCACTCAGTGGCGTGTTAGAGGATTCAATACACATGTAAGATGTTTGGGACCGTTATAAGCTTTAAACCAATTAAATTGTACAGAATTACAAATGAATAGCTAGCATGCAATAAATTCTGCCTATTTAAAATACCCAGATTGTGAGGCTAATGTATAACTCAGGGGTAGAGTGGAAGCTTAGTCCCAAAAAGCTCTTGGCTCAATTTCAACCCTAAAAGTTTTATGAAATAAACTCTACAATATATTAGCCTTGGCACATGCCCACACTGTAAAACCATCAGCATAGTCAAAATTATGAACACAGGCATCATCCCCTGGTCACCTCTTCCCTCTGATTCTCCTGTGCTGCCATCCCTAGGTGATTCTGCTAATGTTCATGAGATCCCAAATTAACTGCCATTAAGAATACTTAGAGTCACAGTTCAAAAATGGTAATAAACATGCAGCCATAAACACAAGGAAGGAAATGAGTGATTTGCAGCAAGATAGACATATGAGACAGGAAGACTCAGACATGTTAAGGAGAACCATTGCCCGAGGCCATGGACAGCATTTGTGTCTGCCTTCACACCTGGTAGCTATACAGGCAGAGCTATGAGACACTCTGCCTACACTGCTGCCAGGAGAACATTCTCCTTTGTGTTTCTCCAACTGTGGCTTTTCCAGCTTCAAAACCCCTGAGTACTTTCCTTTTGATGGAAGATGCTGTAAAGAGAACTGGCTGGACAGGATGCAGCCGTGAACCCTTTTCAGCTTGCTCACCTGACCTTGTACAGTCTGACCCTTCAAATACTGTTCCCCTTAAGTCTTGTCCCAGGTGTTGGCTTTTTGTCCCATACAAATCACCCTCCTTTGCTCCCAGCTTCCTGTGCCTTACCTCATCCCATCCTCCATCCATCTAACACTAGTTCATTCTAGTACACCTGTTTCTGGATATCTGGTCTACCCCTGGGATAATGTAGCTTTGCTCTGAATGTTGATATGTGTTGTCCTTGTTAAACATGGCAAATTCATAGGGGTCAGGGTGATCTCTCATTTCTGCATTGTGGTGCCCAATACACAACACAGGAATTATTAAAGATTTGCTGAGGGTTTAAAGGGTGGACCCACTGGTATGACTCTGTGGTTTACCAATGTTTCTTGGCCTTGACACTTTGACAGCTCTTTCTGCCTGGGACCATTCAATGCATTTCAAGGGTTGTTAGCATTCCTGACCTCTACACAGCAGGTGTCAGCAGTTCCCTTCCCCATGTGACAACCAGTCATGTTTAAAAGACTTTGCCAAAGGTCACCTATGAGTGTTTTCTAGGGTAAGGTCCTGATGACATAGACCTTATGGCATTTAAACATGGACTGCCCTGCCCAAGTTTTTCTATACAGTATGAGTAGGGGCTAGGATAAAGATCTTTTCAAGCTAAGGAAAGAGAAGACATTAATCACTTGGAACCCTTCCTATGCCCCAGGAAACTCCCCATGCTGTGTTGAGAGAATTCATTCCATTTGTCCTCCTACTGCCAAGCCTTATGATAGTATCAAAAGGAAATTCTTTACAAGCCAGGGTGATAAACCCTTAAAGGGGAAGGACTTTAGGTCCATTGCTCTTCTAATTAGCTCTGTGTAACAAAATCCTTGACTCTATCCTCTTACAAAGAGGAAAAGTTGATTTGGCCTGCAGCTGTGCAGGTATCAGCCATCATGGCCTATAGAGAGCCACCATGCTATGGTACAGAGCCACCATGCTATGGTACAGAGCACAGAGTAGAGCAAACTTCTCAGAACATAGCAGCCAGTAAGCAAAAGAGGAAGAGGGTCTAGGGCCCCAATAGCTAAGGATTCTTCCATATGACAGGAGGACTTCTAACCTCTTCTTAGGGATTGGTGAGCCTCCAACTAGTGACATAGGCTGGATAGTGCTGGTTAGTGTTATCCTGAAGTCACCTGAGAAGAGAGACCCTCAACTGAAGCATTGTCTCAATGTGACTGGCCTGTGGCCATGACTGAGAGAGACTGTATTGGTTGTTAATTGATGAGGGATGATACAGCCCACCATAGGCAGCACAATCCCTAGAAGATAGATGGGCCTGGGCTACATATCAAAATTAACTAAATATATGTTATGGTTGTGTGGCTTGGTGTTCATGTGGGACTCCTGATGATGGAAGTTGGGGTGTGTGTCTGACTCTTTTGTCTGTTCTTAGGAACAGTTTCCTCTTACTGGGTTGCCTCATCCAGCCTTGGTATGAGAGTTTGTGCCTAGGCTTATTATAATTTGTTATACTGGTTTTTGGTTGATATCCCTGAAGAGAAACAGAGGAGGAGTGGATCTGGGAGGTGGGGGCAGTGGGAGGAGTGGAGGGAGGGGAAACTGAGGTTGGAATGTATTGTATGAGAAGAGAGTATGAGGAAGCTGAGCATTGAGCCACAGAGCAAGCTAGTGTGGTCCTCCATGGATGCTGCTGGAATTCCTACTTTATTTCCATTAATGATAGAGTGTAATCTGGAAGTTTAGCTGAAATAAACCTTTTCCTCTCCGAGGCTGCATTTGGTCATGGTGTTTAACACCACAACAGAAATCAAAGCAGAACAGAAACCAAGCCTTTAACCCATGGGCCTCTGGGAAAGACACATCTACACCAGAGCAGTTGGCATTTGAGATAGCATGCCCCTCATGTTCCCCAATCTGGAGAGTACAGGCTCCTCTTCTCTTTGTCAACAGGGGGCCTGTTGTGTATGATATATACTGTCTGTAACTGAAGATGGCAAATCATATCCTCACATTTGTAATCGGCTGGAACAGTGCTTAAAACATTGACCACACGGACTTCATGTGAACTGTCTGAGAGTGGTAAAGCCACGAGACACCAATTCATGGCTCGTCTCTCTGAACTATCCAGAACCCTCAATCTTAATTACCGATTCTTTGTTCGTTTAATAGATACAATCTCAGCTTTAACACATTCTTTTTCTTCCTTATTACAATATGATATATGGTATTTATTTTGCAAGTCCAATTCAATGAACTATGTGCCCAATGAGCTATTAAAATAAAACAACAGGATCCTTCCCTATAACCCTGTTTGCTGGCTCAGTGTCCTGAATGTACCCCCTGACATTACCACCCCTACTCTCTGCCCTTCTCTACCTCCCCTGAAGGCAGGATGCCCCTGCCTGCCCTTTGCAATCCTCTCCTGTTCACGTTTCCATTTTCTTCCCTGTTCTCAACATGCTTCCTCCTGCAGTGTCCTCTGATACTCATGTGCTTTCCAGACTCTTTGCTTTCATCTATGGCTCCTAACTGAGTTGTGAGCTTCAATTTCTAATCCCTGGAAACATAACTTTCACATCACTGCATCTCTCCTCAAATCACAGGAACAAAAGGAAAAGATAATCAGCCTTCTGCTTGGGTGAGCCTTCATTCCCAGTGTGAGTCAGTGGCTTTGGTGTGCTATCCCAGCTGAACTGGACGCTGGAGATGATGGCCTTCATGAGAGAGTTTCTGATGCAAACAGCGTATGCTTTAGCAGAACAGCCTGGAAAGATTAGCACTAGATGCTGTTGGCAGGAAAAGCAAACTTAAGAATGGTACTCGGGTTGTTTTGATGTGCTGACAGGAGCTGGTACCACACTGAACAGCAGAGCTTCAGGGAGTAGCTTTGGAGTTGTGTACTGACTTTCACTGTGACTCAAACAAATGAGTGAGAGATGCGGTAGCTGCTCAGTGTAGTGCTTCACTGAGAAAGTTCTAGAAAGTCATCCCCTGGTGAAGGACTCTGCCAGACCATGCAGATCACCTGTGCCTATGTCTGCTCCTTTTTCTCATTATCATAAGATATCATCCATAGGTAAAGATGATGGGAGCTAGACATTTTGCAAAACAAACGCACAACCAGAATGGGAACTTGGTACACATAACAACAGCTTTACATGTATGACCAACTAGTTTGGGGACCAGTGACCCACTATTCCTTTCTAAAAAAACATAACTTGAAGCTCTCTCCCTGTGATCCATAGAACTTGGAATTCTATTCCCTATGTGTCACCTCTGCTGATTACATATGTAGCCTGTAGAACCTAGAGGCAAAGATATTCCAGGCTCTTGCTACCAACTACCACAAACATCTTTTCACGGCGCACACATATATGTGTGTACATGAATATATTCACACACACACATGCATGTACACATACACACATGCATGCATTCTCACACATGTCCACACACATCTTCCCTCCCTCCCTCTCTCTCTCTCTCTTTCTCTCTCTCTCTTACACACACACACACACACACACACACACACACACACACACACACATTATCTCTCCTAACACCAGGGAAGTTGGAGCTTGACAGACAAGAAGGTTTAGAAAGGCCGACGTGCTTTGCCTAAAGCAGAAGGTGATGACAGCTTTCACAGACCCAGAATGAAGTGTAGAGAAGAGCTGATCAGAGAAGCAGAGGTAAGATATGGAGATGAGATTAGCAGCCCCTTAGAAGAGCTCCACAGCATGGCCTCCATAATTCATTTGCTATGGACTTCCTAAATTGCAAAGATACCCAAGTATATAGTAAAGTTGAAATTTTTTCTCAATGCTAAACAGGGATAATCTGAATACTCATAACCCTACTAACTTTCAATGAAAATGAAGATATTTTCCCTCATCGTTTTTATTAATCAGGACAGTTTTTAAAACGAGGCAGATTTTTAAATTGTAATTTCACAATATAATATCAAACAGAGCGTGTGCCTGCAGAAGACACCTTGTCTTTATTATGACACTGACATTTCTCTTCATGAAGAGAAGCAAGATAATGTCAAGATGAGTCTAGCCTTTGTCCCTACTATCTCAACGAATTCATAAAGATAAATGTCATAAACACAGATCAGCTATCATACAGTCTATATTACAAAGAATTTCATTTTGGTCTGGCAGGAGTTATTGACTTGAAATATTTTTTAAAGTTATCATAAGATTCTAGAGGTTTCTGGTTTTTAATTTTAGCCTTCTGCCCACTGTGACACATTCTTTCTCTGTTTGCCTGTGGTTTCTTCCCCCCCTCTCTTTTCCTTCTGTGGACTGCATTTTTTTATAGGGCTATATCTCTATCAGGAACACCTAACTCCTGTTTTCTTTTTTCTCCATTTTTAATAGTTCCTAAATTTAATCCTTTTGGAGAAGTCAAAGTAAGAGTCTATAATCTCAGATAGCCCTTATGAAAGGAAACAGTAGAAAATGGAAATCCAGCTCTGTCAATAACATCAAACATGAGAGCATTAAATAGTCCAGCCAGAAGGAAGAGATAGACAAGCTTAGAAGCAGAAGTGAGGTCCAACTCTAAGCTGCTCATAGGGGATGAACTTCAGATGCAAAGAAATGCAAGTAAGAGTGTAGAGGTTGGTGTTTCCTGCACTCCAGTGAGAAAGCTGGGCTGGCCAACCTCACGTCTGTTAAATTTCACTGTAAGGCAACAAAAGAGTAGTTAAGAATAAAAGAGGACATTTTATTAATACACATGTAAATTGAATGGCATAACAATAACACACACGCACACATTAAACAGACTCAAAAACATTATGGAAAACTGACATACAATAAAAAACTGACAACTGTGGCATGACTTTTTAAAAGAGAATTTTTCCTTAGAGCACTGACAACCGACCAATGCAACAATTCTTATCAAGTGTGCCTTGGTGGGCTAGTGAGCTTATTGTGAGACTTAGCAGTTGTTCTGGAAGCTTCACTCCTGGAGCTCCCTGCACGATTTAGAGGCATTCAACCACAGCCCCTCTCCACACCAGCCCCTTTTGACTGCTTCTGTAACCCGGAGTGTGGGACCTATGCGCCTTACAACTTTCCAAGCTTCATGAGTCTTGTTAAATTGCATCCAGGGCAGGACACTGAGAAGGAAAGACAGACAAGGCTGAGTGACTTAAGGCAATGTGAGCTTTTATTTGGAGGAGGAATCTGCAGAGGAGCTCTCTGTAAGAACCTAAGCCCACACTCCTTACAAGTCAGGGTGGTAATGGGCAGAAAAGGATCTGCAGTTCCCCAGTGCTAGCGAGAATCAATGTATACTTAGTTAAAGAATGTCACATGATCCACCAATGTCCTTCCTCGCTGGCCATTGCTTGGGGGTCCATGGGGCAAGGAAGGCAAGAATCTAGAGAAACGTGTTCATTTATTTATAGAAACTAAATTACTGTAGTTGCTGGAATTGTCACAGCTCAACGAAAATGAAAGGAGCTTTTAAAATGGCCTGGTATGGTTGGCTGGCAGTGAGCTTTCAGGTCCCTTGAGCCTCCCTCTATCAGGACATGTTTCACCTTAGAGGAAATAGCTGTAACAAGAGTAGCTGGGTCTTCAGCGTCCCATTTTCAATGACTGACAGAACAGACCGAGGACAGAGCAAATAGGAGACTTGAAGACAGCACCAAGGTCTTAGACATCTGTGGAACACTCACCGAACAGCCACAAATACGCATTCTTAGGTACGCATGAGACTTTGCTGGAAATGCACCTGAGTTCATAAAACAAACCTCAGTGAATGTCTTCTCCAGCCATGATGCAACCAGACTAAAATTGATAGCGAGAAAAAAAAATTGAGACATTCACAGCAATGTGGAAATTAAGAGACATCCCTAAATAACCCAGGAAGAAAGGAACATGAGGAGGAACTTGAGCCGAACGAAACAGACAGCAACATTCTGGCCAGGTAAGCCCTTAACCACGTTCTCTTTAGATTTTGGTGAGGATGCAGGGTCTGCCTCCCCTGACAGGGTCACAGATACAGAGGACCTGTTCATGTTAGGATGCATCCATCTTTATCATTGTTAGGACCACCAAGAAGCATTTGTCTGGTGGATTCGTGTCAAGCCAACCCCAGGGCAGAATGCCATTCAGCTGTGCTTCACTAACTGCATGGCTCTATCTTTCTTAAATCTCAGCTGACTTAGTCCTTAACTGAAATTGACCAGCCGATTCTAAGTTTGGCAAAGGCAAGAGAAATGATTCATAATGGCAAAAACAATCACTAAAATGAGTTAAATAGGAAGGCTTACATTTCCTAGTTTTAAAACTTACTGCAAAGCAAGGTTAAACAAGCCACTTTATACTGGAATGTTTAAATATATAGAATGAGGGCTCCTGCATCTATTGTTAACTGATCTCCACAAGGATGTCCACGCCATCACACGGAAGAAGAGTGAGCTTTTCAGCACACAGTGCTGGAGAAACTGGATATACATATGGGGGGAAAAGGATTAAATTGGACTATATACCATGAACAGAAATTAACTCAGAATAGATCAGCGATTTCAGCACAAGTGCTAAAACAGTCCGACTCTTAGAAGAAAATGTAGCACAAACCTTCATGACTGTGTTTGGCAAGAAATTCTTATATAACCCGGAAGCATGAGCAGTAAGGAAAAACTGGGCCAACTCCACTCCAGTGAGATTGAAAACACCACGGTCACCATGAGAAACAATGGGCATGGTGACACATGTCTAAAATCCCAGAATTTGGGGGTGGCAAGAAGGGAAACTGAGGCAGGAGGACAGAGAATGCCAAGTAAGCCTGGTTTCATATTTAAAAGAAAAATTGTTTCATTTTTGAGGCAGGGTCTCATGGAGTATTTCTGTCTGTCCTGAAACTGGCTATGTGGACCAGGCTGGACTTTAAGTCCCAAGTCCTAAGATTAAAGTTATTCATTATCACACACAGCAAAAGTAAAAGAATATTGAAGAATATTATGAATCTGGAAATGGTGGTGTGTACCTATAAGACAAGCATTCAGGGAGGCTAAAGCAAGAAGGTTGCAGGTTAGAGGTTACTCTGGACTGCACAATGAGCTTTTGTCATAAAAACGGAGACACAACCACAAAAATAATAAAATAATAAAATAACAAATAATATCAAAAAATGAAAGACAATGGGACGGAATCAAACATTGATTGATATATATATATAAAATCTAATAACCTATAAAAAGTTGCTCAAGATTGTCATTCAGAAAAAATGGAAATTGGGATTATGAGATAGCAACTTCACACCCAATAAGTCAGGCAGAAAGAAGTCAGAAAACATGTGCAAAAGTAAAACCACTGTATCTTGTTATTAAGAATGTAAAATAATCCCTATCCCCTCTGGGTCCCTCAATCTTTCCCCCAAATCTTTCACGAGACTTCCCATACCCCATCTAATGTTAGGTGTGGGTCTCTGCATCTGTTTCCACCAGCTGCTGGGTGGAGTCTCTCAGAGGACAGTTATGCTAGGCTCCTGTCTGCAAGCGTAACAGAGTATCATTAATGTCAGCAATTAGGGCTTGTCCACAGGATGGGTCTCAATTTGGGCCAGTCATTGGTTGGCCATTCCTCAGTGTCTGCTCCATCTTTGTCCCTACATTTGTTCTAGAGAAGACAGATTTTGGGTTGAAGGTTTTGTGGGTGGGTCGCTGTCCTTATCCCTTCCCTGGGAGTCCTGTCTCGCTGCAGGAAGTGGCCACTTCAGGCTCCGAATCCTCCACTGCTAGGAGTCTCGCTTAGAGTCACCCTCATAGACTTTCTGGAGCCTCCCCCATTCCAGATCTCAGGCACACCTTAGGTGGCCCCACCCACCCCTACTGCTGCCCGTATTCATTCCCTCCCCTGGCCCTTCCTCCTCAGCTTTCCCTACACCTGATTCCCAGTTCCTCTCTTCATCCCCTCTCACACCCAGTTCCCTCCCTCTATCCACCTCCAATGACTATGTTAAACCAACCTGGACCCTTGGGGGCTCTTAGACTGAACCACAAACCAAAGAGTATACATGGGCTGGACCTAGGCCCCCCATACATACGGACCAGATGTGTAGCTAGCTCCTCATGCAAGAACCCCAACAACTGGATCAGGGACTGTCCCTGAATCTGTCGCCTGCCTATGGATCCTGTTCCCCTAACTGGGCTGCACTGTCTGGCCTCAGTGGGAGATGTGCCCAGTCCTGCAGTACTTGATTCGTGCCAGGGTGGGTTGGTACCCAGGAGGACCTCCCCCTTACCAGAGGAGGAGGAAAGGGATGGGGGAAGGGGCCATGTAACATGGGGGAGGGGGACTGCGACCAGGATGTAAAGTGAATGAATGACTGAAAAAAAAAATAAATAAATGAGGGGGTAAGAATGCAAAACAGTGTAAACCAGTTTGCAAAACAGTTTGCTGGTTCATTAAACAGTGGCCCACGCAAAATTATTCTAGATAATGGAGCAATTTCACATGTGTGCAATGCATGGATGTAGATGTTAACCACTTAGCCATCACTCATGATTATTAGAAAATATCTTTTTAAACTATATTATTATGTATACTGTATCTTTTAAAATTATGTATACTGGTGACTGGCTGGGTGTATTTCTGTATACCATGAGTGTACTTATGCCCACAGAAACCAAACGATGGTGTCAGATCCCCAGGAACAGGGTTACGATTGTGAACCTCCATGCAGATTCTGGAATCAAACCTAGGTGCTCTGGAAGGGCATTCATATCTGTGCCCACTCCACCATCCCTCCAGCACACAGGCTACATGTTAGAAAGCCTTTGTACAAATGATGACAGCAGTGTTTCTCACCATAGCCAAAACATGGAAGAAACACAAGCGATGGCCGACATGTTGAATATGGAGAATGGAACACAAAACCTTGGCATAGCCGCACTCTGGCTTACATTTACGGTAGCATGGCCGGATCTCAGAAAGGACTCGTGCACACAGATGGCCATATGTGTGTTGGTAGTCCCTTGTTTCCTGTTCAGAAACAGTAATCTATAGAGGATCACAGGAGGTGGGACAGGCCTGTCTTAGGGCTGGAGCTTGGAGACAGGGAATCAGGAAACACATGGGCAAACAACCAGAGCTTTTCTTTTTGAGGCGGTGAGAATGTCCTCAGTTTGACTGTGTCGATCGTTATAATAGTCATGGATGTACTAAAATCTCTGCCATGTACATTCTAAATGAATGAGCTATGTGGCATGTGAATTCAGTAAAGCTATTTACAGAAAACAAACACACACACACAAATCATGTATATATACATACACACTCCCTCTCTCCATCTATCTATCTATCTATGTATCTGTGTTGAACTTAGTATGTGTGTGTGTGTGTGTGTGTGTGTGTGTGTGTATATATATATATATATATATACACACACACACACACACACACACATACCTTTATCTGGCACCATTTCATTTGAAACCAAAAGCATTCACACAGCTGCCTCGAGGTCATAGGATGAGGAAGTGGGGGTTTCAAAGAGAAAGCAACCCTCCCTCACTACCGACTCAGTGTCACCCAGAACTTCTGGATTCTACATTGGGGCAATGATTTTCCTGCACGCACACTATGCCATTTTAAAATACTTGCTGAGATGTCAATATGGCCCGCTCCCCTTTAAAGGATAAGGAATTATATAAACTGACAGAATTTCAAAACGTTATTTTTCCTGAAGGTTTTTTTTGTGGTGATTCCACCTCACTACAGCTAGACACCAGCTGCCCATGTAGGTAGGCAGGATGTCACACAGACACCATGAGTGTGACATTCACTCTAGTGGAAACTCAGCCGTGTGCAAAATATACCTCGAGAACAACACCTCTGCGGTGGAGGGGTCTTCTGAAACATTTACGCTTCTTTGTTCTCAGCGTAGTGGGCCACCCTGATAAAAGTCCCAGAATTCTAAGCACTCATTTGATTCCTGTCAAGAATAATGTATTTTAAGCTTTTTTTTCCCCACTGCCTATTTATTTAGCTGAGTACCAAATCAGCTTAAAAAGTCCATTAATGATAAAAAATGACCTCTTTCAGAATGGCAGTTTTACAAACAGTGTCAGAATTTTTATAGGGAATAAAATGTCTTGCAAGAAGGTTTGCTGTGGGAGATTTTTTAAATTCAGGTCTCCGAAGACAATATACATCTAGCAGCAGAGCCCACCAGGTCAGTTTTCTCGTAGTTTCCAGAAGTTTCTTAAGGGAGACTCAAAGAGTGAGTGAGCCAGCCCCAGGGCTGAGAGGGTACTCGGGGAGCTGGGAAGTAGGACACTGCTCTTTGTAAGGAGGAATGATACCCAGAGGAGCTGTGCCTTCTCAGAGTTTGCTCCCTTTCTCCCCTCCCACAGAGCATCCTTGCTAAACAAAACAGACCCCACGCCTGAGAGTAAAAGCCACAAGCCCTACTTGGTCCTCCTTGATGTCAATGTTGGGTGAGAATTTTTGTAATCCCAGGCTAGTGTTCAAGGTACAGAGCCCCTATGCCTGTGTGAAGATAAAATACCATGAACCCACAGACTCCTATAACAATAATGGCAAACATGGCTGTACTCACTTGTAATGCCAGTGCTTAGAAGGTGGAGACAGGAGGACCCTGGGGCTCACTACTAGTTTGTCTAATTAATAAGCTTCAGGCTACTGAGTGATCCTGGCTCAAAGGTGGATGGCCTTGCTAAGGTTATCTTCTTGCCTACACACACACACACACACACACACACACACACACACACACACACACACACTTACACACACCTCAATGCATGTCAACACACATTTTTAAAAAATATACATGCTTATACATATATGCATATATGTGCACATACATTATACACACACACACACACACACACACACATACACACACACACAAAGAATGAAAGAAAGGCAATCTCATTTGTTCCCTCAGCTGACCTTGAACTCTTAAGCTAAAATGACCCTCCCACTTTAGATCTATAGGCTTATGCCACCTATTCTGCAGTAAGAATTACATATGAGGACCATCTGTCAGAGAATATTTCTACAATAATGAGACCTTGAACACTAGCCTGGGATAACCCTCCCTGCTGAGGCACTAGGCACAGCTAGATCCCCTTCAATGTTGATATGTTGCTCATGTTCGTGTTATGAACACTCCTTGTGAGGTTCACTTTCCCAAAATGCAAGACATTGCGAGGTTGAGACCCTGGGACCCTGTCATTAGCAGCTATTGGACTCTCCCATACCGCCCTGGCTACCTGAAGCAAAAAGACTGTCAATCAATGCTGACCAGATGACCCTTATACCAGCTGTTGTCCCCACGGATGCCTTGAAAGAACCACACAGTAATCAAAGCTCGTTATTCAGGCTCCTGAATGGGGTGGTCCAGCCCAGACTGTCTGAAGCAGTTTATACCAGACTTTTTGCTGTCATGAGCCACAGCGATCTCACGATGGCTCTTCAGTCACTTCTACTTGAACCGGAGGACAAGCACTGGTGGCCTACCAAGAGGAAGGCCTGACTGGTGCTAAAGATGCAAGGCTGTGGTCTGTTGAAACAACCCCCCTCTGACTGAGCAAGCAGGCTCAGCAAGGAGGCTGGGAGACACTGCTCTGTGCTGTCTCCCCTGGCACTGCAATACCAGCGCATGCAAAAGACATATTTCAAGTGGTCTTTTAGAACTGTGGCTGGGCCGGTGATGCTGAAAAAGAAGCCGCAGTGACAGTCAGCAGACCAGTGGTGCCAGAGACAGAAGCCTGAGATGCACAGGTGGCAAGGCAGCCAGCCCCCTTGTCACTGAAGAATCAGCAGTTGAACCGCTGGTGAGCAGGCGGGACAGAAGATCATCAAAAGAGACAGTGAGGAAGGAGAAAGGCTTTAAGAACCCAGGGAAGGGGATCTGTAGGAACCAGTCAGTGAGAGGGTTCAGAGAGCTGCCGGTCACCTCTAAGGCTGGCTGTCACTAAGGCTAAGTTTTTAGGCTCATGTAAGAGTTTATCCCCAAGAATCCCGACACCAGGGGCCTGCCAGGGGATTGCAATGCCAGAGGATGACACCTCCTGTGATTCTTATCTCTCTGTTGTCCTGGACAGCTACTGCCCAGCACCTAGGGGGCAAAAGTGGCCACAGAATAGCACTTTCAAGCTTCTCTTGTCTACTCACAGTTTCTACCAGGGTAGAGCAGTTGATTAGTAACAATCCACAGATAAACTACAAGGGTGAGTTTCCTGGGAACAGCTTTTCTTTAATTCCATGTGGTGGTTTTTTTGTTGTTGTTTTGTTTTGTTTTTTGTTTGTTTTTTTTCAACATAACCTCAGTCGCATTCTGTGATGGTCAGCTTTAATTGTGAACACGACACAACCTAGAATCAACTGGAAAGAGAGGCTCAGTGAAGAACTATCTACATTGGGTCAGGCTGCGAACATGATTGATGGTGACTTTCTTAAGATAATTGTGTGGGAAGACCCCGCCCACTCTGGGTAACACCATTCCCTAGGCAACAGGTCCTACTCTGTGTAAGAGCGGAGAAGTGCAACTGATCACAAACAAAGGAGCAGGCAAGGATGCATTTATTTCTCTCTGTTCTTGGTTGTGGGTGCGATGTGATCAGGTGCTTTTATTTTTATTATTTTATTTATCCTGCGCTTATTTCCACACAATGACAGGCTGTAACCTGGAGATGTACATGGAACAAACCATTTCTCCTCTATGTGGCTTTTTGTCAGAGTACTTCATCACAGCAACGGAACGAAACTAGGACACAACCTACTCGATTTCCTCTGTGTTAAGGATGGAACTACACCTGCTAGGCAAGAGCTCTAACA
>CM052709.1:93650743-93687732 GCA_028551405.1 Uromys caudimaculatus | reverse complement strand
TGAAGACAGGCAGATGCTGCCATGCTTAGAGGTTAGCGCTAACAGAAATCAACCTCAAATGGGCAAGATTAGCCATCTGTGGAAAGCATCCCAGGAAATAAGCCACCAGAGAGATGATTCACAAGCATATTGCAAGCAATTGGAGGGTGCTTTCTAAGCCTCACCAAGGGGTCTAGTGTGCGTCCCTGAAAGGGAACTCGTCAATTTAAATCGTAAGTAGCGGAAGATTCGTAGTAATTTAAGAAATTGCAAAGTGTCATAAGGAAATGATAGAGGTTTAGGGTGACAGATAAAGAATATGGGACATGAATAGTGTAGTACAATTTGTCAGCGCGTCCTCTTAGTCTGTAGGTGGAAGAAAATCACAATCCTAATGGCAGGGTAGCTTAGAAATAGTCTGAAGACAAGAAGAGAACGTTGTCTTATTCCACAATCACTAATCTACGGCTCTTATTCTGTATTCACTGGATAATATCTTCATATGACTTCGAAATGCCAGCTGCTCCTCGGTGCCCAGTGGTTACATCCAGTCATCCTGTTGGGCAGAAGTCCCAGGGTAACTGAGTAATGGGTATTCTCATTTTCAACCTGCTTTCCATGTGTGGCATTTATTCAACGTGTCTGCCATCTTTCAAGTGCAAGCAGGTCAAGCCATTGGCCAGCACAAGGCAGGCGGGGCTTTGTTTTGTTTTGTTTGTTTTTGGATTGTCTGTGTTTTCATCTTTGCAATGCTATTTGTCCCATATCCATTCAGACTCAAAATGTTAAAAACCTTCATTTAGCGCTCTATCCACAACATACAGAGATATTCTGCTTAGGGGTGAACGTGTCCCACAGGGCTCAGATGTTGGAAATTTCATCCCCAAACAATACAGTATTGAGAGGAGGGATCTTTGAGAGGCGATTAGGCTATGTGCTTTGTCCTCAAGAATGCATGAATACCATTATTATTACCGATGTGAGTACATTGTCACGGAAGGTGTTTGTTACAAGAGAGGTGAGCTAACCTTTCCATACTCCCACATATACATTTTTTTGCTGTTTGCTTTCTCTCTCTCTCTCTCTCTCTCTCTCTCTCTCTCTCTCTCTCACACACACACACACACACACACACACACACAGACACAGAGAGAGAGAGAGAGAGAGAGAGAGAGAGGGAGGGAGAGAGAGAGAGGGCAAGAAGGCCATTGACAAGATGACAGACCACCCCCCTCAGACTTCACAGCCTCCACAACTCTGATTCCTCTGCAAATCACACAGTCTACAGGGACAGTGAGCGGGCTCAATAGGTAAATGTACTTTCCATCAAGACTGAGCTCAGAAGGACCCACACAGTGGAAGACGAGAACCAAGGCCCGGCTTAGGTTGTTCTCTGTCCTTCATATGTACACTGTAGCATATGAGCGCCCATGCACAAACACACAAAATACATGAATACATTTACCAAGTCTTGAGTGTTCTGCTATATCCTCACAGAACAGATCCAGATGTACTCTGAGTCAGTATAATAAATTTTTTTCCATTCTTTCTTCTCTCTAGGACTTTGCTGTCAGATCACTAGAGTCATGTGTTGACCAAGTGTGTCAAAGTCCTAACCCTGCTGATTACCCAGACTCAGGCCTTTGCTCTCCCATCATTCATTTTATCTGGAGCCCCCTCTCCCCAGAGAGCAATACAGGAGACACTCACAGTGAACCTTCCCAGAACCAGACGACAACAAAATGTTCCAAAATCTAGAAACTCATAGTGTCCAAAACCTCTGGCCATGAGGCAATGTTAGGAGACAGAAACATCCACCTAGTGTCCTCTCGTGTGGAATGGCAGGAAGTGTCAGATATCTCCCATGGTCAGAGAAGAGTCTCCCAGCTCGCTCACGATCATCATGAGAATTCTCACGTGGAGCATTCTGTGAGGACAGTGACCACACAACCCTCTGACAGAGGACCAAGTGCCACATGCCTACACAGGACATATGACCTTGAGAGTCATCAGCTTCCACACAGGACAGAAGGACAGAACAGTGCTGCCCACCCCTGCCTTCCGTCTCCCTCTGTCCTACCTAATGTGGGACCCCAAACCCCAGAGAAGCCACAGTCGGACTCCTTTGACTTGATGTCACTACAGTACATTTCTGCAGGAAATAAAACCAAGACCTAGTGCCAGGCATTTAAATCAATTCTAAAACAGCTGTGGGCTTTGCTCATATTGTTGCTATCCATTCAAGGTGGACCTTTAAAATTCATACCCTTTACCCCCATATGACCAAAATACCTTCTTAATAAGCCCCCTGTGTCCATCTTCCATAATGCTGCTAATTTAATCTTGCTAAATACTTGGTTTAATAAAGCATTAGATGGCTCCCTGTCGCTTTCAGAATGCATTCCGCAGTCTGCATCCCCGAGGCTCCAAGGATGGCCCTCCCCCATCTGCTCCACAGCTACCTTTTGATAGTTTACCTTCTGCCGTCTTCAGCACAAGGCTCTGCTTTCCATCCTTACTGTGACTCCATCCAGCATCGTCCCTAATCATCGTTATCGTATCTAACATGTTCTCCCTGCTCAATCACAACTCACTTCCGTCATTCAACAACTGGTATTCTAAACCCAGACTTGCAATTGCCCATTTTTTGTGTTTCTAACTCATAAGTAGCAGTGAGTTTCCATGGGGGATGACGAGATGAAGATGGGACTTCTAAGAAAAGCTTCCTGAAAATCAGCCACAGGTGCTGAGCCATAAAACAGAAATTATACTTTTTATATTTTATTATTTTCTTTAAATTATTTATATATGAATATTTCTATATGTGGGTATGAACATGTGAGTATACTCTCCATGGAGCCCAGAAGAGTATGCCAAATGCCCTGGAGCTAGAGTTATGTGTGGTTGTAGATATGGACTCTGGGAATCAAACCTAAGTCTCAAGGGGAGCAGGTGCTTAACTACTGAGCCATCTCTTCAGTCCAGTATACAAGATTTAGATACAAATGGAAAGCAAGGGGAGCAGTTGTGATATCTTCAAGACAGATTATGTGTGGTATGTCTTAAAGACGGGTCACTTCTGGCTCTGTGGCACCACCTTTAAATGATGTCACATGCACAGTTGGGGTCTGGAGCTGAGCCTGACTTCTCTGTGAAGCTGAGTGCCAATCCTTTCTCCTTAGACGTTTCAGGCAGTTACACATCGAGGATGACGGGTGGACAGACGCCAGGAGGTAGTGATCAAGTTATAGAACCCTGATGTATAAAAGTAGTTAGAAACAAGCAAGAGAGACATTTACCCAATGTGCAGACAGCTGGAGCTCCTGAGACAGAGAACCAAAGGAAGCTAAGAGAAGTGGCTGAGTGCACACAACAGATCCTTTAGATGCAGGAATGTGTGCTCTGTTGTGCAGCGGGGCCACTGATCCTGAATGCCGCTGCCCAAGGGCTAAATTTTCTAGGCAAGTTGT
Organism: Uromys caudimaculatus; assembly: GCA_028551405.1. Taxonomy (NCBI): domain Eukaryota; kingdom Metazoa; phylum Chordata; class Mammalia; order Rodentia; family Muridae; genus Uromys; species Uromys caudimaculatus. The sequence goes on along the minus strand of CM052709.1, from coordinate 93,684,283 downwards.
TAAGTTTCCATTAGTAACTTGACAGCTGAATCTGCCTTCCCATGGGTAAAATAAAATGATACTTACATACACTTAAATTATTTTAAGATTAGTTTGAATTAACTTTAAATTAAGTGGGGTTTCTGGGCTATTGTAGTGAGAGTCACGATTATTTTTTCCCTATCGTTTCTAAGTGGAAATGTGTTTTGAATGGCAAACTTCAAACTTAGAAGTAAACTTCTAGAACACAAATTTGTTTTTAATTCCATATATTTGTTGTAATAGATTTAGAGCAGCGCCTCCCATGCTTCCTAACACTGCAACCCTTTGACCTAGTTCCTCATATTGTGGTGACCAGCAACCATAAGATTATTTTTGTTGCTACTTCATAATGGTGATTTTGCTACTGCTATGAATCACGATGTAGATATCTGTGTTTTCCTGTGGTCTTAGGAAACCCCTAGGAAAGGGTTGTTTGACATCCCCCAAAGGAGTCACAACGCTCAGATTGAAAACTGATGCTTTAGAGCCTGGGAGAGAGAACGATACTTAGAGAAAGAGGCTCGAGAGCTTCTGATGAGCAAAGTGAATGCACGCAGGGACTTACTTCTGAATCCACTGGGTAAGACAAGAAATGGTGTGTGTGCTTGACAGGAAATGCTCCCAAGCATAAAGCAGACACCAAGCACTGAAAATGATGGGTATTATCTCAACAGAGCAGAGATGGTGGACATATCACGTGATCATCTCACTCTGGAAGCTACAGAAAGAGCACACTCATTCTGGGACAAAATATCAAAGAGAGATTTGGACTAAAATGGGCTTAGGGTTCAATGAGTCTTTGGGAGACAGTAGATGGCACTTCCCACTAAAAAAGTTCACTTTGGATTCATCTGCTTATTCAGTACTTATATTTTATGTCACTTGCTTGTCCAATGAATTATTGTCCTACCATTGGCAATACCCAGTCCCACAAAGTTAGCTGCTGAAAGAGCACAAATAAACAGACAGTCATTCACAAGCATGTGAGACTATCAGGGTGTCAGGGCACGGGACTCTTAGTGGAGCTTGGAAAGAATCTTCTGGAATGCCATTCAAGCTTTTGACATGACAAAGGTCACTTTCCTTCTGGCTGCCAGTGTGAGCTCTGAGGTGCTAATTTTTGCCTGTGGAAGCCACAGAACCCTGGTCCCCCTCATGCTTACAATCTTGTCCCCTTTCCACTTGGCAAATGACTTAGGATCCAGCTCTATCTTAACCCATAATCAAGGCCTGTAATCTTAATCACAGCTGCAAAGACCTTTTGGGCCCCTTGATCTAATATAATCCCAGAATCAGGCTGTGAGAGTATGACGTTCACTGGAGGGCCATTCCCCTACCATAAAATATGCCTTGTTCCTACAGAAATTAAAAAATAGTATAGATTGTATAAAAATAAAAGCAAAACTGATCACTAGCTTTGATGAAATTTTACCAAGCAGTACATTGCTGGTCTTACAGTTCATCCATAACCTGGTATTCAAATAAAACCAGTTCAACCCATGTATTAACAGAGTATGTTTTTATTATGGAGTCATGAATGGTATAGAAATTATATGTAAACACATAGCAGGAGTGTGGCCTAGGTGACTAATTCATTGCTAAATGGTATAAGCTTTAAAGGAACGAGAAGTCGTAGCACTGCTGGTGAGGGGGAAATTGTCACATTTCTGCAGGGTGATTTGGCAGCCTATAGGGAAGCCTTAAAATATGCATGTTCTTTGACACATAAATTGCCCTTCTAAGAATTCTCTTAAAGAAATAATAATGGAAATGGTTTAAGCTTTCATTACAGAGAACTTCTAGACAGCATAACATTTGACAGTAAAAGATTAATGCCGTCTAAATATCCGAAAGAGAATGGTTAAATAAATTATACTTCATTCACACAATGAAATGAGATTTGGGGTTCTGACTTGATAGGGGATTTGTGTCTCCCAGTGAATACTGAGGCTGGGAGTGACAGGTCTCAGAGCATCTCCTTGGCCAGTGAACGGGGAACCCAGGACAAACTCCCAGTGGTCCAGCAGCTGGCAGGAAATAACATTTCCCCTGATTACAGCACAGATTTATTGAAAGAATCTAGACCACAAGAGGCTTCCAGAACCTACGGGGAGTACAAGAAACTTGCCCAAATTCCTGAAGAGCCAGACTTTATAAGACTGCATGGTTGGCACTCCTGCACAGATCAAGAACTGAAAACTAGGCAGATAGAAGAGAGAATTTGTTCCATCTCCTGGGGACTTTTAGATGAAAACCTAGAGAAGGTGAAAGCCACAGACAGGCTGAGATTTGTCCTTGCTACCAGTAGACGAGAGAAATAGAAATTGACTAACAGATAAAAATTATAATTTCAGCACGATTTTTGTGTGTTTGAGCACAAAAGGCTCATGTGTTGAATGGTTGATTCAGGGTCATGTATAACTGAGGTGGTAATGTTCCCGGGGGAAGCTCTTTCTTTTACATTCTCAAAAGAATTCAGCTAAGACATAGTTTAAACAGAAGTTTGTTTAGTATAGTAAAATAAAGCAAAGAAAAGTGAATAATTTGTCAGAGAGAACAAGAGAGAAAAATAGAGCTGATATCCTTCTCTCTCTCTCTCTCTCTCTCTCTCTCTCTCTCTCTCTCTCTCTCTCTCTCTCTCTCTCCAGCTCATTGGTCTCTGTCATAGGTATCATGAAGTGGATGGCATAGTCAAATGGGTAAGGTGGCCCTGTTTTTCCTACCACATCATGGGGGGCTAGGTCTTCCTTTCAGAGTCTTTCTTTCCATGGTCCTCTTGAAAGGCCCACAAAGGGGAAGGGACATAAGGTCACAAAGTCTATCATAATGAAGCCATAATCTTCTGGGAAGCAGAACTTTGATTGTTGCCCACATGTAGCAATTGGAAAGTGCCCTGAGGCTCTGTGTTCTGATGTAGTAGGAAGACCCTAACTGTGGCACCAAGGGCATCTAAGCACAAAGGGGCATTCTGGCCACCAACAGCTAGCTACCCAGACACAGCGGCAGCTCTCCTGTTGCTGTCATGTCTAACTGCCCTTTTGCCCAGTCTCAGTAAAGTTGTAAGAGATGTGACCTGGTCTAACGGTTCCATATCGTGGGGATGTGCTATAGAAGCAGATATTGGGTTCCTGGGTCCCTCATGGCCACCCCAAGACAAGCAACTTTTCCTGCCACGTGCTCCCCACCACAATTTTCTGTCAAGCCCTAAGCTAAAAAGCAATAGAACCAGTCCAATGTAGACTGACATTTCTAAATCCATGAGCCAATAGATGTTTATGCATCGGTGATAGAAATCTGACCAACACATTGCGTATCTGCATGTGACACGAATAGAGGTTCTGTAAAAGTATCTTCCTAGATTTGACCATCGTGATCATAACTTTATTATAATTATTCCACTTTCCATTTGTTAAAAGCTGAAGTAGTAGCTGGGTATCATCACACAGGCTGTATCCCAATATTTGGATGGCAGATGCAGGCTGATCATAAATTTGAGGCCATCATCTTGGGCTTTGTTGAAAAACCTTGTCCAAAAATATAGATGATAGATAGATAGATAGATAGATAGATAGATAGATAGATAGATAGATAGATAGATAGATGATAGACAGGCAGACAGATAGATAAATGGAGCAGTTATGAGTCTCACGTGTGTGAAACACTAACTCTGTGTAAGCAGTAGGCATGATGCAGACTCTAAATGGCAGCCCTGTCCAATGGAATCCCCCGGAAATTGAGTGCTGTGAGTCTATTCAAAGACTGGAGAATGTGCAGTCTGAATCCTTGGGCTTCTGCATGTAAGCCCCTCCTTTGCATTTGGTTGGTTGGGAACCCTGCCTTATGGACACTGCTTCCCACATTCAGGGTGACACTTCCCCCTCAGTTCTTGCCATCATATCTGGAAACACTCACACAGACACACCCACGAGTGTGTGTATACTAATTACTTTTCTCATTGTTGTGACCACACACTGACAAGAAGACAAGAAGTGGCTTTAAGGAAGAATGGTAACTTTTGGCTGGGAGTTGAACTGGATGTAGTGTTATTTCAAAGAAGCCATGGCTTCCATAGCAGGAATCAGTAGGTCACAATGTATCTACCATTAGGAAACAGCAGGAAGCAGTAGGTCACAAGGTATCTACCCTCAGGAAATAGGAAGCAGACAGAAAGTGGAGCTCGCCTATCAAAGCTTAAAGTCCACTCCTAGTAACCCACATCTAAAGCAGTGGCTCTCAGCTCGTGGGTCCTGACTCCTTGGGGGGTTGCCTATCATATATTTATATTATGACTCATAACAGGAAGAAAACGATTTTATGTTTGGAGTCACCACAGCATGAAGTAGTGTATTAAAGGATCACAGCATTACGAAGGTTGAGAACCACTGTCTTAAAGGTTCCACAATTATCCAAAATAGGGCATACGGTGGCCAGCTGGGAACCAAGTGTTCAAATCCGTGATCATGGGAGACAGTTTGATTCCAAATCACATCATTGCTGTGACACTCTCCTAGCCTTCTCTCAACTCAAGCTAGTTAATTCTTACTTTTTCTTTTTTTATTTCTTAGTCTCTTTTACTCCTGTTCTCTTGTTTACTGGAGCCTTCCTTCTACGTGCTTTGAATTCAGGGCTCTCCTTTCCTTCCTAGTTTCTTAAGGTAGACATTTAGCTTACTGATTTAAGACCTCCTTTTGTTTTAATTATGTATGTTTATAGCTGCGTTTCCCTGGAAGCACAGTTGCTGCCGCCTGCCATAAGTTTCGAATGCTGTGATTTAATTCTCTTTCAACTAAAAATATTTTCTAATTTCCCATATGATTCCTTTTTTGATCCATTGGTCATTTAGGATTGTGTAATTTTCACATATTTGTGATTTCCTTCTGTTACTGATTTTGCCTGTAATTCCACAGTAATTGGAAAATGTAATATGTACCATATCAAAATTGTTATATTTGTTAAAGCTTATTTTATTCTCTAATGTATGACCTATCCTAGAAAACATTGCTGTGAACTTGAGATGTGCCTTGCCTATTATTATTATTATTATTATTATTATTATTATTATTCTCTACTTTTCTCTTAAATTATTCCAGTTGATTTGTATTATTTTGGTTTGCCATGTTAAGCACATATATTATTGTGCCCTATATTTCTGTATCTTCATGATATCATGAACCAAACTGCTTTCTCTCATGTAACAATTTTAATATACCTTTTTGAATTTGTGTGGTATGTTTTCATGTGTGTATGTCTTAGAATATGTGTGGGCACATACGTATACAAGTGCCTGCACACACATGGAGGACATGAGTTTTGAACCCAGAGCCTGCCAGTTTGGCTAGTCTAGAAGTCAGACTGCTCCAGGAATGCCGAGTCTGCTTCAGGCAGGCTGTGACTACGTGTACATGTTCAGTAGTATTTGGTGCTGGGGATTTGAACTTGGGTCTTCATACTTGCCTAGCAAGCACTTTACCTGAGAAATCAGCTCTCCAGCCTCATGTGACAGTTTGTAAACTGTACTTTCTTTGCTCTGGGTGTAGATGGTGACACACTAACATCCTTTTCATTGCTGTTTTTCTGGCAAATCTTTCTTATTCATCTTGCCCTACTTATGATGTTGCATTTAAAATTCTGAGCTAATCAGGATGGCATGTACTTGTAATCCCAGCACTCAGACACCAGAAGCAGGATGACTGAAAGTTTGTAGTCAATCTGAGCTACATAGTACACCACAACTCAGAAAGAATAACAAGTTAATTTTACATTAAATGTAATCTATTGAGCAGCTTGGCTCATGGTTTGTCATCTGTCTGCCAGTCCCTATTTTTTACTTAAAATATGTAATCTATCCTCACTTAAAACAGTCACTTACAGTCCTGACATTTTACCACCCGTTTTTGTCCCTATAATAGATTGCATTAATTGCATAATTTCTGTATATTTTAATTTCCTTTGTAGTTGCTCACAAAATTAGTATTCTAACTTAAAACAACTCAGTTTTGCTTGATTTTAACTCAATCCCTGTATAATGTAGTCACTGGTACCAATGTATTCCACTCGCATTTCTTTATCTGTGATAGAACTGCCACACAAATCATCTTTATACATTGTAGCCAATCAACCAAAGTCTGTAAGAGTTGTGTGTCCTCTTTTGAGTCACAGAAGAGAAGGCAGAGTAACCAATTCAACATTTCCATTGTCATTTATATATACCCCTGTAGCCAGTCACCTTCAGCCATTCTCTTTAGTGTTTCCTGTGGATTAGAGTAACTACCTGTGCCCTCTCATTGTATCTCCAAACTCATTGTCTTGTTTCTTACGTAGCAGGGATTTGCTAGCCCACATCCTCACTTATATACATTTGATGGTGACTTTCTATCCCCCTTCCCTCTTGTCTCTTCTTGGGCCTCCTTGTGCACACATTGGCCTGTTTCCCCATATCTCACAGATCTCTCTAGCTCTCTTCATGTTTCCTTCTCTTTTCCTTGAGCTGCATAATCTCAATGGACCAAAATCAAAACTTTGCTGGTTCTTTTTATTCTGACAGTTCAAAATTCGCTGCTGAGCTCCTCACATGAGGGTCTCCGCTCCATTTACTGTCCTTCCACAGGGCAGGTCTCTATCAGGTCCTGTGTGAGAGCGTGTGCATATGTGTCTGTCTGTATAGACACGTGTGTGTATGCTAGCTTTGTTGGTTTTCTCTAGTTATTAAGATGCCTTTAACTTCCTTAATGATTTATAGACAGTGTTTCTTAGTTCTGTGAATATAGCTCTTACTAATTTAGAGTCTACGTCTCATCCAGCTGACATCCAGGACTCCTCCAGAACAAAAAAGAACAAAACAGAACAAAACAGACCTCTTGATTGTTTTATTTCTGTGTGTAGCTGCTATGGTTCTGGTTTATTTCTGCATCTTGTATATTTCCTGAAAACTGCAAATTTAGATAATATAATATGATAACTCTAGAAATAAGATTATCACCCCCATTGGGGTTTAGCTTTTGCTGAGATGTTGTTTTGCCTTCCCAGACTTTCCTGGACTAATTCTGTAAAGTCTTTATTCCTGTTTGTAATGAGCAGCCATTGAAATCTCTGCCTGATTAGTTTAGTGCCCAGCAGATGTTGTGCAGAGAATTTCTTTAGTGGTTTGATCAAGTAAGCTACCCACCTTGTGCTAATGATCTCTTCCTAGATATATTGAATACTTATAAAATATGCCTGTGTGATCCAGACCTATGTACAATATACACCAATTCAGAATTTAACAAATAATTAAAAAATCCTTTCTTATCATACATATTCTGCTAGTATAGGACCTTGGGATCAGTCAGAAGTGAGAGACTGTTGTCTTTCTTGGACACACACATAACCCTTCCTTGTGCCTGCCTCCAGAATCCTCAGAGTAAAATGAAACTTTTCAAAGCTGAATTTTCAAAGCCACATAGGAAATTGTGTTCTCTCAATTTGCTTTTTAAATTTCTGGCCAGGCTTTTGTTCATAACAACTGCAAGACAGCTGCTGACAGAGGTGACGCTCAAAAAAAAAAAAAATGCTACTGATTTATTTTTTTTTTAACACACTGGGATAAAATCATAACTGCCTTATAATAAGAGCGGAGAGGCTAGTCAAACAATGACCACATATAGAGAAGTCATCAAACTGCCTCCTCCCGTGGTTTTAAAGCCACTGATGTTCCAAAGTGAGAGGATAAATGGGACTGGGTCCCCTTGAAAAGGCACAAATCTTACTCTTGCCATCCTAAGCCTGCAGGTTCTATGGATTTGACAGGCCTAAGAAGGTAGAATAATGTCAGTAATGTCTCCACTGTTCTTATTGCTTTTATAGAGGTGTGGGCTATGTAAGTCCTTATTCCACCATCCTAGATATCTGCTCCCTGTGTCCCTTTGCATCCAGTGTCTTTCTGTGTGAAGGCCATCTGGTGTTTGTTTTAATCATGCTCAGGCATGGAATGGACTGTCACAGAGGAAGACCTGGACCTTTGCAGAGACAACAGTTCATCACACTGAGTAGGAAGCCTGGAGCTAGTGAGGGGACTGAGCAGGTCAGGCAAGCTCATGGCATTGGACTACACTGTGATTTCCACAGAAAGGAAGTGATCAGGAAGGACAAGGAGACACAGGGTCAGCTAACTGTGATAATTCCAGAGCTCTTCATTATCCAGATTGTTCCTAGCTTCTGGCCCTAGGAACCTAGAGTAGAGGAATAGCAACCTAGCATGTGGCGGGCCTGTGAAGCAGGGGATCTGGGATATGGACTATGGTTTATTGGTTTGCATAGGGAATGTATTATTTCCAAGTGAATATTTCCCTGTTTCTAGAAACTGGCTGGCACTGGGAGGATCAGCAAGTCTCTGATGTGTCAAAGCATGAACGTGTCATGTCTACTACTCTGAAATAGCCGTATCACTATTGAGAAATCCAAGTAGCCATCACCCTTATAAATATTCCATAGCTTCTCTGGGGACCCAGTCCATTCCCAAGGAGTAGTCAGAGCATAGGGATCAGGTCGTTTTGGTCTGTGTCCCCTGAGCTTGTTTCTTCTCCTGTATAAGTCTCCCCTCTGCCTTCTGTAGGGTGTCAGTCCTCCTCATCCCTGCCCTTCCTTCTGGGTTAGCTTTCACAGCATCCAGGGCTGACGGGGTGTCACGTGACATCTTAGCATTTGTGCCCTGTCCTGTTTATGCCTATAGAATGTAACTTGAATATCCCTCCCTGTCCATGCCTCAATTCCTGCCTCAGGTGCCAGCTTTTAATTTTCTTTCTAATTCTGCCCTCCACTGATTTTACCTCCTCCATCTGCAGCTGTCGTTGTCCAACAGTGGTTGGCCAATTCCCTGTCTTGTCAAGGTTATTTGTAAGGATGTATCGGTCTTCTGTGGTAAAGTTTATCTTACACAAAAATGTAATATCTGCACCTGGAACTAAAGGGAAAGAATCAAATAGGCATCTCCATTTCCAAGAGAAGTCATTTTCAGTAGCAAATGTAACCCGTATGATCTGTCTTTTGATTTCAACACTTTGACAAAGATAAAGGGTTTGTTTCCCTTTGGAAAGGCTACATAATTAAAAGATGAGGTCTGCATCTAATTGTGCCTACCATGAAGAAAATCATTCAAGCCACATAGAAAAGGAGATAGAAAGAACCGTGGGTAACAAATGAGAAAAACCTAGCAGATGGCGGATGCATGGGTCACCAGTCCTCTACCTGCACAGACCTTGAAGATGTACTTGTGTCTAAGGAGAGATCATACCACAGCTAGAAGAATTCACACACGTTCTTGGTTCTTTTCCAAGCAAAGAAACAAAGATATGTTGGTGCCAATCCCATAATTCCATACCTATTCCAGTAGCGATAAACATGAACTGAAATCAGGAACGAAAGCTTATGACAGAGCATGTCTTTGATAGATATGATAGACTCAGAAGCCAAGCTGACTCTTAATATTTAAAGTGAATAAAAGTGTCTCTGCCACCATGACCACACTTGAGGAATTCTTTCGTAATGCTGCTCCTGACAATGTATGAGGGCTGCTGGTTTGTAGTTCTGATGGAGTAGCAAGGAATAGATTCTGAGTCGGGGTGTAAAGGCTGCATGAACCATACCCAGAATCGCCATCTTGGCTAAGATTCCACGCCATGCTCTTCCGGCCCGAGACTTTTAGATTTGATTAAAAAGATCACAGAGAATGAATGTCTTAGATCCCTTCCTAAGGGGTTTGCTGACTTTAGAGACCTCATTGGCGAAACAAGAAAGATTAACTCTACTCCATTTCTGATATGTGGTCCTGACTTATGTTCTGTGAGTGATGAAGTCTGGATTTGTTTACATGGACCACTGATTGGATTTCCCGAATGGAGACAACTGAAGAATGGCAGCACACACTATGAAATGTATCTAACCTGTGCTTTCTTCACGCATAGTGTTTGATGAAAATAACTATAAAAATGTACCTATCACAGTTGTCTTGTGATACAATGGGACAAAATATGGGCAGAATAAAATAATATTTGCTAAGAAGGCAAGGAAAAATTGGTATCATTTGAACTTTGAATGGCATCAATACATTTACTACAATTTTCATAACATGGTAATAAAATATAGAAACTAAATGTTTGCTACATTTGGGACCCTGTTATGCTCAGTGGCTGTCACTGGCTGTCATTCCCTGTGTGAAATGGTAGAAAGCTTCAGGAGATAAGGGTGTGAACATTTGTTACTTTTGAGTGGTCAAATGGCAGTCTGTATGGACTGATGCTTCAGTTAGCAGAGCTCCATCTTCATCTGTGCCTTGCAGCTGGCTGATCCTGTCCCTCCTAGCACATGCCCCCTTTTGAGGCACCAGCATGACCTATCCAGTTAAGAAGACAGAAGGCTAAGAAGGCCCCTTCACCTGGCTGGGAGCCTCTGATGCGTCATTCATTCATGAGAAACAGACTTAAGTATTACATGTGCTGTGCTGACTCCTACAGCACCAAACTGCACAGTTCCTACAGTGTGCTTTCTGCATCAGTTTCTCTTTTAATCCCAAAGGAACTTAGGCTTTCCAGTGTATTGTTAGAGGCATATTTTACACCACTCCTAGAAACAAAAGAACTATGAGTATTCCACCCTCTCCCATGCATAATTTTCTGTGAGTTCTAAAGACTTATGATTAGATTTGGAATGGTCCTACCCCCACAATACAATCCCACAGCATTTGAGAGACTTTCTCCTAAGTCTGAACTTGGTCATTAGTGGGGACATCAGACCCTCAGAAAAGCCGAGAGAAAACGTAAGTATGAGCTCTTTAACCAACACTATTTTGGTTTCCATTACATTAAGTTTGGGGTGAAACTGAGTAAAAAGATGACTTATTGCATGACTAATGAAAATACATGAATAATTAGTGAAAAGTTTCAGGTGCCTCTTTCACTAAATAAAGGCAATTTTTCTATAAATACATGAACATTGAATTAAATGGCTTTCTTCAGGGAGACTCATCCAGGTTTAATCTAGTAAAAACAATGCTAGACTGTATAGCCACAATTACTACTTGTGAAAACTTTTCCTTTAAGAAATGCTAACCTAAATGTTTATATCATGAATGTGAAATTTCTTAAGTATAACATTTTAGAGAAATGTACTCTAAGAACAAACAAAAGTCAATCATAACCCCGTCAGGGTTGCGATTTAGATCTGGAATGCAGGGCCCTAACCAGGGATAGGTGAGGTCTCACAACAGTCGACAAGATGTAAATTATAGATACAAGGTGGGTAAATTTCTCATTAAATAGTAAGATTCTTTTGTTTAAATTTTAGCAAATATTTAAACCGTGACTATAAAATTCATCTCTCTGTATCTTATCACCGTGTCTCCCTAAGTCCCTCAAGCCTAGTTAAAAGGTATTTTAGATGTGGGCATACTGCTTGGAATGCCAAATACCCAGAATAGAAGCAGATATTCATTAAATACGAAAATGTGGTAATCAAATCCTGTGAGGTTCCTGAATCTAAGTTCTAACATTTCCTGTCAGGGACGGATATGTGCAAACCCCAAAGCCTGTCCTACCCGCCATGGATGTCACAAGCAACCCTGAGGGGCCTAAAGCTGCTGTGCTGTGACTGAGTGCTCCAGAGACACATCTCAATGATGGCAACAGGATGCTGGCTTGCAGAACTCCAAGCTAATGTGCTTTTAACAGGGACCATATTTCCCTTTTGAGAAAACAAATGCCAGTTTCTCTTGGCTCTCAGAAAAATGCCCTAAACAGAAAGAATGTCTGACTCATCCACTAGAGTTTTTTTGAGAACAAATATTGAACAAGCTAAGGGAATCTGGTGGCTCCAATTATGTGAACCTTCAAAACAAAATCTGACAGTTTCACAACAAAAGCAGACGGGGCATCTTGGGCTGGGTAAATGGGCGATGCTAGGTGGTCCAGTTTGGAACTAAATAAGTAGGTACATACCCACAGGACTTACCTGAATAATATGTAAACTTCACAAAGCTTCCTGCAAGGGAACGAACACATTAATACCCTTGACATCTGGCTTCTCTGGAAGCCCACATGGGGAACCGAACAGAAGCCACAAGTGGACTTGTGGAGCTCCAATTGCATCACTGGACAAGCTGAAAAGAAGAAATAATGAGAAACTGTACCCATTGGACCATGGATCAGTGTTAAAACAGTCCTGGCATCTTTTTGCCACTACTTTTGCTGTTTTCACATGTAGTCATTGATAATCCTCAAAACAGATGCAGCAAAATCACCCTTCCTATTATGGCACATGAAGGAATGGATATTTGGAAAATGTAAGAAGCTCTCAGAAGGAGCCGAGCCGTCCTTGAACCTCCATCTCCACCAGAAGAACGGAGAAAGCACAGGGGCCTTTGCTCAGCACACTCTGGTCCAGTTGTTACTGGGGTGAAAGTGCTGAGATCATATTTCTAGGCATATTTGGAAAGAAAGATTGAGAAATAACTGTCAAATGTTACCCTTTCCTAATTTAATATAGTGCATTTACATTTATAATAAAATATGTGAGATACCTACGATTTTGTCATGCTTTCCAGAAGCACACGTGCTTTGAAATTGCTTATTTCTGGAATTTTATAGCCTTCTTTATGGGATTGGTGACTGAATCGATAGAACTCAGGGCCTCACGCGTGCAAGGCAAGGGAAAAGCTTCATCACTGAGCTAGACCTTCAGCCTTTGCCTTCTCCATTCGCACAAGCAAGAAGGGTCTTGTGGGGTCTTTTCTTTTATCTTAGCTGTTTCCTTTCATATTCCTCTGAGAGGACCCTCCTCTGGCTAGAACCCCTGCCGGCCTTTTCAGCCGGCAGTGATTGGTTCAGACTTAGTCATATGATTCAGATTTTGGCAAATCAGAATAATCCATATTATCCTGTATTAGTTTCTTGTGGCTGTCGAACACACAACAAATAGGAACACAACAGCAGGAAACAACTGAATTCATTTTCTGGAGACCAGAAGCCTGTAATCATTTCACTGACTCGGCCCAAGTCATGGTATCAGTGGACCGTGTTCACACTGAGACTTAGGAGGCATTTTGCACAACCTGTAGCCACCTCTCTCTGCCCCAGTGGCTAAATGGCCCTCTCTTGTTTATGCATGGCCTCTAATTTACCCCTCTTATGAGGACACTGGTATGGCTGCATTTGGGCCCTCTGGTCTAATCCAGAGCAATCTCTCATGTTAAATTTCATAGTGTAATCAGTGTCTGCAAAGATGCCCTTTCCTTGAAAAGCAGCATTTGCTGGCTCCAAGGACTAGGGTCCACCATCTTAAGGGCATAACTCTCAGTTTATCCCACTTGGGCAGAATTATGAGCAGAAGCCTGTGTGTTACACTACGACCAAAAGCAGCTTATAGAAGAAAGAATTTATTGTCGCCTATGGCTCCAGAGAGAGTCCATAATGGCCGCGGGAGGTACCGGAGCAGGTGGCTGCAGCCGGAAGCTGAAAGAGGCTACGAACTGGAAGTGAGGGGAGGCTATAAGCTGCCCCACCGAATCCCCAATGACAGACTTCCTCCAGCAAGGCCCCACCTCCTACAGGTTCCACAGCCTCACCAAATAGCTCCACCACCTGAGAACCAAGTGTTCAAATAGGAAAGTCTGGGGCGGGGGGGGGGGAGGCATTTTCCATCCAAACCACACTTTGTCTCTCTCATTCATTGCTTTGGCTCTAGAGTGTGAATCTGCATTCCTCGTGACCTGCAGACTGGAATCTCTGCCTGTGAGTGGGACACACAGGGGAGAGTCGACCAGAACGGAGAGATGCACAGTCCTGAGCGCACCATTGTAAGATGCAGATAGTCCCAATGTTGAGCCCCCTCTAGGTTATAAATTACTTCAGCAAACGGTTTTCTGCTAACATCACATACGTCCTTTTCGTTTTTCCGACAGAAAGATCAATATAAATTACCACTCACGGTTAGCATGCTGCTTCTAGAAAGGCATATCACAGTGGAGAGACCACTCCATCGTCTTAGTGAGTTGGGCATCCTCGGCTTAAATTTAACATGCAGGAATACATGTTACAACCGTCTATGTTGAGTTGCAACATAGTTGAGTTCTTTTTCTTCGTCTGCTTTCTTCCAGCCCTGAGATGCCTCTGAACGTGGCTTTGCTCTGGTTTGCTTTCAGCACCACCTGGCTCCTGCTCTATTTCTTTTTTCTTTCTCACCTCAAAGGTCTCCTAATTGAAATGTGGCAAAGCAATTGAAATGTGGTACTTCAGAGAATTGCTGCCAGACACTGTGGCCTTCCATCCAGCCAGAATCTTGTTAGGAAAGGAGACAGTGTGTGTTGGTAGATGCTCTTTTGAAGCGAATGGAGAGGAATCATAAGAAGTTGCACAGTAGTGAGTTGTATCTAAAAACTTAAATAAGAAATGGTACATGGGGAAGTGCACCTTTGAGAACTAAATTTTTTGATATAAAATATTCTGAAGAAAAATATGTGCCACAGATATATGGATTTGAGGTCATGTGAACCAAAGTAGGTCCAAGGTTTCACTGCAAGAAGGCGGCTCTGACTGCCTTTTTTCCTCATTGGCCTTTCATTAGCAAGGTGGAGATACCCAGGCTGAGCAGTCAGCACAGGGTGGATGTCAGACACAGAGACAAGACTGGAGAGGGTGCATGCAGAGGGTGTCCTCAGGACCTCTCCTCTCAGCTACGACATTTCCTGTGTTTATTAGTGAGCAGCGACTCTAGAAGGGCTTGCTCTTCACATGCAAGTGTGGTGTGAGCAACAGACATTGAGGACGCACCGTTTGGTAGGACCACAAATGCTCCCAGCAACTTGGATCTTGAACTGAGTCTAACAAGGCCAGCCTCAAATGTCTACCTTGAGGAGCTAACATCCATCCAACTTCATAAAACAAGACTGAGGGATTATGTCCTATTAGTACCTTCAGGTTGAGCCTTAACATTTTGTCAATAATAGATAATGAAAGGCCAAACCTACTCCATCTTAGGGCCGGCCTCCATCTTAAAAGAAAAAGAACCTGAGAACTTGACCTGCAGATGAACCCAAGCTACTCCCAAGTCCCAGGAAGGACCTCACGGCTTGTCCTTGGCCCATACCCCAGAGTTACCCCCTAAATACTTCCTAGCAACAGTCAATCAAAGAGTAGTCTGATTGTTTCAGAGGTACTTTCAGTCCCTTTGTGACTGTTCATGGTTTTGCTTCAAAGCACTCACCTGTTGGCTTGAACCCTCTGGCTTACTTGCCATTCCCTAGGAAACCTTACTCTGATGAAAGCTCGGGCTGCTCCACCCTCCCATCCTGCTGTGCCAAGGTTGACAGAGAGCCCAAGCTCGAGTTAGTAATAAAGAGACCCTAATGCCATTACCTGGGAGTCGGCTCCTTGGTGGTCTTTTGGGGTTCACGAATGCTTCCTGGCACCACAATAAAATATGAAGGAGTTTCTCAAACTATTATCAGGTTTTATAGTCATCAAAAGGTCTAGAATGTGAGGGAAGCAATGGCTCTCAGCTCCATAACTAACCCCTGTGCTTCAGTGTCAGCAGGGCAAATAGGACCACACCCAGCTGGTAAATGACAGGAAGCAGCTTCCCAGGAACCTGCAGGAGCAAATCTAGTTGGGATGAAAGATGAAAATTCCCATGTGAGACAGAGGGCCTCTTTGAAATTTTTTTTTTAAACTATGAAGAATCACAGGCTCTATCTCTGAAATCTAGCATCATCTATGGTAGGAGAAGTCACAGGAGATCTAGCAGCTGAGCTTTCGAAGCTTGGAACTCATGACTTCTACACTTGATCAGTGTGATGGTTTGTATATGCTTGGCCCAGGGAGTGGCACTGTTAGGAGGTATGGCCTTGTTGGAGTGGGTGTGTCACTGTGGACGTGGGCTTTAAGACCCTCATCCTAGCTTCCTGGAAGCCAGTATTCTGCTAGCAGCCTTCAGATGAAGATATAGAACCCTCAGCTCCTCCTGTACCATGCCTGCCTGGATGCTGCCATGTTCCTGCCTTGATGATAATGGACTGAACCTCTGAACCTGTAAGCCAGCCCCAATTAAATGTTGTCCTTCATAAGAGTTGCCTTGGTCATGGTGTCTGTTCACTGCTATGAAACCCTAATTAAGACAATCAGCTTCCAAATCATCTTATGCTCCAAAACGTATTCACTTTCCAAACGTGTGTTTGTGTGCATCTGTACATGTGCGAGTGTGTCCTCACATGCATGTGTGTATGTTTGCACATTCATGTGTGTGTGTGTGTGTGTGTGTGTGTGCACTTGTGTGTGTGTGCACAGGTGTGGTCACCCTTTAATAGTCCCAAATGATCATACCACCCATGGACACCACAGCCATGCTCTTAGGTGCACCCCAGTATCTTCACAATCAAAGTTGCCTAATATATTTTACATCTTCAGATTGTATCTTTTCATTGAGTAAATTTAAGAATAGCTTTTTTTCTCTCTTAAAAGTGACTGGTCCCTAAATGTATAGTCAAATTTCCAGGATAGGATGTCTCAAGAGTTTAACAATCTCTCTGATACAGGTGACATTTTAGAGAGCTAAGATATGAGCAGTCTTCATTCTCACTGCAGGAAAGCTTGTCCCACCCCTAAGCCTGAACCACAACCAGCTTAGTAGCGGGGTTGTGCGGAAGAATAGGGCAGGTAGAAACAAGAACGGGCAAGCTGAGCCAAGCTGTAGAGTTACCCTGATACCATTTTCCCTCTCCAGGTAAGGAGGGTGTTAGGAGCATGTGCGAGGCTGGAGAAGCACTGAACACTCAGACCCGTCATCCTTGTACCCACTGCGAAGTCCATGGACATCACACACAACAGCTCCATCCCCTGAGAACGTGGTATTCTGTGTTCACTGAGTCGAGTCACACTGAATGCTTCATCCTTTTAAGAAGGCATCTTGGCAGCTTCATTAATCAACCCTTATTTTGGTAATCACTATTCTTTTGTCTGAGTGGGTATTTTAAAAACAGGAAAAGAACGTAAATTAGTATTATACATTTTAAGGCATGCATTTGTACCCATCATAAACTTTAATTTATACTTTGGCCAAATAATTTTAACAGTTGCTATAAAATCAGTTATTTAATAATAGTTTTTAGGGTCGTGCTGAATGCAGCAGGAGACAGGTTATTTAATAGCCTCATGTCCACAACAGATTTCCAGCTATTATTCAGACATCCCACGCGCCTTTGACAACTCCACAGACCAGTCAACTTCCTACTGATTGCATTATGTGAATCTCACTCACAACTAGCCCACCACGTGCATGAGTGGGTTCTTATTGAATACATCTGTTTTCCCAACCACAAATTCTCTGGCTTTCTCAGATCCACATTATAAAAACTAGTTTTATTGTCAATAGAATGATTTCCATAATCACATTTGCACCCCTTCCTAGGACATCTGCAGTCCAGTTCTAAAGCACCAAAGAGGAAAATGTGTGTAAATGGAATCCTTTTAACATTTACATGTGTGGTCGTAAACGCCAGAGCAGATTTGAAGGGGAGGAAGCATATTTCAGACATATACCGAGACAGTTAAGAAAATTTAAAATGGGCAATTTGAGAGACAATGCAAAATAAAATTGCACAAAAGGGTAACTTGTTCTCACTCTGTGAAGACTTGTTTTTCAAAATTATGTTCATTTTCTGAAAAGTATGAATGTGCCTTTAATTGGGTTATGTAAACTTGGCTAATTTTGATTATCTGAGTTTTAAAAGACTAAGATTATTAAATTCAGTTAAGCTGAAGACTCAAATTATCTCATTTATTTTCGTGTCCTCTGTAATAAGCAGTTACGGTACTTGGCACATGGAAATAGAGGACCAACGGATGAATAGAAGGGGTGGTTCTTTGTGCAGCTGCGGGGCAACGAGGGTCTCGGCATGCTAGGCGACCACCCAGCCATTCTGTCCTTCCAACCCTCAAGCAACCATTTAGCTGTCTTAAACTTGGATTCTTGGGTTAGCAAGTGTTGCTGCTGAAAACTGGGTCGTTGTGGAACTAGGAGGCCAACCAAAGTAAAAGAGTTTTGGTCAGAGTGTCTTATGGCAGGAAAAAAAAAATCAACTCTCAGGAGGAGTGGAAAATCTTGGCTGTGGCGCAAAGGTACTGCTGGTTCTGTTCTGATTGGTGGCTATTGGCATAGGTAGGCAGGACATCCTCTGTGATTGGCTAAAGAATTACATTTGGTTTTTCTCTGATTGGTCCTAAGTGAGAGGGGACGCTGCTATTTATTAATCAAGTCCTGGGCCTTGAGGGCCGAATATACGGAAGTTTTGTGGGACTTTCTGAATAGGTTGCTGGAGGAGAATAGTCAGATTTTCTTCAGATCTGACTCACTACAGGCCAGCTTCATCGACAGGTTATTCTTCAAGGTGCTTTGCATTCTTCGGCTGGTGCTGTAGGTTGTGGATCTGAGTTCTGTTTTGGCGAATATTCTGAGCCGTGTCCACCTGCATATTTAGTATCTGCAGTGCTAGAAAAGAGATAAGTTGTGCCGTCTAATGAACCGGAACAAAAATTAGAAGTGAGAAATTATCATTTGTCCCGTGGGACAAAAATACAGCTTGGCAAAAATAGTTATAGGCAGTTATAGGAAATGAGCAAATTCCCTATACTTATTATAGGAAATACAATAAATATAATTACAGAGTAATGTGATTATATTGAAGTTACACAGGCATAGGGGCTCTTATAATGCATGCACCACTTGCAACCCAAACACGCACACATACTTCCGATGCCCAGAGGTGGTTCCTTGCTCTTCATGTGGGTCATTCTTTCTAGCCTCAGGCCCCTACTCAACGGCCCCACCACAGCACGCCCCCACCACACTGCGTGACCGAGACAACACATTACTGTCTTCCTGTCCTCTCAATTTAGTTCTGTCACACTTTGCTCAGGCAGACATGTCAGTTGATGTCATTGTGACATTCAAATGAACACATGCACCCTGTGATCCCCCTGCCTCTGTTCGCAGTGTTTGGAGTGACTAGTAGGATTGTCTTTTCCTGGCTTTAGATGTCTGATGCTTTAACTTTATCATCAGTCTGTTTCAATCTGAATCGGCAAATATTTAACTCTTCTCTGTGTTTTAAATCCGGTTGTGTCCCTGAAGTCTCATTGCAAGCGATTTCCCTCACCAAGTCCCAGGCTCCTGTCCAGCTGTTACCCTGGGATTTTCCTCTACTGTGATCCTGTCAATTCTGTCTTTATTTATATCGAACCCCTTATATCCCAAATTCTGCTTTCGTGATTCTTTGTTTATTCCTTTATTGGGGTGCAGAATATCTACAGTCCTTTCCTTGGATGGAGTTAATTTTTTTCTGAAACTTGGCATATTTGAATGTGACTTTATCTTACTGTCACATTTGCAGTAACGTTAAGAACACAGTTCCCTAGAGGACAGAATTTTCTTTCAGGATTTTGAAGGCTGTATTCCACTGTTTTCTGGACTCCTCATGGTAGAGAGAAGTGTGAAGTCATTCTGTCTCACAGTCGATTTTATGGGACTGTGGTTCATTTTTCTCTCTGGGATTATGTGCGTCTAGAATGTCACAATGGCATGCTAGGACCTGGGGAACATTCTCATATACTGTGTGGCTATTTGTGGAACCATTTAGATCTGGAGGCTCGGGCAGGATTTTGTTTTTTGTTTTTTGGGGTTTTTTTTTTTGTTTTGTTTTGTTTTTTGTTTTTTTTTTTTGCTATTGTAAATTTTAATTTTTAAGGATGAATTTGTCTCTGAATATCCTTTTTTGGTGACTTCCTGTTTGTATTTTAAAGAGACTCTATTACACTGCTCTTGGAATATAATCATTTTTTAACTTTTCAAGTTTCTGTACAGTTGCTCATGGCAAGGTTTATGGCTTTTGTCCTCAGTAGTTTCCCTCAAATTCTAAAGGACACTGATTTTCCCACAAATATTAAAGTGAGAAAGAACTACTTGATCCTTAATAGTTAAACCTAGGAAATGTGGGGCATTATGGGATGGATATATTCTGCACGTGAGCAAGGCTTGTCACCTGTAGTAGCTGCCGGGGGCAGGGGTATGAAGTATATACCCCAGCATGAGAGTCAAGATCTTTGCTCCAGGGCTCCTCAGATCAATCAAGGAGATTCCGAGTTTATCCAGAGGGTAGAAGTCTGGTGTTCTGGGAGCTGAATGGGGAAGGGGCTGAGAGCTTCAGCATCCATTTCAACTGTCAGTTCAGCCTATTTTCAAGATAGTGAGCACAGCTGTGCCTTGTTCCCTCACAAATAGACAGCCCCTTTCGTGTGTTCGCCTGGCATTGAGCAGTAGTCTACAGCCACAGTGCTGGTGAGGTTCCAGGTCACCTCAGTGATGTGGAAGAGGATGATTTTGGGAGTAGACTTCATTATAAACATTCTTCACCAACCCTGTTACCCAAAGCTTATCTTGGTCCCCTCTTCCTGGGTTCCAGCAACTTCCAAGGCACAGATCCAGATACTTCCTGGGTCTGATACATGCTAGCCAAGGACTCATTACCCCGGGTTCTGCTCAGTTCTTTTTCATTCTGCTCTGTCCCTGTGTTCCCTCTTTTTTTTTTTTTTTTCTTCGAGACAGGGTTTCTCTGTGTAGCCCTAGCTGTCCTGGAACTCACTCTGTAGACCAGGCTGGCCTCGAACTCAGAAATCCACCTGCCTCTGCCTCCCAAGTGCTGGGATTAAAGGCGTGCGCCACCACTGCCCGGCTGTGTTCCCTCTTTTATGATGTTGCCTGCTTGGCTGGTCTTTGTGGATTATTTAGCTTTTCTACCTTGCATCTAATGTGATTATTTGGAACTCTGAGTAAGAGGCAGGGATAAAGGAGTGGGTTCGGTCTGTGTCTCTAATCTGAAACCTTGATAAGTTATTTGTCTTTTCTGATCTCAGCATGTTTTCCAATAAAAAGGGGATAAAATGGAGCCTCCTGGCTGGCTGGCCAAGTTGTTCCTAGAGATCTTAGGGCCAAAGTCTGGATTCTGGAAGCTAAGCTAACAAGCTAAGTTTAGCTACTCATCCTCTATATGCCAATTAAGAAGGAAAGTGTCAGTGAATACCAGCCGAAGAAAACCTTTGCACCGTGGCATCAACGGAAAGAGGAACAAAGAGGGGTCCTCAGGCCATCTTGAGATACTGACCTGATGTTGATGCTTGAGAAGAGGGCAAGAGGTATGCATAGCTTAGCATCCCTGATCAAGGAGTGGTGTCATGTCCTCACTCACCTGCTATTGTCTTGGCTCTAGTCTCTCCTGCAAGATGGTCTGGTAAATGGCAGGCTCCTTGTGGGCTGTTGAGCAGAGCTTAAGCTTCCCCACCCCTCAGCGTGAGACTTCTAGGCAAATTCCCATCCCATAAGCTGCGTCATTTCAGGTACTCTGCTGACCAGTGGAGAAATTCAAGTCTGTCTTCACAATACCTCTCCTCCTGCCAGGGTGTGTACAGTACTACTTAGAAGGCTCAAAATTGTTTGGTACTTTACAGTCCCAATGGTATGTCCCTCATCCATAATCCTTAAGTCAGAAATGCTCCAAAGTGAGCTTTCCTGGGTGCTGTCATGCTGGTTGAGAGGCACTGGCTTGGTTTTCGGAACAGCAAAGCTCAGCTGCTAAAGTACATGCAAACATTCCCAAATGGAAAAAACAAAAATCTAAATATGTTTGGTTCCAAGTCCTTTAGATAAAGGATACTTTACCTACATGCACACTGTTTAATGTACAGCATGCTTATCCATACTATTTCTTTGTAAGGGCTGAGCCTGGGGTCTTACATGTGCCAGATAAGGAACCACTTTTTCCATTTCTTTTTAAATCTTAAACATTTTGAGATGTTCTCATCAGGTTATCTGTGCTGGCCTTGAACTCACGCCATTGTCCGAGCAGGCTTTCTGTTTGAACTTGTGTATTTCCACCTCATGCCTGAGCCTTTTAGGTAGCTGAGGTTATAGGATCGGCCTTTTGATTTGGAATGTTTTTGATTCTCAAGTTCAGCTACTCTGCAGTATTGATAAACCATTTAACCGAAGTGGTTCCGGGAGCTTTGTGATGGGTAATTTTGATGATCAACCCTTTGGATTGATGGCTGGTTAAGGGATTAGCGAAACACAGTTTGGTTGAGTCTGTGTGGGTGTTTCCAGAGATGGTTAACTGAGCAGCAGAGGTGGGGGATGGGAGAGGCCCCCACCCAGCATGTGGGCGACAACATCCCATGGGCTAGAGTCTGGCACTGGATTAAAAGGGAAAAGTAGAAATCTAGTAGAATACTGGCATTTCCCCGTCTCTGTTCCCCATCTAGCAAAAAGAGATCAAATAGCTTTCCTGCCATCATGGGCTGAGCACCCAGAAGAAATATGACCCTGGATAAACAGTTTCTTCCTGAGGTCTCTACTTACCAGATGTTTGGCCACAGAAATAAGAGAAGCAACTAATACAGAGCTCCTTTATCCCGAGGTCAGGAGGCCACCTTAGAGTCATTGGGACACCCAGAGACCAGGTAGACTACAAGCACTGGACTCAGTTCCGGTTGCTGATTAGATGTTGGAGTCACTTGACAAAAATGACAAGGTGAGAGTGTGCACTAGTTTGAATGAGGAATGTCCTCCATAGACTTACGTGTTTGAAAACTCGGTCCCTAGTTGTTGGTGCGATTTGAGGAGGCTATGCAATCTTTAGGAGGTGGAGCCTTGCTGGAGGAAGTACGTCACTGTGGGTAGGCTTTGCAGTTTGATAGCTTTGGCAACCACTTCCTGTTCACTTTCTGTTGCTGTATGCAACCAGCTACCCGTAGACTTATGTGGCCTTGTACTCCCAGTCTGTTGCAGCGCCTTCCCTAGCATGATGGGTCTCCCTCTGGAACCGTAAACACAGAAATACCCGTTTCTTCCCTAATTGCTCTTGGTCATGGTGTTTTATCACACCAACAGGAAAGTAATACTGGCAGATACAAGAACCTGGTTTCCAGGACTCGGTCAGTTTGTATTCTTTTAATCCAGATAAAGAGCTGAGGAGCCTGGTGGTACATACCTATAATCCCTAGCACTTGGAAGACTGAGGCAGGAGAATTGTGAGTTCAGAGTCATCCTCGGCCAAAAATAAATAAATAAATATTAAAAACGAATTTCAAACTAGTCTGAGTTACACAACAAGGGACTGTCTCAAAAAAAACAAAAAAACAAAAAACAAAACAACAACAAAAAAAAACTGTTGACCTACAAGTAAGGAGAAAAACTGAATCCTGTAAATTGAATCAGGACTTCAAGCCATCAGATTAGATTGTCTGTGAGGATGTAGCTGATATAGGTCATGGTGGAAGCACAAAGTGTTCTTTCTTAAAGTTAAATCTGATTTTGTTTTGGCTGTCCTCTGGGGTCTCAGGTGGCTCTGCTTTCATTCCAAGGAACCTCCACAGCAACACAGACAGAGTGGAAGGTATCCGAGCTTCTCATCTGCCTGAGTTAAGAGGCTCACTCTGAAAATATGGGTAGTCCAGAGACTGGGAATTTTTTTCTCTGATTCTCCTATTTTTATCTTTGTCCTTTATTTCATCAATTAGCAAGTACCATGAAGTGTTCTAGAAGGGGACACAGAAAAGGGGTAGCCTTTTGCCTTGAAGATGTCTCCTCTACATATTTTGTTTTTGAGACACTGTGTGTCCTAGGAGACCTTGAACTCCAGATCCACCTGCCTCAGCTTCCCAAGTGCCACCACTCTGGAATTAAGTCATTATCTTTGAGAGGAAATAATGTCACATGGATATGTTGGAGTAAGACCCAGCTTCTCCATCCCATCAGAATGGGCGTATCCACACCCCATGCCACTGTATCTTCTAAAATCACCTCTTTATTCTTTCAACAGAATACGCTATCTACATTCTCTGTTTACCTGCCGGATTACCATGATCAGCCCTGTTGGGTCTACACTGTGCTAAGCATATGGTCATTGTTACAGGTGTAAGCACTGAGATGCTCGTGAAAACAAGCTTGCCATGGTGCGGGGCCAGAGAGTGGTGACCTGGAGAATACGGTGAAGAATGTACAGTATGAAAAGAGCCCACGTGGTTAAGCCAGGAGCCCTTGGGACTAAGAGTATTCACCCTCAATCTCTTTGCCAGGTACTGCTGGGTGAGAGACAACCGAGACCTTGTTGTATCACCTTATCTTGATAACATTGCTCGCTTAGCTTTTAAAGCCCCAGCTACCTCATCTTTAAAAGGGCACCATAACCTTCGGTTTTAATGCTGTAGCATCGTGCTGTACCCATAGGAAAAATTTAGTGAACAGTATCTTAAAAATATATGGGGCTGGGGGGATGGATCGACTGACAAAGCTTTTGCCCTGCAAATGTGAGGACCTGAGTTTGACCCTAGCACTCGCATAGAAAGGCAGGTGTGATTGTGTGGGAGGCACTAAACCGGGGAGGCAGAGACAGGAGGCGGATCTCGGGATGGATAGCTATCCAGAATAGCCTAATATATGAGCTCCCGGCCAACAAGAGATCCTGTCTCAGAAGAGGTGGGCAGCATTCCTGGGGAGGAAACCAGAGGCTGTCCATGCACACCTGTCACAGGTGCCCCCTCCAAACAAACCAGAACATGTGCATATGCATAGGAACAAATTTATACCGGGATAGGTTTGGGTGTCTCCTCTTAATGGAACTGTCTGTCTTTAGACTGCAACATTGGGATGCTTTAAAATATCCAAGATGAAGAGAAAGTACAGATGATCTTTCCTTTGATGTCCCCCCGAACCACTTTTCCTATCTGCCAAAAAGCCTGCCTTATTACAGATCACAGGACCCAGGACACATTATTGCAATAATTTAATCTGAAGTAGGAATGACATTGTTAGCACAGGGTCCCTTAATAGTATTAGTCAAGCTGAGCTTTAAGGAACCTACCTATCAACTTCAAAGGGTTTGTTTTAAAGAAAGAGGAAGAAAAAGGAAGTAAGATCCCAGGGGAACTCAGTAGAGGACCACAGTTTCCAGCTCGAGCCCTGGACAACCTGACTAACCTCCAAACTGCGTTCTGAGAAAAACAATCGAGCATGCAAAAGCACAGGTGCTAATCTAAAACAAGCTAGCTCAAAGCCTCTGGGCAAAGAGTGGGACACAAAGGCAGAAACTCTCTCCTTTAATGAACCCCCACGTGGAGAGTGGCTGCTGCTGGGTGAGCTTCTGCATGAGCCTTTGAACTTGCTGGGATTCAAACAGTGAAATGTCATTTCACACTCTGCTAGCCGAGACAGCAGATATCTTCCCGCTCCAAAAAGTTTGCAGAAAGCATTCTCTTCTGGGACTTCTGGGACTGGGAACAAAGGATGTGGGGTCTGGAGATGGAGAACAAGTCTCCACACAACAGCTGTTTTACTTTTCCCAGACATGATGGACCATTCTCGAAACCCACGGCTGGCTGAGTGTGCGCAGGTGGCCGCCGCTTCTGTGCTGTGGCTGCCACTACTCTTCAGTCATGACAGGGAGGCCTTGATTCTTGTCTTACCTGCACGGAAGGCACAGGAGGGCATAGGTGGTTGTTTTCTGTAGTTCAGGATGCAGTGGCAGAAGGCCTGACTCCATAGTCTCCTCTTAGTATAAAGGCAGTGTGATATCCTGTCTGCACTTAAGCACAAAGTCACCAGGGCACCTTCTATACAGATATTCTTGGAAGGAAATGGGATATCAGATGGGGCTGGTGACTGTCCAGACGGTCTCTATCATCCCCAGGAACACAGGTTCAAACATAGATGTAAAAATCGCAACTTCTAGAATATGGAGATTACTTTATAGAGTCCACTTGTTACTGATCTTTATAACCATGCAGGGCAATTTTAGAACCTATCAGTGTACTCAACCATTTTACTTAAAACTGTAAGAAGATGAAAGTTGGCACCAGAAAAAAAATAGCATATATGTTAGATAAAAAATTTCCTATTTGCAAATGGCAAGCTCCAGTCCCATCTGGGAAAATTAAACAGAAGATCTTATCTTGTTGTTTTGTATTGCTATAACAACATATCTGGGGTGGGATACTTTATAACGAAAAGAGGATATTGATCTCACAGTTCTGGAGGCCTATGGGCATAATACTGCTACTGGCTCAGCCTCTTGTCTGACCCCATCGTTTGAAAGGTTTGAGCAAAAGAACAGCCACATCTTAAGAGGAGAAGTGAAACCAGGGAGGATCTGCGTTCAATGCCTTGGTGTCAGGCTCCATACAGACCACTACCTACGAGATACCTGGAATTAGCATGGGCTCTTTGTATCTCACTTAATTATCAGCTCTGAAATCAGTACATTTATATTCATTTTCCAGAAAGTGGTGCTTAAACAGAGAGTGCCTTACCCAGCGTTATCAAAGTGTGGAGGTCAACAAAGAGTATGCAGTTCGCCATCCCAGTGCCAGGAGAGCACGGTGGGATGTTTATTTGTACTCTGAGGGTACCTTATGGGCAAAGCATAGAGATAAAAACCCTTGGCGTGTCTGAGGATTCTATCCGGCTATTTGAACATTTGGAAACAGTGGCTTTGAACGCCACCCGATGGGCCTTGCCTTTTGTCAATGGCAGGCTCTGACCTTGGCAGGATGTTCTGACCCACGGAAAAGATATTCTCCTGTTCAGGTTTGAGCAGGCCTTCCATGGAGAAAGCTGAGACGATCTGGTTTCTTCTCGCCCCGTGAAAAGCCAACGGTATCTTTCTTACTCCGTCCCATTCTCTTTGGTTCCACACAGACATGTTCGCTATGGATTGAATAGGGATTGTTCCCTCTGCCAGAGGATGCTTGATTTGAAGAGTTTAATCTCTACTAGGAGACGGAAAGAGGGTAGAAACTTACTGTCCTGTTTGTAGAAGGGGATGTTGCCAAGTAACGAGGTTAGAGAAGGCCATGGGGTGATCCCAGGGGTTGAATGCTGCTGACCAGGTTTTCTGTGGTGGAGATGACCCCAGGGTGTTGCTAGGTAACCTGTCCACAGGCCCATATCCCTGATAAGAAGGGACGATGGGAGGAGACATATGCATGCCCCTCCTATTGCCAGCAAGCAGGTCATCACCAGATATGACCTTTGACCTTGTTCCTCAGAAGCAAGACCTACCATGACCTCCTTTTCAACTGCCCGATTTGTGGTGTTGTGGCTGCAGAAAATGGAGTCAGACCACATTCCTAAGGAGGCTGCAGCTGTGGAATGCAATACCTGCTGGGTGAGGTAATCTGCTTGCTCTCCTCACATCTGAAGATAGGGGTTGGGGTGAAGTCTGAGGTACAGCATTTACCAAGCATAGGTGAGGCCCTGACTGTGAACCCCAGCAATGCATCTAATAAACAAACAGCCCAAAGCTGAGTAAAGTGGACGACATTGCATGTGCTTAGTGTGTATGTGAATGTCACATGGCCGATTCCCCTCTGCTACCCCTGGGCTCACAGTCCCCGAGGTGAAGAAGAGATGTAATCTAGGAGCTAGGATTTAAGATATACTGACTGGTGCTTCACACACACACACACACACACACACACACACACACACACACACACACACCCCAGAGACCATCATAATGATGAAGTATGTTTGCTCACTGTCTCGGAGTCCACACAGGGGTTTCCTGTAGAGTGTCACTGTGCAAGCCAGGCAGTTTCTTTCTTTCTTTTTTTTATAACCTGACACAGTGAGTTTCAAATTCAGAGCTACCTCCTCTCACCTTCCTTTACATACTTCAATCAAGAGAACCTATTATTATGTAACCTATACCGCACACATTACCGTATGTGTGTGTGTGTGTGTGTGTGTGTGTGTGTGTGTCTGTGTCTGTGTCTGTGTCTGTGTCTGTGTCTGTTTGTCTGTGTAAATAGAGATGGGGAGGAAAGGAAAAAGAAGTTTCCCATCACTGTTTGGTTCTCTCTCAAGCTGTATTAGGAAGTCACCTTTGCCAGCCTGATCAATCTCTGGTAACCTAGACACTGACTGCACTTTCGTGTTTTTGGTTTTTTTTTTTGTTTTTGTTTTTTTAATTCTCCCAGAACCCACTCATTTTAGAAACTGAGCTGACAGCACTCCTCACTCTGGCCAATCACTCTGCAAATGTCACCTTTGTCCCTAGAGAGGCAGGAGTGACCGAGAGTGGTTAGGCTGAACAGAGAATTCTCTACAGCTGAAAACATAAGTCAAAGACAAGTTCCCTGGGGAGACTCCTGCTGGGACATCCCCCTGGGAAGGCCTGAGTACTTGTTTTCTCTTTATTTAGACCAAAGGTGGCTTTGAGCAGTCACCTGCAAGGGGGAGTAAATAAACAGTGCTCCCTAGGAATCAGAGGGGGCAGCAGCCAAGCCCCCCTCATTCTTTGAAGTGTGGAAGGCAGGGAAATACTGCAGTTAGCTCGGATCTGTCACCTCTAGGAGCAGAGGGACAGCTGAGACTCACAGAGCCCCCAGGAGGCTTTAGGTCCCAAGGGAAGACATGCTTTCTATGGAGAACTAGGGTAGAATGTGGTGACAGCAGTTAGATACCTAAGTCCAGGAGACAGACCACCTTGGCATCCTGTTCTCAAGTACACCAGACACTGTCCTCATTCTGTTTCCTGTCTCTTTTCTCTCCTTGTTGGGAATCACCTCCCCAAGTCAAAGTCACCTGTACTTACACCCTAGCCCGGGGTCTGTTTCAGAAGGAGCTGCCAGCCTAATACAGTCTTCAGCAGTTAGCAAGTGCCTTCTCTGTGGCTTGCAGTAACTGTATTGTTGGGGTGGGGACAGCGATTGGAATGTAAAAAAGTAATTATTAATTAATCGACACATAATTAATTAAGAATTGACACGTGATAGATGAAGCTTTATCTGAGATCAATCTCTTCATCCAATGTAAAGATGTTACAGAGGAGCAATGAGACCACGGTTGGTTTTTTCCTTTTTTATGGATCCTCTCACAAGCATTAAAATGTGTGTGTGGGGGGGGAGGGGGATGTTTGTCACAGTTCGCTTTAAAAAAGCAAATCTCAATTATCTTATAAGATATAATTTCCTCAAGAAGGTCACTTGTTGATCCTTTTGAATTAAGTATGAGACTTCAAAATTTTCCTTCTAAGTTCAGGATAAGCCCAGCAGGTTCAGATAAGCCCAGGCTAGTGGCAGCATAGGATGGTGGGAAGTGAATGGTTAACGCAGGGACTTCTGAACAGAAGGCCTCGTGAGGACCTCTTGGGAATGCCCGAAGAACCTGCTAGTTATGTGTTTGGTTTGGCAGACACAGAAGTACTGTCGCAAAAGTCATCTTTGGCTTGTTCTGGGGCCACCAGAGAGCCGTCAACCACAGGACTGAGGGGGTCATTTATTTCTTTGGTCTTTAAAGCAACACAAAGCAGCCAAGGACTGTGCAAAGGTCCTCCAAGGGAAGCAATGTGAGAGCTCTAGGCTCCCCGTTGTTGAGCACTAACCTACTTACATGTATCAGAACACAAATTGGGATCTTAGTTTAACCAGCATGGCCCGCAGTTAGCTTGGTAAATAGCCTACAGGTGCCCTAATGGCGTACTCTGAGCAAGATGAAGAACAGCTTTAAAAAAAAAAAAATTAAAATAAAAACTTGAATTTTACTTTTAATTTAATCATTGATAGCGTTTTTGTTCACTTCATAAAATAGTCATCTCAGACCCCAAATGGCAAATTAAAATGTTTCAAGACACTGATTCACTCTCCATTTGCACCAGCTGCAGAAATCGCCGGTTCTGCTCAATCCCTGGTTCCATGAAACTGCTGCCTTCCGAGCTCCGAGCCTCACTGGCTGCGACACCACGCAGTGGAGCGGCAGAAGCGCGCACCGCTTTCCGGGCGCGGGGCACGGGCACAACGGCTTGCGTGTCCCTTGCAAGCTGCGGATCGAGCGGCCCTGGGCGCTGGCGGCTAGGGCTCCTTCCTGGCCCGAGCTTGCAAGTCAGTCGCCACCGCCGCCACCGCCACCGCCGGGGACACTGCCGCCCCGTGCCTGACGCGCTCCAACTCCTCATCGCCGGTGACCCGGGACAAACTTCTGGCTGGGGCGCGGTCCCTGTCCCCGAGGCCAGCGTGGGAAACCCGAGGCGCTGTCGGGGCGAGCTAGGGTCGAGGGTGGCGCCCCGGGCGGTTGCTCCTGGCCGCCGGGTCCCGCCCGCATCTTGGCGGTGGCCGCCCCACAGAGCCCGCAGGCGCCGCGCAGGCCGAGCTGGCCCCCGGCCGGGGACATGGGCGCTCGCGCCCTCTAGCGGGCCGCGGCGGCTCCGGCCCGGCCGTGACGTGGGCTCCTTCCAGCCGGCCTGCGGGGCATCGCCAGTCAGTCGCGGAGCAGGAGCCCCGCGCGCAGCCGGCGCGGATTCGGCCATCGGCGCGCCGCTGCCCGAGGTGGCTGGGGCTGCAGGAGAGGCAGCGGGCTGCAAGTGCGCGATCACAGACACGGCCACGGCCACGGCGCCGCGGGCGGCTCAGTCCCGATCAGGGGCAGCGCTTAGGCGGGCTCAGCACCGGATCCCAGCGAGGATTTGGGTTCCGCGGGCGCGCCCTCCGCTCCCTCTCCCGGCAGAACCAGACTCTAAGCGGGGGCCAGCAGGAGGGCAGGAGGATCCAGGACGCCGTCCCCACGTCCTGGAGCCGCGGGACTTCGGACTTGTGCAACTGTTGCCACTTTGGGGTCTGGTGTTTCGCTGCTTTCGCGTCTACCCTGGCAGCCTGCAGCTTAGGCTCGCGTCCCCCTTGGCTTCCCAAGGCTACCGGCCGCCACCGCCCCGAGGCGGCCCGGCGCGCACTCAGCACCATGAGGACACTTGGGACTTGCCTGGTGACTTTAGCTGGACTTTTGCTAACTGCGGCCGGGGAGACATTTTCAGGTAAGCGGGACGCCACTACCGTTCCCGGGTCGCCTGGGACGTAGGCGACACCCGGGTGGGAGAGTCTGAGGAGAGCTTCAGGGCCGGGCAGGGGCAGGCAGGAGCCCGCAGGACCCGGCATCGCGTAGCGGGTGAGCTGGGCTGGCGGATGGCCGGAGGGAAAGAGCCGCCGAGCCCCGGGACCTGCGCAGCGCACGCAGGAGCCCGCAGGACAAGCACAGGCGCAGGAACAGGGACCTCCATCTCGGCCCCTGGTCCCACAGGGCCTGGACTTGTGCATAGGGCTCCGTGTTCCTGGGCGGCCTGGGCAGGAAAGGCAGAAAACTTTGCCTGAAGTTCCCAGCTGTAGCCGCCGGGAGTAGGCGCTGCGCGGGCCTCTCGACCCCGGTGGCGGCCGGCGTGGGCTGCCAGTGCTCAGCTGAGCCTGCGGCGATCTTTAAACCTAGCGGTGTAGCCAGCGACCTCCCCAAACTTGACCTCCCTGCCGCCCTCTGCCCGGCGCGGTGGGCGACCTCATTGGGTCCCAGCGGTTGCGGGGCTTCGCTGTGACCGGCGTTCCCTTTCTGCACCGCGGGAGGTCTCCGAGACCCTAGAGGAATCTGCTGCTCCCCAAGCCCTGGCCACTGTGGCTGGGCGTCCGGACCCCACCCTCGGCCTCCCTAAGGATGCGCGCCCCGGTCGGGGCAACTTGCTAGCCCAGCCCGGCTGCGCGGGGGGTCCCAGCTGAAAGGAGCGGGGGCCGACTGGCTGTGTGCACCAAGCCAACCGGAGGCTGTGTTCGGCCAGGCTTCGAAAGCCTTGAGGAACTCTTGGTGGAGACAGAGGGATGTGGACACCAGTCAGGGGTCAGGCTCAAGACCGAAGGTGGCACAGGGTGCCAGGGCTTCTAGGATCTTCTGTCCCAGGAGGACGCACGTGGATGCTTGGCAAACGCAGATAACACGCGCACACTTCCTCGTGTTTATTAGTTTCACGAATGTCCACACACAATGGTGGCAGTGGAGTTTTACCTTTCTCTTTTAATAAAAGGCCGCATTTAACCTTGAACAAGAATTGCAAAATGGGGTTTTGTGTATTTTCGGGAAGGCTGAATAAATTGGGTTTTTAAAAAAATATTGCTGAAGGGAACTTTCATTAAAGTAAGGGGTACATTTACAAACATTAAAGCCGCATAGACCTCTGGCTAGTGAAAGCATAAGGTTTGACTTTCTGTGCATCCTGGGGTGCTGGTCCTTTGTATTCATAGGCACAGAAGGTTATATCAGGCTTGGTGCTGAACAGGAAGACCACTGAGCATAGTTGGTGGTAGAGAGGGAGGGGAGCTGATACTCAGCTGTGCAATGTGTTGAAAGAAACCCAGACCACCAACTTCGGTAGAGAAACGCGCTTCCTCTGGCTTAGTATGTCCCTAACAGTGTGGAAATTTCACTGCTGAAGAGGCGTTGATGCAGGCACGCACAGCTGTCTGATATAAAGTGGATACAGAGTTTGGCTGTGTTCTTATTAGTGAATAGTAAAGTAACCTGTGTCAGCTTGGAAGCCTTGTAACTCGGTATTAAAGGCTAAGTTTGAAGGCCTTAGGAATGTTTTCTCATTATTAGCATGCCTAAGTCATAGATGTAAGCTGTGTCAGGTGTCATTGTGACGGAGTTTTAAATTGTGTGTGTCTAAAGAGGCGGACAAACGTACTTATATGGTTCAGTGGTACTCTTCTTAAAGATCGGATAAAGGATCAGCTGGGCTAGCAAAAATAAACTTTTGCTAACATTTACCCTCATTTTTCTTTTAGGAAAATAAGTCATTTCTATTTGTGTTTTGGTAAGAATGGAAACACCTTTCCTTTTCTATTTGCAAAGCTAGAATTATCCTTGAATGTTAGTAGGGAGAAGGAAAATGAAAGGCTATGTACAAAGGAATGTTTAGAAATGTTGAAGATTTAAAACTTTGAAGTCGTCAGGGTTCCTGTTTGCAAAAATCAGACTTGTTGCTGGACCTCCAGTGGCCCCCTCCCCCACGTGGGCTTCTGGAAAGCCCAGGGGCCAGGCACTTACTGCTCTGGGAGACCCAGGGTTGTAGGGTTTATTCTGTGCATGTTGAGAAGATTAATTTTGACGCTGTGACACAAGCACCCCTTTTTCACACAATACTGCAGTACCCGGCTGCTTTTCACTGGTCCAGGAATACAGTGAAGCATCCTGCTGCACGCTCTTTGAGGGCTGAGGCGCCCCCCCCATCTTCCCATATAACACTTAATTTAGAGTCTTGGACCTAACACTGGACACTCACTGTTTATTTGATAAGTTACTAGTGTGAGTCACTGCCTTTGGCAAGCTTTGAAGTTGTGTATGAACTGACCGGCATGACAGGGAGGGAGAGAGGGAGAGAGGGAGGAATCCCTGAGGCAGACTTGGCTTGGAGCTCAGTGGCAAAGGCCTTGACTTTGGTGCTCACAGCCCTGTGTTCCATACCCAGCCCCTTCCCTCCTACATTCTGAGCCTCCATTTTCCTCTTGGTGTCCACCTCGAGGAGGAAACCATGAGTTTATGCACTCATCTTTGCCACCCCTCCTCCATCGCTTTCCTGCCTCTTAGAATGGGTGTGGAGTTAAGACTCATTACCAGTCATTTATAGAAGTGAGCTAGGCTCCG
>CM052709.1:93597562-93650643 GCA_028551405.1 Uromys caudimaculatus | reverse complement strand
TTCTGTAAAAAAGACATAAAATAAAGGCAAAAGGACGGGCAAATAACCCTGCTTAAGTGACTCTTTTCCGTGATGAGGAGCCAAGGAGTTGGCCAGCCATTCCTCTTTGACCCATTTTAAAAAGCCAACTTGTAGTAAGGCTGCACAGTGGAGCACTCAGTTCTCTACACAGGCTGATGTGTGAAGTGTGGAAAACTGGCTTGCAGAAAATGGGCAGAGTTAGCTCCTCGTTTCCACTCTAGTGCTAGAGATATCAGGAAACCAGCATGACTTTGTGAACCTGCCGGCCCTCTGAGGAAGTTTGCTTTAGAATCTTTCAAGGACATTAGGGGGAAACTGGGAATCTGCCTGAAGTGTGTGTTGAGTGTGAGAGCCCTGTGCTGCCTACTGCTCATTTGTTAATGTCGGCGATTGTTCCCTGTTATGGAAGGCATAACCACGAGGGAAGCCAAGGGGACACTTGAACTGTTTGTTCGGCGTCTGCAGTCCTCTATAAGTACAAAATGACTTCAGCCTCTCAGAGGTCTGTTGAAGGAGTAGCAGCAGGTCTGTTTAGCAGGCTGATGTTTTGTCTGTTTTGGATAACTACCCTCGTGACGTTTTTACGTTTTTGTGCTACATTCACTGGATAATTGATAGGAAGAAATACTTCAAGTATCAGTCAGTGAGCTGGAAGGGAACGTGCCAGGAAATGACTATGGCGGTCTACCCCTGGTGTTATGTGCTTGTGAAGAATTGCTTAAGCATAATAAATTGTTCTGATGTAGAAAATTACAGGTTTTAGTCTATGTTGTGTGGGGTTATTTTATGGGTTTTCAGATAGGAAGCTCCTGACATATGGTGAAATATGGATACTTCGATGCATAACTGGAATATTTCTAACTGATTTTTCCTTAAGGAACCACTGACTTTAATTGTGTCTTCCGATTACGTGAACCCCCTGTGAATGAATCACAGTCTTTAGATTTGGGAGAAGTTGGTTTTGGAATATCAACATATCTGAAACATTTGTCTTCTAAAATCTATAGCTATATCTAAGTTTTTCCACGCACCATT
Organism: Uromys caudimaculatus; assembly: GCA_028551405.1. Taxonomy (NCBI): domain Eukaryota; kingdom Metazoa; phylum Chordata; class Mammalia; order Rodentia; family Muridae; genus Uromys; species Uromys caudimaculatus. The sequence goes on along the minus strand of CM052709.1, from coordinate 93,649,587 downwards.
GTGATTTATTGGCATTATTAGGGTTCTCTATCTGTTCTGGTGGAGCAGCTGTGGTTTAGATCAATATTTGTTTTCTTTGAGATTATGGTTTAAATTTCATTACATTTCCTAAGATACTATATTATTTTAAATATTTGCAGGAATTTTAAGTGAGATAAATGCATTTTGATAATGGTTAAGTCAGAGGTGTATATGCAGATGCCCGAGGAGACCAATAGAGGGTGCCACATCTCCTAGGAACTGAAGTCACAGAGAGTTCTAAACCAAGCCATGTAGGTGCTGGGAACCAAATTCAGTTCCTCTCTATTCAGCAAGTGCTCATAACCTCGGAGCCATCTTTCTGGCCCCATGAGTTAAATACATTTTAAGAACTTTTTTTTCTAAATGTAAAATATTCTTAGGTAACATTTACCATGTCTTTTTTCTTTCATTCTAAGATTCTTTTGTTTTGTTTTGTTTTTGAAAACCAACTCTTCCACGGGAACTTTTCTCCGCTTCATGTCTTTCTGTCTTCCTATCTCTATGAATACAACACAGACCTGCTAATGGGCTCATCTCCTAAGCCAGAGAAAGTTTAATTACAGCCATCTTTCCAACTCACTAATGAAACGTTTTTAAAAGATACGAAATGCTATAAGCCTGCTATTGTAAGGGGGCACAGCTTCTCTGGTTCTTAAAATACTGTAGAGGTTTTAGGTTTAGTCATTGGAAAGCCAGAATTCACCCTCTAACTCAGAGGGGAGTGGGGTGTGGAATAAGTAAGGCTGTCTGCATTGAGTGGGGAGAAGGAAGGGTGTAGCCAAGAAGCTTCCTGCTCCACAAGGCACCACGTTTCCCTTCGGTGGGGCAGCTGGTGAGTCCAGGGTGTAATTAAGGGCCTGGGAGTTGGGGGGGGGCAGAAGACCGGAGGAGGGAAAATGTTTACTAAGATGAACAGGCCCTGGGGACAGCATTTAGCTCTGCTACTGTTACCTAAGACAAGTGGGTTCCTAAGACAGTGGAGACATGGCATGGTGTCCATACAAGTGTCACTTCTGCAAGGGGAACCCTGCCGCCTCCTGGTTTTCTGTGGCTCTGAGTTGGGCAGGACCACTTGGACCCCATCATTTCTAGAACTGCTTCTCCTCAGCCTGGTGATGTGATTCTGACAACCTTTGGTTTAGAGCAGGGGGCCTGGAGCATCTCTAGGTGAGCAGTCTTGTGGCCACAGTTCGAAACAAGTTGTTTCAGAAGAGGGCATCCATGGGCCAGCAGCAGCAGCAGCAGCAGCAGCAGCAGCAGCAGCAGCAGCAGCAGTATTCAGGACGTTGGGAAATTTGCTGGTTCTCATCTCTTCAGCCAGAATCTCTGGGGGCCCAGCATTCTGTTAGAACAAATACTCCAGGGGATTCTGATGGGCCCGGGAATCTAAGAAACAACACAGAAAAAGACTTGAAATGATCAGACTCCCCTAACTGGAGCTGAGAGGGATCTGGGGTAGAAATATAAAGGGCATTGAGTCCTTCCTTAGATGCCATGTTTGCCTCATCAGCATCCAGATATGGGGTGACCATGGTAACTGTTAAGTGGGACCACAGGTGCGGGACCACCACTTCAGATAGCAACTTTACCTGGTAAAGTTACTAGACCTGGACAGCCACAGGGGTTAAAGACAGAAAAGGGCTAGAGAGATGGATCAAATGATTGCTATATTTTAACTTAATGTAAAGTTTGAATTAAATTTTTGAATTAAATTGTAGTGTCCAGCCATCAGAAACCTCTCTAGGTTGGAAGTGTATAGAAGATACTATCACTTCTAAGAAGGAGCCACCCCTTTGTGCTTATTAAAACAGTGCCCTTAACTAGAGTATTCATTGCGCACTAGCTGTTTCCACAGCCTCTTCGTAGGGTCAGATAAGGAAGAGTAGTTGTCAGGATTTTCAAATCCATCAAAAATTAAAGAGGCAGAGATGTCTCTGAGGTGACCCAGAGACTCATTGTGTGACAGTCAGAACTTTAGTACAGAACTGTGAATCTTGGATTGTGGAAATACACTTATCTTCCAAATAGAAACTAAAAGGTTTCTGTCTTCTGTTTGAAGTGTAACCATGTGTATCTGAAATCAGAGCCTAGCTTTCTGGTTGGCCACTGGAGACAATCGCTGCATCTCTGGCATTTAACACTCCAGGCAAAGGGAAGCGATTGTGCAGCCACCATAGATTGACTTGAACACATTCAGTGGGTGTTTTCTCAGAAACAGAGGACTTGTCAGAATCCAGCCAGTTTCCTGCTGCCCCTTCTCTTGCTCTGATCCACCACTAATCACTAGTTCTAGCTGTGTTCTCAAACCCACCTAACTGAGCCAGGAAGAACATCCTGGGTTTCATTAATTTACAGCCAAAGAAGGAGACAATGGTTAGTAGATCCCTACCTGCTTCATATGTTATTACAGAATTAAGTTCTTCTATGTAAGCTCCTGATTCTTCAGCATGGCATCTCCTGTACTTTTGTGTGACTCCACAGTGGCCATAGATGACTTTAGGCTGGTCTGGGACCATCATTTCAATTTCCTCCTTGCCTCTGTGCTTGTGTGATATGCTGACTTAGTCTCTGTAGAGAGATGAAATTGAGTCATAGTAGTTATTTGTAAATCAAATCAGAGTTGCTGCTAACTCTTTGGAGCACAGCAGATTCTACTCTGTGCAGTTTGGGTATGTAGATGGCGTACGGTTGCCTGGACAGCCCGTGGGCGTGAGCTTATTTGTGGCATTGTGGGTTTAGGTATGGAAGTCCGGAGGTTACTAAAACTTGCTTAGCAATCTGATCTAGCCATTGTCCTGCTTACCACTCAAAGTGGTAATTACCCATGAGTCATTTCTGACTTTTTACAGGAAGCACAAGCAAGGGGAGGTAGAGGAACAAGAGGATACGGCAGTTTCCTGTAGATGTGGGGATCAGAGCAGGGGACATGGCCTCCCAGCCAGGGTGAACGATGATTTCAGGACACCAGGAGCAAATAAACAGGGCAGAGGAACCAGAGACCTGCTTGAACCAAAGGCCCCAGAACCGTCCTTGGATGAACAGGCCACTGCATAATAATGATTATGTCAGCACACCATAGCCTAAATAAAATCGAACCACTCACCTTTTTGAGCTTCAAGGCAGAAAAGCTGATAGAGCATCTATTTGTTTTCTGATGAACATTTTAAGTCACTTATTCAATATGCAAAAATCAAATTTGTTGCAAACAATCAAAAAGATATTTCAGCCTGGCTTCCTGTGGCCATCTGAGGCCTCATACATTTCCTGGCTTCCCTCCTTGGAATCTCAGTGGCAGCATGGGTAGGCTTTCATAGGGACTAGAAGGAAATGGACCCCTCTCGGTGCGAAGGAGCCCTCCTCATCTCTCTTGTAATAATTACATGCCTGAAATGTACCCTCTATACACTAGATACAGAGTTATAAAGTGGTTTAAAGCATCCTCTTAAAATAAATGCTGCCGATGCAAAAGGCCAAGTTTTAACTCAGCGGCGTTTAACGGGGTGTAGTTGCTCAGTAAATGTTTGTTGCCATCCCCCTGAGAAGAGAAAGCTAGGTCATTCCAGCTTGTAGCTCTGCCCACCTCCACCTGTCCTGGTCCTGTCAAGTTTGACATTGTTAAGCCTTTGGAACATAACCTTAATAAAAGAATAGGTGTGAATTTTGGACTTGTCGCTCTTATCAGTTGATGAGTGTAGAAAGATTCTGGTCACTAAATGAAAACTAAAAAGTGCCACTTTTTTGGGGGGGTAATTAAATATACAAAAGTAAGCCTGTAATCTTATTGTATACAATAAGAATTTATGACTCAGTTGTTGTTTTAAAGTAGAATTTTGATACAATACTGATCACTTAAAAATGAAATTTATCATGCAGTACATTTATCATGGTACTCTTTGCAGACGGACATGACTTATGTGGTAGTCTATCAAAAGAGCCATAGCAATGGGCTGGCCGGGGTGGTTCTGTCAGAAAAGTGCTTGCCTCACAAATACAAGGACCCAAATTTGATCCACAGAACACATAGGAAATGCTAAGCTTAGTGATACTCAGCATCCTGGGGCTCACTGGTTATCTGGTCTAGCCCAATTGGTGATCTCCAGGCCCATGAGATATCCTGTCTCAAAGGAAGCATTCCCAAGAACACCTAAGGCTGTCCTCTGGCCTACACACACGCACACACATACAGAGAGAGAGGGAGGGAGGAGAGGGGAATAACACTTGCCCGTGCACTTGTGCCTGTAGACACACATGCACAGGTTTGTAAACAAAAGGAACCATGGTATCAGCTGGCAAAGGTGCCAAGGTAGGGAACGTGTGCACCACCGTTTGCCTTTCCTTTCAGTTGCGGGAGTTTCCTAGGTCGAGCTCCCCTGCTGTGGTGACCAACAGTCTCCAAAAGCAACTTGGAGAGAAAAAGAATCATTAGACTTAAGGTCACAGTCAGTCATCTAGGGAAGGCAGGGCCGGAACCCGAGATCGGAACCGAATCAGAGTCCTAGAGGAACAAGGCTTACTGGCTTGCTCAGCCAGTGTTTTCTGTTCCACCCAGTTCCCACCACCCTGGGGATGACATCACTCACAGCCGTCTGAGCCCTTTGACATCCATTAGCAATCCAAAAATACCTCATAAACACGGATACAGGCCAGTTCTTGTGTAGGGCCCTCTTGACGTGAGGCCCCCTGGCAACCAGATGAGCCTTCACAAGGATGAACTTAATTTACCCCTGCAGAGCTCTGAGTGGATCATGGTAATAGCAAGCATTTTTAGACTTCATTGGTATACCCTATTCCTCTCCCTTCAGGGTCCTGTCTTCTCAAGTGATAAAATATCGCAAACGGGCCACATCAACAATAATCCCAGCCCTGTATTTTCTACTTCTTGGGAAGTGTGCCCACTGAGTAGGGTATAATTCTACATGGGTGCTGGCATCCATGGGTATTATGTTCTGGGTCTACTCTAAAACACAGAGGAGTGACACCTTCTCACATCCACTGTGATGGTTACAGACAGGTTAGCAAGAGGAGCACATAGGAAATTTACTGAATTAAAGTTTGTGGCCATACAAGAAGTTTCAGCCATTAAGATCTAAAGATGCCAGGGAGCCTGCCCATTTCCATCTGAAGTTTAGGGGAGATGGATGACTATGTAAAAAGGACAGTAAAATATGATCAAGGGACATCCAGAAAGGCCATCTGCCTGTATTTTTCTTGGCCTGGGTATGAGGCAGGGTTCCTCTGGGGAAAAGGGGGTTATGGCTGCCCAGGACTGGTCAGGGGCAAAGTGGATGGCATTCCCCTTGATGTTAAGGTGAGAACCAAAGCTCCTGACCCTGCCTCACATTGAATTATTCTTTTCTCAAGTTACCTGCTCAATATTTTACATTTATTTATTTATTTTTATTATGTGTGTGTGTTTGTGTGTGTGTGTGTGTGTGCGCGCGCGCACACGCGCGCACATACACAGCACATGTGTGGAGGTGTGTTGAGGTCTGAGAATTTGTGGGAGTTGATTCTCTCTTTCCACCCTGTGGGTTCTGAGTATTGAATTCAGAATGCCATCAGAAAGGCAACAGGCATCTTTATCCACTGAGCCATCCCACCAGCCTGGATTTGAATTCTCTTCCCATCTCTGGACAGTCAAGGGGCCTTGGGCGTGCTGTTTTGCTTTCCTGAATTTCAGTCTCCCCTTCTGAAATAATCTTTGTAGGGTTACTATAAATATGCAATGGTGTAAGCGAACCTCTTGATGGACTGTGACTGTGCGTGTGATGGTCAGGATAGGGGCAATGGCCTTGTTGTCCGTCTTCCCTGTGTCTGATGGATGTATCAAACAAATTTCCTATATCTAAAGGCCAAAAAAGACTGAATGTTCCTTGTTATTCTTAGGGCTTAAGCTAAAAAGTCCTCACTCTTTCTAAGGCTTTGGTGGCTATAGTTCTAGGCAGCTGGATGTGTGATGCTTGAATGTGTATGTGGGGCTGTATACATCTTTGTCATGTTAGTTATGTCTTAAACTTCTGACATTAGCATAACAATCACCTCAGAACAGGCACTGTGGAAAGTCGGTGCTATGAGGCCACAGAGAGAGGACAGAGCTAGATGGCCCTTGAAGACAGTGGTGAACAGGTGCCACGCAGTCACCTGTGGTGACAAGAATTCAGACTCCTGGCTGAAGAGACTCATTGATCTCTGAAGCAAGACTACAGAGATAGGAAGAGCAACCGCCCCTAGGGCTACTGGGGCACAGCAGGGAGAGCAATGTACAGAATTTAGCACAGTTCCTCTCACCAGTGTTAAGAAGCATCTGAGGATGACTGTAGGAATTGAAACTCCCAAATTCTTATCCCGTGTGTGTGTGTGTGTGTGTGTGTGTGTGTGTGTGTGTGTGTGTGTGTGCGTGCGCGCGCGCGCGTGTGTGTGCGTGCTCGCGCATGCATGCACTTGCACACATGTACCTGTGCACAATGAAGCTCCCACTTTCTTGTACCAATGGAGTAAAATGAATTTAGAAACAAGTTGTTTTATAGAAACAGTATTCCATGCCAGGCCTCCAGGTTGCTGTCTGTAATGAATGTGGCATCGCTCTGGAATGTGGGACATAGGCAGAAGAGAAAAGGCCGTCCGGGGTCCTCAGAACCAAGTAGTCTTAGCTCTTTCCCTTTCCAGATCCGAGCTCCTTGGAGATGACTCATTCAGGAATAATCAGTAGACAAGATAATCTCTGAAGTATTTTGGGACAGTTACTTCCCTGTGCACACTTCTGCATCTCATGCTCACTGAAACACATGGACAGCAAGGAATAATTTGCTGTAGGGGGTCCCCTGAGCAAAGGCAGAGGCTTGACATTTTCAGTTCCTCCCTGGCCTGTTCAGACACTTGAAATTTTCACTTCCTTGTCATTTTGGTCAAGGAAGAAAGGTGCTTGTCAAAACGTGTCTCTAGCAGAGGTGGCTCATTAAGCTATCTTTCATATGGCATGCATAATAGGATGTCACCTTGATAAGCTGGTCTCTCTGCATTCAGACGTATCATTTGTAAAATGAAGGCATTTGATCGAGTACCTATAAGGCCTCTCCAGTTGCTTACAGAGCAGAAGGACGTACAGCAAGCAAGAACGGACCTGGGCCAGAGGGTCCCAGCTGATCACTGAGGTTGCTCCAAACGTTGGGTCTGTGGGGACCCATCTGAGAAGTGTGTAATGGACCCCCCCCTTTAGAGCTCCCTCATAAAATGAACTGTTTTGATGATGGCATCATCAAAAAAGGGATGCTGGAGGAAGCTTACAGAACAGCCAGGTACTATGTTGTGGGGTTATGAGATTCTCAAACTTACTGGGACTCTGAAGCTAGGGGAAGCTGGGTTGAGAGAACCCGCAGAGGTCCCGAGAGGTCAGAAGGTTTCCGCCCATGACCAACTTGAGTCATACGAACTGAGAGCCTCATACCTTTTCCTGACTATGTGAACTGTAACAAAAAGTGTGGCAAAGGTAGCATGGCTGGAATGGTGTTGGGTGGGGGTGTATTACAGAGCTGTGTGAGGGTGTAATACAGAGCTGAGTTGGTGTGTACTACAGAGCTGAGTTGGGGTGTATTTCAAAGCTGTGTGTGGGTGTGTTACAGAGCTGTGTGGTGATGCATTGAGTTGAACTGTGGTGCACTATATTGTGAATTTATATGACCCGCTGGGGAGATTTCCTTCTGCACCTTAGTTCCAAGAGAAGGGGCAGTTCCTCTGAGCAGTTAGTTTCTTCTTGGCAAGCCATTGCCTGATGTAACCCCTCACTTTCCTCCTGTTGGGTGTCAGCACACATTCAAAGGCCTAGTCTACTGTGTGAGAGCCATTTTCAAACTGAGAAGATCCAGCCAAGCTGTCCCACATCAGCAAGAAATGAAGGGGTTTGTTGGCTCTCCTCACAGAGGAGGTCACATGAGCAGGGCTGCCTCAGAGTCTACATCTTCTCAGAGGATCTTTTCTCTCTGTGATACTTCTAAGGAGTTACAGGCAAAGTTCCTCTGACTCCAATGGAAAGGTAGATTCCACTCCCCAATGGCACAGCTGGGCCCTGTGATTGGGCTGAGAGGAGAAATAGGCTGTTCCCAGTGGAAGAGAGGCTGACATCCGAGCCAAAGCCACTAACACTGGATCTGTCCTCTTGTCTATTGATCCTGGTTTCTGGATTCTTTCCTTGGCCCAATTCCTAGTCTCCTCTTGGTTTTTCTCAACTTATTTTAATATGCTTTTCTTGTTTAATCTCATTATACTTATTATAAATGCAGTAAATCTTTTGGGAACTGGGTGGAGGTGGCAGAAAAGGAGTTCAAACCTTGTCATTTATTTGAATCATTATTCTAAGTGTAACTCCCTCCCGGGCTCCTCTCCCCTCCCCCTTGTTGGCAGGCACTTATTGCCTTGTTTTGTGTTGTTTTAAAGACAGAGTTTCATGCTATAACCCTAGCTGGCTTAGAATTTACTGCATAGATCAGGGTGGCTCTGGACTTGTGGCAATTCTCCTGTCTCTTCCTGTGAGGTGCACATTTATAGCTTAGCAGAGGTGGGGAACAGAGGAACAGAAGTTATTACAGCCACAGATTCACCCCATAATGGATTGTGGTCTAGGGCTGGCTGTGTAGCTCAGTGGGAGGGAACTTGATTAGCATGCCCAAGTCCTTCATTCTCAGCAATGAAGGGAAGGCACCAAAGCTTTTGGTTACGTTTATAGGGTGGAAAGGCTTAGGGATAATCTGATTAAACATTTTATGCTGACACAGTAAGGAAATTAAAGACTCTCTAAATTGGAAAGAAGGTACATTGATTTGTTATCAATGAGCAATAAACGACCCCATAGACTTAGCTTCGTAAAACAGTCAAGTGAAAGAAACTTATTCACCTGACATAATTGTCATCTTGAAGGCTTACTGTCTCAGTCTGCTAACCTAGGCCTAGTCTTGGATTTGTCTAACCTCTGTACAATCTTATATAGGCCTAGAATGTTTTTGGCCTCTGAGATTTGTTGCTGAGTAAGCCCACCCTTCCTAGTTCTTTCTGATCTCTGTGGACTGGTTCAACTCAGCTGTTCTGCCTTAAACTCCTCTCCAGACTGATCAAATCTTGTGTCTCTCAGCTGGCAGTATTCAAATTTTACAAAGGAAGTTGAGGTTGAAGGACTGGAAAGGAAGGGTCAACCCTACTGTTCTCTGTCTTCTGAAGGAGGAAGCTGTTAACCTCAGTGAACCCAGTTGGAAATAGGGTCACTCCATGCCCTTGTGGTTCATGAATTTGCTTCAGATATCAAATGACAGGACCTACAATCCTTGTCTCTGGGGCACCAGGCAGGTAAAATAGCCTGTTGAAATCCCCACTAAAGCCTTGGGAGTTCTCACCCTGGCTGGGCCAATCATGTGGTCCTACGCTTTGTTCCTTTTCTAAGGGGAGAGATGATCCTGTGCAGAACACAGCACGGGTCTCAATGGCTGCTGCCCCTGGAGCCCTGGGACCAGCACCATTACCTGCAAACCTCAGAGGGTTAGGCTTTTCCCAGCCCCCACAGCTCTTCTGTTTGAGATTCTGACGCAGAAACTAACTGCCATCTTTCCCAGCTCTTCCCAGGAGCATGGTAAAGGATGTACATGTACAGCTGTGCCATGCCTGGATCTCTGAGGTTGTTTTCTAAGGTGCTGTGTGTTTTTTGATCCCCTCTGACTTATGGGAAGTATGGCATTGATGTCACAGAATGTTTCAGGATGTTACCCGGACAGAGCGAACAGCTAGTTTGGGATCCTTTTCTTCTGGCCTCTTGGGTCCCCTTTTTTTCATCTCCTCTTTATGTATATCATATTTTTAAGCTGTGTTTAGTACAGTCTTCATGTTGATGTTAAAAATAATTCTACAATTGTTGTAGCCCAATATCACTGCTATTTTACAGCCCCTGAAATAGTAAATTAGAAAGACACTTAGCTCTAAGCAAATCGAATAAAATTAGAGATTTCTTCATCTTTTCCTAAGCAAAGAAGGGCATAATGCTGTCTGCTCTGTGGTTTCCTTGTTTCCTATTCCAAGTAGAGCTGTGGATTTCTAGTTCCTGTGTTTTCATCTGACTATCTGGTTAAAGCAATGGGTTTGTTCCCCCCCCCCTTCCCCTTTTTTTTATTGTTAACTTTTGCTGTGATTAAGTACTCTGATAAATTCAACCTAAAGAGAAAAAGAGTTTATTCTGGCTCATGGTTCAAATGTATAGTCTGTCATCTTGGGTATACAAGGCCAAAGAGCTTGAAGCAGCCCAGGGCATCTACAGTCAGGATCAGAGATAGTTAAATGCCCGATGCTCAGCTCCTGCTCTTTGCTTACTTGATTCAGGATCCTAGCCAAGGAATGGTGCCGCCCATGGTGGGTGGGCCTTTCCACCTTAATGAAATCAAGATTCTCTCTCCTCCCCTCACCAGGATGACCAGAGGTCCACCTCCAGGTGATTCAAGATTCTATCTAGTTAAATGTTGTCACTAAGTATCTCAAGCGTAAAGTTTGGTGCTAATGATTTCAGGAGCAGAACGCTTTATGAAGATGAGGGGACAGCCTGGTCGGTAAAGCCCTGGTTGCTCAAGAATGAGGATGTGAGATCCCCAAAACTCACCTTAAAACTCCAGGTGTGATGGTACATGCTTCTAGTCCCAAAAGTGGGTAGGCAGAGAAGGAAGGTCCTCGGGGCTCTTTAAAGAGCCAGCCTAGCCTTCTTGGAAAGTTCAAGGCTAGTGAAAGACCCTGGCTTAAAAAGCAAGATGAATGGTCCCTAAGGAATAACACTTAAAGTTGTTGTCTCACATATACATGCAATGCATATTATACACACACAGACACACACACACATGCACATACATATAGATACATACACACGGTAGCACATGCTATAATTTAAGTGTATTTTAAGAACTTTACTTCAGGCTGAGTAGGACTTAGGTGTGGCTGAAGACTTCACCCCTAACAGCCTTTGGTACAGTGTGTATCTGTCTCTAGTTCTGGAAAAGAATCTGCTAGAAGAATCTAAAAACACATGCTTTGTTCCTTTGAGTCTGTCTTTTGCAGACTTTCTGAGAGCACGACATCACAATAAACTGCATTAATAAAAGTGGATATTAAGCAAGTCTTAGCATTTCAGATAAACTTACAAGTTCTTACTATACCTACTAATTGAACATGTAAAATGGGGTTCGGTGTGCTGTTTCCATACTAAAATATGTCTTGCATTGATCAGATCCATGGTGGATTAACAAAATGTGTTTGGGCTTTTACTAAAGTGGCTTGACCGTAATATTCGCCAACCAAGGCAGATGCGTGTAAGCGCTTACTCCTGAGCCAGTGAGGACCGAGCACAGGGTTTCCTGCCAGGGATGATGGCCGTTTATGGAGAATACCAAGTCCTGTTTGGTTCTGTTACCAAAGAGCATATAACTTGTTTCAGATCTTCTGATAGTAGACCAAGTCAAGCAAAAGTAATGTTCTGAGTACCTAAAAACACAAGGTTGAGAAGGGTAAATCTGAAAGGCTGTGTTCTTGGCTATGGGGCACTGGCCATATGTGGCCACAGTAACATCAAGGTGTCTTGACTGCCTAGTTCCTTGGGGTTTCATCTCTGAATCACATCTGTGCACCTCATCTGGGTCAGTCTTCTACCATCTTTCCAGGCCTGCTTTTACTTCAAAGAAACAATCCAAGAGTCATTGCTATCTATTTATTTATGAACAAGAAGTCGCTATTTGGTTGGCTTACTTTCTTTCTGGGATAAACTTTGAAAGCCCGTTGTGCTGCTTTCTGATCAATCCCTCCGACCCACAGTTCCCTCCTCACCTTGATACTATGCAGCTGAAAACAATGGGAAGAACTGGCCACCCCAAGGAGCGCCGGGATAGAATATTTGAGAATATTCCTGCATTGTTCGCAAGGCATGGTCTCTTCCCCAAACACTACTTATCTAGGATTAAATGCACAATGACACAGGATGGTGGCTTTCTGTCCCACAGCAAGGGCCCCTTGTGAGTGCCCTCCTTTGTGGATTCTGTGTCTCTCCTCAGCATTGAGAATCCAGGGGACTTAGATGAGGGTTTGCCTGCAGAGTTTATAATAAAGCTTGAGAGACATGCAGGGTACACGCTGTTCCCAATAGTGTAGAAATGGGGGGGGGGGGAGAGGCAGAGAGAGAGAGAGAGAGAGAGAGACAGAGACAGAGAGAGAGGGAGAGAGGGAGGGAGGCAGGGGGGGGGAACCAACTCCTTCCCTGGTGATGTTGTAGCAGAGAGGCTGCAGAAGCATCCCTCTAAGTTGGGGGAGCACTCCGTGGTCGGCTACATAGCTCAGAGTGAAGCACTCATGCATATTCAGCACTGTTCACAGAAAAGGTGGGATAAGCCCTCAGCTAGACTATTTTCTTTTTAAATTAGATGCTTCCTCTGCTAGTGAGTCTTTGAAAGTGTCTTTCAACTTAGAGGTACGTGTCAGAAGGGAAGTCTCCAAAAAACCTGAAGGAAGAAGCCATCTTTGAATATTTATTTTTCTGTTTTTAAAAACAGAACATGGTGGCGTTGGTGGCTTGGCACCTGTCCCTTGTGTTTCCTTCTTAAGAACACACCTTCAGCTCAGATGCCCTTTCATCTTGATGCCCAGCTAATTTCTGGTCCTAAGTGGGCATATTTGCTGCTATGTTCCAGGATGGCTTTGTGAGGAGCTGGGGTGTGGTTAGAAGCTGGGAAGTGGCCGGTTTTGCCTCTGTTTGAGAAGTGGTGGGTTTTGTGTCTGCTCCCATGCCCATGGCTGAGACTTGGATCCTGGTCTTTTTCTTCTGTCTCTTATCCTGTTTGTCTCCTCCCTGTAGCTTTTGTTTGTGTAATGCATTTTAGAAAAAGCGATGAGGACCCTGGTATCAGTCACCCCCAGTCTTTGCTAATCCTCTTGGAAGCATGAGTGGGTCCTGTCTTTCTCTTCTGCAGTTTGTGACTGGGACAGCAAGCGTTGATCCAAATGGAATAAACTAGTGAGTTCACATAGTGTGAGTTCACATAGTGTATACACACCTCACAGTGCTGGGTCTGCTCAGGGGCTGGCTGCTGTTCCAGCCGCTCAGCAGAGCAATGTTGCAGTTGAATACCCATGTCAGGACTAATGCATGCTTACTGGTCACTTACCACATCATCGTCTAAAGTGGGTTTGTATTGCCTCATTGAATGCTCAATAACTCGACTCCTCCCCCCAAGCACACACCACCTTTTCAGAAACCCGGATATAAGTTTAGATGTCACTGGACAGAATTGGCCACATTGCAAGGGACAAAGTTGAGATTCGAACTCGATCACCTCAACTCTGATGACACTAAACTATAATACATGTTGAGTGTTTGTGATCCAAACAACCCAAAACCTGAAATGCTCCAAACACTTTCCTTTAGCACCAGTATGATGCCACATGGACAGGTCCGCATTTGATGCCTGTGGTAGGTGGATGTTGTAATGTAGCTACACTAACAGCTCTGTGTGAGGTTGCCTACATGACCTTGTCTATAAGATATTCAGGAAACAAGTGAGTTATGTATTAGGACTCAGGTCCCATCCCCAAGGTAGCTCATTATGTACATCTGAAAATATTCTTAAATCTAAGAATATTTGAAATCTAAAGCAGTCCTATCTTGGGATTTTGGATAAGGATTCTCAGAGACTCATATGTAGTATTTATGATTATTAGCCAGAATTAGCTTCATACTGCACTTTTGCTTTTTGAGAATCCTAGATCATTTGGTACATTTCCCTGTTCATTGATGAGTCAAGGGTCTTGTAAAGGTGTGAGGGTGCTTAGACACAAAGGACACTGTCACCTGGGTAGCAGGCAGAAAGACCTGAGGGGATGCCATCTTCTTACTCAGAAAGGTCTCTCCACTGTGCTTGATGGCCCGCAGGATCTACCTACCGTGGGTTTGCTGATCCCGGAGACCACAGAGTAGCATAGTCAAAACACCTGATCTGTCCAGGAGCAAAATGGAGTAGATACTGCAGGAGGGATCTTGCGCTGGTAAAGTGGTTTTCCACAATCAGGGCACCCCGTGTTGAATTCTGGGTTCTGGGCTGCAGGGACTGCGGATAGTCTCTTGGGTTTATTCCTGTTTTTTCCGTGTACTTTTAAAACCAAGGTGCTGTCTTGCATACTGGTAAGTTCCCACCCAGAGCTGTCCTCAGAAGGAGACAAGTTATACTGTGTTGTAAATATTGACATAAAAAGATTTTGGGAACGGTGTTAAAGGCATCCTTTAGAGAGAGATGTCAGTTACCAAAGGGTCTGATGCACACTCTTGTCCATTTTAACTACACGAACAGAACAAGCTTTTATTTAACTGATATAAAATATACCTCATTAATTTCTCTCCTTGAGCTGGCTTGCCATTACGTTTCTCCACAGAGTCGTATCCTATTACAATATGTTTAGGCTTGAACATATTTTTCTGCTTACTTATAAAACTACTCTGCAGATACATATATTTGAAATTTTAGCTTCATCTTTAATTTTATGGAAACATAAAACTTTAAGTGATAAATTTTATTCAACTGAGTCATCACTAAATGTATTAGTATGCAGTTGAATCATTGTTAAGTTTATTAGGAAACTATTTCAGAAATCAATTGAGCTTTCAAAGAATCAGCTCACTTCTCTGTGATGGTATTATTTACTGCTGGAGTTAAACTGGATTTAGCACTGATTCTATTTCCAGTTTCCCTCTTATAAGCATGTCTGAGAAATGCTGCTAATGTGCACAGACGGGAGGCAAGGCCTCCTCTCAGGGTGGCGCCTCTCCTTTTAATTCTTCTCAGGTTTCACACTAATATTCTCATTGTTATTGAGCACCAATGTCTTTGTCTTTTGTGTGTGCATATGTGTGTGCACATGCAGTGCGTTTGTATGTGGGTTGTGTGTCTGCCTGTGTTTGTGTGTGTGTGTTTGTGTATGTGTGTTTGTGTATGTGTGTGTACATGTATGTGTGTATGTGTGTGTGCCTGTGCATGCATTTGTGTATGTGTGTGTATATGTGCATGTGTGTGTGCATGTCTATGTGTTTGTGTTTATGTGTGTGTGTGCCTGTGTGTGTGTGTTTATGTGTGCATGTGTGTGTATTTATGTGTGTGTGTGTGCTTGCATGTGTGTGTGTCTGTATGTGTGTGTATGTGATTTGTGTGTCTGCCTGTGTGTATATGCCTGTACATGCTTGTGTGTATGTGTGCATGTGTATGTATGTGTATGTGTGTGTGTATATGTGTGTATGTGTTTATGTGTGTGTGTGTGTGCATGTGTTTGCACGTGTGTGTATGGCTGTGTGTGCATGTGTTTGCGTGTGTGTGTGTGTGTATGGCTGTATGTGTGTGTATGTGTTTGTGTGTGTGTGCGTGCATGTGCTTGCATGTGTGTGTATGTCTGTATGTGTGTGTATGTATATGTGGTGTGCATCTGTATGTGTGTGTGCCTGTTCATGCACGTGTATATGTGTGTGTATGTGTTTATGTGTATGTATGTGTTTATGTGTATGTATGTGTTTATGTGTATGTATGTGTTTATGTGTATATGTGTTTATGTGTATATGTGTTTATGTGTATATGTGTTTATGTGTGTGTGTGTGTGTGTGTGTGTGTGTGTGTGTGTGTGTGTATGAGAACTGTAAGTGAACTCTGGGTATCTTCTTCCATTGCTCTTCACCCTGGTTTTGTGCTGGAGTCTCACTCTTTGAGCCAGATTGGCTCCACCCTGAGCTCCCCACAGTCCCAGTGCTTGTGTTACAGATACATGATACTACACTCCACCTTTGCGTGGATGCTGGAGATCAAAACTCGGCTCTCCTGCTGTACAACAAACATTCTACCCACTGACCCATCCTCCCACTCACAAGAGTTACAGTGGCCTATACGCTGACGCTTGCTTGGGTTCATTATCAAACTTGCTTAAAACAAGACTCGTTGGAAACTATGTCTTAAGGGATTGCTTGTCTAAGCGTGCATGTTCTTATCATTTACGGTGGCCTAGACCAGGAACTTTGCCAAGATCTATCAATGGCTGTTAATTACACCTGCTGCGTTTTAACTTAAGCACACCTTGTTTAACACAGATGTATCTAGAAATGGTTGTGAAAACAAAAACTGTTAATTTCCTTAGTCAATGAGTATTTTAGATATGCATATGTAATATCTATTTATTATTCTGTGCTATTTATATTATATATGTAAAGAGAAGATTTAGGCTAATCAGTGACTAAGAGCTATCTGTCACATGACTGGCTGAGAAAAGCAGTCTGCATCAAAGCTGTCAATCAAAGAAGGCCTGCTGTCTATTGGAAAAGGCCCAACTCAGTTTTTAATGTCAAATAATTTCAATTTACATTTTTGAGGGAGCAATCTTAAATGCTAAAAAAAAAATTTGACAGATTACTTAAAGCAGGTTAGTTGGTTCTAAAGTAGTGTGGTTTTGCAGGATTATGTTTCCTAACCGACTTACAAAAATGACAGATTCACTCTTTCTCATTCATTCTTACAAGCGCGACTCTGTGAGCGCCTTGGCATGGCCAAGATGTGAGTGAGAAGCTCCATGCTTCCTGTGAGATGTCTGAGAGTCTGTGAGCTCTGGTGTCTGGGGGAAATTTAGTAACTATCATGCTTATGGCTCAGAGAGACTACTAAGTAGGTGAAGGGGCTTGCCTCCAAGGATGGCATTCAGGGTTCCAAACACCGTGAGGTTGTCCCAGGAACCTCCGTGAGGATGCAGGAAGGAGAGAACCAACTTCTGGGCATTGATGTCTTCCACTGAATACCATATCACATATGCACCCTCCCAAATAAATAAATATATTAAAGATTTATGCAAATCTTGTTTATAATTGCTGAAATAACTACATTAGCTTTTACAGACTTAAGGATTCAGTTATATATGTAATTCCTATGTATTTGTAGTGTGTGTGTGTGTGTGTGTGTGTGTACCTCCACTTGTATCAGCATGTACATGCAGGCCAATGGTTGGCACTGGGCAGTGACCTTGATCACTCCCAGTTTGTAGTTTATGTTTTGAGACAGATCTCAGTATGTAGACATGGCGGCCTGGAAGGCACAGAGACTGGCCTGCCTCTGCATCCCCAGCGTAGAATTAAAGACGTGGGTTCTAGCATCTGGCCTGCCACTTTATTTTGGGGGAAGGAAGTTTTTCAGTGAAGCTTGGCCTGACTGGCTGTCCTGGAAAGATTCAGGTGCTCTCGTGGCTGCTTCTTTAGCACCAGGTTTACAGGCATGTGCTGCCACCACATCGGCATTTTATCTGGGCACTAGGGATCCAAACTCAGACCCTTATGCTGTGTGGATAAGTCATCTCCTCAGGCTCCAGTGCCTATATATTTAATAGAGAGGTATATGCCACTCAGACTTGCTATAGCAGCTAGAGTCTTCTGGTTAATGTTTTTTTACTTATTAGTTTAAAAACTACTAAACATTATACAAGGGTGGACTGGCCATCAGAAAAAAATCTGTAAGTATCTGAAAACTAGATTCTAGCCATCTTTGGGGGTAAGACATATTAAACCTACATCATATTTAGTATGCTTTCTTGGGTCCTTTGAAGATTTTCAAAAGCATCCCAGATGGAGCCAGTGGTAGACATCTCCATCCTGTTAGTCAGAAAGGTCTTTTCTTTCTAGCTAATGGCATATTTGAAGATGGGTATATATACTCACAAAAAAAGAGCCATGGCATTTATATACACTTACACATATTTTACGTTCACTAAATATTTACTAACCTTATTCCCTTCAACGTGAACAGTTCTGCTGTGAGACGTACCCTTTGACCTTGATCATGGCAAAGATATGTGGTTATTACATTATATATCAATTTGGTAGCATCCAAACGGCACTAAAATATTTCTAGTACAGTGTCCTAACTTTTAGTGACCCCACCCCTGCCCCTAGCAAGCGTATGGACTGGCTCCATCCTTAGCAGGCTCCTTCGGTACAGCGCTTCATGGATAGAAATCATGCAAGTGTTACACTAGGAGCTTACTTCCTTTTGGGAGATTTGTGAGACAGGAGGCGCATTGGTTCCCTTTGACCTTTCAGCGCTGGGTATCCCACGGATGTTCCTGCACCAGGGCAGCGTGGCTCTGTGGAACTCTCACACTCATGCTAGAAGAGACGGGGCAGACCCTGCGGCTGTAAAGTCTGTAGCCTCGACTCTTTTCCAAAAAGACCTTAGTGTTTTTAAAGTAGGGGGAGCCAAGGGGAACTAGGGTTTTGAGTAACTTAGTTCTTAGTCTGAGCCCTTAACAACTCTGCCTCAACTTCCTCTTCTGATATCAAAACAGGCAATTATGTTTTAGAAAACTTTGCTGATGTCAGATATGAGCTTGTGACTTTTTTTTTATAAAGATTTATTTATCTATTTATTTCATGTATGTGAGTACACTGTCACTGTCTTCAGACACACCAGAAGAGGGCATTGGATCCCCACTACAGATGGTTGTGAGTCACCATGTGGTTGCTGGGAATTGAACTCAGGACCTCTGAAGAGCAGTCAGTGCTCTTAACCACTAAGCCATCTCTCTGGCCTGAGCTTGTGACTCTTTAATCCAGTGGTTTTGCAGTAATGTTGGGGGATTGGCTGCAGGTCCTCTGTGAACAACGAGCCTATGGGTGGTCAAGTAGCTGTCCTGAGAAGGCATATCATTTATACTCTCCAACATAAAACACACAATAGAAACGGCTGTCATGCTTCTTGTTTAGGGAATGGGGGCCAGAAAGGCTGTCCACTTGCCTGATTTGTTTCCCTCAATGTTTTCAAGCTGAGGTGGATGAGGTAGGCACACAGGCACAGAAGCTCTGGCTGTGGGGAGCCAGCTGTAATTAGGTGCCTAGAAACCACTGGTATAAAAGCCGTGGTTGGACTGGAAAGAATCTTGCAGCAGTTACTTCCCATTATGTAAATAAATCTTCTGGCCAGTTGACAGTTTCTAATTGAATCCTCACTTTGTTTCAGGAAACAGAACCTGGAGAGGGGGAACACAAGGACTGGGTTGGTGATGCCATTGCGCCATGAATTATTGGGAATTTACCACATCACATTTGGTCTTCCTGGTGTTTCTCTGGTGTGGAACTGACCTTGTGGGTCTGGAACGGAAGTCACATGGCTTTCAGGGTTTCCAATGGGGGCTGCAGAGTGGCAGAACTTTGGCGATCAGAGGAAAATGGTGGTGGCATTTCTTTAAATGGATAGGAAGCTGTATTTCTCCTTTGCCTGTCAGGAAGTTCCAGGGTAGCTTCTAGCCAGGATTGTAGTAGATTTTGTGTAGACGAATATTCTAATGTACTTAGAGTGGCGTGAGAAGGGCATGAAGGTGGCAGCTCACTGTGGTCAGTCTATCGATCGGTGGTTGTTTCCAA
The DNA here is from genome assembly GCA_028551405.1 of Uromys caudimaculatus. Classification (NCBI taxonomy): domain Eukaryota; kingdom Metazoa; phylum Chordata; class Mammalia; order Rodentia; family Muridae; genus Uromys; species Uromys caudimaculatus. The sequence continues at coordinate 93,630,134 of CM052709.1, read as the reverse complement.
GGAGATGGGTTCTACAGCAGAGTCCCTCATCATGGCACCCCTGGAGGTGCAAAGATGACCCACTGGGATACTGAAGGAGCATAGGAGGGCTTTACTCAAACGTGATAGGTTTGGTGTATGGAAATAAAACAGAGGATACGCAGTGACGCCCGGAGGCGTCTTCATCGCCACATTATCTCTAGAAGTTAAAGGGGGGGAGGCTCCAAGGGGAGAAGAGAGAAAGCTCAGTGTAGCTATGCAGCAAGCTTTCATGCCACCACTGTTGAGGACAAAGATTATGGAATGCTGTCAGTGACAACCACAGGTATGACCTGGGGCAGACCCTAATGGCAAAAGTCATGTATTTTGAATAATCCACTTTCATTAGATTAAAACATTATTGACAAGTCTCTGGAAATGCATAGACTACAGAATGTCTATACTTTAACTTTATGTGAGTGCTATATGCATATGTATACATGTGCATTTGCCAGTGTGTATCTGTGTATGGGAGTGCAGAGGCCAGAGGGAAGATGTCCCCCTCTGTCAGTTGCCACATGATGCCCTTGACACAGGTCTTTCACTGAACTTGGAGCTCTCCATTTGGGGGCTAGGCTGGTAGGCAGCAAGCCCCACAGATTCTCCTGAGCTCCCCCAACCCCCAGTGTTGGGATCAAGATGTGTGTGGCCACACCTGGTTTCTTACACGGATGCTGGGGATTGGAACTTGGGTCTCTGTGTTTGTGTAGCAAGTGCTCTTAACCCACTAAGCCATGCCTAGCCCATAATTCCAAATAAGATGGTGGCTGTTCACAGAGGAGTGCATGCAGGGGTCTTGCCGCTGTCTGTCCCTTGTGCCGTGTTTTCTAGGCATCCTTTGATATGTCTGTCCATCTTACAATGATGTGATTCATAAAGGCTCCTGGAGAGGGTTGGGTCTGTGACTGTTCGGCGAAGAGCTCTCTGGTGATCCTGTACTTATGAAATACTGTTTCCTCCTGTTTTTAGAAGCTGACTGGCAGAAAAGACTTCCTGGGGTCAAAATTCACCTCTTTCTTTTTTAGTGCCGAAATGTGGAAAGCGCAAGGCATGTAGATATAGGCGTGAAAGACAGGGCGGCGCGCTATATGAAGCACAGATCATACTCTTAGCCGCTGGTCTTCTCATCCTCATGAGGCCCGTGTTTTCTCTGGAACTGTTTCCCTGCAGGAGTGTTAATGGATTGGTTAATTTGTGAACAACACTCCTAATTGTATTAAATCTCTACAACCTTATTAAGCGTTCGTGCCGAATTAGATCTGAGTGCCGGGGAAATCAGCGTGCCAGTGGTTTGAGGGGGGAAGGGGAGAGGGAGGCAGTGGGGTATCTCGAGGATAGCAAGTACCTGAGCACTAATTAAGACTCTCTGGTCCTCCCCAATAAAGCAACATGGGTTGAAAACCTCATGGCTGAAGGTCCAGAAGCATCTGTAAGCACAGGAGGCTGCTTCCTAAATGCTACTAAGGAGGAAGAACATGCCAGCCAGCCTGATGTTTTATGGTCTGTTTGGGTTTTACTTTTATTTGTGGAAAAAAGAAATAAGCAAAAATTAGCATCTCAAGAGCACTAGGTCTTTTTCTTCTGGTTGCTTGTGATTATATTTTTCAACACCAGGCTAGAGGTATTCTGTGCTTTGAGACACAGAGGGAAACAATTGCAGAAAATATAATTGGACCATGTCTATTTTGAAAACTAAAGATAATAGCCTAGAATATACTGATGTTTAAAAACCGTGCTTGACAGCTGCTTTCTTCTGCAAGCAAGAGGAATAAATTCAGCCTCTGAGGATATTGTCTACTGTGCCTCTGAGCTGAGGCGGGGCGGGAGAAAGTGGTGTTGAGACATTGCTGGTTACCTCTGCGTGCCCTTCCTGTGTCCCCAAGGCTTGTTTGCATGTCCTCATGTCTTTGCTGTACCTGTTCCTCAGCCCACAAATCATTGAGTTTAGTATTCAAGATCATGGCAGCAGTAATGGGATTCTCTGAACAATGTTAGGCAACCTACCTGCTGGATTTAAAGTTATTTATTCATTGCATTTGTAAGGTGAGAAATACTGAAGTACTGTTAAGGATGCAAACCAGCTCAAGCCCCGATGGCGAGCGGTTGACTTTCTCCTGATAACTCCCACGGACTCTAGTTACCTACAGTGTTTTCTTGTCAACATTATTTTGGACGCCATTAATGTAGGTCTCAAAGGGACCTGGTTATGCCCTGTGATTTGGGGTTGTAAAAAGAGCTGGCTTGACTCCAGCCTGCCTGGCTTCATTCTCACCACAGGGCCACTGGACTTGTTTCCTTTCCTTCTCACCTCTCTGCCATGCTATGAGGTAGCCAGGGTTCCCTCCTGAGAGTGAACCAGATGAACCCACTGGATGTTGTTTTGTTTTTCAGCTTCTAGAGCTGTGAGCTAAACAATCCCCATTCTTCTAAAAGTATCCAACTACACGTATATTGTTATAGCAACAGGAAACTAATTACTATAGGGGTAAAAACAGGGTATAAGTAGAACAAGAACAGAAAGAGACAAGAGGAGACATTGCCCTCTCTGTTTACTGGGAACACTAACCCAACACAAACTCAGGGTCAGGGGATGGCTAGAGATACCCCCAAAGGAGACCCTGAATGTGTTCTTTCCCCCCTGTCTTAGGAGACCTGATTTCTTCTGCTGTCTGTCTGTCTCTAGGCAGCATGTCCTGCTCCTGAGCTGAGCCCACTGCTTGCCTGCAGTTTCATGACAGAGTCCCTGCTACTGTCCCTACGTAACAAAAGAAGCGGCTCCTAGGTCACTGATAACTTGTAATAACAAGATGGCGGACTCGTTATTGCACCCATGTGACTATGGAGTGTGTGGCCTACAAACTGGAACATTAAAGTATTGGGATGTGTTATTGATATTGATATTGGTGATATTGATGATGAGAGTGATATTGATGGAGAGAGGTAGACAGTAAAGAGTAAGGTTGAATCGGTAGGACCAGAGGTAATGACGTGTGTGTACGCACATCAGTTTTCTGTTACCATAACAGCGGGCCCTAAACAATCTACTTCAAAATAGAAAAGGGGCTGGGTTATATGGCACATGCTTTTAATCCCTGCACTTGGAGGCAGAGGCTATAAGATCCCTGAGCTGGAGCTAGGCTGGTCTACAAAAGCAAGTACCTGGGCTACATGTTTCAGCCCGTGGTTTTAGAGGCTTCATTGCATGGCTGGCTGATGTTGACCATTTTCATCTGTGATGGGGCAGCAAATCTTAATGGAAGAAACTCTAGAGAAACTGTGTTGCCACATGGCTTTGATGCAGAGGAGAAAGAAAGGTTGAAGGTTGCCGCTTCCACTTTGAAGGCATGTTACCAGTGCCATTCTGTCTACTACATGCCCTGGTCTAAAGGAGTCTACTGCTTCCAAACAGTGCTATGTGCTGGGACCAAGCCTTTAACTAGGGAGGCACTAATCTAAACCATAGGGGTGGCACACACCTTTAATACCAGCACTGGTGAGGCAGATGCAAGCAGATCTCTCTAAGTTCAGGGCCAGCCTGGTCTACATAGTAAATTCCAGGACAACCAGAGCTACATAGTGAGACACTGTCTTGGAAAAAACAAACAAACAAAAAACACAAAACAAAAATCCCAAAACATGAAACAAAGAAACAAAACAAACAAAAAACCAAAAGCAAACTAACCATAGCAGCCAGAGCTGCACTGCAGCAGGAGGGCAGCTGCACCCTGTGTGTCTAAGACCTCCGGCAGAGGGCTGGAGCGCTCCTGAATGCTCTCCCTGCTTGGGAGAGGAGCTAAGGCACATGGTTTCCCCTATAACTTGGGTTTGAAATGTTTCCAGGCCGACACGGCAGGTTCCTCCCGTCTCCTTTAGCTTTCCTATACCCGTGTAACTGTTTAAACACATTTCCCATCACTCTCCCGTCAGGTAAATATATAGGATGCATCCCTGAGTAAAAGTCTGTGGTGAGGAAAGTGTGCAAACGGATGGTTTAGTTAATAATTGCCAGTGTGGGCATTCTCTTCCTCGCCCCCCCCCCCAATTGGTTGAGTATTAATAAACTCATGGTTTGTTTCAAGGGCACGGCTAGTTTTTAATGGCCTTACAGGAATCTCGGGAAGAAAGCTAAAGAATTAGCATAATAAATAATTATTGCTTGCAGCATTTTTTGTTGTTAAGATAATAAAATGTTAAAAAGCAAGCCACTTGAGCAGAAAGTAATTGCCCTGACAAGCCACACAGGCAGTGTTCACAATATAGGAGCTCTCCCCTCCTGTGCGGGCTAGATCTGCACCTCACATGTGCACTTCCCCCCATTGTGGAAATATACTTTTTCTATCAACAGGGTAGAACGAAACTCCAGGCTTCTAATTAATCTTAGCTGACGTTTGATTTCATACGCACGCTCAAGGCAAGGGGCTGAATGGCGCACCACCCCCTCCCTGAGCACATGGCCACAGGCAAATCTCTCCATTAATGTCACTTTGCATCTGTGTGTCTCCTGGTGGCTGCCACATGCCAGTCATTAATGTGTGAGCGATTACACAAGTCCACTTTCCACCCACTGCTTCCCTGCTCGAGAAGACAGCACAGGAAGGATTTTACTCGATAATCCTTTAACCTTGAACTTCTGGATTAGTGACATAGAGGATGCTTTGCAGATTTTCGACTTGCCTTTCCCTACCTGTCCTTAGCTATTGTGGATCTCAGTACCTTACTGAGGAAAGCCATTTATTCACAGTTGAGCAGGATGTCCTGTAGGAAGCAGAAAACTTAAGGAGCCCCTATAAGGATTAACGGGAAGGAAGTGGTTGGGCTGAGATTTGAACCTAGAACTTCCTAATAATTTTTTTTTTCTGGAGTTAGAGAAATCTTTGAAAATAGAATTAAGTAACTTTGTATCTACTGTCTTGGCCTCTACTCCAGTTCCAATCCTGGAAATATTAGGGACATCGTAGATATTTTTATTATGTGGGAGGGTCAGAGTGTGTGTATGCTTAAATTTAGAGTAAATATTGATATCAGTTCCACTTAGCTTAAGGGGATCAATAGGGACTAGAAAAGGCATATGCATGTAGATTACAGGGCTGCAGACGTGGGTAAGGGCATGTGCTGTGTGTAAACCTGAGTCCAGATCTTCAGATCCCATGTAAAAAGCCGGGCATGGTACACAGATGCTGTAACCACCAGGCTTCCTGATCACTAGCTTAGCTCCAGGCAGGCTCAGTATGAAAACCCCATCTGTAAGGACTAGAGCAGAAAGTGATACGATACCCGATGAGATGATGTTCTTCTCTGGCTTCTGAGCTTGTATATGGGGGCACCCCCCCCCACAGCACCTCCCCCAGCCCTCGCCCACCCCTCCCCAGCCCCTCCCTGCAGACTTCGAATCTAGAGAGGCAGGAACTCTGTGTGAGAGGGAAGACATTCTCCTCGTCACTCTGAGGTCCACACAGGGATCACAATAAACGATGCTCTCTTGTTCTCGCTTCTGCGGCAGTGTGACAGCAATGTGCCAGCCTTTTTATTTCTTCTAAATTGAATTGAGAGCCATTTTATCAGAGCTGAAGATGTTTCATGGCTTGCTTTCATTCAGGGTCCAGAATCTGTGTACAAAACAAGGTTAAACAAAAATAACCTCTCGTCAGTGGCCATCCCCTAAGACCATTCCTCCCCCCTGGATCTTCAGAGATCGCAGCAGCTCCTGCAGTTTGTGAGGTTACTAGTAAACGAGGGGCTATGTGTAAGTGTCATGATGCTCACTTCATTCATTCATAGCTTTCATTCATTCATGGCCTGTTCACTGATGTCAACCAGACCTTTCTCCAAGGGTGCAGACAGGGCCTGGCTTAGATCTAATCTTCTGTAGATGATAACAGGGCTGGGTGTTACCTGGTGTGGAGCAGGTACAGTCCAGGGAGTCACTATGCCTATTAAATCTCAGAAAAGGACTCCCCTTATGTGCTTCAGAGAGGGAACTGACCCCATAGCGCCCTCTAGGCAACAGAACTGGTTGACCCTGGGAACAAATGAGTTTTTAACAGTTTTTGACGTTAGGTATTGTAGGATGCCCTTCAGGCTGTTGTCTTCTCGTAGTACAATATTTAGTCACTAATTTTATGGGGTGGGGTGATCATTAGACAAAGGTTGTTTAAGAACATGGTATTATGGTAATGACATCCTAGGAAACCCAGAGTGCAAGAGGTGACCGGCAGGTCCCATGCATCTTGCTAGGGGCGTTGCAGATGCCTGCATTAGAAAAAAAATGGGGTTTACAGACTTCACTGGTGGTGTAGCTACATCTTTATCTTAATCAGTTCACTAACAGTAATAGCTGATGATCTCCTGATTGTTTATATAATCAATATCTGGCCTCCCTTTCCAAGTTTTACCTGTTAACTGAATATTTGAATTTGCACACATGTTGTATGCTAAAGTCTGCTGATTCCTCTCTTACCACGATGATAATAAAAACTGAACATTTTTGTAGCCCTTTGGGCTTTTTCCTGAGTATAAAACTTATTTGGTTCTCAAATAGTTTCTTGACCTTGATAATAGCTTCCACAGTTTAGATACAGAGATGGGCCAGGGGTGTATTCACCCTGCATGTGAATACTGGCTAGTCTTTGAGGCCCTTGGCCTATATTCTCTAGATCAGTGAGGCACCTCCCATCTGAAAGCCTCTGTGCCCTGGACTGCATCAACAGGACTTCGCGTTTCTAAACTATCCTTGAGAGAAAGTGCCATATAATTAGGCCAAGATTTTAATAAGCGGCATCTGGGCTTTCTAATAGCCACATTATAGCTTTTACTTAACTGATTGTTGTAGTAATTCTGTAGTAGATATTGAGATGGTAAAGTGAGCCAAATAGACCCAGCCTATGTTTTCAGGGTTTGCTCTCTGCTGCTGAGGGGTGGCATCGTATCTACTAAGGATGGCGGCTTGGCCTCATCAGGGAGAAGCCCTAGAAGAAGTCTCCCATCCTCTCTTTTCTCTTAGGTAAATAAATAATAAATAAATATCTATATCTATCTATCTATCTATCTATCTATCTATCTATCTATCTATCTATCTATCAATCATCTATTTATTTATTATCTCCTTGTGCTGGCAGCTGAACTCAGAGCCTGCCACTGAGCTGTGCCCCCAGCTCTTAACAGATGAGTTTTGAGACCATTACGTTTGGTGCAACAGGTAGACTGGGTCAAAGAAAATATCACAGTAAAGGCTGCCCTACATGTCTGGGGCAAACTAGGAGAGTGAATACTTACATGCTGAAATGTCGGGTGCAGCTGCTGAGAGCTTCCCAAGCATTAAAGAAATTGCAACAGTGCCTCGAGAGGGAACCAGGCACACTGGGATGTAACGTAGTATGATCGGGGTCACATTTGTCTATACTTCATCATATTTTATTTCTGTATTTCTAACTGTTGACATTTTTCACTGAATATATATTCCCCCAATGGATTTAAGTAGACACACTGAGGCAGCCAAGCTTATTAAAACAAACTAACCTGACAAGCAAAAGGTACTGATTACTATGTCTCAGTGAAAATCCTCCTCGCTATTGTTGAGGATATGAGCTACTTTGTCTCTCTTTCCAGTCAAACACTAATTATTGTGCCGTTTTTCTTTCCCAAAGTGCTGTATCTCCACTACAACTGAGTGTGTTATTCTAAGTGTGGTGGTGCATATCTGTAGTACCAGCATGTAGAGACTGAGGCAGGAGAATTGCTATGAGTCTGAGGCCAGCCTTGGCTACACAGCGAGTCTCAGGACATCCAGGACTCTATAGTGAGACCCTGCCCCTCCCCACTCCTCCAGGATCACATGACCATCCCAATGACAGCATCCCAGTAGATATTTTGCACCATATAAATCTCAGGTTTAACTGATTTCCACCAGAACTGAATGATCTGTGTATATATTAGAACTCATTTCTTTAACCAAGTCACGAATTCCACAGGTTTTAGTTGGGAAATGTCCTTTACCCTTGAAAATTGTTAGCAATAATTTCATTATGTAAACAACCTTTTAAAAAGGGATTCATAGATTTATCTTGAGTTCAATTGTTTCAAAAATAATTTGTTGAAATCTGCCTTTATACTATAATCCATTACCTTGTATTATGCAATTTCTTTGTCTAGAAATTCTGTTTGTTAGTAAATGGCATCATTTTTGATAATTTGAGAAGAATAAAAAGAGAAAAGTTTGTAAGCCTCGCAGTTAGTATTAATACGTGATTCAGTTATTTCCTCCCAGCTCGTCCAACATTTAAGTGTTTTTTAAAAATTATAATCATAACATTCTGAATCTTTCTGTCAGCCTAACCTTAAATTATGATGCTATGTTACTCATAAACTACACTTTTGTCTGCCCTGAAAGCCTCCAAGAGCACAATCCCCCTGGCTGCAGAAATGCACTTTTCCTTTGCGGTGGCTGCTATGCTAGGTGCTGATTTGTGCTGTCTTCCAGCTTTTGGCACAGTTGTGAGCTGAGCTGATCCAGATCACCGTTAATATCTTACAGGCCGAGTATCCTGTACTGAGAACTGTCTGAAATAACCCGGGACCTTAGATTCTTTGAGGTCCATTCCATATTGGTCATCAAGAATGTGGGCTTTTCAGGTTAGGGATGTATGGGTGAAACTTAGGCAGATATTCTCAAATTCAAAAAACATTCAGATCTGAAAACAGTTTAACCCCAAGCATTCTTTTTCTTTTCTTTTTTTTTTTTTCTTTCTTTTTTTCGAGACAGGGTTTCTCTGTGTAGTCCTGGCTGTCCTGGAACTCACTCTGTAGACCAGGCTGGCCTCAAACTCAGAAATCCACCTGCCTCTGCCTCCCAAGTGCTGGGATTAAAGGTGTGCGCCACCACTGCCCGGCAACCCCAAGCATTCTAAAAGGACTCCTCACCTCACAGTGATGGTCTCATAAACCCCACCCGGACTGTTACCATTCTTAGTCAAATCCTTAAGATGTACCAGAGATATTTTGGTATCTTCCAGAGTTAGACAGTTTATCTGAAATTATATCAAACTGTAGGGTTTCTGCCTTTCATGTTTGTGTATTGACTAGTCCTGTTTCTTCTACCGGGGGTTTCATCCCATGTTTGTCAGAATGTCAGTAAGCCATTCCTTCCTTCCAGAATATCTTCCTCATCTTCTGCGGGCTGTTTTTAACCACATGTCTGTTTCCTGGCACAGATATGCTTACTTGTGAGTGGAAAGTGGGCTGGCTAACTGCTTTTGTGATCAGAGGTGGAGCTCGGAGACCTGCTGATGGAGGGTGGCAGAGAGGGCCTGGAAGGAAAATGTTTGCCCATCTCCCTAGTGAGGCTGCCCTACCTCGGGCTTAGATTCTCAGGGCTAATGATAGTCTATCTGTGGGTTCACAGATGTGTAACTCAAGTATCCATGGGTAGCCCGTGTGGCCAATTTAGTGTAAAATGCTAGACTGGACGTACATAAGCATGACAGCTCTCTGCAGAGACTTTGGTACTCAACCACACTATTTAAAGGAGAAAGTGCGTTTGTAAAGAGAACTTAAATATAGATTATAGATTCGGTTCTGCCTGGCAGCCATGTACATGGGATGGTTCCTGGTCATGTATTAAAGCACCTGTAAATAATTCAGTTTCACTTTAGTGAATGTGAAATGCTGGAACCTGGAGCAGCACAGTTAGAAAATGCATCATCCCATCACAAGTCTATAACCCAAGTTCTGGAGCCTGTGGCAGGAGGCTTAGAACCGGCCTGTGCTACCAGATGAAACTAGCCTCAATAAACACTCACCTTCCCAAAGAACTTATTTCTTCAAATGGGATATTTTGCATTTTTAAAAATGGCATGTAGAATGAGTCCTTTTGAAATTAGTGAGAAGCGTTAGGCATAATTTTAGATCAGATTATTGAATTAAAAATAGTCTTTGTAAAAAAACAACACAAGACTCCAACAAAAGGCAATTCTTTTATCAGAATCTAAATATGTATCACTTGGCATTTCTTGGTTTGGGACTCAGAATGACTAAGAAATTCTTAGATTCCCCGAAGCTCAAAATGCTTATCAACAGCAGCCAGTTCTCACCCCGTAAGCAACCTGGAGCTTACATGTGCTTATGTAAGGATATCTGGCTAAGTGTGTGTGCAGGCTCTGACGTTCCGCACATTTGCACCTTTGCGTTGGAACCACACTGACATGTAAGAACAGCAGAAGGATCCTGAGGTCCTGATGAGCATGTTGGAGTGCAGTAAGCAATCATGGCTTCATCGGTACATATGGATCAAGTCAACGTTCAGTTCTCTGCTCTTTTTCTGTGTGTGCTGGAATGTGAACACAGAATTTGTGAATGTTTGTCAAGCATTCCACCACTGAGCTGAATGCTATAGACCTAGTACTCAGTTCTTTGGGATGAAGAACAGCAGAAGTGTTCCAGGAGTTTTGTTTAAAATGATGCCAGTCTTCCGTTGCTTTGTAACAGTTTCCAATCTTAGAGCCTTGCTGTGGAGACTTTATTGTTATGTCAGCTCTTTTCTTGGGAGAAGAGTTTTTAGCTTATTCGTCTTTTGCCTCCTGTTAATTTTCTTTGTGCTAAATATTGCTTTTATCCTAGCTTTCTATTTACTTATTTTAAATGGGCTATTTTGGCTTGAGAACAGAGTTTCTATTTTTTTAATGTATAAATATAAAACAACACAGAGTAAGCAAGTACCTGCTTGCCTCTTGGTTCAGTGGGCAGTTAAGGATTTAGACCCACTTACTGGGCAGAAAAACCTTTTTTTAGAGGGTGCCCTGGAATAGCCAGAACATTGTCCATGTTGAAACATTAACAAAAAGCTTTGGGATAAAGTTATTCTCTCTTTGAATACTTTAATCAAGTGTTTGGGATTTCTGTCTTCAACTCGATCAGAAGGGTTTTTCCACTGTTAGTAGTGAGATAATCTTCTGATGGATGTCACAAGCAGGTGTCCTTAGGGGACACTCACTAGGAAGGTGCACTCCCTATGGCTTCCATTTTAACCTTAGCAGTTTCTGGGAGACATCCAGCCCCATATGTGGAAACCTCTCTTGCACTTCCCATGCCTGCTGTACAAATCATTACTTTCTGCTGGTGCATTAGTTTCCTGGGAGGAAGGGTTGGTACTGTAACACATTATCACAAACTTGCTGTTTTAAAATGAGAGAAGTTATTCCCTTATGTTTCTGTGAGGATTAACAGTGCTGGCAGGGTTACAGTCCTTCCAAGGCTTTGGGATGAGCTGATCCTTGTCTCTTCCTGGGGCTGTGGACTGCAGAGAAGCCTTGGTGCCCTTTGGCTTGTGACTGCATGTCTCAGGTCTCTGCCCATCAGCATTCTCTCTCTCTCTCTCTCTCTCTCTCTCTCTCTCTCTCTCTCTCTCTCTCTCTCTCTCTCCCCTCTCTCTCCACATGTATTATGTATGTATGTATGTATGTATGTATGTATGTATGTATGTATGTATGTATGTGTCTATGTCTATTTTTGTCTCAGTCTATCTCTCTGTGTGTCTGTCTCTGTCTTTTTGTTTGTCTGTATGGATCTCATGCATTCCAGGTTGGCCTAGAACACACACATCCTTTAGCCAGTGATGACTTTGGATTTCTGATTTCCTGCTTCCACCTCCAAAAGCTGGAATTACAGGCCTGCACCACTAGGCCTGGTAAGTGCAGTGCTAGAGATTCACCTGTGGATTTCTGTATGCCGGCAAGCGTAAGTGCCCACTGTTCCATGTCCCCAGCCCCTGGACTTTTCTTTGAAGCATTCTGGTGATTGGATTTAGTAACCTCCTAGATAATCCTTGATTGTTTCTGCCTCTGAGGACCATCAGCACAAATATGAGTTTTACAAGTTCCAGAGAGAAGGGCTTGATGTCTTTGGATGAGCACCAGTCATTCCGTCTGTGACGTCTGGGAGGCAATGACTCACAGACTATTATCTATTACATCATCTCATTCATAAAACAAGCTTAGGGCACTTTGATAATATGATTTCTGCCCGGAAATCTTTCATATAAAGAGAATAACATGACTACAGCAGAAATGTTTAGGTCCTTACTCTGTCAAGAACTGTAACACACACACACACACACACACACACACACACACACACACACCTGAAGTTGGCTCAGGAGAGGGCCACACTAAGCCTGTTGTAATGACAATGACATGAGGACATGTTTGTCCTGCCAAGTTCTACAGTGGGGTTCTTAGAGTCTCCTTTAGAGTCCATGCTCTTAGACAGGACTACAAAAAAGAGTCTGGGCTCATTGGGGCAGAGTGAAAGGCCCAAAAAGAGAAGGGAGAGAAAAGAGAAGGAAAAACCAAAAGGCGAGCGAGAGGCTTTAGACCAAGACTGGGTTGGCTTCAACCGAATTTAATATTGATGCTGGAGTTATTTGAAAATTTGTTTTTGAAAAAGCCATGTATAAATAAACCATACTAAGTAATATAAACATAAACTGTTATCACCTCACGAGTCTATTTCTCCTCGTGCTACGATCACACTACCTTAAAATAAACTTGCTGGAGTAAAAGTGTTTTTCGGGGATTGGAGAGATGACTCAGTTGGTAAAATATGTGCCATGCAAGCATGGGGACCTGTGTGTGATCCCCAACAGCCACAGCCAAACGCTGCTCCTGGCAGCACACACTCTAATCCCAGCCAACCTGTCTAGCAAAATCGGTGAGTTCCAGGGTCAGTGAGAGAGCCTCTCTTTAAAATAAGGATGGGGAAGCCCAACATTCACTAAGACCACATGTAGGCATGCACATGTGTGCACACAAACACTCACATGTGCACATGCACACTACATGTGTACATGCACACACATACATATTCATACACACAGTCACATAGGCATACACAGGCACACACACTCACATGTACACACACTCACACAAACACACACACACACGCACACACACATGCACACATACGCCTACACACACGGAAAAACATGCACATGCGTGCACATGTATGAACACAAGCATGCATGATGCTTCTTAGTGCTTCCCGGAGTTTTCATTTCCTGACATTAAAGAGAAAAAGAGAAGGCTTTGTTAAAATTCCAAGAACTATTTCACTAGAATCTCTTTCCTTCACGCTCTCATTTAACTTTGTAATAATTTGTAACTTTAAATCAAGGAAGTACTTGGCGTTTTCACCAGTTGTGACGTTTATTGAGTTGCCTGTGACACCAGGGGAATGCCTTCTTGCCACTTCAGTTTTAGAGTCCTGGTGAGTTCTTCTGTAGTGTGTTTGGTTTGAGTGCTAAGTGGTTCCCAGCACCAGCCTTCAATCTCTGCCTGGCCTTGGCCTGGCTGGGCTGACTTTGTTCTCCCTCACCTGGGCACCAGCAAGCTCTGGGTATGGCAAGTGGCTCTTCACAAGGATGCCTCTACCCTCTCTGTCTTGCTGGTAGGATTTATGTGTTTGTCTGAGATCCACTGTCTCTTTGTTCCTCCAACTTCACTTCTGGAACTGCTGCTTGGTAGCCTGTAGAGTCAGCTAAGCTTGCACTTCACAATGGAGCATTGATCCCTGTGGCCCTGTGGCACTCAGCCTGTACAGTGAACACTCACTCTGGCCAGGCCACATTCTCAGTGTGTTTAGAGCTGACACACTGCTATAACTAAACCAGGGGTTTGCTTCATCCAAACCTCATTCTTCACAGAGGGGGGTGTTCAGCCACCTTAGAGACTTTGATAACAACACAACAATTTATGAAATCATTACATTGGATCAGATATGCTATTCCCCCTTGTTATACACAAAGTGATTTTCAGTTGATGTATTGATCTCTCTAGCTACTGGAGTTGAGCCTGATCCATTTATTCTTTTATTTGGGATTTACCAAAATTGCCTCTCTCTTTTTGGGTGACAAAAGAAAAAAAAAGTATGAAAGAAAAGAAAGGATTCAGGTTGTCACTGAGTTGCTTCAGCTCTTTTCATGCCTAGCAGGGCTCCGAGCTGAATTGGGCACCCCTGGAGACAGGCTGGGGATCAGAGGGCTCACAGGGAGACCTCATGCCAAGAGCAGGAGGTACGGCTAGGGGATCACGATAGGTTTAGATGTGGCTGCCGCTCTTCTAAAGAAACACGAGATTTGTGCGGAAGATAGGCAGCGATTCTGTGCCGGGGGGAATCATGTCATGAAGGCAGGGAGACTCAACCTTCATGAAAGCTCCTAAAGATGCCTGTTTTGTTTCTACTGAACTTGCAGGGGTCTCTCGGGGGCTGGATGGGCAAATGTGCAAGTGTTGGTTGCTTCTGGCTGTTAAGCATTGGTGATGTCAAGCTTATGGCTGTGAAAGAAAGTGTGTATGGAGGAGAAGTGAGCCAAAGGATCTAACATTTCGACCTTACCATCGTGTGAGCCGTGCAGCTGGCCTGGCCTTCATGCATGCAAAGGACTATGGGAGGTTGGGTACCTGAAGGGGATAGGGAGGGGTCCTGCTCATGTGTCACGACCAAGTGTAAGGTATGAAGCAGACACCCAAGGGTAGAACACTGTCTTCTAACTTAATGTTGAGTGGCATGACATGGCCACTCTGATGGTCATACCTTTCTGAGGGCAGACACAATGATCTTCAAGGCTCATCCTTAGGACGTTGTCCTAGCACCACCAAGGAAGGGTTTGGCTTTTCTCTCTCTCGGTTTTCACACCAGTGCCACTTGGAATATGGAAGAGAAATTCTTGTATAACACAGACTAATTTTAGTTTTTAAAATTTACTTTATGTGTCTGGATGTTTTGCCTTTGCGTCTGTGCGCCACAGATGTGTTTGGTGCCCATGAAGTGCAGAAGAGAGTGTCAGATCCTCTGGGACTGGAATTACAAGTGATTGTGAGCTGACATGTGAGAGCTGGGAATTGAATCTGAGTCCTCTGGAAGAGCAGCTAGTTTTTTGTTTTTGTTGTTGTTTTGTTTTTTGTTTTTGTTTTTTTAGAATTATTATATATACATATAATAATTTATATATATATTGTTTTTTGTTTTTTTAGAAATATATATATAATTTTTATATATTAATAATATATAATATATAAATATATTATATAATATATATAATTATTATATAATATGTGTGTGTGTGTGTGTGTGTGTGTGTGTGTGTGTGTGTGTATATACTGTTGCTGTCTCCAGACACACCAGAAGAGGGCATTAGTTCCCATTACAGATGGTTGTGAGACACCATGTGGTTGCTGGGAATTGAACTCAGGACCTCTGGAAGAGCAGCCAGTGTTCTTAACACAGAGCCATCTTTCCAGTTCAAGATAAAATTCTAAGATGAACCACTGAGTCAGCTTCACACACACACTGGAAAATTGCCACGAATCACACCCGAGAGAGTCCATTTCCAGACAACAGTGATAAAAGTCTTAAAATTAGCTGTGCTTGTTCTGCTGGTCTTATTTATTTTAGAACTCACCCACCATGGCAAAACTTCTTCCCTCCTAACTTGGTTGCCAATTTTACAGAAAAAAAAAATCAGAACAAATATTATTCCTAGTTGGTATTCTTTTCTCCACTAGGCATGCCCGGTGGACAAGGCAGAAGACAGCGTGTTTTATCTGGCCCTGAAAGTGGATAGAGCAAATCTCCATTACTTCTCGGATTGGTGCCCAGTTACTCTGCTGTCAGCCGAATAGAGTGAATTCCTGGGAACAGTGCATGGTTCCTGGAAGATGGAGTCCATCCAGGAGAGCCTGGCTCTGGATCCATGTCGACATCATGCCTCACAGTGTGGCCTGTTAAGATACTTCCCCTCTCTGTGCCTTGCTGCTCATGACAGCTATTAAACAAACCACTGCCTAATAATTGTGTGTGTGCATGTTCTTGCTTGTGCATGTGTCTGTGAGTGCCTTTGTGTGCACATACTAGGACATATATGGAAGCAAGAGGTTGACTTTATGTGTTTTCTGCGGCCACTTTTCCCTTTATCTTTTGAGGCTGGGTCTTTCTGAACCTGGAGCTAAGGATTTGGTTAGACTGACTGGCCAGTAAGCCCCATGGACCTTCCTGTGTCCTCTGCCCCAGGGCTAGCATCGCTGGCCATCAGCTGTTGCACCCTGATGTTTCCACTTGAGTGCTGGGGACCCCAACTGAATCCATCACATTTGTGTATTAATAGTACAGTTTTAATAACTGAGCACTTCTGTACTCTGTGTCAGCCTCATCTGGTAGAAGTCAGCGCTGGTTATGAGGACTGGTCCATGCTAATCTCTCCGCTATTCAGTTTCAAGTTGTGGCTGCTCCCTGACTGCTAAGATGTTACTTACTTAAAATAAGCAGGCTTG
The DNA here is from genome assembly GCA_028551405.1 of Uromys caudimaculatus. Taxonomy (NCBI): domain Eukaryota; kingdom Metazoa; phylum Chordata; class Mammalia; order Rodentia; family Muridae; genus Uromys; species Uromys caudimaculatus. The sequence continues at coordinate 93,613,800 of CM052709.1, read as the reverse complement.
ATGCTTCTGCTTGCTCTGCCTTCTCCAGAGTGCTGACCATCCTCTCAGCATCTAGGAGAAATCCCAGCACTGCCACCTGCCATGTAATCCCTAGAGCCCCAGAGTAGGGGCCAGCCAGCCCATTGCTGTCTCTCCATACAGCTGCTGGCTGAAGGCCTTGTAGGAGAAAGGGACTCCTTCTGTACTGGGTCCTTATGTCACCTGTTGCTGTAATGACTGCAGCTTTGAAACCTTTGTTAACAGAGGCACTGAGACTGCAGAAGCTAAGCTGCCAGGAGAGAGAGGTGTCACACTGATTGCCTGGCACATCAAAGGCATTTGCCTCCCTTTCCCCCCCAATTCTCTCTCTCTCTTCCTCCTTTTTTGTTTCTCAGAAACAACCAACTAGAAGTTTATGAGCATGTTGAGGTAGCTTGGGACAGGAGAGCAAGGAAGGTCTAGCGAGACAAAGGGAGATGTTCCTGGGCTTGTCCACTCTGTTTTATGTTGGGTCAGCCCCTGCCTGTTCCTTGCTTCCTATGGAGATTCCAGAATAAGGTTTCTACTATTTTCTAACATTACATTTTAATGAAAATTTTGAATTTTAAGGAAAAGATGATCCTGTTGATCTGACATTACGGCAGTATTAAACCACTAGATGGGAACCCCATTTCCTGCTTGAAGTTCTATGTTGAGTACTGGACTTAACACCAGTGTTTGTTCTCTCTCTCTTCCTCCCCCCCCCCCCGTGTCTGTTTGTCTCTCTGTCCGTCTCTGTCTCTGTCTCCTCTTTCTGTTTCTCTCTGTGCACATGTGCACACACATGTGTGTGTGTGTGTGTGTGTGTGTATGTGTGTGTGTGTGTGTAGTGGCGTTATGGGTTTGAGTGTATGCATTCAGGCACACGTGCATATGTGTACATGGCCAGAGGTAGATGCCAAGTCTCTGCCTAATCAATGCCCATCTTATTTGTTTTGAGAGATGTCTCTCACAACCTGAGCTAGCCCATGAACTCCAGAGGTGCACTGTCTCTGCCTCCCCAGCCCTGGGATCAGAGATGTTGCCATGCCTGGATTTTAATGTGGTTTCTAGGGATTCAAACTCAGATCTTCATGTTTGTAAGGAAACACTTTTCAGTGTGAGCCATCTCCTAGGCCTTCCAGGGAACTTTTAAGCCTCTAAAAGCAGTGGTTTTCAACCTGTGGATCTCGATTCCTTTGGTCCTTTGGGGTGCAATGACCCTTTCACAGGGTTGCCTAAGACCATCTGAAACACAAATATTTACATTACGATTCATAACAGTAACAAAATTGCAGTTATGAAGTAGCAAAGAAATAATGTCCTGGTTGGGAGTCACCACAGCATGAGGAGCTGTGTTAGGGGGTAGCAGCATTAAGAAGGTTGAGAACCTCTGCTCTAAAGTGAGAACAGGCAGGAGCCAACTCCCAGCTGCCAGACTTTGGTGGCACTGGTGTGAATTTACACATAGAATTCTGCTTTCTTTGGATTTTGTCACATAACCCTGAACCTTGGGATAAAGGTGCTACGTTTTTTCCAGGTGGGGACTGTGTTCTTGTTCTTGGGGTCCATCCTTGTGCCAGGCTGATTTTGGACAGGTCTAGCTGAACCCTGCTCTTCTTGAGGAGGTGAAAGTCTCCAGTAACCTTTGTGTGGTTAAGAACAGCTCAGAAAACTTTAGAAGGGCTCCTGGAGCAGGGGTGGCTCCTGGGTGGGGCAAGAGTTGAGGAGAGGACATCTTTTCCCAGTTAGAGAGAATGCAGTGAATGACAACAGTCCTAGAAACATCTGGAAAACTGGTCAACAAGTGTGGGCTGGTTCCTGTAAGTTCCCTTCAGGTTGATGGGCCAGAGGTGATGTGGGCAGGTATCACGGTGAGCATGGCTGTGTGCTCCCCCAGGGCATGCCGAGACTATTATTAAATGATTACACATGCTTCTTCATTCTGTCCTAGTGTATGCTCTCTAGCCTGTGTCATTTGAAGCTAAAAATAATCCTCTTGTCTGTAATGAGCATTCCTGAGATTTTCCTGCACAGCCTCCCTTGATAGTTTGGTCTTTTACACTATAGTGTCTTTTTGTGTGTTGTTACATATGGTGGGGGGCTTCTTCATAACAAGACAGAGTTCTTGCTATACCACCCAAGGGAGCAGTCACATGCATCCTTAGCTGAATGTCCCAGGGAGCAGCTGTGAGTGTTCTGTCCAACTACTGCTCATCCTGGCTCCTCTTAGAGAATCAGAGTTCTGTTGTGAAATGGCAGTGCACCCCACAGATTCCCCTTTAAAATAAGAGGAACCCTGTACGAATAATAAAACCTCAGTTTAGGAGGTGGACTTGTGTGAGGCTGACAAGCATCACACCCAACATCCCTCACTTCCTGTTGAGTCCCTTACCACAGGTATCACCTTTACTCAAGGAAAAAGGTAGTTTCCTGTTGACAGAATGAGTGGGTCTGGTGAGCCTTGGCTAGTCTTGAATTTCTGGTCAGGGTGAAAGGCAAGGCAGTGCAGTTGTGCTAGGGTAGGCTGAGCAGGCTCATGGAGAAGAGCAGGTGTTTCCGTTCTCTCTGATGGTTTTTAGAGACATGGCCTCACCTGATGGTGAGAATTTTATGAATGGTGTTTGCTGAGTGAGGCTGAGCACATGGCTGGAGATAAGAGTTTTGTTAACTTTGTTTCTTTGGGTAGCTTTGTACAAATACTGGCAGTATTCTGTCAGCGTCTGGGTTATAAACCACAGCTAGGCTTCACCCGTCTTAAACATTGTATCACGTATGTAGACATTATAGTATTAAAGAAACATGCTGCCCTATTAATAGACAATCTTTACATGTTTTGTGTATCAGTAATGGATATATTTTTAAGAAAGGCGAAATATCCTCTCCTCAAAATAAATCAACAGGGGTGAGCAGGGGGCAGACGGCGCAGAGCCAGGCAGTTGTCAAACTTGGAAGGTTGTCAGGCATCCTGGGAGTTCTCAGGAGTACTCTGCAAACTACAGGCGTCTTACACTGACCTTGAAATGGGCGGGTTGACAATGACAAGCACAGCTGGTTTGATAGACACTGTTGGCATGTACACCATAGTTCCAAGTGAGGAATATGTATGCCTGTGGTTTTTCTTAATCGACATGAGTTCTTAAATTTCCAAACAGTTTCATATATCTATCAAAGTATTTTCTTTTTTTTTTCAAAGTGTTTTCTTTTTAAAATCAGTAATAGAGTCTTTTTTTTAAAACCTAACATCTCAAACCAGGGTTCCCTAGAATCCTTTAAGAGAGCAAAATATTCTTTGACTTTTTGACTTTTTTTTTTTTTTTTTTTTTTTTTTTGAGACAGAGTCACACTGTGCTACTCAGGCTGGCCTTGAACTCATGATCCTCCTGCTTCAGCCTCACAAATGCTGAGATGACAAAGGTGCCATCATGACCAGCTGATCATTATTTTTCTTTGGAAGGTTCCTAAAATGTATTTAATGTTCATAAGTTTCATAAATATAGACTTCTAGAGGCTGATGAGATGAACAAGACTGTAGGATATATGGGTTCTTTCATGTGAGCTCTGGATAGTAAAATTAATAACATCAATAACTATAATAACAATAATTAATAATAATAAACTTTGTCTCTTCCAAGAAGGAAGGGCAGCAGGGTGAGCTGATGTGCAGTGTGTGTGTGTGTGTGTGTGTGTGAATGTGTTTGTGAATGTGTATATGTGTGTGTATGATTTGTGTGGCTAGGTAGGCACCTACATGTATGTGCATGTAAGAGTTTACAGGTGTCAGACTATTGAGTTTATGTGTATATGGGCATGTGATCATGTGTGTGCAGTTTGTGTGTGCTCTCTGCTCATGCATGTGTGTTTGTGTATGCAAAGATGAGAATGTGTGTACATGGAAACCGAAGGGGGAAGCTGCTTGGCCTTTTCTACCACTCTCTACCTTATTCTTTGATACAGGGTCTCTCATTGAAATTGGAGCTCATCTGGCAGGCTGCAAGCCCCAGGGATCCTTCTGTCTTGCTCCTTCCCACAGTGTAGCAGTGTCAGGCAGCACAGCCATGGCTGTGGGTTCTGGGATCTGAACTCTGTCCCTCGTGCCTGTGCAGCAAGTGTTCTTTCTCACTGGGCCATCTGTTTAGCCCTGATTGAATTACAAACCCTCCCTGGTATCTTCTTTTCTCAGCTATCCCATAGAGCTAGTCACTGCCATCTCACATGGTAGACACCTAGAAAGTCATGTTCACTGCTCTTGCTGGCCTGGCTACCTAATTTCTTGCAAGTATTCAGGGAAGTGGGATTATGTTGCCATATGCTTAGTAACCAGTAAATAGAAACTCAGTTGATTCCTGTGCAAGGTGACTATATTGGGTTAATTTCCTGATTCAACAGATAAAGCTGCCTATTCTGAAAGGTCTTCTTCATCAATGTATTTTAGAGGTTTTAAGTTGTGTATGTATGTGTCTGTGCATGGGTATGTGCATATGAATGCAGGTATCTGTGGAGTCCAGAAGAGGGCATCAGAGCCCCTGGAGCTAGAGTTACAGGAACTGGAAGCAGTGCCAAGTGCTTATAAGCTGATACATTGTAACATTACTTAGGTGAAACTGATTCTGTTGTGTGGAAATCTCTGTTTTCCCTTGTGACTTTTATAGCTTTACTTGGGCTGCACAATAGTTACAGAAAAGAGAATGAACCATTGGTGATTTAGTGCCAGATGCTGACTTGCCTCATTGTGGCACTGGGGTCTGCGGATGGCAAATACGTAACAGATAGGAAAATTCTTTTCTTCTGCTATCTGCCCCCCACCAAACAGTTTAGGGCACGAAGAAGCACCAGCCATGTGTTCCACAGAATCCAAATTAAGCCTTCTCTTTGTACAAATAATTTCAGGGTTATTGTGGAAATTTCAGTCCAGCGCAGGCTCAGCATAAAACCACAGAAGCGCAGCCAAACTTGTGTTGCCATAGTGATACAGTACACAGGGCAAGGCTGCTGTCTGTGGGAGACTGTAGTTAGGCCAGCTCCTGGAATGGCAGCTTCAGAATTGGGAGATGTTGGGAGTTTGATTTAGCGTGATCAAAGATCGTTTAGAAGCCTAGGAAGTGAGGGGATATGAAAGGGCCGGAATGTTTATATTTGAGGTAATTAGAGCTTCCTATGAGCTTACAAGTCTGAAGTGATAATAAGTGATTATAAAAAAAAAAAGAAGAACGAAACAGCTGTTTGTTGTGAAGGAGTGTCTTCTTTCTTTAGAGAAAATTGAATCACATCTAGGCAGCCAGTCCAGTTAATCTGACTGTTATCATTCCCAGTCAAATCATCTGCCTCAGTGTTTCGCCTAATGAGAAATCCTGGAGGGTGTTCCTCTCCTTTTCCATTAGGGCAGCATTGGTAGCCATTGGCAAACAGGTAATGAGTTTGACCAGGATCAATACGCCACCAGTCTTTAGTTCAGCTGCATGCCCCTTCTATAACTGGCTTCTTAAAGCAGGGTCCATTGCAAAGTGCTGTTTTCCCTCTAGGGAATTCATGAACAAACTATGGTAAGACTGACTTTAACAAGTTCCATCCACGTTTTAAGAGGGATAATTGGGTTTCTTGTGGGCACGATTTGAGTAAAAACTTCAGCCCTATTTGGTGTTCTTCCTCTCGCAGCCCTTCCTGCAACACATACATAGCATAGTACACTTCAGCAGCAGATCTTTCTATGGCTTAGAATTAGAATCCAGTGTTTCAGGAACTTGTGATTAGGGATTCGCCAGAAGCACCCCCCCCCACCCATTCTTTGTTACTTAAACTTGATAATTTTTCAACTCGTGGAGCTTATTTTGAGGACAAAAAAATCCATTTAAATGATATTATTTTAAATTTAAACCTTTAATATAATGAGGCAAATCTGGAAGTGAGGCACATCATCCATGACCGTCTTGCTAATGACATCACTATGTACTCATTAGCCTGTTTCTACCTGGGTTTTCTTAGAAGCCTGTATTGTTTGGTGTAATGTGCTGCTAAGCTGGGCTTATTCTGAGTCTAGCTACCAGACCTGGGAGATGCTGTGTTCCTGGCCCTGCAGATTGAATTATTCCAGACTACCCTTCACACACGTTGTGTGGGAGGTGAAGGCTTGGTGGTAAGGACCAGCAGTGTGCTCAGGTGGAGAGGGGGCTACATTTCTCTCATTGCTGAGAGATTAAGCTACAAATACAGTATAGCACAAAAGCATACAAATAAATAGACAGCACTGAAGACATGGCTCAGTAGTTAAGAACACTTGAGTGTTCTTCAGGGAACCTAATTTAGTTCCCAGCACCCATGTAAGGTAGCTCACAACTATCTCTAAATCTAGCTCCAGGGGATCTAATGACCTCTTCTGGACTCTCTAGGCACCCGAATATGTATGGCAAACGCGCACACACACACACACACACACACACACGCTCCTACACCAGTTTGTGCTTCCTGCCTGCTTTAGCAGCGTTCAGCCAGTGCTGGCTTCTCAGGCTTACTGGTGGGAGCGCTGAGAAAGCCTGTTTGTACTTTCTTAATCACAAGGCCATGTGATCCTGGTGTCTCATTTGTCTGGACTGCCTTCCTGGCCTGTGCCCAAGATGGAGTTTCTTAGTGTTTCCATATGTGAATGACTGTACTGTGCAGGGTCGTTTAACGTTGATCTTACCACCATGACTTTTAAATCACAGAGAGCAAGGTTCAAATCCACAGAACAGAGGAGGATATTAAAATTAGACGCTTTGCAAATTGAAATCATGCCTGTTGACCTTTTCCCAGAAAAACAGGTATTTTGTGTTATATTGTGATGTGGGAAGCAGGAGGAAAGGCTGAATTCATTAAAGAGTTGGACTTTCTTTCCATGAGACTTTATAGTTTCACACTGTGTGTACATGTGTGTGTGTGTGTTGCATGTGTGCATGTGTACGTGTGTGTGTGAGTGTGTGCATGTGTAAAGGAGCCTTAGGAAGCTTGAATTGACAGTAGATACTCTGTTTGTGAATTGAATAATCAGATTCCTCATTCTCATTGACACTGAGGTGGTGTAAGTTCCCCTCTTCTTGGAAACTCCAATGGTTCATTCCCAAAAAATGACTGATAGAACCATATTTGATGGGGATTTTCTCTCCACGTAGAGGACTATTACACATCCCAGAACTCAGCTACTTCTTTCAATAGTGTTTTCCTTTGTTAATCTGTAAGCTGGTGAAGACTTAATGTCTCCCTTTCCTTTCTGTTTCCTTGGAGCAAAGATTATATGCTCAATGATGATTTATTCCCCTGAAAGCATTTACATTATAGATTTTTGCCTGATTATTCATCTGGGGTTTCTGCTGCTCGTTTGTTTCCGTGGTGCTACATCCCTAACCACCAACACTTTAGATCAAAAAGGATTTCACCCAGTTTAACTATCGCTGAAGATCTCCCACCCCACCCAGCCCAAGCCTTTTGTGAGAAGTGAATCAGAGTTCACCCTCTGAGTGGTGGGCTGGAATGTCTGAGATGTGGGAGGCCAAGGAATGCCGAGTTCTTCAATGCGTTTGTGAGCTTTTCTGGTTTCAATTTGCCTTACCTACCCTCAGTCTGGAAGATCTGGAAGGTTGCCTGGTCTTTCCTGGGGTTTTGTGTGTGTTGGCTCACTGGAGGAGAAGGAATGCTGGAAGTGGCTCTGTGCTCCTAAGGAGGAGACAAAAGTGTTCCGAGATGCTGCTGGCGACAGCCTCATACTGGAACCAGGATTTCACAGCGAGCGCATATGCTTCCGCTGTGTGTATATGCTACTTCCTACTCATGTAGACGCCCCTCCGCCATCTTGACATCCACCCTCCTCCCTCTCAAAACCTGTCTAGATATGATTCCTTAGCACATGCTATAGCGAGTTGACTACAACCTTACAGGCAAGGCCGCCGTTCTTCAAGGGACATGTTGTCATCTGCAGATCCAGTGGTCCTGGGGATTCCAGGCCCCTCCTGCCATCCCCCTCACTATTTCCACCCCCCCCATTCTTCTGTACTAATTATTTATGCTTCTTAGATTGCACGTTTTAGAGGAGCATTTATTTCCCATATATCACATTTTAGAATATCTGTCTAATGTATTAATAATTACTTCTGGTAGGAATAGTAAATTGAAGATGTGCCAAGCCATCACTGAAGGCTCAATGCAGACCAGAAACCTTGAGAGAGAACCCCTAGTCAGTCCACAAGCTCTCAGGGCCCATGTCAGTATTTTTCGAATCACTGTAAGAATTTCTGCTCTGTGACCCTCCCTCATCCATGAGATTCGTTTTCCTCCCTGCTGGGACCTTTGATTTATAAATGTTTCTTTCTTTACCCATTATCCTGGTGACATTTAGGTGTGTACAACACTTGCCATAGCTCCCTGCTCCCTGGCTCTCTGGTTTTGTCACTGTCCTTAATCTTTTTCCATTCTGCAGAGGTGCCCACTCTGAAATGTACAAGCAGTGGCATTAAGTCCTTGGCTGGCAATTTTGTGTGGGACTGGGTATTGAAATGCAGCAAAGCAAATAATGAAGGCATATGTTTACCTATAATTCTTTTTACCTTGGGAGAAGGATTAAATAGGAACAGTTTGGTTGTTGTCAAATTCTTAACAGTTGCTTTCAAGCATGAAACAGTCCCCGGGCTCTCCGAGGATTTACTTAGCAGTTTGAATAGAGAGGTCTTTACCGCTAATGGAACTGAGATGGCAGGCTTAAGCAATGGGGTGCTTTACAGCCTCTTTAGCCACTTGAGAAGATGTAACATCAAATTGCAGAAACTGTCCGGGCCTCCGTTGGTGTTCTGGAAGTTGCAAAAATGAATAATTCAGGGACGCCAGGAGAGTTGAGAGCCTCTGAAAGCTTGGTTCATGGAAGGTCTCCTTCTGAGAGACACTCTGGAGGCCTCCCTGAGCCTGGCCCTGGGGACCATTTGCAGAGGATGACATTTGTGAAGAAAGAACTGTTCTTGGGGTTGGCTGAACTTTGTGAAGAAACATCCCACTCAGATACCAGTCCTAGAAATGTGTGACTCCCAAAACAAAGAATATCATCTTCCCCAATCAGATGATCTGCACAGTTGGCACTCACCCCCACCCCCGCATGTGTATGTTCAGATAGAGGGCACTGTGCTCATTTAGTGTTTGAGGAAGCTGACTCAGCTCTGAATGAGTTAATGGTCAAGGTTTAAGAAAATAAAAACACTTGAAGATTCAAGAGACACAGTCATAATTTGTTGGATGGTAGCCAGTTGGAATTCCCATCATTCTTAATTGGCCCGTTTCAGACTTTACTTAGTGGAGCTGTTTCTCAGAAGTATTTGGTGTGTTTGTGTGTGTTGGGTGAGATACACAGGAGCAAACTTGCATGTTTGTATGTATGTGTATGCTTGCATGTGTAGGCCAGAGATCAACATTGGGTATCTTCCTTAATTACTAACTATCTTAATTAAATTAGTTTTTCCTTTATTAAAATATTTTTAATAAAGGAATATATATACATACATACATATATATATATATATATATATATATATATATATATATGTGTGTGTGTGTGTGTGTGTGTGTGTGTGTGTATATAATGTTTTGCCTTCATCTATGTCTCTTTACTATGTGTACACCTGGAACCTGCAGAGGTCAGAAGAAGATGTCAAATCTCCTGGGACCGGAGCTGACAAGTGGGTCCTGAAACTAAAGCCCAGGTCCTCAGTGGAACAGCCAGTGCTCATAACTGCTGAGTCATCTTTCTGGTCCCTCCACAGTAGTTTTTGAAGCAGGGTCTCTCAGGAAGCCTGGAGCTCAGGGATTCAGCTAGGCTGGCTGGTGAGCAAGCTCCAGGCATCTGTCTGTCTCCTCCTTCACAGTGCTGTTATCATATATGTATGCCTTTATGCCTGGCTTTTTACATGGATGCTAGGGAATCTGAGCTCAGATCATCATGCTTGTGTGGCAGGCACTTCATTGGCTGATCTCTCCCTGCCTGTTCCCACCCCAGCATTCTCTACCAGGCAGATAGGAAGCAGACCTGGGAGACCTTTCCAGTGTGTGCCTTTTCACAGATATCCTGACTTCTTTCTAGGAATACGTAGGATTTTATCCATGTTCATTTGGACACAGGAGTGACCATACAACATGCTTTGACCAATTAAATGTCCTACCTGGGGATTGGTGGTGTTATCTTAGTGTGACTTGGGAAAGAGCCTCAGCCGATGGGCAAGGTGCATGTGGGGTGCTGTGTTCTTTGATAGTTGATGCATGTGGGGTGCTGTGTTCTTTGATAGTTGATGCATGTTACTATGGTAGAACTCAGCCCACCCTGAATGATAAAATGCAATAAGGGGCTGAGGTCTCCATCAGACTAGGTTTGCATGCAGGAATTCCTCTGGTGATGGTGATGGGTGGGTGAGGAACTCCACCAGCAAAGGACCTTGGGATGCTATGGATAGTTTCTTGGTGGGCTTCTGTCTCTCTGTCTGTCTGTAAATCAAAGACAGGAAAACTCTGTCCCTAAAGCTGAGGAAAGTGGCTCCCATCTTCTCCCAGTAAGGAAAGCACAGACTTGCACAGTCATCGCCCAGGGTGGGCCACCATTCAGACCATTTTCCCATGGGTGCAGACAAAGCTTTGTGAATCTCAGTCTCTCCAGCATTCTCCTCTCCTTGCAGAACTCACAGAGATATGTGCTAAGTCTGTGGATGGGGATTCAAGTACAGAGAGATGATGCCAGGTACCCAGATCATCTGCATGCCTGTCACGTGGCTTTCTGCTTTGCTTTGAGCATAATGAAACAGACACAGTTGAAAGAGGTGGGAAGATCGGAAGCCATGGAAGGACCGTTCAAAGAGATAACGGCAACAAAGTGATATCAGGCACCCAAATAGACGGATTGCAGAGTATTAGACACTTGGCTTCTTTGTTAGGGATTTTTTTTTCTTAAAGAGAAGTTTTAGGTTCCCTGGGAAAATCAAGGTGCAGAGGTTTTACTGCAGTGGGAACAGAAGTCTGAGGTGTATCTGCATTGGAGATGTGGTCTTGTGGATGTTGAAGGGGCACAAGTGTAGCCAGGAGGGCTTTACTACATCTTCTGTGTGCTGTGCTGTGGCAAGGACCACTGAGGCAGGGTAGGGAGGAGAGGCGGGATCTAAGATGGGCCTCTGACCTTCTTCTGTGTGGTGGAGGCTTCTGAGAGGGGGTAGTAGCAGAAAAGGATCGCATTGCCCAGGGCAGCTGCAGCACAAGGAACTCACTCCTAGCTCTCTGCCTTCCTCTCTCCCCCATAGAAAATTGAAAGTGAAGTAGTTGTCAGACATGTGTGTGTGTGCATGTGTATGAGTCTCTGTGTGTCTGTGTGTGTGTATGCAGGTGTGTATGTGTGCGTGACTGTGTGCATGTGTGTATATGTATGCATGAGTGTGCATGTGTGCATGTGTATATGTGTACATGAATGTATGTGTACCTGTGTGTGTACATGTGTGTATGTGTGTGTGCATGTGTATATATGTATGCATGTGTATGTGTGTATGAGTGTGTACATGTGTGTGTATGTGCATACGTGTGTATATGTATACATGAGTGTGTGTGCGTGTGTATATGTGTACCTGTGTGTATGTGTACCTGTGTGTGTGTACACATGTGTGTATGTGTGTGCATGAGTGTGTGCATGTGTGTATATGTATGCATGAGTATGCATGTACACAAGTGTGCACATGTATGTTTCTGTGTATATGTGTGTGTGCATGAGTGTTTATGTGCATATGTGTGTATATGTCTGTATACATGTGTTTGCACACATGTGACAACAACTTATTGAAACAAGCATAGCTCAGCCAAGTTCTCATTTAAACAACAATCCCTCCAAAATTTCTCTTTCAGGCTTAAGAGGAAAAATAATTTTCTGAAACTTTTTCCATTTCTGCTTTTTTCCATTGTTCTGGTCAGTGAGATTTTTGTAAGAGTTCTGTGTTACTTTCCTTACTACTAAACCTTTCATGGAGCTTGTAAATTTTAATGCTAGCTCAGTTTTGCAAGATCTCATTTTTTCCCCTTAGTATAAGGTAATTTTTGGTTGGGATGATGTTTTATAACTTAATTACATGAAATGGCTTTTCTTTTAGCCAAAGTAGTATCTTTTGTGAAAAAAAAAGTATGTTTACTCTTTGTTAAAAATTGCTTTGGCTTATAACACTTTTTATGAGTATAAGATTTTTATGCCATCATTGTAGGAAAAGACTAGAAAAATTACCAGAGCATACACAAAGGAAAAGAGAACATAATCTAAAGACGCACTAATAACATTTTTCCAGATCTCTCTCTCTGTCTCTCTGTCTCTGTATCTGTCTCTGTCTGTCTCTGTCTCTCTCTCTGTGTATGTGCATGCGAATACACATAATATGTACACATTTGCTAGCATGCACATTGTTTACTATTTTACAGCTGACACTTCTCAGCAATTACATTGGTTACCATTTTCTATGCTGGGGAATAATTGTTTAAAGGTGATTTTTTTTATTTTTTTTGAAACTGCATGTGGTGTAGCTAAGACAAGTGCAGATAAGAAAGAATTCTGGGTTTGTTTGTTTGTTTGTTTTGTTTGTTTGTTTTAAACATGGAGTCTCTAGCAAGGCAGTGATTTGTCTAAGAGTGGGAAAGGAACAGATCCTAACAGCCCCAAATTGGTCTGTTCCTTTCTTTGTTCTGGGCTAGAACCTGGAGACGCCCTAGAGAATATAGAATCCAGGTCCTTACTCTGCACCCCCAAGTCCCTGAAAGGGCCTTCTCCACTGTGCTAGTTGCAACCAGTCAGCATGTGGAGAACTGTAGGTGTGACCAGCTCTGAATCCTTCCTTGCTGTGTAAACTAACTGAATTATTTAACTTCTTCTCTGTGTTCCATATCCTCTTCTGTAAGACTGAGACCTCTAGTAGTATGTACTCCCAAGGAGTGCACAATGCTGATTCCTGGACAGCGCGTTGTCTTCTCTGAGTCTGGTTTGTGTGAACCGAGCACGATTCCCTTTCCGGCTCCAGCCATTAGCAGGTGTGTTCAAAGGCCTTGAAGGAATCACTTTTGCTTCTGACAGATTTTGCAAGCTCTGCAAGAGCCTGAAGTGCACCCACAGCTGCCATGGAGAGCAGGTATTTAGAGAGAACTAAGATAAAAGCATACGTGAAAAAAGGCTTTTAGAAGGCTAAGAAAACTCCAAGTTCAAAGACCCTTTATCCCCCCCTCCCCAAGGCAGGCACCAAAATACCGTCTCTTATGTTTCCTTCATTCCCTGATATGAACGTAGTTAAAACAAAACAAACCAGCCTAATAACTTATCAATAGGTCAGAGGTTTCCAGATTTCCTGATTTGTTTTGACTTATTAGTAGTTCTCCAGCTCTTATCACAGCCAGTGTAAACAGATGTCTGTACGAGCCCAGTTTCCCACACTATTCGGTTTGCTGTTCTTGGCTTAAGAATGAAGAAGGAACATGACCTATGCCTTGCCCTGTGGTGAGATTGTGTTTTAAGGTAAGGGAGTAGACAATAAAGCTTTCCCTCTCATCCTCCCAGGTCCTGAAAGGAAAGGTTGGAGTTAGCAGGGGGTAAGAGAGTCTGTATACACTGACTGTGTCTTCATCAGGGAGCTTCAAGATCCTACTGAGACCACTTAGGACTGGTCACAGCAGGGGCCTGGTGTTGGAAAGGGAGCACTTTGGGAGCCTGAAGCAGCTCACTCAGACTCTCAGCTTCATTTTCCATAAGGCAAAAAGAGATCCCTCCCGCTGTGAGGCCTGAATGAGCGCCTCCCACAAGGTTCTTGCGGTTTGGCCATCCTATCCTCGAAGTTGGTTCCTGGAGAGAGAAATAGCTGCATGTAAGGGCCTTATTCACTCTAAGGCAAGCCTTCATGGTAGGTTTGTGTTAAATGAGGTAGTTTCATTCCGTCCATTCAGATAGCGTGGTATGGGAAATACCACCTTTGTTTCAAAGCTCTCAACAATGTCAGGACTTTATCTGGCTTTGAGGATCCTGTGTCTGTTAAGTAAAACTCAGCATGAGGAAAACTTCCCATTTCACAATCTTGTCCCTAAGGTTTTCTAATGGCCACAGCCGGCAACCTGGAAGCCAGTGGCCAGGAGAGTGTGTGTGTAAAACCGAAGGGAAGCACATAAGTGATGTCAGTTTTCTCCTGTCTCACAGGAAAGGTAGCCAGTAGTGCTGTAAAACAAAGAGGTTAGGTTATCCGTGAGCTTGTCATGTATGCAACCCCAGTACCCCATGCTGAGAGCCCAAGTCAGATCACGATTGACAAAGTTCTAGCCATGAGCTTGCACTGTTATCTCCCCTAACTGGGAATACATGCCTCCTTGCTTCATGCTGTCATGTCCCCTGACTGGGAATTCATCATATTCAGTGGCCCCTCCGGGGATAGTGGCTTGTACCATTACATCTCAGAGCCCCATAGCCCTGTGCATGGGCCCTCGATTCAGGGTATGCTGGGCCTTTCTAGTGACCGTTCGTTCATTTTTTTGACAGGCCTTCATCCTGGTGTTTTGTGATGGACTCAGGGCTTTGGGACACAGGCTATCCAGTGACCCATGGCAAGGCTCACTTCATTCTTATAGTCTCCCTAAGAAGTACTATGTATGTCCAGTGGTGAAGAACTATGAAGGGACATGAAGCAATGAGACCATTAGCATGCATTTTAGTTTGGTGCTGGGCTTGGCTTCACTAACTGCCACATCAGCATTTCAGAGGGGGAACGGGTTTATGGGAAAAAGTAGACTGCACTTTGACCCAGCAGTTTTCTCTGACTAATGTCCTCAGTGTGAAGCAACAGGATTGTTAACACTGAGCTTCGTTAGGGTCAGGCCCTTGGCTATAGCAACCAGAGTCAGGGTTTTGTCCATTCCCAAGGAGAATCTGACATAGACTTGGGACACGGGTCAGTTATAGAGCTAGTGCCGAGCTTGTGAGGGAACCCCAGGTACATTACACACATAGACACATACTCTCAGGCACACATACTCAGAGATAGGTAGGTAGGTAGGTAGGTAGATAGATGATAGGTCATTTCTGTATAGAATTCCTGGTGTATAGGATTCTACTTGTATAAGCAAAAAATGCTGCCTTGTTTTTTCTTTTTTTAAAAATAAAGAATTTGAAGAATTTGGCCACATGACACATATTCTAGTTCACTTAATTCATATAAAAATATAGGACTTCTAAGAATGGGAGAAACAGCCTTCAAAGGAGCGAGCCCCTCACTTGGTTCTCTAACTCCAAGCTGTCAGCCCTGAGATCACACGTGTACAAATGACACTAAGCTGATTCGTCAGGTCGTGTACAAAGCTATACATTCATACATATGTGACGCAATAACAAAGAAAAGGGGGCCATTAATTTGAGGGGGGTGGAAGAGATTGGAGGGAGGAAAAGGAAGTTACTTTTAGATTTTTATTTATTGTATATGTGTTTGGGTGTTTTGATTGTATGTGTGTACGCACACCATGTATATCTGGTGCCTAAGGAGGTCAGAAGAAGGTGTTGGAACCCCAGAAACTATATTTACTATATTTATATTTATATGAGGATTCTGGAAATTGAACCCCGGTCCTCTGATGGAACAAGAAGTACTTTTAACCATGCAGCCGTCTCTCCAGTCTATATTTTAATTTAAAAAGAATATATTTAGTTCCAGAGTGGTTGTACCAGCTTGCAGTCCCACCAACAGTGGAGGAGTGTTTCTCTTTCTCCACAACCTCACCAGCATCTGCTGTCACCTGAGGTTTTGATCTTAGCCATTCTGACTGGTGTGAGGTGGAATCTCAGACTTGTTTTGATTTGCATTTCCCTGATGACTAAGGATGTTGAGCATTTCTTTAGGTGCTTCTCAGCCCTGCAAATTTCCTCAGTTGAGAATTCTCTGTTTAGCTCGGTTCCCCATTTTTTGATGGGGTTATTTGGTTTTTTGGAGTCTAACTTCTTGAGTTCTTTGTATATATTGGATATTAGCCCTCTATCAGACATAGGATTGTTTAAGATCTTTTCCCAATCTGTTGGTTGCCGTTTTGTCCTATTGATAGTGTCCTTTGCTTTACAGAAGCTTTGCAATTTCATGAGGTTCCATTTGTCTATTCTTGATCTTAGAGCATAAGCCACTGGTGTTCTGTTCAGGAACTTTTCCCCCGTACCCAGGTGTTTGAGAGTTTTCCCCACTTCCTCTTCTATTAGATTCAGTGTA
>CM052709.1:93525856-93597062 GCA_028551405.1 Uromys caudimaculatus | reverse complement strand
GGCGGGGAGGGGGAGGGGATAGGGGGTTTCCAAAGAGGAGACCTAGAAAAGGGGAAACATTGGAAATGTAAATAAAGTATCAAAAATAATAAAAAAAAAAGGGGGGGGAGAATATATTTATTTTAAAAGACTAGAGAGAGAGAAAGGCTAAAGAGATGGTTTGGTGGTTAAGAGTGGGTTCTAGTTTTGCAGAAGACCTGAGTTCAGTTCTCGCCGCTCACAACAGCCTGTAAGTTCAGCTCCAGGGAGATCCTACATCCTTTTCTGGCTCCAGTGCCACCTACACACACATGTACATGCTCCCACACAGATACACATTCATATACATAATAAAAAATAAAACAAGTGTTTGATTGGTGCATATACACATGTATGTTAATGTGGGGTGCCTGCTGGAACCACCCTGAATATCTTCCGACAGGACTCGAGTTTGCAGAGTATCTGAAGCAACCGTAGTGTTCTTGCCGTGATATCAAAGCATCCACATAATTCAGTAACAACAAAAAAAAAGAAGTAGTTTAATGATTCTACTTAAAATTAGTGCAACTAATTTAATGTATTTGTGTTATTCCCCTGTGTGCTGTTACTGCACAGCAGTTATTGTCTTTGAGATGAGAGCCTAAAAAGATAATACCACTTTCTGAAAATTGCAGTTATGGTACAGAGACCTGACTGCAAATCATGCATGTCTGGTGCTGTTTTATTTAAAAGAATGAGATATTTAAATCACTGAATAATCTGTCAGAACTGTGAGCTGGTATTTTGAGTCACTTAAAGGCTATTTGCTCAAATTTGACTTAAAAGGGAAACGCGACTGAAATTCTCTTCCACCCTCTGTTGTTTCGTGACTACGTTCCAAGTTGGAGATTTCCTAAACTCTGTATTTTTCTGTGGCCATGACTAACTCCATCATGGGTTGGACAATCGGCCTGATGCCTGAGGAGGTCAGAACAGGGCATTGGATCCCCCCGAACTGGATTTACAGATAATTGTGAGCTGCCAATGAGGATTCTGGACTTTGAATTCCGGTCCTCCACAAGAATAACAAACACTTTTAACCATGGGACCAGCTCTCCTGTCTTTCACACACATGTGAAAACCATTAAAAAAGTGTATGTATGGTTTTAGAATCCCACTTTGCCCACTTTGTGGCTACAGTGGAGACCATGGGCAGGAGTTGTATTAGGCAAATGTAGACTTACAAGCATGTAGCACAGAGCAGAGATTTGATCAAGTCATGGTAAAGATCTAAATAAAAGATATTTTAATTAGAAAAAGAACATTTATTTTAAAAAAAAAAATAGAGAGAGGGGCTAAGAGATGGTTCTGTTGTTTAGAGTGGGTACTGATCTTGCAGAAGAGCACGGTATATCAAGTAATACCAGAGGTGCTGAGCAGAAGACACATCAATCAAGCCCTGGCTGCATGTTTTTCCATACTCAGGTTATCTTTATCCTTATGCTTGCCTGAAGAGGAAGGGAGCATATTGTAACCCTAATTTAACTGAGGAAGTTGAGGCTAGGTGGGGTTTGCTCTTCCTAGTGTCAGAGCTGACTGGCTCAGTTTCTATCTGCCCTGGTTTTGGTTTTGAGGTTTCCAACTACTATGTTAACTTCCAGTGGGAGCCACTCAACTTGGCATCAGGACCTGTACTTCGGAAGGGTAGCATCTCTGTGGAAGCCACCTCAGAGGAAGCCTCCTGTACAGTGTGCTTACAGGTCAAGCCATGAGGCCTCTGAAGGGAATTATTGGAACAGGATGGATGGGTGGGCAAATCAGGAGGTAGGTTTCAGTAAATATGAGGAAGAGTTGTCTAGCCTGTTCGTAGGGCAAATGGATGCCTCCTGAAATGCTGAGTTGTGACTGGAAATCTTGGGATACAGGAGTGGTGGATAGAATTCAAAAGCCAGACAATGATTATTTCTGTCAGGTCCCCAAGCCTACTCATGGGAACTCTAAGTCCTGTGTAAAACCGGTGTATCCTGGCAAAGCTTAGCCTAGTCTTGCTAGGGATGAGCTCTAGGGTGCTTCTGAAGAAGTCACATCCATGTGAAAGCTTATTTTTTAAAAAAAAAAATGTATGTATGGTTTTAGAATCTCACTTTGCCCGCTTTGTGCCCGCAGTGAAGATACTAGGCAGTGGACAGAGGAGGACCATGAGTGTCGGCTCCTTGCCAGCAGGTCCAGGTGAGAGAAGAGAACCCTGTCCAGCTGAGTCTATCCCGGGCTGAGTGGGATGGCGAGTGTTGGCGGCCAAAAGAAACACACCAGGCCGGGAGTCTTGTTGAAGCAGGAACTCAACTTTATTGTATCAGCCCCTCGCTTATATAGAGAAGGCAAAGGGGGTGCCGAGGGCCATCACCATGGAGACGGCCCCAGCCCCAGGCCTGGGCTGGGCAGCTGAACGAATGGGAGTGGCAAAGAAGATGCCTCCTGACTGTGATCAGATCAGACGGAGCCGCAGCGAGACGGCAGCGAGACGGCAAATGAGAGGTCCAACACTTGAGTTGTGGAGCAATTAGCTGGTTAAAGCCAAGTGGGCGAATGCAATGGACACGGAGTGTCACAGCATGCTGAAGAAGATGCAGGGAGCTAAAAATAAATAAGTAAACAAACAAACAACCCCCCCCCAAAAAAACCCTAAATTTATCTTAGCATCAAATTTTAATTTTGTTATGCATGCATGTATGTATGTATATATGTTCATATGTATGTTTGTACTGCTTATTGCTTGTCTGGGATAGAACTGAAGGTCTTGTGCATGCTAGGCAAGTGCTTTATCCAAAGCTCCTTCTTTAAAAAAATAATTTTATTTATTTACATTTCAAATATTGCCCCCCTTCCCAATCTCCCCTCCCCTGCGCCTCTAAGAGGGTGCTCCGCCACCCACCCACTCACACCTCACCCCTCTAGCATCCCCCTTCGCTGGGGTATCCAAAACTCTTAAAAACACTTTTTAAAACGTGGAACAGGCCGGGCAGTGATGGTGCACGTCTTTAATCCCAGCACTTGGGAGGCAGAGGCAGGCAGATTTCTGAGTTTGAGGCCAGCCTGGTCTACACAGTGAGTTCCAGGACAGCCAGCGCTACACAGAGAAAAACAAAAACAAACAAACAAACAACAACAACAACAAAAAACGTGGAACAGACTTTGGGGGCTATGCACAGATTTATTTGTAAACTGGTAAGTGGGTGAGTTGAATTAAAAAAACAAAAAACTTGAGAGCAATGCTTTTAAAGTTTCCCCTTCGTTACTTTAAAATGTTTTCTGTTGGGGGCGGTGAAGAATCTTCTGGAGTGGATGATGGATTTGCACCTGCTGTGAGGCCTGGTGAAGTGGCTCTTTTGAAACTACTAAGGCTTTGTTTCTCTCTCCTTGAGATAAGAAACACACCGCCATCAACAGCATGTTCTGCCTGGGCATCTAAGCAGCAGCTCTGTCAGAGCCAGTGGTGTTGATTGGAAGGGCCTCTCAGGTCAGCTCCCTTCACTCAGGAGGACACAAGAGCCTGTGCCTGGCATCCAGTGTTCTCTTTAACTGAGCATCTCATTAAAATTGGGCTTCTCAAGGTCCCCTGACCAGAAACGCCTCTCCGGTCCTGACTGGCTTTTCAGTTCTAAAAAATCTCTGTCCCATTTTATTTAAAACACATATGGGCCCTTAATTAAGAAGGTTTTAAGTCTCGAGATTACAAAGTAATCTTGAACCCAATCCTCTGGAATTTTAACCAAATCACGTAACATCTTTGAGCTCACTGGTGTCCTTTCAGTTTTAAATTGAAACTGAATCCCACTGAGAAAACATTCCCCATCTCCTGGAGACCCAAGTTAATTCCTGTCTTTGTTTTCATGCTTCCTTTCTTCAGGAATCAATAATCTTGATTTTGTACAGCAGAGATTCTCAACCTTAGAAAGGGATGGGATCTATTTCTTCCGGTTAGCTTTGCAGTAATGACACATCTGTATGCAGGATGACAAGAAGTTGACAAACACAAACCTGGCTTCTCAATTCCACCATACACGGGGAGGGGGGCAGGGGGGAGTGCTCCTGAGGAGGACACAGACTCCATTTCAGGGGTAGGTGAGTCAGTCGGTAGGGGTACCAAGGGATTTTCCAGGTAGATAGTTTCCCTGATACCGCCTCCTCCCTTGGGTATGGGTATTTCTTGCAGCTATTGCTGAAGCTCCATTAGAGCAAGCCCCACCATGCTAACTAATGGGCGTTACAGAATTTGCTAAGTTGTGTATGTTGTGCTGATCATGACACATTTGAAAGATCACAAAATACTGATGCATAAAATCTCAGGGCAAGTTCATAGGCTTACAATAATTGCTATATAGCATTTCCAGCATGTGTTAGTCATGATTTCTATTCCTGCACAAACATCATGACCAAGAAGCAAGTTGAGGAGGAAAGGGTTTATTGAACTTACACTTCCACAGTGCTGTTCATCACCAAAGGAAGTCAGGACTAAAACTCAAGCAGGTCAGGAAGCAGGAGCTGATGCAGAGACCATAGAGGGATGTTACTTACTGGCTTGCCTCTCCTGGCTTGCTCAGCTTGCTCTCTTATAGAACCCAAGACTACCAGCCCAGGGATGGCACCACCCACAGTGGGCCCTCCCCCCCTTGATCACTAACTGAGAAAATGTCTTACAGCTGGATCTCATGGAGGCGTTTCCTCAAGGGAGGCTCCTTTCTCTGTGGTAACTCCAGCTTGTGTCAAGTTGACACACAAAACCAGCCAATACACAGTGGGTCAAGTCCTCAGTTTTGTACCCTCTAAGGGGGAAGCCCACGAGAAGGCACAATACTACATCAGAACAAGGAGACTTCTTGGATGACATCAATGGCTACTGGATACAGATGCTGACTCTCTCTTTCTTGTAGTTGACACACCTAGGATTTGACAGACTGGGCATTTTGGAGTTCGTAGCTGTACTTGTGCTTCCAAGTTGTGTTCTCCTTAGCATTCCACACATGAAGAATGGGATGACTTCCTGATGGTATCCATCAAGGAAAGCAGAGCTCAAAGCTATGGCATCATGAGCCCAAAACTTACTTGGGGATACGGATCAAGTTGGAAATGGAGTTTGCTTCTAATGGCACAGTCTGCCTGTGGTGTTTTACTGTTTGGCTGTAGGTGATCTATGGATGTGGCGATTAGTATTTCCTGCCAATTTAATAGATCTAGAATCACCTCTGAGACAAACCTCTGGGCATGTCTGTGAGAGAGTTTCTAGACTACATTAACTGAGGTCAAGAGATCTCCAATTTGCATCTCTCTCTCTCTCTCTCTCTCTCTCTCTCTCTCTCTCTCTCTGTCTCTCTCTCTGTCTCTCTCTCTCTGTCTCTCTCTCTCTGTCTCTCTCTCTCTCTGTCTCTCTCTCTCTCTGTCTCTCTCTCTCTCTCTCTGTGTGTGTGTGTGTCTTTCTCTTTCCTGACTTTCCTGTGGGTACAATATGACTAGATGCCTCAAACTTCTGCCACTAAGCAGAACCTAGTCTTCTACTTGATTTCCATATTCTTGGCTTCCCTGTCCTCTGGCTCCCCCGCCCCAGCCCCCCCGCCATCTCCACCCTCTCTGGCCCTAAGCAAACCCTTCTTAAGTTGCTTTTTTGTCAGGCATTTTGTGACATTAATGAAACACATAGAGCCCTGATGTGAATGGTCTACACGTTTCAGTGATGTAGGTCATGATCTAGAAACCCTTTGGCTACAATGCCTGGTATCATTTCTAGGAGCAGAAGGCTCCTGGTCCAACTCATGAGACACCATCTGAGTTGAGGTGGCCCAGGAAAGCTCTCAGGACTGGCACATCTGTTCTCATTAAGGAAGTGAAAATAGCAGCCATCAGCTCTGCCTGGAGTCTGGAGAGAATGCGTGTCACAGCCGGTAAATGATCTAAGCAAACGATCTGGATCTAGAGATGGTTTATGGAAGGAGCAGTACGGATGTCTTGATGAAAGCAAGCTGTAGCTGCCCCTCACCCTGGCGCTCTGCTGTTTACTGTGGGAATTAGCATGACAGATTAGTACACTGCTCTGAGAAGCTGTGAAAATGTCTTAAAAATTTCAGTGATTGCCTCAGAGCCCTAAATAGTCTTATGTCAGCAATTAGCAGGAACAGAGTTTCATTAATCCATCAGCTTGCCAAGGCTTCGAGGCCTCACGTGGGAGACTGCAGAAATCATTGGGCTTATCCACACAGCTTTGCTCGCAGTGCGTTGGGAGTGCAGTGGTGTTAAAAAGAACAGAAATGGCGTGTGGGTCTCTATAAGCAGTCACGTGTTTGTTTCTTTAATTCCAAGCGCATGTTACAGAGACCATTACTAGCAACATTATGCACTGGGTCTCTTCCACTCCTCTGAGGCATGCCAGGAGTTTTCAGATGTGTTACTGAAATGTTGCTGTAAAATCGGTCCCTTCCAAACGCTTCCCGGAAAGATTGCTGGAAGGTTCCGAGCTCAGGCTGCAGGCACTGCTGAGGAGACGGGGTGTCTTCCTCTATCCCGTGCTCTCATCTGATGTTTCACAGCAAGTTCAAAGCTACCTTTGGTTGGTTCTGTAGGGGAACACCTAGCAGATACTCTACACCTTTGCTGAGTTCTTTGATTCCCCAAATGTGTCCTCTTGATCCCAGCAAGAAACCTTGCCTTCCCTTTGATTACCATATTTTTAGCTACCAAGCTCTCTCAACTGCTTTTCTCAGTCTTTCCTGTCCTCGCCCTCTTGGAACATAGGTGGGCATTTGAGAAGTCTAGATTAGAACCAAGAATGCTTCCCATGTCACACGCTTGCTGCTCTCTGGGAACCAGTGAGTGCTATATTTTTTTCCAGGTGATCTGTCACTTCCAGGACACCTTCTGTGTGGTATTCAGAGATGCTTGCAATCAATGTCTGGTCCTTCCTTCCTACAGCCACAGTGAATCCTGTTGATTCTATCTTGTGAACTCTCCAGAACCTCCTGCCCTTCTTGGCCTGGCTCCTCTCTAGAATGGAGGAATTCTAACTGCTCTCTTGCTGTCCCTACTGTTCCCATTTCATTGCAAAGAGGGCAGCCACCAGGTGCTGAAGACTCTGCTCTCAGGCCTTCTCTGGATGCAGCTCTTTGCAAGCCTCCATGTTCCCTCCTGGCTTCTCAGTACCTTTAGGTCCTAGGGCACTCGGACTGTAAAGGCCTCCCTCTGTGGACGTCCAGGTGCCACGGTGGAGGTGGGTTTGCTTCTGCTTCTGCTGTCTATCTTCCATATGAATGTTTGCTTTCTGTCAGGACTCCTGCCCCCATTTGCTCTGGTATCTTTCTTCTTTTTCAGTTTGGGAAAGACAAATCCATAAAATGAAATCCAACCCCATGTCATGACGTTTTGTCTTCTCCAAGATGCCCAGAAACTGTTTCTTTAGATGGTAGCAGTTGTGCGCACAGGAGCCTTAATGTATCTGACCTCAGGTGGACTTCAGCCCTGGTCTTGTTCTTACTCTAAATTCCTTTTCTCATCTTACTTGCTAACTATTTTCCACCATTTAAAATAATAGTTCCTACCCCTGGCCTCAGGTAACTTATTTGTGAGCATCCTCCTCCCGGATTCTGGCAAACTCCTTGCAAGTGGATTGCTTGTCATTTCAATTGGGTTCTTCTGTCTTTGGTGATCAGTTAATACACTTTGTTTACCCAATTTATTTGCTGCTCAAGACAGCTTGAAGTTCATCTTTCAAATGATGGAACTATTTTAATTAGCGAGGGAAGATTTTTCTTATTTCCCCTTGTATGAATTATTTACATGAACAAGAAATAACATGCATATGTAACAAATTAGAACATGTTATTTTCATATTAAATGTCCCTAAGAGAATAGACAATGAATGATTTATATATCAGTGGAAAAACCAAAACTAACTCCTTCTGAATGCTCACAGGGTAGACTTAGGTTTTCAGGAAAAGTGATTTTTTTTTCATTGTTGTTATTTAAAAAGAAATTGGAACATAAGATGAAAAATGAGATTCATGCTATCATAAATGAACTCCTCTTTTATATTTCTGCATTTTAAATACTTGTAATTTTAATGAATAAGGCAGTTGACAATGCAGGGTCCAAGGCTCGTTACCTTGATATCTCTCCTCCCTCCCGGCAGGTGAATAGTTCTTCAGAATTTAATGCACTAATGTTTTGTTGAAAGTGCTTAGAAACAGTGCCCTTAACGTGTAGTGAGCCTTCAGTAAGTGCTAGATTCTTATTCAGAAACAAGTGTCCTTCTCTTTTCAGAATTACTTTTTCCCCATTCATCATATCTTGCTTTGAATTATTCTTATTTTTAAATGTAGTTTCTAGCTAAGTGTCCTTTAAGATTACAGAGAACTTTGTACATTGTGAGGGATTGATAAATTATTTATCTACTGAATAAATAATGAACGTGTAAACATTCTCTTAAAATTTAAAGAGCTTTGATTATTTGAAGTTCTGTGGTCCTGAGACCAAACATGAGCACAGACAAGTTAATGCCTGGAATAACTCAGAAAAGCCACTGGAGACAGGAGTCCTCGGGGACCAAGCAGAAGTCACATTTGCCTGTCTTACAGCTTCCTTGCAGAGGCAGTTCTACTAAATGAGCAGGATATATTACAGGCTTGGAGACCTCTAAGGCACTGTAAAACCCCTTGGATGCTCCAGTTCAACTCAATTTGATGGAGTTCCCCATTTGCTTAAGATTAGTTACTCGGTTTATTTATGGCTCACGAGGGTAGGAAGAGTAACAGGCAGGAGCGGAGGTGCTGCAGGCTCATGGCTGCTTCTGTTTCCTGACTGTAGGCATGGGCATAAGGGCAGCATTGAAGAAAGCATTTGCAAGGGGTGTGTGCATGTGCGTGGTGTGCGCGTGTGCGTGTGTGCGTGTGTGTGTGTGTGTGTGTGCGTGTGTGTGTGTGTGTGCGTGCGTGCGTGCGTGTGTGTGTGTGTGTGTGTGTGTGTGTGTGTCACACAAATGCAAGTGCCTAGAGAGGCCAGGAGAGGTTGTTGGATTGCTCTGGAGCTGGATTTGCAGGTTGTTGTGAGCCATCTTACATGGGTGCTGGGAACCAAATTAGATTCTCTTAAAGAGCAGCAAGTATTCTTCTACTGAGCCTTGTCTCCAGTCCTGTCTATTTATTTGTATGCTTTTGTGCTATGCTGTATTTGTAGCCTTGTCCCTCAGCAGTGAGGGGAAAACCTCCTCTCTCCACCTGAGCCCACTGCTGGTCCTCAGCAGCAAGCCCCTCACCTCCCACCTGACATGGGAACAGTAGTCTGGCAGAATTGTTCTCTGTCTTCTTGTCTACCTCTGAATGTTTGCAGTGCCTTAAATCTAGTAGGCATATATAAGTACTTGGATGGAAAGATGCCAATGTGGAGGACACAGTGTCCAAGTAGAGGAGATACTGTCCCTTTGCAGAGGTGGCTCAGTGCCATGTCTCTTCTGGGTCCCCCCCCCAAGGCTGAGTATT
Source organism: Uromys caudimaculatus (assembly GCA_028551405.1). NCBI lineage: Eukaryota > Metazoa > Chordata > Mammalia > Rodentia > Muridae > Uromys > Uromys caudimaculatus. The sequence goes on along the minus strand of CM052709.1, from coordinate 93,587,586 downwards.
TTGCCTTCAGGTTAAGTCATTTGCTTATGAATGAGCACATTGGATTATTTGGTCAACACAGTGTGGTTTAAGCTTGAGTTTTAAGCTCCAGCAGGCTTCCAGGACAGGAGTCTGTTATTTCATTTGCTCCCACAATGGTTAAGAATGTCATGTGTTTCAGAACTGCCAGGCTCACTTCTGAGCAGTATATAGGGATGAGATAGAAATATGGTGGGTTTTCTGCAGGTGCCTATTTGTAAGGACACGAAGTTGGCTTAGGGGGCTGTCGGTGATGGGACAGGCTTGGGATGAGGGGAATCGTCTACATAGTTGGATGCAATCTGAAAGACTACAGAGAACAAGCTGCATTCTGAACAAGGCCTCGAAGGAGATAATAGATTCTAAAAACGCTTTTCCTTGTAGACCAAGGATGGAGGCATTGCAAGGAGAGACAGTAGCAGCGTGGGTCTGATGGCGGCTGGTGATGAGGACCACACGGTGATTTCCTTCCGGTTGAATGTTTAATTATTTGCACATGTATATTTATTTAATTAAAAATGCATATTTTGTCAAGTCAAAATTGTTTCATCTTTTTCCCTTTATCTCCTTTTGACATTGAACATACTTCAATTTTTTTTTTTGATTCAGTTTTTTTTTGGGGGGGGGAGGGTTTTGTGCGTTGTTTCTTTTATGCACCAAGAATCCTTATGATAAGTTTAGAAAAGGACATTATAGTTGCATGTTGAATTATCTTTGATGTGTGGTCAGATGTGTCCCTGGGAAAAAAAGTGGAAGTGTCTGGGGTCAGGTACACCTGCCTATTATTCATGTCAGGGGCCACTCAACCTCTAATACACACCTGCTTGTGTTCCAGGCTCTGTGGAGCATCTTTAAATTATGCTTTTATGCTTTATGTATATTTTATATTCTTTCCATTTTCTCCCTATTAAAATTGTTTTGGAGGATAGGAAAATGTATAGTAGGTTCTTAATAACCACCAAAATATATGCATAGTGAATATTTAAGAAGGTAATTGGGCATCAGTGAGTGGATGGAATTATTGAAAGTGCCTTTACGGTGTGGGGCTCCATTACAAACATTAAATTCTATGTGGCATGAAACCTTACTCAGAATATATTTTGCTATTTTTGGTGTTTTCCTGGTGGTTTGAAGAGTAGCAAATAATTTCACAGATGGGTCAGGCAGGTGTTAAGCATTCTAACTTAGTGTTTGACTGGCTTTGCCATTGTATGAGCTTGGGCATTGATTTAAGCAAGGGGGAAATGCTTAGATTTTCCCAGGAAAACCAGAAATTCTTTGTGTTTTTATCGTTCCTAAGTATTTTTCTAAGTTCTGTTAGCTTTTATTCTTTCTTTTTTTTTTTTTTTTTTTCTGAGACAGGGTTTCTCTGTGTAGCCCTGGCTGTCCTGGAACTCACTCTGTAGATCAGGCTGGCCTTGAACTCAGAAATCCACCTGCCTCTGCCTCCCAAGTGCTGGGATTAAAGGCGTGTGCCACCACTGCCCGGCTCTGTTAGCTTTTAAATGGCTAGTGGTTCAGTGAAAACCCATTTAATCTCCCAAACAGAAGAAAAACAAAGATGAGTTAAAGATTTACAATGAACACGGACCCTGCATTGTACCTCAAACATCCAATCCTTCGTGTGTCATCGGGAGATCCAGCCAAGTGATCTACTAGAAAGAACTAAGAATAAACACCAATGAAAAACATTGCATCGTAAAGGGGGATTGGTTCTTTGCATAAACATTGTTCATTGTTTTGTTTGTTGATTTAATACAAGTATTTAATGTGCTTTGAACTATCAATCCCCATCTTCCTTTCAACCGATGCTTCAGCCCCTAGCCACGGCTCCTTCCTCATCACGTGACTCACTTTTTATTTAACCGGAGTCTACTTCGCTGCAAGTCTGTACAGTGGTGCAGGGCCATCCACTGGAGTGGTGAACACACCCCAGACTCTTAGACTTTGGGGATAAGGGACCTTATCCCCAAAGAGAGCTGACTCTTCTCTCAGTAGGAGCGAGACCTTTGTGAACCCCCTTCCCCAAGTCACGCTGCAGTTTTGTCTGGCTTGCGTTTGTGCAGGTTTTGTGCATGTAGCCATAGGCACTATGTGGTCTTATGTGATATGACCCTGTCATGTCGAGAAAACACTTATGTGGCAGTCCTCCACATGCTTGGCCTTTCCGATCTTTCTTCCTCTGCTTCTCCCATGATCTATGAGCCTTGACAGGTAGGATGTGCTGAGGATACAATATTTAGGGCTGAGTACTCCACAATCTAAGACTCTGGGAAGACAGAAGCTGAGGGTGCAAGTGCTGACCATGAATGAGACACGTGTACTGCTTAATGCTCTGTCTCAGGGCTCAGGCCTGGAAGAAAGGCGGGGTAGGACACTCTAATGGTAGCAAGCTTATTTCCTTGACTGAGACTGTTGAGTAGACTATCTTCAGGGGCAAAGGCATGAATTATTATTTAAATCATGGTGTAGTTTAAGTGCATTTGTTAATTTAGTATTGTTGAATCAATTCTTATGTTAATTTTAGATTTATTAAGAGAATCCGGAAGAATTATGATATGCTCTATTATCTGATGGTTCAAACCTGCCAGTCATTAATTTTCACTCTTGATTTGGGAAGAATCTGTAGAGTCAAAAATGAGGAGTATTTAGTATTTCTTAATGCGTCTTTTAGAAAACCATTTTCTTTTAGTTTCCTCTTCTGATATAAGATGCATCCTGACACTTCTTAGTGCAATCAAATATTAAATCCCACAATTAATAATACTTACAAATCCCTTTCTTTAGAGTGGAAAACTAGAATACCTTGGATGCTTAACTGTATTTGTTTCCTTAGAGCTATGGGGTTTTTGCATATTAGAAACTCTCTGGTTTCTGGGTGATCCTACTAGGAGCCTTACTTCTAGCACTCAGTGTTTTCCCTCATTGGGTTGACATAGATGGTTCCATGTGTCTCCCTCCTGACATGTGTTGAGCAGCTCCCATCCTTAAGAGGGTAGCACACGTGGTTCTTGCTGTATGGTCCTTGGTTCCTCTCCAGGTAGCAAATGGCCTGCTTTTACATAAGCTTTTGTTTCTCTCTCCTTAAAGTTCAGCTAAAGCTTTAAAAAGTAGATGGCAAAATCAAACCAGCCTATTGTCATGATTGTTTTACTTATAACTAACCATAAGTACTTCCTGACTTCTTCCAGGGAAGTACATCACCAGGTGTTGAGGGCATAGCGTGGAGGTCCTTGTGCCCACAGACCTCCAGAGAAACCAGGAATGTTAAGCAGCCAGGATTGTCTTTCCAATGCACTCTTCCATCCAGAAAGCTGAGAATTGGAGGTGATTGACAGCTGGTGATCTGTTATCTGTTGGTCCATATCAAACGCCTACAACCAGGACTGGAGGTAGCTAGTAATCTAAATGATTCTTAGAGCCAGAGGCTCCCCAAAGGTCCCACAACTAGGACCAGAGGTGGCTAATAGCTTAAATGACCTCTACTTTATCTGTATGACCTACACCAGGCTATACCCTTAGGCCCTTAAGCTAGTATAAGTAGCTAGCGTATCTCTAGCAGCCATTTCTTGAAAGAAATGACAACACCTGAGTTGAGATTCAATGTACTTACACTTCTTTGTGCAATGGAGATTATACCACAGCAGAAAACTTTTTTCAAATTTACGCTGGGCTTAAATACATTGAGAATAAACCTGCTATCAGACTGTGATGAGACTCCCTGAAGTCTGATCCAGGTTAACAAAGTCAATGTGTACCCGGTTTTTATTTATTCTTATCCCTTCGTGTGGTTCACTCTCCTTTATGACACATGCAGGAACACCCTCAACTAGGGCTTTTTTATTTTTTATACGTATGTGATATATTTATTTGGGATAATAAATTTGGGAATAGTGGGGCTGGAGAGGAGCTGTAGTGATGGAGAGATGGAACCACGGGGAAGTGGTTGGAGGTGACAGAAACTGGTGAAAGAGGGAATGACACTTACAATGGGCTTTTCATGTCTAAGAAGGTCAGTTCAAGCAACGTATATATTTGTGAGACAAATGAGTAGTATTCAGGATCATGTCCTGTGTTAGTACAGCTTGGCTGGTTGAAAGAAAATCAGATGTCACTACAGGAACTTCCGGTGTCTACTTGAAGAAATTAACTGACTAAAATATTTACACCATTCCCAATTATCTGATGATGACCTAATTTGAAACGAATAAATATATGGAAAGAGATTTGTGATGATTGTATTGTCAGGCAGCTCTGCAATACTGAAGGCCAAAGATGCTGCTGTTAGTATCCATTAGGGATGCTGGGATCTAGAAGCTATCCCACAGTCCCAAGCGGAAGCGGTGGGATCTTCAGCAGACACGAGTTTATGTAACAGTGATAGTGATCCCTCTCCCCCATCTATTCTAACAACCAGGCTTGGATTTGAAGCCTGGTATAATTGATAGTCATCAGACTGAATTTCCTTTATATGTATAAGCAAAACATACAGTTATTTTGTTTCCCTATCCTTTGTAAGTAGTTTTAAACACGATCAGAAATACCTGTGCTCTTAGGAAAGAAAGGAAGAGAGAGAAAAGCTAAGGCTTAGTAAATGACAAAGTATGATACATAGCTATATGTATAATCGCTGTCACAGGGACACTGCACATGCTTTGTCCCTCATTAAGAAGCACACACACATCTTCTTGATATTAGTAATAAAATGGGTACTTTAATTGTACCCTATAAACCTAAGATACGGGCAATTACAAAGCTATGTTTCTATTCCTGGTAGAAATATATATACACTTGCTAAATCTTTTTCAGGATTTGATATGATACCAAGAACATTGCGATTAATAAAAGGGAAATCTTAAATGGAAGAATTGAATTCATCATTAATTTCTCATGATCAGAGAACAGTGTAGTAAAGAAAAGTGAAGAATTTATTGCATGCTTTCTATTAGCCTGACACTGCGCTGTATTCTAATAGTCCTGAAAATGCCTGTCTGGCTTATAAAGGAAGTTGAGACTTGGGAAGGGTCAACCAATGGTCTAAGACCGACCCAATTCTGAATTATGTACTGAGAGGGCTGTGGCACCTGTCACTGTCCTGAGTCTTGTGGCATCCAAGTGGGATGTTCCCCCAAGTATTTCTGGAAAGAAAAGCAAGTGAATATTTGTGTCAGGAAGAGATTGTTTTATCATACAGCATGATCTTAAATTATATAAAATTTCAAGAAGGTTTTAGACAAGACTCACCTTCCTATCCCTGACTCCCCACAAAGGATATCCCTCCCGGCACTGAGCCAGGAGGAGTGGAGACTACATTGGCCGCCATCCTGTGAATCATTTGTTCTCTCTCAGAGGCCGGATTTTCTCTTAAAAGTTGGACAGGCTTCTCTGTAATTCTCCTGTTTTCCTTACAATTTCCTCTGCTAATCCTAAGCCCTGTAGAGGTTTGATTACTTTGGTTTGGTGGCATTATTCTGTCAACAGCTGGTTGAGACGGAAGTGAGAAGACAGACTGGTGGAGATCGGGAAGCTAAGCAGCCAGAAGGACCAATTTGTCAACTTAAATCGTGTGGGAATGGGCAAAAGATCTATCCCAGAATGTGGGAAGGAAAGAGTGCCTCCTTAGGCCTCTGTGTTTCTCCGTTCACCATTTCCAGGTTATGCTTCCTCTTTCGTAGCTCATTGCCTGTGGGATGGAAGGCATGCTCAATGCTGGCATTCTTGGTGAGAGCCGTAGTGATGTCGTGCACATTTGTCTCTGGCTTTAATGTTTATCATGAATACTGTCAGTAGTTTTATCCTCCTGACTTAGGGACCTATTCCACACCAGCTGTGTATGTGAGACTTTACTCCTAGCCCCCCAACCCTTACTTTATTACTTAAATGCTCAACTTTGCAATGTTTATCTTGTAATCATGGGGTACAGTTTTCATATGTAGGGTGAAAGTTTTGGGGGGTGGCTTTTATAGAAGTACTCCTGGGTGGTTTGCCGCAGATATGCTACATGGAATTCTATAAAGTTAAAATACAGGCCAATTCTCTAGGAAGATGTATTCTCATTCTCTTTATCTCAAAAAATAAATATGATTCTTTTGTGAGGTAGGGCTGTGCACAACTGAACATGCAGACTCATCATGGCCCTTTCAATTACACCGTGCTTTTACCTAGAATAAGACGTTATAAAGTCAAACTTCTTATGCTGACATGACACAAATCCATTACTGGAAATGTCTTTTCTTACTAAACATTAAAGCTACATTTATTTATTTTTGCATGAATCCGTGCTTCTCTGTTTATTTTAGTAGACTGTGAAATCCAAAGTAGTAGTTACGTAAATAGCAAGGGCAATTGGAAATTTATAGCAATCTAGGCGTTTTTAAAGACATACAAAGAAAAGTTAACTTTTTCCCCAGAATATTCTTTTTCCTTTCTTTTGCCCATTGTGTTTGCACATATCAGCAAAATTAATAGTTAGTTTATTAATTTCCAAACATTATAAGATCCAAGCAGTATCAGTAAACTCAAGTAGTAAAAGCAAAAAGCATTTTCAATAACTACAAAGCATATACTTAAACCTATTTTTAATTTGGGATGATTTCTAACAAAATTATTTGTTTATTAGTTATAGATTATAATGAGACTATTCTTTTCTTAAATGGTACATATGAAGTGATATGCCTGGATGGATCTCTTACACTGTCAGGGGGTAAAGGTGTCTTAGTAAAGGTGCTTTGAGAAAAATTTTTTGTAAAACAATGAGAGAAGAGATTTAAAAACAAACACACTTTTTGTGTTTGTACATTCAGGGTACTGTATAATGTATTTCCAGTTCCTAAATTGAATGACCCCCAAAGGTGAATGTGGTAACAGCTTGGTAGCCAGCCTTTGGTGCTACTTGGAGGTGTTTGAAACGTCAGGAGGCAAGAGCAGTGAATGTGAAGTCACTTGGGACATGACCTTCGGTAGCACACAGGGACACAGGCTTTCTCTCTTTCTTTGCTTCCCAGCTGCCCTGAGGTGAGCAGCATTCTATAGCAGTATCTAATTAATTGATTCCAGCAGAGGTGGCCTGTTCCTTGCTATCCACCCCAGTGTTCTGGGTTCCCAAATGAAAGACACACACACACACACACACACACACACACACACACACACACACACACACACACAGAGTCTTTATATTATGATATGCCTTAAAAAGCTCAATGGCTGGGCCACTTCCTATCCTCTACGTGGCTAATCCACCTCCCTCACATATTACCAAGTTATTACTAAAATCTACATTCCATCGTTGTTTCCCTCCGAGGGCCGTGCTCCCTCATAGGGCCTCAGAGCACACCGTGTCAACACTTTAAATGAATTAGTTTGACAGACTCCACAGTGGACCTCCATCGGTGTAGCAGGGCTGTGTCTAGGGCGGTCAGTTGTATACGTTCTTAGCTCTGTTTGTTCTGGTGTCAAGGTTACTGTTAATAATTGTCAACCTGATAGAATCCAAAGTCAAGAGGAGACAGGCTTGTGGGCATCCCTGTGGGGGTCATCTTGATTGCATTAATTGAGATGGGGGTGGGGTCTGCCCACGTCCAGTGCTGCCATCTGCTGGCAGGAATCTAAGCAGGGACAGGGCTGAGTTCCAGCCTGCTTCCGACTGTGGATGCTTAAAGCTCCCTTCACCTTGACTTGGAAGCCATGAGGGGCTATATGCTTGAAGAAAGCCTGGATAAGTCCAATCTTCCTTAAGTTGACTTTGTCAGAGTGTTTTATCCCAGGGACAGAAAACGTAGCTAAGACACTCGAGATTCTGCCTAAGATGTTTGGGTCTGGGAAGACAGTTGTTCCATAGAGTGGGTTTTTGTGAGCACTAAATGAATCTATGCTTTTTTTAAAGAAGAAAAAAGGTGATGGGGAAATTAAGTCAGTGGGGGAAACATTAAAACAGGCTTAAAGAAACTTGGATTTCAGTCTCAAGGGGAGCCGGGCTGAAGGCGGGGCATACAGAACCGCCCCTGTAACCTGAGGAAAGTCCATGCCACACATGGGATTCAAAGATTGCCTGTGAGTTAACAACAAATACTTTATTTTGTCTTAACTCTCATTTTAAACACCCTTCCCATCAACTGAGTATCTAGTCTCTATTTTTCCCTCAGACTTCAACAAGACACTCTTGCCTTCATGATCATCTTTCAATATTCAGCATAAGATTTCAGCACAGACCTCATTTCGGTTAACCTATGTACATAAAACACCCATTAAGGGAACCAACAGTTGTTTATTCCCTTATTCTAAAGTACTTAGCTAGACAATGAATGTAGTTTGTCATAATCCTTACATTTATGAGCAGGTAGGTTTTGCAATCAGTTGGCAGAAATATTTTGTTGTTGTTGTTTTTTTTATTTCCACCCAAGAATTTAATTAAACATTAAGTGTTTAATTGGAATGAAAGCAAGCTTCTAATTTAATCATATAAAAACTAATTTAAAACAACCCTCCTTGCTTTACAGGATGTGTTTGGTTCAAGATTAGGTGTGTTTTTGTGCCTCTGATTTAATCCTGTTTGCCTTGACTTCTGTGACCAATTCAACAATTCCAGGAAAATCTTTAGCACTGAGAAATGGAATTGATTCATGACCCACCTATTTTATCAAAGGGAGAACATTTGTTTCTGTATTGTTTTGGTCACTTCTGTTAAGTGAGATTTTGTCCAATGATACTGGATTTGCACAGAGTACCTGCACTGTGTCCAGCGGGCCATGTCAATATGAACTTTATGTTGCTATTTTTAAAGATTTGTTTTATTTTTTGATTGTATGTGTGTGTGTGTGTGTGTGTGTGTGTGTGTGTGTGTGTGTGTGTGTGTGTGTGTTTAGTACATGTGATGGCAGGTAACTGGAGGCCAGCAAAGAGCAGTCAATCCCCTAGAGCAATGGTTCTCAACCTCTGGGTTGTGATGCTTTTCGCATATCCGATCTCCAAAAAATACTTGAATTGCGATTCATAACAGTAGCAAAATTACACTTATGAAGTAGCAATGAAAATAATGTTATGGTTGAGGGTCACCACAACATGAGAAGCTGTATTAAAGGGTCGAAGCGTTTGGAAGGTTGAGAACCACTGAGCTGGATCTAGAGCTACAGGCTGTGAGCCACCCGCAATGGATGCTGGGAACTAAACTGAGGTTCTTTCCTGAGAGCAGTATGTGCTTCTAAACTCTGAGCCAACTCTCCCCTGCCATGTGCCAATATGGAGCATTAAGTTTCCAGGCTTGACTACTAGCAGAAATCCCCGTGGCCAATTAACTGAGTGACTGTAAACCATTAACAAGTTAGGCTGTAAGCAGTTGACTGGTTGGTTGGCTATGCATCAGCTGGTCTTCTCTTTAAGGCTCTCTGATGACTTTGCAGGTGGGTGTTCCTTCAGCTTCTTCTGGTTCCGGTTGTCTGATCCATGAATCATGTTTGTTTTGAGTGCTTTGCTCAGACAACCTCAACTGGACGTAATGAGTTTAAGGCATTTTGCTTTTTTAACACCTTCTAATCATTAAAACACAAGAGCCATTCTGAGGAGGAGTGTAGAAATTGTAGTGTCAGGATGCTGAGATGCAGCTTGGGTCTCAAAAACCATGAAAGGCACAAATACCAGCAGAAACCATGTCATCCCAGAGGCAATAAATGTGTGAGCGGTGCCCGCGCCACTGAGCAATGCTGCTCATTTTCCCTGTCAGGCCAGTCATAACTCAATGTCCACTGCAGCCCGAGACCAGCCCAGGAGGCCACTCACTTAATGCTTGGGGAAATTGCAAAAAACAGCCTACCTAGTGCGCAGCACTGGAGAGCAGTCTGTTCCACTCCTGGACTCCTCTGTGGTGGGCAGCACCCCCATGGGAATTTGCTTGAACCTTAATATAAGAACCCATTCCTTGGTGTCTGGAAAGAGAGCGAGTGTGTTGTCCTATGGAGCCTTGGTCTCTCCCCACACAGGGGCATTGATATTTTATTAGGTGGTGTTATCATCATCATAATTATTACTATGCTATTATCATTAAAGGCAGTCTTACTATATAGGGCTGGCTGGCCTGGAACTCTCTGTTGTAGATCAGGCTAGCCTTGAACTGTCAGAGATCCCCTTGCATCTGTCTCCAGAGTATAAGAGTCAAAGGTGCCCTGTCAACCTCACCCAGTTCTTCATTATTTAAGATTTTAAGACATAGTCTCACTGTGCTGCCTAAGCTCATCAGTGCCAATATTCTTTATTAATTTGTAATGATAATTTCAGCTATACCAGACACCAAAGGGCCTGAGTATACCACCTTAAAACGGGGCAATCTCTTCTGGCAAGCTCTGTGAGGAAATCCTCTTGCTGGAGTTATTTTTGGAGAGTCTAGAAGTAGGGGTTGGGATGTACTCAAGATATCAGGTCTCTTCAGCAAACATACCTAGAGCTTGAGGTGGTCACACTGGCATGAGCAGTAACATGTCCCTGTGCCCTGCCTGTGCCTAAGCAGAGTGTTAACCGCTGCTCTCCCTGCAGGACTGACAACCTAATGAGGGGTGCGTCAGCACACCTCTCCCGGGGCTCTGAGACACATGCCATCTGAGATGTGTGAGAACACGATGCCCTTCCGAGAGGAGAGCAAGTCAAAGCAGGAAAAGAAACCCAGTGGGCAAAAAAGCCTGTGATGGAAGGGGGCGTGGCTTTCCAGGGAGAGGGGAGAAGTGGGTGGAGCTGGGAGAAGCCAAGGAAGAGGAGCTTCACAAGGGTCCCACTCCTCCTGCCTGAGGAAGCTCTAAGCAGGAGGTCTACCACGACACTCATCACCAGGAGAGGATTCACCCGGAGATGCTGATGACCAGAGAAGTCTCTAGTCTTTTCTCTCTGTAGAACTCCTGTATAAGTTAGTGGGACATTTGAGCTTGGAGGCCCATCTAAGGGGCAACTGTGTAATTGTGTGCATGCTAAGGAGGAAGGTGGAACTGGCTTCTTGTTTAACTTCCACATACCATCATCATCATAATCACCATCACCATCATCATCATTCATCCTCCTCTTCTATCTCTCCTTCATCTTCCTATTTCTCCTCTTCATGTCTTTCTCTTCCTCCTCCTCTCCCTTCTCCTCCTCTTCCTCCTCCTCTTCCTCCTCCTGCAAATGGCAGCATGGTTTAGGTGGCACCCGTTAGAGTGGCCTTGGGCATCCATTGCCAGAGCAGGACACATCTGTGTCATCTGGCCGGCCAGTCAGGCTGGTAGGAGGCTATCTGTGTCCTGTGTGTGAGCTCTGATAGCTATGGCTGCTGCTGCTGCCTTCCAGAGTCTCTGGGGATTCACAAGCTGCTGAGCCGTGTCAGTAAACTCCAGCATGCATGAGAATGTCACTGGGAAGCAACTTCACGAAGTCAATAAATTAGGACAATAATGTATTGGATTTGTTTATCAATTTCAACACTCAGAGCACACCCTTGCTGGATACTAACAGAGGAAGCGGTGTGTGTGCAGGTCCACATTCATTTTAATTTATTTTGTCTATAAACTTAAACCTGCCTAAGAAGACATGCCAATTAGCTATAGAAAAGGGGGAGAAAAATTACTGGTACTTGGAGAACTAAACAAAATGGGGGAAAATGTTCTTTTTTTTTTCCCCTTTCTTTCCCATTTTATTTATTTATTTAAAAAACAAAAACCAAAGAACTGACAAACCAGAAACAGCGCAGTAAAACGGTAGCTTTGAGGCAGCAGAGGCATTTGTGTGGACCTGTTTTCAAATGTTTGTTCTTTACCTTACCCCCCCACCCACACACACATGCTTACACATGCTCATACACGCTCACGCTCACACACACACACACACGCTCACACATGCTCACACGCTCACACATGCTCACACGCTCACACACGCTCACACACATGCTCACACACACTCACACACACACGCTCACACACACACACACACACGCTCACACATGCTCACACGCTCACACACGCTCACACACATGCTCACACACACTCACACACACACGCTCACACATGCTCACACGCTCACACACGCTCACACACATGCTCACACACACTCACACACACACGCTCACACATGCTCACACGCTCACACACGCTCACACACATGCTCACACACACTCACACACACACGCTCACACATGTTCACATAAAGCGTCCACTTTTATTCTCATGACGCTGCCTTATTCCCTTTGCCTTTCCAGTCCTTGGGTCCTTTGAGCTAGTGACGGCAGATGTGTGTACGAGGCAAGAGATGCTTCTGTTCTCCTGCAGGATCCTCCTTTGTCTTTTGGGTCCTGCTCTTTCTGAACACGGTGAATCTTTTTGCTAGGGCTGGACTCTTCCCTGTGCAAACAGGGGAGTCGGTGTGTCAACCGCTCCTTTAAGGATGTTTTGCATCCACGCTTACCCGGGATCCAATGTTTGCAGAGTCGCAGTGTTTGAAGGCCAGCAGGCCCTGTGCCTGCCTATTTCTGGATCTGCCAACTGACAGCAGCCAGATCCCAGAGAAAGCTCCCGAGCTGACAGCGCTGGGTATGTGTGTGCTGTTGCCATGGGCAGTCAGAGCTGGGCCCTGCCTGCCTCCCCGCCGACCGAGGACACTCATTCCCCCCGGGTGGCTTGTCCTTCCTGATGATAGATTGGGGGAGACAAGCAGCACATGGGTACACAAACACTTCTCTCAGGCAGTTGGTACCATTTAACAGTTTCCTCCTGTGGTTGACATTTTCATTTCCTTCCTTCACCCCGCTCATCACGGACTGTTTGCATCTTATTTTCTGTACACAGGGGTAATGCAGAGTGACAGAACACACGCGCCAGCTCCATTACTCATTTTCAGTGCTATCTCCTAGGCAAATTACACAGCGGGTTTCGTAGGAGCAGGGCCACGGAGGGGCACACGGTTTTAATTGTGCGCTGGCCTTGAGTCGGGGCGGCGTGTGAGATGGCCTGAAATTTTCATGAAAGGTTGCTGCTTCAAAAACTGCCTTGAAATGAAAAAGGTGTTTCATTTGTGACCGGCCCACACCAGCCCAGACTTGCTTTGTTTACCAGGGATCTTCATTCCCAAGGAGCAATGTACTCATGGTCCTAAGGAAAGAGTCCTTCGCTGTCGCTGGTTCAAACCTAACCCCCAGATGAATCAAATTGCAATTGGTGAATAAAAATCTTATCTACATAAGCTGTCCCAGAGGATGCTTTCTCACACACTGTGTGGGATATCGAGGAATGCAAACATGCAGAGCAATGCTATTAACTATAGCTAGCACGCTGTATGCTATTTTGACAAACAACTCCTTCTTAAAAACTTTTAATTTAGTTTTATGTCACGTGCATTGATATTTTGCCTGCATGTATGTCTACGTGAGGGTGTTGGATCCTCTGGAACTGGAGGTATAGACAGTTGTGAGCTGCCATCCGAGTGGTAGGAATTGAACCCAGGTCCTCTGGAAAAGCAGCCAGTACTTGTAACTGCTGAGCCATCTCTCCAGCCCGACAAACATCTCAACTTCTTCACACTTACTGTTTTTCTGGGTTTCAGGTTGACTCAAGTGAGTAGCTACTTATCACGTTCCTCTTTGGGGGTTCGGAGAGATGGCTCAGTATGGGGTTGGAGAGATAGCTTAGTGGTTCGGAGTGCCTGCTGGTCTTGCAGAGGACCTCCAGTTTGCTTTCCAGCACCCACAATTGGCATCTGAAAGCTACTTGTAATGTGAGAGCTAGGGTATTTGATGTCCTCTTCTGGTCTCTGTAGGTACCTGCATTCACATGCAAATATTAACACACAGACACACACATACACATAATTATAAACATTCCCCCATTTTATTAGCATAATCCATAGAAAGACCAAGAATACACTTAAAAATTGAGATCCATATGTGTGTATACACACATATATACATGTATATGTATAATATATATAAACATGCCTGTATTTGTTTAAAGACCAACTTTGGTGTAAGCAGCGGAAGCGCAGTATTCTGTAGCCGCTTCCATGAATGTCAGCATCAGACTTGGACTGAATCAGCCAGTCTCTGTCTCTCTTCCTCTGCTGTCTCCAGGGACCAGTCCCATGAGGAGTTACATGACTGATGCAGGCCTTCCATTTTGAAAGCACGTGCTTTCCTATCTATAAGAGCTTTGGTTGCACACAAAGACACGGGTTACTTGGAAATGTTGCCAGTGGATTTGCTGTTCTTGCTCAGGAGTGTTGGAGACAGTGCTGGCCAGAGCATGAAATTACAGCATGGAAGAGGGCCTCTTACCAACGTCCAGACTGGTGAGTGGGGTTGAGGGATTAGAAGAAAGCCCCCATAGGACAGTCATGGAGTTGATGTCATAGAGGGTTGGGGAAGTGACTTAGTATGTACAGCACTTGTCGGGCAAGCCCGAGGACATGAGTTTGAATCAAACAATTGAGCTTGGCCAGGGAGCCAGCTTAGCAGGGAAAAGCCCTTGTGAGTCACATGGCCTGAATCTTATCCCGAGAACCTCAGTGGGAGGAGGGAACCCTTGCCGCTTAGAAGGAGAGAGCCCTGACCCCCACAAGTATCCAGCGCACACAGGCATGTAATGATAAGTTTTGAAAAAGTCAGGGTGATGGAGCACCTGTTACCCAGGACTGAGGAGAGAAACAGCCCGGAGCATGCCTCACCACTGTGTTCAGTAAGAGAGTCTGCCTCAAAACAACATGGAGAAGAGCTGAGGTGACACTCTCTGTCCACCTCTGGGTTCCTCACCCATGTGCACAGATGGGTGCATGCATCTTCACACATCTGCACTCCTGAGCACATATATGCCTAATGCATAGACGTGTGCACAGACATGTGCACACAATGATGTGAAGGAGAAAGGCAACTGTGGTCATCCAGGACTCTGTAGAGCATTCATAATCTTTTAGAATTTTATTTTGGGGGAATTTCATTCATATGCGCTGTGGTTACATTCGCTCTGATTACCTTCTCTTGTGCTCTACTCCATCTAAGCCATCGGTACTCAACCTTCCCGATGCTGCGACCCTTTAATGTGGTTCCATATGTTGTGGTGACCACCAACCGTAACATGATTTGTTGATGCTGATCTATAACCATAATTTTACCACAGTTATGAATCATAATGTAAATACCTGATTTGCAGGATATCTGATATCTGACCCATAATTTGAGAACCACTATTCTAAACTCTTTTTCACAATGAATCTCCCTCCCGCTTTCATTTTTTTGTCTACTGGGTTTAGTTGGCATGGCTTGCATCAGCTGGAAAGTGGGAAGCTTCCAAGTGGCTACACCACTGAAGAAGATGCAAGTCCCCTTCCCCTGGTAACCGTTAACTCCCAACATTTCCCGGGGAAGAGGTGAAGCCTCAAGATTCAGATTGGCTTGGATTGGGGTACAAGTCCTGTCCCCTGTCACAGCCATTGAGGTGCCACTGTTACAAGTGGATAGGATGGCCCTCATTGTGCCACACCCACATGTACTATTGTCTGTGCCCAGCTCTTTCTCAGTTTTAAACATACACCCCCTCCAGGGCAGAAGAGGCCGTGGTCACTGGACTGATTGGGATGGAAAACAGAGGTGGCTTGGGGTTGCAATAATACTAAACACCCAAGGAAGTTGGACTTTATAGGAGTTGAGAGTCCATGATGCCTCCCCAGGTACCATAGTCCCATTGAGCTTCACTCACAGAACGAAAGTTCAAAGACTAAGTTGTTAGAAAGCTTTAGAATAGTGCCCTGGAGAGCACACTGGTACCCTGTCCTCACCTGTGCTAGACAGGGTACTTCCAGGCGTCAGTCACTCTGCCTGGCAGCTTGGGGCTGGCCGTTAGCTGGAGTCTCAGATCAGGTATTGAGAAGACTGGTTTCTCTTATACAGTGTTCTTCATGTGGCTTTCTCTGAGGCATGCATCAGGTACTCTGGCAGCATGGTGGCTGGATCTTACTCTCTGGAGATCTAAGCAGAAGTTGAATTGTGTATAGGACCTAATTACAGAAATTGAGAGTCACTTCCCACAAACTCTGTTAAAGAAATGGTTAAGGCTCACCCACATTCGAGGGGAGGTTACTGGTGTCTTGGTGCATCGTAGAGTTCTGCTATAAGGAAATGTCATCTGCCACCCACGGTACATGAGACGGCAATGAATGCAGTGAATAAAAATGGAGGCAGGTATGAAAAGGAGGTTGGCGTGTGGGGAGGGCCGTGGCAATGAAGTGAGCAGTATCCCTGGACACTTGAGAACTGTGAATGATAGACTTAGAGGATGTCTTGGACAAGAATTTTCCTGAAGACAGAGCCAGTCTAGAGTTGATTCAAGGAGAGAATAGGAAAGGGTTCAGAAAAGCATAAGCAGCGGGTCGTCTCATGTCTGGGAGGACACCATACACCCTTTGCTCACTTCTGAGAGCCCTCAAAGACTTCTGAGCCATTTTTAAAGACTCCTGCCTGCTGTTGTGTAGAGAAATGTACATGCACAAAGGTGGAGGCAGGCTTACTGTAGGAATAGTCACCAGGCAGTAACAATGAAGGTGATTGGCAGGTAGGCTCTGTCTGTACTTTAAAAGGTAGAACCAGTAAGATATGGCAGATTAAGAGTTGCGAGGGTACAAGTCAAGGGAATTCCAGTGTTCTTGAATTGAGAAACTTCATTGATTCTGATAATATTAGCCAAGCTGTAGAATCTGTGAGTAGAACATGTTTGAGACATGGGAAACAGGAAAAGACAAAGCTTTGATTTGGGCATTTTAATGTCACCTATTATAGATCTTTTAATGGGAGTGTTAAATTTGCAACTGGACCTACAGGATGGTTTTCATAGAAGCAGCCTGGGCTAGAGATAAAACTTGGTTGTGCCCTCTATGTAATCAATAAAAAACTGAACATATTTTCAGGAGTGGCACCCCTGTTCATGTGACTCAGTTGACATTGGAAGAAAGACAGTCCCTGAACACTTAGAATAAAGAAGTGTTATTACTCTCACATTTATTCAGCCTATATATTGGATAGACATGACTGGGTCCACCAACCAGTTCCTCCTTTAAGTAGTGTGTGTGTGTGTGTGTGTGTGTGTGTGTGTGTGTGTGTGTGTGTATGTGTTTGTGCATGTGTCTGTGTCTGTGACTGCGTGTGGCTGTGTATGTCTGTGTGTGTATGTGTATGTGCATGTGTGTGTCTGTGTGTGTTTGTGTATGTGTGTGTGTGTTTATATATGAGTATGTGTGTGCTTCTCTGTGTGTCTGTGTGTGTATGTGTGTTGTGTGTGTATGTGTGTCTGTGTGTGTGTTTGTGTGTATGTATGTGTGACTGTGTGTGTGTTCCTGTGTGTGTTTCTGTGTCTCTGTGTGTATGTGTGTGTGTGTGTGTGTGTGTGATGCTATGGATATCTCAGTCATGTCCTTCCTTTTGTAATATGTACAGTTGGTAGTTTTAATTTAGCTTATCTAGGTTTTAAGATATCCACATTATCATTTTAGTAGATATTTTATGTGCATTTTATTTTTAACATGTAAATTTATTATGCTTATAAACTCAGTTTCTAGTTTAATAGTGTTTCAAAGCTTGGGAGAACAAATTATGCAACCCTCTAACTTCTAGTGAGCTCTTTTGGGGGAGAGATATCATAAATTAAATGAGCATCTAAAATTAGAATATTCAGAGTTACACTTTAGTATGCGTACCCCACCCATATTTGAATCAGGAGTCTACAGAATAAATTTTTTCAACCTTTGTTCAAATTCCATGAATCATAATTGGCAATTGTCTATTAGAGTCAAAATTTAGATAATTTGATTGATAGTAAATGACAGTACATGCTCCAACTTAGGAGAAAGACATGCCATCATAAAATATTTTAGAGATATGTCATTAATATGTATTTTATCTAATTAAGAGTGTTCTATTTTGGAATAAAGACATTTTCATTCCTGGCTTAAACTTTTCTTTTTACCTGTGGTCTTTCAATCTTTGTGTACTTTCACATTCAGTCCCCTGTGCATATTTTCCTTTATCTCTTCTCTTCCCACTTTCTTTCTTCCTTCCCTCTTCTGCTTCACTTCCTGGAACAAAGATGGGTCTAGCTTACAAAGGGGAAATTAAAAGGCAGACAGAGAGGAGAACAGAAGTCACATCAGTGTTCACAGGTAGGTCTGGGTTCCTTCCATCTTCCACCACGACTGAGCCCAAAGAGATAAAAGTTGATGTCTTGTCAGAGAGACACTGGATCAGCCTCAGGCATGGGTCATAGTTCTCTCTTAAGGGCCTGGGTCATCCTCACAGTGCTTCCTTTCCTCCTGTAGAACTGTGTTCACCCTAGTAGGCCTACGGTCTCCTCGGTCTTCTCTAGGAGCCCAGCAGGTTATTCTGTTCTGGTACTTTGTATCCAATCTTTGTATTTTCTTCTACTTATTGGGAACTGCATTTTTGGGGGTGTGTTTAAAAATATTTTTATTAATTCTTGGAGAATTTCATGCAATATACTTTGATCATTACCCTTGTTCTCCTCCTAGCTCCCCCTAGATTGATCCTGCATCCCAATCCTCCCAACTTCATGTCTTGGTTTTTATGTCCCATCAACACTAATTTGAGCTGCCCAAATATTCCTGTTTTTTTTTTTTTTTTTTTCCACTCCCCTTCAACAGACATTTCTTCTACTATTTCTTGCACAAGCCATTTGCATAGTGTTTGGGGGGGAAAGGCCTATAAACCATTTATGTTTGGAGATTCAAGGAAATGAGCGCTTGACAAGGAGGGGAGGAAGCCAAAGGCAGAGACTAATGACTTTCGGGGGTTGAATGACTTTCAGGTTGGCCTGCCTGGGAGGCTGATGCTGGCTCTGAGTCTGTGGTTCAAGGCCACAGATTAGATGCACTGTAATTGTTTTGTACTGAAGCACATTTTTAGTAAATAATACCGGGGACCAACTCTATTAACATGCCCAGCTGAGAGGAAATTAAGCATGGTTACTTGACTGATAACGATGCCAAGCAGTTTCAGGTGTTAGAATTTCATTAAGACTGTGTGTTGTGTCTCAGAATGCTGGCTTACATTTGTGTCAGGTGTTTCAAATTAATCATGAGTGTAATTAATAGTTGCAGTAATTAGATTACCATTTTATGACGATCCTGAAGTATCATAGAGAACAGAGGAAGCAAGAAAAATGAAGAGGGCCCGTCAGGTCTAGATAATCCATGATCCGTGCTCAGCGAGACTTATCAAAACAGGTCAACTCTCAAGATTAATGGATCGATGCTTGAGTTGGCGTTTTATTACGACAGCTAAAATTGGAGACAGTTTAATGGGGAGGGAGCTCCCTTAGGGAAGTTAGATCCCCAAACACCTACACTGAATTCTTAACAAAAGGATTATTTTGTAACAATGTTTCTTCTAAGAGGATAGGCTGCCTCTTACTTCCGTTCACTAAGGACAGAGGCAACAAGTGCTGGGAACACGTGGTGTTCAGCTCGTTGAAGGCTTCTGTGCATCAGTCTGCATAGCTAGCCAAGAAAAATAAGAGACTTTGGCCTGCTGGAACTTTAATGAATTATTGAACATATTTCATAGAGAATATTTTGAGACTGTTTTCTTGAACAGCTCTCGTTAACCTAAAGAGATGCTTAGTAAACTATCCAGAAGGCTCTCAGGGAAAGAAGATCTGCATGGAAGTCACTTTCCAGCCAGGGTTTACCCTGGAATGATTTCAAATGATTGCATAATGAGGGCAGCAACTTGCAGGGCTACATACAAACCGCATGCTACTTAATACATTATGCATGTTAGCCCAAAGGTATAATTATTCAGTGAAATGAGAACTAAGAAAATTAGCTCTGTATTAATGTTTATTTACACCGGCGACTCTTCTTTACCCTTCCTCCTGCAGCAGAGCCGATGTAAAGGCAAGCTGCATGGCCGCTGTTTCCAGACTAAGTGTTGAATCAGGTCAGCAGGGCCAGGCTAAATTGCCTTCACCCTTGCCCTTGGGTTGTTGCTGTGACGTGTTCGCTTTTAGGGAAGCAGTTTCTCTCATGCAGCTGGAAGGTCACGACTGTAACTCTAGTTCTCCACCAAAGGACAGCTGCGGTGTCCCAACAGCACCTGTGGACACTGCCATGGGTCATCTGTGGATGCTGCCATGTGCCATCCACCCCTGCTTGTGCTCACACACAATCAGTCGGAAGAGCATCACTTCTGGTCTCGCTGTTGGGTAGTTGAGACACATCTTCCTTTTTCCCCTGACTTTTGTCCCTGATTCTAATAAAGGACCATTACACTTATCCCCTCTTGGCTGCTACTGTTTAGCTTTTAGTTACAACCGTATTTAACACATATTAATTAAAGATATCCGCTTTTGACCTTGCTCCTAAGAGCAATAGAGCAATTCCTTCGGGAGACATAATACACCATTCCTCGCTTCAGAACCTTGTAAGGGGTTCGCAGAGTCAAAGCTGTGATCTCCAAGTCTGCCCCTGACCTCTGGCTGCCTGTCACTCTGCCCATTACTCCTACTTCAGAGTTCCCCTTCCTGAGTGGGATGTCCCAGGTGAACTCTCCAGTTCCGGCTTCTGCAGCCTTCAGCTGTCCTCCCTGAGGTAGGCTAAGTCCTCCCCCACCATGACCTCTTAGGAGGCATTACCTTCTAGCAGTCAGGTCTTGAGGTCAAGCTGAGGTTTTGGTCTAGCCAAGGGCCTGCTGACTCTGCACCAGAGTCCTAGAGCTTACCCATCCAAGTGGTTTGTACCTGTGTTCAGCACATACTGCTTTCTAGAAGGGTATATACCTTACCTTTCATTAAATACTGTCCTTATCTCTTTGGTTCAGTGATATTCAGCAAATCCAACAATACCTGGCACATGGCTGAGCTCTGTAATTACTTTCTGAATGAATGGATATATGAATGAATCCGTATTCTGAAATTCCTCGGTACAAAGCTAAAGTTACTGCCCTTGGGTCTCCCAAAGAGCAGCCAAGTTCCGCAATGTGACGGCTCAGTGACCAACATGAGTTTCCAATCAGCAATGAGGCCAACACAAGGGTAGGAAGATGCCAAGTAACTCACTAACACAGTCCAGAATTAGTTGCTTAGAGCTAGAATTCAGCAGGGGACCCCTGACATTCTTAGCACATAAAGCCATTCCCTGCCTATATTAGTCAGGGTTCTCTATGGAACAGAGCCACAGGAATGAGTATGCACACGTTATGAGCATTTCTCAAAACAGGTTACACTGACAGAGTAACAAGAGTTGCCTCACACCATAGAGGCCGAGCCTAGCCGTGGCTTATTCCTTTAATCGGGGTCCTTCAGCAGTGCTAATTTGGTCCTGAAGCACTGGAGCGTTACTAGAGAGCCACCAGTCCTTAATCAGTTATGGAAACCTGGAAATGCTGATTCTGATATCAGTGGAGGAATTAGGCGCAGCAGTTAACAGGGCTCAGCCAATTCAGGCACGCCAGCACAAGGCAAACGCCTGCCCTTTGTATCTGGGCTGTTAGCAGGAAGTGCCACCCACAGTGGGGATGAGTCTTCTCTTATCAGCTGAGGCAATCAGGACATGACCTTAGTTCTCTACTCAGGTGATTCAAATTTGTGGCAAGTTGACATTAAACCAACCACCAAACCACATCTTTGTGGTCACCAATCCTCTGGCAAGTATGTCTCAGCTCAGCAGTAGTAGCAACCCAGGGCAGCCTGCCCAGGAGGTCATGAGCATGGAGCATCGATTGTGTGGCTACTTAGTGTCGAAGCCCTGCTGTGTTTCTCCGGGCAAGGCTTTGTGAACTCCTAGAAGTGTCTGCCCATTTGCACACCTGTTTCTGTAATCTGCTTTTCTAGAGCAGCGATTGTGGCATCATGACCAGTTTATAAAGCCTAAGCAGAGGGTGACTGTAATGCCACAGACTGCTTGAAAATATTTCGAAGCAGGAGGGAGTGGAGCAGAGGAAGTTTCTGGAAGAGTTAAATGTCAAGGATAAAGCTGGAGGCAGCGAGTTAAGTCTTTGCTTTGGAGAGTCTTCCCGGCCATCTGCAATGCTCCCCCGGAAGAGGCAGAGCGAGGTGGAGGAGGTTTGTTACTTTGGACTTTGTTTTAGCTTTGATGCTTGGTTGAATGGACTCGTAGATTGGGTTGACTTCGGTGTCTGAAGCTACACTGTTCAGGGCTGCAGCTCAGCAGGCTGAAGGCCCTACTGCTGAAGAAAACAGACAAATAAAACAGAACAAGAAACCTAGAAACCAAACCAAACCACACAACCTTCCCCCAGGACAGTGGCTCTCAACCAGGAATCGCATATCAGATGATTACATTATGGTTCATAACAGTAGCAAAATGACAGTTATGAAGTAGCAATGACATACCTTTGCAGTTGGGAGTCACCACAACACGAGGAACTGTACTAAAGGACCACAGCATTAGGACGGTTGAGAACCACTCTAGAATATGTGGTGGTGAGCTACAAACTAGAAGTTAACATTTTTTGTAGCCATTTACAAAACAAGTTTTGCACAAAATCTTTCATCTTATGCATCCAAGACATTGTCACTTCAGCCTTTCACCGATATAGAATTTCCTAGCAAGATATCCTGCTGTTGCTTACACCTAAGCCTCCAGGTCTCAGTGTGACTCAAACAGCCAGCTCAGTCCCGACTGGCCACATTCATGTTCTCAGTGTCCGGTGCCGTGCTGTTCAATAGGACAGTCTTAGTCAGATAATGACGAGATGGCTATGTTTAGAATCTGTTCTCTTGGTTTTACACAGTTCAGTTTCATTAAAACAATCTACATTTAGTGTATAAAGTGCGTCGTAGTGTGTTGGATGTTGTGATGTCAGATTGTAGGACTTGAGGAAGAATTTCAAATGGTTCTATTGATGACCAGGGTGACTCCCCAGTGATGACTCGAGTAGCAGAGGTATGTGGGGTGAGCAGTGAAGTTGGCAGTCAAGGGTTCTGGAAATACACAGGAAGCTGCCTCACACCTTGGCTCGTGCTATGAGATCTCGATGCCTGCCTCAGGACTTCACATAGTGCCTGTTGAACTTATGGCAGAATTATTCCCATTTTAAAAACCGAGTTCAGACATTTATGAAGTAGCTTGCCCTCCAGGCTTAATGGTGGGCACTAAGCACTCCAAATGAATTCTGGGAGTTATCACATACTTGTGGTATGTCGTGTGAGTGGATTATGTCTGAAAGATGCTTGGATGTTTTCATGCATGCTTAAGACTCCTACTTTGGTCCTTGGCAATCTCGGGAAAGATGGAGAGGTAGCTAGTAATCAGGGGTATATAGGGATAAAATTTTGTTTTTAATACCTTAGTAAAAACAGGGGTAATAAAGTGTATGTTTCTGATATATGTGAAAGTAACAACCAAAATGTTTGGTTTTGAGGCAGCTCCACACATATTTGCTGCCCCGTACATCAGGTGTTTAGTTTACTGCCATCTTAAAACGCTGTGCACATCTCCCGTGACTGCTTCCAGATCACCACTTCCAATTCTGAGAGACAAGTAATTATACACACACCAGCTAAATGTCTAGTAAAATCTTCGGGCAAAACTGAGTTGACTTGTGTGGAACTGAATTTAAAAATACTTGATAGGATCTCGCTGCAGACTCTGGGTCCTTGTCAGCTTGCATTTACTGCCTTGCCTCCTCTAGCTGATGCTTTGGCCCTCCCTCTTCCCCCTTCCCCTCCTCCTCCCTCCCCCCCCCTCCTCCTCCTCCTCCTCCTCCTTGACTTCAGATCTCTCAAGTTCTCAGGGATTTCAACCCAGCCCTTACCCATTGTGCCTTTCATCATGAGGAAAAAGGAGACTAATCATTTAACTGGAGTGTTTGTTTTATGCCTGGACTGGGGGGTCACATGATGGAAATGCTTAGGGTCCTATTTACTTAGTTGGACACATAGAATATATAATAATATGAACTGTATGGCATGGTTGTTTAAGTTATGTTCCCAAAGGAAATCTTGTTTTTGCAAGTTAGTCATGTATTTGTGGATGATTTAAATATATAGTTGAGAGCTCATGGTAGCTTTACATTCTGTATTATGATCAAAAGGAGGAGTGGCCTTTGAGAAGAGAAAAACAGACTTTAATTTTAATGTTATTTTTTTAAAAATCATCTTAAGAGAGTAAAAGCTAAAATGTAAACAGATGTGAATCTAATATGGCAACATCCTTGCCCCAAGTGATCAATGTACTAGTGTCTATACTTAACAGTGATGGAGACACTGGGTTCAGATCATCATCGTCATCATCGTCCTCATCTTCTTCAACATCATCATCTTCATCATCTTCATCCTCATCTTTATTGTCCTCGTCATTGGTACTGGGAATGGAACTGGGGACCTTTCACTCAATAGACAAGTGCTCTACCACTGTGCTACGCTCCCTGATTCTACTGCTAATATTGAGATAATCTTCTTAGGGAAGACTATCTCTCCTTAAATCACCTAGCCTGAATTTATTCAGGATTATGGAAATTAAGAAGGAAGTAAAAACCATAACTTAGCAAACACATCTTTTAAGAAATTTTAAAAATTGAAGTCATAAGTTCATTGGGTACTAGAATTTATAGCCACTGGAGTGGGTGGAGCACTTCCACCATAGCCACTGGAATGGATGGACCACTTCCACCATGGCCACTGGAATGGGTGGAGCACTTCCACCATGGCCACTGGAGTGGGTAGAGCACTTCCACCATGGCCACTGGAGTGGGTGGAGCACTTCCACCATGGCCACTGGAGTGGGTAGAGCACTTCCACCATGGCCACTGGAGTGGGTGGAGCACTTCCACCATAGCCATTGGCATGGGTAGAATGCTTATTTGTGCTTATTAATCAATAGAAAACAAAGGTTCCATTTCTTTTGTATATCGTATGCAAATTAGATTGTGGTGGTGGAGAGCCACTGTGCCATTGGTAAGCTGTGAGCTCAATACACTTAGGGTTCCTGTGAACATCAGGGAGCTGTACCCAGCTCGAGTGTCTGCCTCTCTACTGTAGTGACCTGCACCTCAGCCATGCTTAGTTCAGGCTGCTAAATGTGAGGGACTCTTTAAGGTGAGGTAGGAAGCAGACCAGGAGGACTTCCCATGGGCCTGTGTTCCAAAGCTCTACTTTGTACCTGTATAACCTTTTCTTGGGTTGAAAAGGTCACCCCAAAGCCCGAGAAGGAGCTCCTCCCTGGGTGCAGGACTGGGACAGACAGGGAGGACACTGGTGCTTAGTGTTGCATGTGCTATTCATCCTGTCCTGTGCTACAGCCAGGGACAGTGTCCTTGTTCCTGGGAGGATGCATTCTGCCTCCAGCCTGCCTGAGCCTGTCGGGGAACAGTCATAGAAGAAGGGAGCCCATGAGGTCACCGAAGGCTGAGTCCTTATCTCACAAGCGACGAAAAATTCTTTTCTCCATGGCCTTCACGGCATAGTGATAACTGGGCTCTATAAAAAGACAGTTTGAAGAAAAGATACATGTGGTGAATAGAAAGAGAAGATAGTGGAGACAGAGAGGAAACTGATTCACCCCAGCAAAGAAACTAAAACCACTGTGGAGGTGAAAACCACACCTCAGTGACCCCAGATGCAGCAAACATGAAAACTCAGAGAAGCAGGCCTCAGAAATGAAGTGCAGAGTGTGGCCTAGAGAGCTCTGAGCTTGTGTGTGTGTGTGTTTGTGTGTGTATTTGTGTGTGTGTGGTATGTGTGTGTGTGTGTATTTGTGTGTGTGTGGTATGTGTGTATGTGGTGTGTGTGTGTGGTATGTGTGTTTGTGTGTGTGTGTGATATGTGTGTGTGGTGTGTGTGTGGTATGTGTGTGTGTGTGGTATGTGTGTGTGTGTGGTATGTGTGTGTGTGTGGTATATGTGTGTGTGGTTTGTGTGTGTGTGTGGTATATGTGTGTGTGGTTTGTGTGTGTGTGGTGTGTGTATGTGTGTGTGTCTGTGTGTGTGTTTGTTTGTGTGTTTGTGTGTGTGTGGTATGTGTGTGTGTGTGTGTGTGTGTGTGTGGTGTGTGTGTGTTTGTGTGTGTGTGTGGTATGTGTTTGTGTTTGTGTGTGTGTTTGTGTGTGTGGGGGGTCAAAACAAAGCTGCCACTCTCATATTAACTTGTTTTTCCAATGGAAAAGAGTGAAAATTGCCCCCCCCCCCGACTCCTCAATGAGATTGTAGAAGAAACACCTACTGATAAAAATATGGTTGTGTACATACAGGGCAGGTCAAAGTTTATACTATCTACTGGAACAAAACTATTTAGAAACAATACATTGCAGGCCAGTCTCTGGGTACCTCAGGCCAGCAGAAAGCAATTGCCTGACTTGAAAGTGGTCATTAAGAACAGAAGATCCATGCTTCTTCCTGAAGGCAGTGAAGGAGGGACGACCACATTTGTCTTTGCAGCGCCTCCCTCAGTCCCATCTGTGTGTGCCCATTCTCATTGCCACACAATGGTAAGTAATTATGAGGTAGATGTGACGTTTCTATACATGGACACAAAATGTCAGTCGTCTCAAACATTCGAGTCTCTGTGGGGGCAACATCAAACACAGAGCTGCCAAACGCTTGTAGCTGTTTGAAATACACAGACACTGTGAACCCACACTCATGGGGGTCATGCTGTAGTGACATCTACATGTAGTATCATGACATCTACATGTAGTATCATGACATCTACATGTAGTATCATGACATCTACATGTAGTATCATGACATCTACATGTAGTATCATGATGTCAAACAGTGGGAGTTACTTCCTCCCATCTCACTACCCAACCGTTCATCTTCCTCCCCCACCTTTCCGACCTCTGGTAACCTCTCCTCTGCTCTGTTTCCTGTCCTCAGCAAGTGTAGTTTTTACCTAATTATGAGAACACGTTTGTTTGTTTCTTTTTTCCTCTCTCTGAACATAGCTTATTTCACTTAACATCCTGACTGCTAGACATGTTCATGGTGCTGTAAATCAAAGGATTTCATTATTCTTCACAGCTGAATACTATCCCGATATGTTTTCATTGGTAGCAAAGCAGCCATAAGCACGGAGTACAGTTGTCTCCTTAATGCGCTGGACCCTTTTCCTTTGTATGTCTATTCCCACAAATGAGATGGCTGGGTAGACGGGCGATCTTGTTGGTTTTGTTTGGGTCATGACTGAGCTGTTTTACATTTCCACCAGCAATACGCAAATGATCTCTCTCAACATCCTCATTCACATTGGCTGCTTTTCAGTTTTAGGAACGAGGGAGTCTGTGTTTCTTCAAGTAGAAAGTTACGCCGACTTTAAAAATGCCCTTCAAAAATGTAGAAACGCAGGGAGGAAGTTCTCAGCAGTGAATGCAAGTTGGAAACATGGAATCATGAAAACATTAGCATTGGGTTCTACCCAGAGACTCCTGCTTGGTTGCTGTCCACATGGCTAGTATGTAGAGTGTTTGAAGCTGCCCTGGGGATTCTCACAGGTGGCCAAAGTAGACAGGAATTCTTGTAAAAGATGAAAGAGGACCCCAGGAAAATGAAGGAATGAGATCCTCTGGGTGGGTGGAGGGATGGTACTGTAACAGACACTTGAGGTTTACTGTCCCTAACGTTCTGTTCTTGCTCCAGCTTGGCTTCTCATGCAAGCTCGTGTTACCTTAGGATATGGCAGAGGAACAGAAAGAGAAGCTGAAGGGAGGCTGACAAAGCAGCCTGAGCTGCCACATACAGGCTCACACAACTCCCAGGCTCCCCTGCTACTGCAGGTGAGCACCAAGCCCTTCTTGTGGTAAAGGCTCATCATGACCTACTTGCTTCCATGAGGCAGACTCCTGACCTTGTCACCTCTTCACACCGCTGTGTATCTGTGTCTAAGCTCCCAGCTCATGAACCTCTATGAGCTAAGCCACGCCTAGAACATAGAACTCAAAAGTGTGGGCTTTCTTCTTCCATCATGGCTAACAGTGGTGCTGGAAAGAAACACTTTTATCATGTGGAGCTGTTAGTTGGAGACTGAAGGAGTCTTTGCTTAATTAATTATTCCTTTTTCTCTGTGAGGGCCAGGGCTGCAGAGGCCAGTATGAAGGAATCTGGGGAGGCCTGGAGAACAGACGATATGTTGTATTTGAGGCCGTCTTTTTCTGGTGAATGAAAGAAAACACTAACAAAGGTTAAACCAGAGTGTGGGTCGGCAGAGTTAAGAAGCCTGAAGTCTGAGGTCATGAGCTTTTAGGGGTTGTCCTTTTCCTAGGTAGACAGAATTCAGGTAAGGGCTGTCTATGTTCTAGCAGAAGAGACAAGCAAGCTGCTTGGGGGTTTCTCTTCTTTTGTACGCAGCACAGAGAATCAGACACCTGTAGAAGCAAAATCAATAAGCAAGTGACAACAATGCATAGGGCAGAATTTTGTCCAGCTCCAATTTAGTTCTTATTCTGCTTGTAGGCACAAAGCCATGAGCCAGATACGGCCCTTTGTTCAGCTGAAATGGAATGAAATGAATTTTAGTTCTACCAGTTCAGAACATCAACAGGAGGTAAAAGAGACCCCACCTCTCCGTGAAATGCGATGTGTCTTGTGGACCAGTTTGTGACTTAAGGATTTAGGATTGTTGTATCTTGCTGTAGTAACAAATTAAGTATTTATCAATTGTATCATTTAAAACTGTAAAGAAATCTTTATGTATGCGTATTTGTGTTTGTATGTGTGATATGTGTTTGTTGTGTGTTTATGTTGTGTGCGAGCACACACATGCATGGCATGCATGCAGAGGTCACAAAGTGTCAGGTGTTGCTCCTCACTTTCAGCCTTCTTCTCTGAAACAGAGTATCTCACGCTGTTTGCCTGGTGCTTCTTGTGCCAGACTAGCTGGCCCATGTGCGATGTGTACTGTCATTTCTGGCTTTTTATGTGAATTTGGAGCATCCAAACTCAGGTGGTCAGGTATTTATGGCAATTCATTTACCACACTGAGCCTTGTTCCCAGACTCCCAACTACATCTTGAATGTGAGTCAATTTGGAGGAAAACTTAGACTACATCAGTGTTTAGAAAAATAATCTTACTTGTATTCTATCTCCCCTCACTGCCCTTGAATGCCCTCCCGGCCCAAGGTCAAGGCAGACAAAATCTGAGCCGGAACAGGGAGCTCGGGAATGCCACCTCTGGCTGGGATGGTATTGGCAGCTGATGACTGGAGGAGGAATACTTGGTTTTTTTCCAGGGATGCTGGCCAGGAGAGACTATCCATGCTCCAGTAGATGGTCTTATACCCATGTTCATACAGACAGCACTAAGCAAACTCAGTTCACTGAAGAGAGAAAAGTGGTTATAAAGGCATAGGAAAAACTCATAGGGGAGGACTCACATGGGAGGACTCACATGGGAGACTCATGGGGAGGACTCATGGGGAGAACTCATAGGGGAGGACTCACATGGGAGGACTCACATGGGAGGACTCATGGGGAGGACTCATGGGGAGGATTCATAGGGGAGGATTCATAGGGGAGGGCTCATAGAGGAGGGCAAGGAAGGATACAGATTAGATCAAAATACTCAGGCATGTATGAAATTCTCAAACAATAACACAGGAGAAAAAAATTAACCACACTTTGTAAACATGGCAGAGATGAGTGTTCCTTCAGGCTGCTGTGGGTTCCTTGTGAATTTTTTTATTTTTTAAGATTTTTTTGTGACTGTTGGGAACTTCATTCTCTTTAATGTTTTCAAACCACCACGTCTCCTTTCAGTCGGTCTGCATTTTAAATCACTTCACATATGGAACCAACCCGAAATCCTGTCCTGAGGACTTCGTGCTATTCTGAGCAGAGCTGAGAAGCACCGGGTGTATGGGAGTCCTTGCCTGTGAGGCTGCTGGGAGAGAGGTCACAGGGAGGCCAACCCAGAAGCCCATTGAGATTGTTTGCATTTTTTTTTTTTTGATGGAACACAAATAACCACGAAAGTGAAATCCAAATCAAGCATCTCTAGAAGTTCACCAAGATCGCCAGTGTACTTTCATTGCTATAATGGGGACAGTAAACACCAACTGCTCAGGGACGGGTCTTCAGAATGTCATCCGCAGGTCCTGATGTTGACCCTGGTTAACCCTGCATCCAACCCTTTATCACTTAGCAACTTTGTAGACATTCCCTGTTACAGTAACGTTGGTTCTGGGCTGGAAAAAGATTGCTCATTTTTTAATCATGTTTTTAATTGTCAAATCACTGTGCACACGAATGTCACCAGGTAAGGCATCAAGGAGTAACGCCATAATTCCAACTTGGTTCTGACTCTTAGGAACTCTACTCTAAGCATTTAGAAGTCCAGAGAAACAAAAACACTTTCCTCTCTTGCCTTTTCAATTGTTGCCACCATATTCTTGGCTATTAGAAAATGACATTTATTGTCGCAGTTATTGGAAAAAGGCTTTTATCTCCTGCATAGCTTGTTTTCTGTTGCTGTTTTTTTTTTTCCCCCCATCAATACCACAGACTGGGCAATTTATAAAGCAGTAAGATTTAGTCGGTTTGCAGCTCTGCAGGTTCAGGGTCAAGAGGCTGCCCCTGCTGAGGTCATTTTTGCTGGTGGGACACTCATCTCTGCGGTGTTTACGAAGTGTGGCTAATTTTCCCTCCTGTTTCACTGTTTGAGAATTTCGTTTTGCTGGGGTTGCACACGGCATCCCGCGGTAAATGAGAACACCCTGTTACACATTTCTGCTCTTCCGAAGCCTTGGTTCCCTTGCATCAGAGCCTGGCTCCGTGGCATCCCTTAGCCCCTCTATTCCTGAAGACCCCGCTCTGCAAGTTCCCTGGTCAAACTGTTCCCACCTTCTTAATGCTCCCAACAAAGAGGACGTTCCAGCCTTAGCGTGGAGTATCTTCTGAGAGTCTCCTGGCCATGCTGGAGCCCTGCTTTCAGGGAAAGTTGTCCATCTTCCCTGCCAATCAACTTTACTGATTGCTATGACAACGAGTTATTTATCCTTCCTCTTCTGGCTCTCCACAAAATTTCATGTCTCAGCAGCTCCTTCGTGAAAGTGTTTGGTGGATGTCCATCTTCAGAAAGTTTCAGTAGCCAGGTGTTCTTTCTCCCCCACATTCCCCCCTCCTGGTCCCCACTGCCTTTGTGAGGGTGTATTATTTTACAACAAGAATGAAATCATTGATGGTTTCTTTCTGTTAAGTCTGCAGAGTACAAGATTACCCTTTAGGAAAGCAGACACTTTTAGAGTATGGAGCAGACACCTGTACGTTGCTGAGCTGTGTCACCTCATGTACCTTGAGCAGCTTTGTCAGTGATGCCACTGATGAGCCACATCTGGAGCCAGCATTCTAATTCTGGATGGAAGGGCTGACAGTTCCCATTTCTAAGCATATTGGGTTCCATGTTCTGTCCATTCCAGCTGGACCTCTCCTCCTCCTTCTTCTCTCACCATCAATAAAACCCTGTCCATCTCCCATCCAAGGAGGCAGCTGTGCAAACCCCACATGTCTCTTCTCCACCTGCCCTGGGGCTGCCAGAGAGGTCACACATCTCACCACTCACACAACACTGCCGGAACCTTCCCTCGGTGGGGCTTTGAGGTGTTTGGGGGTGAACAGGAATACCATGTAAGAGAGAGCAGGTGATTTCTTTCATCAGTAGCATTGGACATCTGTAGGCAAAACTGACAACCGGCCATGGTTTACAAAGAGATCATACACACTACACGTTCATCACCTCCTAAGGGTGGCAGGCCGCCATGGCTGAGGTGTCTGTGGTTGTCTGTAGCAGAGGAAGCAGAGGGCTGAAGCGGGAAGAGAAGACGGGCTTCCTGGTGACTTGTTCTTCACACCCACATTGTCCCCTTCTCTAACACACACACACACACACACACACACACACACACACACACACACACACACACACACACACACACTGTCTCCTTCTCTAAGACACAGACTTACTCCTCTTTCCTCTGGCTTTGTTCACCTGTGGCTGAGTTCTTCTTCCAGATGCTTTGATCCTTTACAAAGAGGAAAACCCAAGCTGTCTCCCCTTACATCACTCCCCAGCCCCTGGCTTCTCCCGTGGATCCCTTTCCAGCCTCTGCTGCTGCTCTAGATAATCTTGTTCTCTATTGGTATACCTCAGTCGGATTCACAACTGTTGCCCATACAGGGAGCAGTGTCTGCGCTCTAACTGACAAGTTCTCCATGTCCCCAACTTACAGCACTCCATCTGTTGGATATCCATACCTCTGCCGTCCTTACTGTGAGGCTCCTGGGGATCAAGGTCAGAGAGGTACCTACTTGTTAGTGAAGAGACCCACGGAGGAGGCAGTGGCAGTCAGAATGTGCTCTGGTGAGGGGGGTGCAGAGAGAAGTGCATGGTGCCTACCATAGCTGAGTGGAAGGACTTGAAACTCTGCCCTTAAATAGGTAGGTATTCTCCTGGAAAAGCAAAGACACCCCCAAAGTGGGGGTGGGCTGGGAAGCCAGGTGGACTCTCAGCTCATGGTAGGGTGTGGCAAGTCTCCTCTTCCTTGGAATTTTCCTGCAGTGAACTGGTTTCTCCAGCAAGGTAACATCCATCCCCTCTTCCAGTCTCTAAGGTTTCCCAGTGAGGATGAGAAAATGTTAGGAGTGAGGAGATGCATGAGAGGGAAACCAGCGAGAACCGGAACATGCTCCCTTGGGAGTGGGGCCAGCCTTCAGGCAGACTTGGGTGCATACAGACCAAGATGTGAGTGAATCCCATGTTCCTCTCTGCTCACATGAAGTACATATAGTACCCTCATTTCCTCCTCCCTCTGCCTTTCATGTCTACTTTTACTAAAACAGTTAGAGCCAGGAGGCTTCCCCAATGGGCCTGACATTGGTGAACAACAGACAAAGGAAAATAACAATGGCAAGCCTTCTTTTTAATCAAACACACCTGAAGGCCTCTGTGCTGGTTAGAGTTTTGGCAATTTGGCACAAAATAGGGTCATCTGGGAAGAGGGAACCTCTTGGCCTTCTTTGGGGGCATTTCTTAATGAATGATTGATGTAGGAGAGCCCAGTCCACTGTGGTTAGTGCTACTCCGATCAGGTGATCCTGGGTTATATAAGAAATCAAGCTGAAGAAGGCATGGGAACAGCCAGTGAGCAGCTTTCCCGCATGGTCTATGAATGGGTTTCTGCCCCGACTTCCTTCAGTGAGGGACCATTGCATGAAGTGGTCAGATGAAATAAACCCTTTCAGCCAGGCAGTGGTGGTGCACGCCTTTAATCCCAGCACTTGGGAGGCAGAGGCAGGTGGATTTCTGAGTTCAAGGCCAGCCTGGTCTACAGAGTGAGTTCCAGGACAGCCAGGGCTACACAGAGAAACCCTGTCTCGAAAAAACCAAAAAAAAAAAAAAAAAAAAAAAAAAAGAAAAGAAATAAACCCTTTCTTCTCTGAGTTACTTTTGGTCAGTGTATCACAGCAATAGAAAGAAAACAAAACTAGTGTCCATCTATTCTTAATGCTGAGAGTGGGATTGCTAACTGAAGGCCGGGCCATTTCTACTGTGGGACTAGCCAGTAGGAGTCTGAAAATTCTTTAAGCTTGGGCCTGCCAGTCCTTATATGTTCACTGGTCGTATTAGATGCTTATTCTGTTCGTATGAACCAAGTTAAGGCTTAAATTATCCTTTTCTCTCCTACATTCTTCAGTATTTGATTAAGTCAATTTTTTGTTGATTTCTGCTCATACATAGCATTGGGTGATGGCGCAATATCATGATAAAAATATCTCTTACGTTCTAAGAGACTGGAACTTTTGCCATACTCTTCGAGGACACTTAAGACTTAGGACTGCTAAGCTGCTATGTACTCAACCTGTTTATTTAACCTGCCTTTAAGAGAATAATATAAGAACCAACCTTACCTGCTTTGGATTTCTCAAATAATCTGCATTTATAGCCAAAGCTAATACCTGACTATAATCTCAAGTTAGGAATTCTTTTATGCCCCTGACCAAAGAGTAGTGCATATGTGTTTACATGTGTTACCAGTATGGTAATCATTTGCTGACAAAAGCAAATAAAGGTTGAAAGGAATTTTATAAATTGATATCCACCATAAATGTTTAATGCAATCCATGGATGCGACTTGGTCGACAATGATGTCTGTAATGTTGTTTGTTGTCTGGCTCAGTTGGGATCACTTGGAGCCAGTGACTCAGTTTCTTCTAAATCTCTTACAGATTTCTGTGACGTGTCCCTCACTCCTTCTGCGGGCTTCTTGTGCTGTTAATATAAGCAAAGCCGACTGATAAGGAAAAACAAACAGGACAGACATGCGGACAGGGACAGACAGGTCTAGATCTAGTAGATGGGTTTCAGGCAGGTACAGTTTCAGACCCACACAGCAGACAGACTCAGCAGACAGACAGGAACGACAGGCAACACAGGGGCAACAAAAGAGAGAATTCAAGTCTGAGTTTGCTCTGCTTTAGATGACACCAAGCAGGAGAGCATTGGCTGCTTTTCTTCACAGAACACTGGCACGTTATCAATGGCTCTGAGCCATGTGTTAACTCTATGCCACGTACTGTATAGATTCCTGGAAGAATGAATTTCCTTTCCTGTGCCAGGCTTTCTCCTTTATTTTGTGTATGAAATATTGCACATATATTCACAGGCATTGTTTCAAGCATGGCTAACAAGGAATTGTGGGACCAGAGCTTGGAAGTGTTTTATTTGTTCAGAGATCTAATTAAGTTTTTTTTTTTTTTTTAACATTCGTTTATGATTGTGTGCTTCAAATGAGGAAGACTGTTGTACATTCCTTAAGTCTGGAAGGAGGCTTTATTTGTCCAATTACTGAAGTGCAGTTAATAGAAGCAATTAATGTTGAGTTCTTCTGATCTGAGGTACGAAATGCGGAGTCAGGCAGTGAAGGCACTGAAGGCACTCTGGCTCCATCTGGGAGCCTTTGCAACGTGATAATGGCCTCTCTGTCCCTGAAGCTGAAGGGCAGTGATCTGAGCAGCAGCTTGCTCGAGGCAGCGTGCAGTATGCAAGGTGGCAGGTTTCTGTCTCCAAGGGACCTGGTGTGTGATGAATTCTTCATTGATCGATGGATGCCCCAACCATTCCAACACAAAATAAAGATATATTGTCATGGGGTAGGAATAGAAGGAATTGTGTTCTTGGGCCTTGCGTTTGTGAGAGGTGGTATTTTGTGTAGATGTAGAGATACGGTCCCCGTGTGATAGCAGTAATGTGCAGTTGGTTTGAGTTTGGTTAGTGTGTGGTATGTGTGTGTATACATGTGTGCACATGTTCACATAAGCAGAGGCCAGAGGAAGATGCTGGGAGTCTCCCTTTTCTCTTCACCATCTTAATGTGTGAAACAGGGTCTCCCACTGAACCTTAACTTCTCTTAGTTCTGGGCAGACTGACTGGCTAGTAAGCCCACAGGAACTGGTCAGACTCTACCTCTCAGTGCTGATGTGAAAGCCATGCATGGCTACACTGAACCTTTAAGATGGATGCTGGAGATTTAAATTCAGTTCCCCTTACTGTTCATAGTAAGTGCATTACCCACTGAACCATCTCCACAGACTTCTGTTTTTGTTTTGAAGTAGGGTCTTAGGATATAGCCCTAGTTAGCCTGGAGCTCACTATATAGATCCTGCTGGCCTCTCTTTGCCTTGGGTGTGCTGGATTAGAGGTGTGCACCACTAGGCCTTGTTCTCGGCTCCTTGTACATCCCTTTTGTGCAGTTGCACATGGACAAGGTACTAATACACGCAGGAGACTACTCTCTGGTGCTTTACCCAGGAAACTCATCATTTAGCTTGGAGAGGAAACTTCAGTCTTATAGTGTAGGTCCTCACTGAAGATACTAGAATGGACCATTCTCATTTATCTTAGCATCCTGTCCTGGACACAGTCTCCCCTAACTGTACAGATCCACATGGGTTGGCCATTCTTTTTCTCCTCGTCCTTTTCAGTGTCTGGCCATACCTGTCCTGGGACCTTGGCTGTGCATGCCATTTTAACTCACAAGCCAAATGAGCCCCCATGGTCACTATGCCTCCCCCACACCCCTAATTTCTTCCTTGGCTGTTACAAACCCATTTGGGTCTTGTAATGAAATGTGGCATGCTGGGTAAGGTCAAGGGAAGCTGTGCATGTATAGACTGCAGAAGTCACACAAAACGTCTAACCCGTGTTTCAGAGACCTTGAACTCCCTTAAAACGTAACTGACTTTCTCTGATGCTCCTCCCAACTCTGGTGTGTGTGGGTGGGGGTGTGAGTGTCTAGTAAGTGGAAGAATGGGGTGCTGTCACGGTTGGTGGGTTTCTTATTGTAGGCAAGAGCTCTGCCCTTACCATCCCAGCCCGTTTGTTTTTGAGACAGAATCTCACTAAGCTGCCTCTGCTGTTCTTGAATCTGCCACTTGGCTCTGCCTGGATTTGTACCAACGGCAGTCCTACCTCAGCCTTCAGAGGACTGGGTTAGAGATGTGTTACCATGCCTGATGGGTTGAATGCTAGAGTCTCCATTAATTATAAACTAGTTCTAGCCTGTGTATATTTAAATATCTTGAATAAAGAAGTATTCCAAAGCAATGTCTAAGGAGTTATATTAAATACTTCAGTTAAAGAGCTAGTACATAGAAATATACTAACTGGCAAATTTACTTAAGCTCATGGGTTCTATGTGTTCACTATTAACAACCTTTTCTTGAAAAATGATAGCAATAAAGAAGAAAGCCTGTAGCATCTTGAATTTCACTCGGTTCTGCTTCCTGACTTTTATTGGGCTCCACCTGACTTATTCTCACTTCTCAGGGCATAAGACAATTGTTTCTGTGAGTTCTACTGCCTCTGCTTAGTTTTGCTCTTGACAGTATAGGGTGTTTAAACTTCACAGTTTGTTAAAGATGGCTCCCCCAAAAGACCCATTGTGTTGTCACACAGTAGGGCTGACTAAATCGATGTCCTCTTTACATTAGTTGTAAAATGTAGCTTAAAATGTTAGGCATTATTTGAAATAAAATAGACATTTTTAAGGTTCGCAGATAAAGTCAAGCCCATTCTGATGGCAGACAGTCATCTTCAGTATGCATGTGTGGGAACTAAACGTACGAGATTTTAGACATCAGGTTTGCTTCAGCCACTTAGGGAGCAT
The DNA here is from genome assembly GCA_028551405.1 of Uromys caudimaculatus. NCBI lineage: Eukaryota > Metazoa > Chordata > Mammalia > Rodentia > Muridae > Uromys > Uromys caudimaculatus. The sequence goes on along the minus strand of CM052709.1, from coordinate 93,550,454 downwards.
GCTTAGAATTTCTCGGTTTAAATAGTACCATGACGGTGATGCCTCTTGGTCTTAGGCATGACAGTTGCCACTCACGTTGGCCTCAGGGCACTGTGACACGATGTTAGAGTGTGTCCTGGTGATTTGGCATCTCGTGGTGCTTTTAGAGGGAGGGATTTGAGAGTTGACAACTTAGTTCATGTGAGAGCAACTTGTCCTTGTTTTTTTGCCTTTACTTACTGATGTGTGCATGTGTGTGTAGATTTGTGTGTGTGTGTGTGTGTGTGTGTGTGTGTGTGTGTGTGTGTGTGTGTGTGTATACATATACATATTGATGGGGCTTTGTTGTGTACCCCAATTATACTATGTTTCCTTTATCCATTACCCATCAGTTCATACTTTGGACAATGAAATAGTTCTGGAATTAAGAGTCTGGGGGTGCTATTCTCTTTGAGATACCCTCCTCAATTCTCTTCGGTACGTATCCAGAAGATGGACAGGGTGATTGTGTGGAAATCTCATTCCAATTTACTCTGTATTGTCGACCTCATTTTTCATAGTGTCTGTGCAAATTTCCATGTTTACCAGGAGGACAGAAGTTTAGACTCTCCCAGGCCTGGGATCGGTGATGTCATCTCACCGCCCAGTCATCGTTACCTTGGAATGATTGGCCTCATCAGTTCATCATCGTGTTGTACTATCTATCATCTGGCCAGTTCCATAGGACTCCTTCATCCCCAGGGGCATCCCCAGGCACTTCCCAGAATCCTTGGATCTCTCCGGACTATGCTAGGAAGGTCCAAGCCTTCCCCATTATGTGTTGGCCCAATCAACGTCCTACTTCAGTAGGGATGGTTATTTTGATTTGATTTGAAGAAATTTATAGACAGAAACTTCAGCTCATATGTGGGCATTATATTTTGATGCCCTAAGGGGATGTTAGAGCTTCCTGAAGATGAGAGTAGGCACGTTAACTGTTCAGGGCTTACAGACTTGTTTCTGTCCAGATTTAGTGTGTTTTACAAGTGAGATGAAGAGATATTGTGGGTCAGTTCACTGTTTTATTGTGCGAATGAGTCTGTGAAAGTGGGTCACAGGACTTCTACAAATATAATTGGGATTATAGGTCACAAATTAGAAAGGTCCTTATGTACAAGGACGCGGACATTACCGTCTCGATTGCTTACCAGATCCAGGGACTGTGGAGCAGCAGGAAAACTTTTAGAATTTGTCCTCAAAGGCTACCAATTTCCTTGGGGTTTGCCTGTAAGGATTCCCCAGAGTCAGGAGGTAAGGTCAGCAGCGATTCATCAGTAAGAAGAACACGTAATGGTAAGAAAGGAATCAATGACCATTACCTTATCGCAGAGATAATCTCAAGAAACGACATGTGTATTAGGTAGGTTATTTAGTAGCAAGTAATAAAATTGCACTGCATTTCACTTATGCCAGAAGACGAACTTGTAAAGATAACAGGATGCCTAGAAACAAGACGGTAGGCTGAAAACCTACACTCAGAATCAGGACTGAGAGAAGAGTTCCTGGGATGGTTTTTGGGGAGTTTATCTGCTTCTAACTGCTGCCTGGGGATGGCAGGAAGACGCTCTGGAACTGTAATCTTGGTCCATTTGTCACACAATTAATGACCCAAAGGCTCTCTGGAGAAGAGTCCACAGGGCAGGGACCCAAGCCTGTGCTCCAGTGAGCAAATGAGTAGGGACTCAGGATGCTGGGTGCTGTTACCCAGCAAGGGGTAGGGGGACTTGCTGAAGGAGGGGAGCCCTGTTAGAAAATTCCCACTATCCATTGCTGCTTCAAATGCTGTCTCAAGAGCTGTTCTGAATAGCAGAATGGTTAGAAGCATACTTCAATAATCCTGTTTTCTTTCCATAAAACTGCTGGTCTAAATCATAGAACGTGACAGTCCCCTTTTGGGAAAAAAGCCAATTTTACAGTAAAGTATGACTACATATTCCTAGTTGACTGTCAATGAAGCCCTCTGTTTACATGTGTGGGAAGGTTCCATTTAGCACACCGCAGTGGAAACTTGTCTCTCTGCTCCACACCCCAAAGGAAAAAGCCTTAAGCAGCTACACTGGAGCAAAAGAAAACAAACCAAAAACCCTAAAACATAAAAAACATAAAAAAAAAAAGTCCAAACCCATGGTGTTGTGGCCCTGAGTCACGCTGAGTATTCTCGAAGTACATACGAACAACACAAAGAATCCCCTATGCCATTTATTGCTTGATAATAGCTTTTTAAAACAAACAATATTTGTGTCTAACCCAAAATCTCTTGGGATCTGACAGTCTGTGGGTAAGGATCACGTTGTAATAGCATTGAATCAAAAGCCGCTTTTCTTTATAAACCCTTATATTTAATCCCTTCCACCAGCCAACCTGCTGCAAGCTTCTTGGGGAATTAATTTAAGATTGATGATAAAAAAAAAAAAAAAAAAAAAAAAAAAGAGGCCGAAGTTAATGACAGCAGAGAGGAAAGCTCCGGAAGTTGTGGCTTAGGAAGGAGCTTCGCTGTTTTGTCAAATGAATGTAGGGTGTTCCAGAGTGACTTCTGTAAACTCACGTTATTGCTTCTGCGTGGGTTTTTTTCCTTTTTTGGAATGATTTCTTTCCTAGTTTATAACCTAATCTTGTAATAAATGCCTTAAAATAAAATTTTCACGTGTACCTGGGGAACTACGTTGACCGGTTTTATTATTAGATGCAAAAAGGGGATTTAAATATTGATGGCATAACGTTGAGAGCAAACCATTTTCTTGGGTCGCGTGGAGGTTTTGTACTCAGAATGTAAGGTTTCTAAATGGATAAATAGACAAAGGGGATTTTGTTGGTTGGTGTGCGAGCGAAAATCTGAGATTTAATTGTGCTCTTAGAAGGAAACCTAAATAGCACAAAACTCAGGAGGGAAATTTTAAAAAAATTGACAATTGTGAATGTTCTCAATTTGAGTAAAACCTAGTCCACAGAATGACATTTATAGGGCTATGGAAGCAAGGCCTTATTTATACACTTAATCTTATTTTGATTTACTCTAATTTATCTGGTATCAGCAGCCTGTTAGATGATAATTTAAAAATCTGCCGCTACCGTAATTGCTGTAGGAAACTTTCCCTAATGATAATTTTATTCCCCCGGAATAATTTAACTTCCCATTCCAAATGCACATCTCGACACTGCAAAGTCTGTGTTGGCAGCAGAAGATATCTGTGCTCGCTGAGAATGATGAGGTCTTTAGTCGGGCGGCAGAGCCTGGCTTTAGATTTTACGGTAATGAGTTGGACTAAAATTCCCTTTTGCTCCACGGAACTTCTCTGTTGTGTGGGGCATAACCACAGAAGTATATAAGAAAGTTTAAAAGCGTAAAGATCCTTCCCCAGAAGTGCCTTCTAGATACACACTGGGTTTATAGGGTCCTATTCTGTCAGCATTATGGCCAGAGTCACTTCTCACTCTAGTGACATGCTTGAAGACCTGTATCTGCTTTATCCTGAGCAGAGAGTGGGAAATCTTGGTGGTTTCCAGCTCCGTTTCATCACCACAGAGCACTGCCACACAGTTCTTTCCAGTCAGGGACCTGGCTCTTTGAAGGGAGCTGCATTCCAAAAGAGGAGTCTCTGAGGCCTGCCTGGCCTAAGAGAAGGAGAGTAAATGAGAATCTCCAGGGCAGGGTCGGTGTGGAAAGGCAGAGGGGCTTCTTCCAGGAAGAGTCCGAGCTTCTGAGGCTGCTTTCTCCTGAGGCTGCTTTCTGGGCATATTTCCTGCCAGTCTTGGAGGTGGGAGACTCCTACAACCCTCCCTCAGTGTCTGTGGCTGTTAGTTCCAGTGTGGCCTCTGATACCCAAACCTTCATATGTCTATGTTTCTTACAGGAAATCATGTCCTATTTGTGTGTAGCCTTTGTACCTTCCTCCATGTGTTTTAAATGACCTCTCGATCACCCATAGTGCCTGACGTGGTGTGAACACAGTTATACCCTGTTGCTTAGAGAAGATCAAGTTAAAAAATGGCTTTCGCCAGGTTAATAGAGAACAATCGTAAAACGTGTTTGCTGTGCGTGGTAGGCTGAACCATGTGGAGGTCCCTCTGATTGTGCACACAGAGGAGCATCCTCCTGCTTCTGCTGAGGTTGAGGGTAGGCAGGGTAGGTGCTGGAAAAATTGAAGCGTGAATCATGTGTGCTGAGACTCAGGAGCACCCTGAGTTTGGATGGTAAATAGGGTGCCATTCGGGAATGCAGACAATGCTTGGTGCCTAAGACCTGAGAGAAGGAAGAAACCCAGGCACCAACTAGTGCAGGGGTGGGGTGGGGTCAGGGAGTACTGTCACACCAGGGAGAGTACTGTGACACCAGAGGTAGGGGGTACTGTGACCCCCTTTCTGCAGCTCCTGGCAAGTCTCACAACACCCATCCCGGTTGATTATGACCAAGTGCATGGGAAAATGATTGCCCTGGACATTGGACGTCGTGGATGAGAGCAGATGTATGCAGAAGGACCTGCTAAGCATATTGTGCCTTTGAGGTCAGTGCTCCTGGTATCTTGGAGGCTTCTCACCTTTATGATGCAGGAAGAAAGCCTTCGGCAGGGCAACTGTGAGGGAGATCCTAGTAACGACTTGGAACCTGGAATACTACGCGGTCCAGAACTTACTTGTAACTTCAAGCAATTTTAGGAGTCAGCCATGAAGTGTTTGTTTTGTGCCTGTAGTACAGACATGATACACACTGTAGGTGCGCCATATCCCATTCTTAAGGACGTTATTAAAATGAGGAATGAAATAAGAGATATACGGTTAGTTCTTGTCTAAGAGCCATGTAGGTGATATGATCCGTAGGCTTAAGAGCCATGGCCTGACCGAGGTGAACTGAAAAAAAAAAAAAAAAAAAACTATATCACTGAAAAAATTAGATTACTGTGGAGAAGCAAGGCTAAGCAAGAGGAAGCCGTGTGGCAGCTGTAGATGTGTTGCCTTCTGGGCAGTATGATACACAACCACAGAAGAGGGGCTTTGGTGAGAGAGGACTCAGCCACATGTACTGTATGGTGCCCTCGTTAGGTCCACGGTGGCTGTTGGCATTGCACAGTGATGTTCTCCCTCCTCCCCTCCCACCCTCGTCTCCAGGAGGTAGCTTGAGATTCCTTTCCCCTGTGTTTTCAAATCTACATCCCCATCTATTTTGGAGCTTCACTTGTGGCCTAATTTTTACTAATATTTGTTTCGACATAGGGTATCACTACACATCCCAGGCTGTCCTGGAGCTCCCTGTGCTAAGGTTACAGACACGTACTGCTATTTTCATTTATGATTGTGTGTGTGTGTCTGTCTGTGTATGTGTGTATATGTGTGTGTATGTGTGTGTCTGTATGTATATATATGTGTGTGTGTGTGTATATGTGTGTGTGTGTGTGTGTGTGTGTGTGTGTATGTGTCTGTGTGTGACTGGATGTGTGACTGGGTGTGTATATATATGATTATGTGTGTATGTGTCTGTATATGCATATATGTGTGTATGTATGTGAATATATGTGTGTGTATGTGTTTATGTGTGTATGTGTGTCTGTGTGTATAACTGTGTGTGTCTCTGTGTGTGTATGTATGTGTGTGTGTGTATCTATGTGTATATGTGCATGTGTTTATATGTCTGAATATATGTTTGTGTATGTGTGTATGTGTCAGTATGTGTATATATGTGTATATGTCTCCATATATGTGTGTGTGTGTATGTTTGTATGTGTGTGTCTGTGTGTGTGACTGTCTGTGTATATGTGTTTGTGTATGTATCTGTGTGTGAGTGTGTATATATGCATGTGTTTATATGTATATATGTATGTTTGTGTGTATGTGTTCTATATTTTACGAGGATTCTGACAGTCACTGCCCTGGAGCTGCTTCTGTCTGTGTTCATCACCACACTTAAATTTCTAGGATGTCCTTTTAAATTCTTTAATGAACAATTCATTCAGTTGATATATGTTATTTACACTTTGTTTAGCTTCCTAAAACCTATTTACCATACAGGGAGAAATTCTTATACTTTACCTTTCATTTCATTTCAAGGGGCCCTATGAAGTATTCCCAAGTAGTCCAGTTGTCCTTTCTGATACCTTGACTACTTATACATACACATACATATATGTGAATATATATATATATATAATATATGTATATAATACTATATGTGTGTATATTTAATATTTATAAAATATATGTAAAATATGAAGAAATTGCTATGTAGACTCTGTATTTTGATCAAATACTACAAGAACTTAAGGAAGGGAGCCATTTGCTAAATGACCATTTATTTATATGGTACTGGGGCTCTTCCTAAGCGGGTGATGTACCACCCTAGCCTGGGACAGTTGGTTGTAGAATTTCATCTCATCAAGTCATGATTCCAGGAGTCCTGGGCTTCTGTAGATAACTGCTGTCTCAGAGGCTATTGCCCTAGAGAAGGTCTGTGTCTCTCTTCTTGCAGAGAAAAGCACCTGTCAGTCCATGCAGATTCACAACCTCCAGCCAGGCAAGCATTGTCCCCAGAAGGACACTTTCTCCAGTAGAGTCAGTGAGTTCATTGTTTGGAATCACATTTGTGAAACAAGAGAAACCAGAATGCACAGAGAAGGGGACTGGCTGGAAAAACCAGGGGACCCAACAGAAGTGTGAGAAGACAGGGCAGGGTCAGCGCAGTAAATATGAGTAGTATAAATCCTGTATGTGTAGAAAAATGTCAAAAACTATGTAAGAAAGACATTTAAACTGTAGTCATGTCCTGGGTTTACCTCACAAACGTTTTTATTTTTTTTAAATGCACTCTGGCAGTTGTATTAAAGAAGAGCTTTCCTGGGTTGCTTTCTGAGAGTGTTCTGTCATGCTCCTAATAGTATCAGGGTCGCCTGGGGGGATGATAGCCAGTGTGCATACTCTGTAATATTTTGTGCATGCTGTGCCCGAATCAATAGTATTGCCCCGGTAGCGATGGACGCCACTTGGTTAACATGGTGTAGTATTCTATTTCCCGTCTCCTCAAAGTGGGAGGCTGTTGTGAGGATCGCTGATATCCCTTTGCCTTGCCTGGTCATCCACGTATCCTAGCGCGTCCGTTCCGCTTTTCAAGTGATGGACTCCAGAAGCTTGTTCGTCTTTTTCGTGGTCGCCATCTTCCTGTCCCAGGTGGGACAGCCCACCAAGAGCTTTTGCAAACACTTTTTGAATTATTATGTGTCCTTGCCTCTCTGTGTGCGGTTTGTGTTATCTGACACTGCACCACATCACACACACACACACACACACACACACACACACACACACACACACACACACACACCCGTGTACTTATTGGCCCTGCTTCCCCGGCTCAGAGTTCTGCATCCTCAGGGACTGCATGCCTTGGTGCTTGGACTTCTCTATTCTTGGCCCATATGTTTTATTAAGTATCTTTTAAAAGTGAATACGAATAGAGCATTTAATAGGTTCCAGAGAATTAGATGCATAATCTGTATTTTCAAGAGAAAGATCTATTCAGAATTTGAAGTCTGAAAGCCCCCCAAATCCTCCTGGTGTATGTAAATTGGAGAATGTCTGTGCATGCTGTGGGGCTCAGGATTGTAAAATAATGGCTGTTAGGAACTTCATTAACTCATAGAGCCTGGCTCAAGCCCTTGGGGAAATGCCTGGCATTTCGTCGGCTGCGAGCGCTCAGAGTTAGTCAGTACTGAGCTTTCGGCAGCCTTTCCAAATCTGTAATTATTTTCTGATCCAGAAAGAAATAAAAATTATGATTTATATAGTTTATATGCTGAATTCTTTGTTTCCTGGAATGTTGGCGGAATGTGAATAATGCAGTAATTCTCAAAGGCCTGGTCCTCTGAACCAGAAAAATTCTTTCTTTCTTTCTTTCTTTCTTTCTTTCTTTCTTTCTTTCTTTCTTTCTTTCTTTCTTTCTTTCATTTTCTTTTTGCTGAGAATGAGTATTTTTTTAAGATGCCACGTTTTGATTAAGAAAACTTTAAGCTATACTAGTTAGCAAACGTTTTGGTTTTATTTTATTCTTTTGTATTTTCAAGGCCTCTAATCACTCTAACCAACTTCTTTATAAGGATTAACAGAGTGCTTTCTCTCTATGGAAGATTGGGAAAACGTTCAAAATGTTTATGTTGAACGTAAGGACCAGTATGTAAATCTGCGAGTATAGCTTGAATTACGGTATGTGTTTATAGTTTGAGACCTGACTCTTGGCTAGAACAGAACTTCTGAACTCCCAAGTTTCTTAAAGGAAGCTTATCTTAATGTCTGTTTGTTTGTTTGTTTTGAAACAGGGTTTCGTATCTCAGACTTCCCTGGAACTTGCTGTGTAGCCAAGGATGACGCTAACCATCTCATTCTCCTGTCCCTTCTCCTGTGCCCCCACCATGATGGCACTAAGAGACATGAGCTACTATTCCCTGATTATCCTGTGCCAGGGTTGCTGGCTTTGTGTAACATTTGTTACACAAATGTTCTACTACCTTAGCTACACCCTAGCCCTTGACTCTCGAAGCCTAGCATATAACAGGAATGGCCAATGTTTGGGAACAAATGGATTATGGAATATTGCCCTAGGCATGCGAAGACAGTGTTAAGTGATTTTTTGGGACTGTGTATCTCATACAGTCCTAAATATTTAAACCATTTGGTAATGGCTTTGATCAAGCCTGAGGATGCTGAGTCATTTCTAAAAGTGGATGAGAGATCTTCCAGTGGAAGATTAAAATGCTGTCCTGTGAACAATCGAGTGAAATAGATCAGGGACTTGTAATTGGGCACATCCCATTTCCTCTTAAATTCCTCTGGGTGAGCACAAGTCTGCCTCTGTTTTTTTTGGATTATAGTGCAATGAAGTCCTGTTATCTTTATTTTTCTCATGATACCAGAGATATGTTGGTAGTGTTGATTCGCGAGGGTTTGATAGCCAGAAAGACAGCTTGAAAGCTAAAGCATTGGGAATTCCAAAGTAATATGAAGCAGGAAGATGTGGGGAGGTTAATTATGTATTTGCTGAGGGTACTGAGTTCGCACCGTCTCCTCGTGTGTCTTTTGCCTAGGACTCAGTCACGCCCTGTAGGAAACCCGTGAAGGTGATGTGTGGCTGGCGGGCTGAGATGGCTCGAACACCACATTGACCTGACGCTGTTTATTTTATTATATGGTGAGGTGACCACTGACCTACATGAATGTGCTATACCAAAACAAAGTAAGACTGATGTCAGCACTCCAGAGTCACCATCTGACTCCACTTTCTACCAACCTTAGAGGAAAGCCACTGTTACCCACATTTATGTCTGCCTTAGTTATTGCAGATTAATTGTCTATGCACTAATAAGTGACTGGATTAGGTTAGAAACCAAGAAACTTAATTCCAAAGCCCAAACTTTCTACAATTTCAAAATGTTCTTCTGTTTTAAAACTACAGAAAGGTCAGGAAGCAGACAGAAACAAATATATGTACATTGGTACCTGATAATATATGCTTAAGACTTAAAAACATTTAGTGCAATTTCTGTCTTCTGCCACAAATATACATATATAATTTGACCAGGTATAGACAGTTAATGGATCCAGAAATGTCCTTCCACCCAGTACTCAATATGGAAAGCAGACCTAGGGTAAAAGAAGGTGTCATGGACTATTCATGGCTCTTACTATGACAAATAATATTGTAAAAGTCAGTGTTATGTTTAGTTTTTATTAACTGGATACAACTTGACTTATCTAGATTAGGGTACCTCATAAGCATATCTGTGACAAACTGTCTAGGTTGTTAATTCCTGTAGGAAGGTCCAGCCCACTGTGGGTGGCACCATTCCCTAAGTAGGGGATCATGAACCAATTAAGACAGGAGAATGGTGGCAGAAAGCAAGCAAGCTTTCATGCATGTATTTGTCTCTGCTCCCAGCTGTGGATGTAACGCTTTTAGCTCCCACCTTGACCCACCTGCCATAATGGAGTAGCCTGGAATTCTAAGTCAAAGCACCCCTTTTCTTCCTTGGTTGCTTTTTTTTCCAGGGCATTTTATCACAGCAACAGATATGAAATGAGGATGGACAGGATCTGTGCTTAAAGCAGCAGTTACAAAATCAAGTTTAAAAGGAAGGGAGTGAGGGAGGGAGGGAGGGAGGGAGGGAGGGAGGGAGAGAGAGAGAGAGAGAGAGAGAGAGGAGAAAGAGAGGGAGAGGGCTATAGAAACGCTCAAAGACTTTCTGAAAGCTGCTCGTTTTTCAGAACACATCCCTGACCCACTGTAACTCAGTCCTTGAGAGGGGGAAGCTGTGGAGGTAACCCTTTTGCAGATGAGGATGCAGAGGCTAAAATCTGCTTGACTTGACTGAAGTGGCACAATTGCTAATGCATAGCATAGGGTCTGGAGCCACGTGAGCCTCAGTTCTTATTGCTCTTCCTTAGTCTCCTCCCTTGTTAAAGACACACACAGACCAACAGGGTCCTGGGTTCTTTGTGTTATTTTTGATATAGTTTAAAAGTGCCAGACTGATGTTTTATCCTCTGCATATATCTGTGTGTACATATATGTATATATATACATATATGATATGTGTGGGGGTATATGCTAAGGTATGCATGAGGAAGTCGAAGGACAACTTGAAGGAGCCATCTTTCTCCTCTATCACACGGGATCAGGAATCCAAGTCAGTGAGTCTTGCTTGGTAGCAAGAGCCTTCCAGCTAAGCAGGCTCAGAAGCCCTCTGATTTTGAGAGCAGTCTGACCGCTTCAGTTGCTGGATATGTCTCTCTCTAGGGATACTGAGAAGCCTGTTCTTTTGGTTTGGCGATGTGGACTGCCACTCTCGACAGAACTCCACCATTTTCCCTTGTGCCCGCCAGTGCACCACTTACGGCTTTGGTGCCACGTGCCGGGGCGTGAAGGTACACTGTCAGTCATTCCTTGAAGTTTTAAGTGCTTCCAGGAATACGTGGTATTTAGTAAGTTCACCACATTTATTTACTCCCTTTGTTCATTATTCTGTAATTTTGGTCCTTCAAAGATGTCTGTGCCTACCTTTGACATGTGGTTGTTTGTTTTCCATTAACTTGCTACTTCATGTTTCGAGGTCTTCTACCTCACAGTTCTGTTAGGTAGAATTAGCTGCTCTAACTGTTGCCTTCTATGGGTTAATAGGGAGAGGTGTTTGGTGTGGTGCTGTACATTAAGGAGTTTCGAGTGGTGTGGCCCATAATTTATGGTCAAACTCCTGCAAAGCTATGTCTCCACCTCGTATTTTATGTGAAGCATTGGGCTTTGACAGGGTGTACACATTGCTTTCACGGAGGTTTGATTATGAGTTGGTAAAGACGTTGCTGAAATTGCTAATGTGAAACTCATTGTTATAAGAGGCATCCTTCCATGCCACAGTTGACACTGGCAGAGTATAATATTGATATTTCCGATGCTCTAATGTCAGCAGTCATTTGATATCAGCGTAATTGTATTAATAGTGTCTGAATTTCAGCTCACTCATGTAAATGCCCTCAAGTGACTGCAGTGAGGATGTCTCACCAAGCAGGTTCACTTTCAGGTGCTGAATGGGCTTTGCCCGCAGTAACAGGTACAGGGTACTTCAGGATTAGCTGGATCTTTAAATCACATCGGTATAACTTCCAGTCCCTATACGAAGAAACAAATCTGTCTTGGCCTATTTTATTTCTTCATAGGATCAGAAAATACCTTTTTCTTTGATAATTAAGCCATTTGAAAATGAGAGCCATCTCCTGGTTTTCTGGTTCTAACGACACATTTGCAGATACAGCACGCCATCTAAATCTCAATTTCCCGAGTACCAGGCTCCCAGAGCGTATGACTTTCATGTGTGATGCCCAATTGTGTCTACATCACAGATTATTATTTCAACCAGCTTTGCCACTGTTCTGACATATTTTGAAATAACTGTGTGTAGGAATGTTTCCTTAGCTATAGAGATGTTAACGAGCCACAGAAATATTATTTGAGAACTTTAGAACTGAGTATTTTCATGGTTTCCTTTGAGTATGTTCCCGTGGGGCTGTGTGTCTCCACACATATCTGTGCATCCATGGGGCTGCCTTCACTATGGTGGCTTCCTGCTTGCACACGATCCACAGACACAGAGACAAGGAATTCTGGCAGCTGTATTTCATTCCTAAAGCTGAAGGATAGCAGGCATAATTACCGGGACTAACATCTGCAGTGGTTTATTAAAGGGAAAACTGCCAAGACTGTTAGCACACAGCAAACCGAGTTTTCCATATGTGGCAGTTCATCGCCATTGAGTGCCAGGGTGTGTTAGTGTGAAGGGAAATAAACACAGTCTGCCTAAGGATAGCCACAAACACAGCGCCATCACAGAGCTGATTGCCACTTAGCTCCAGGAAGCAGTTTTCCAGGCATTTTGAAAATCATGCTTGTCATCCATCTGGAAGCTTTCTAGATCTTTAAGTTCCTGGCCACGAGGTCTTAAGCAGAATTAAATTGGACATTGGGCTGAATTTTTTTTTTTAAGAATTATTTATTTATTTTATCTATATGTGTCTTCAGACACACCAGAAGAGAGCATTGGATCCCATTACAGATGTTTGTGAGCCCCCATGTAGTTGCTGGGAATTGAACTACGGACCTCTGGAAGAGCAGTCAGTGCTCTTAACCACAGAGCCATCTCTCCAGCCCTATGAATTTTTTTTTTTTTTTAACGTTTTCTGAATCCTAAAATGAATGGAAGGCGATTATTAACAAACACATGTGATTATCCGGTATGCTAGCTAGTTTTATGTCAACTTGACACAAGCTAAAGTCATCTGAGATAGGAACCTCAATTAAGAAGATGTTTCATCATACAGTGCTGGATGCAAGACTGTAAGGCATTTACTTAATTAGTGATTGATGGAGGGAGAGAACAGCCCATTGTGGGTGGGGCCATCCCTGGGTTGGTGGTCTTGGGTTCTATATGAAAGCAAGCTGAACAAGCCATGAAGAGCAAGCCAGTGAGCAGCACCCCTCCATGGCCTCTGCTTCAGCTCCTGCTTCCAGGTTCCTGCCCTGTTTGAGTTCCTATCCTGCCTTCCTTCAGTGGTAGACAAAAATACAGAAATGCATGCCAAATAAATTGTTTCCTCCCCAATTTGCTTTTGGGTCTTGGCGTTTTGTTGCATCAATAAAAACTCTAAGACGTTGGTTATTGAATGCATACTTCATGCCCACGCTTGTTGAAGTGTGTACATACGCTTGAGAAATTGCATAGGGTTCTTGCCCCACAGGATGGTATAAGCACCCTGTGATATGATGGAGAAAATTCTTACACTGTTGAGTTACCATTCACTTCATCCTCAGAGGAGAGCTCAATGGTTAGAGAGTCTTGAACCAACAGTGTGATACACACACCAAAGTATTGGTTCAGTCCTCATGGACACTGTCCTGCCAACCACCTTGCAGTTCAGTCAGTTGACACAATAACCTAAAAGGGCGACCATAACCTCGCATGGCAAATATTGGCCTACTTGGGCTCCAGTGGAGGATGTCTTGTTCCACATTCATCTCACACATAGGAATGGAAGCATAATTTGTAGAACTTACAGAGTTTTAGTGTGTGAGTTTCACAGGCTGGAAAACGGCATGGCTCTTAGAGAGGCCTTGTAGCATTTCCTTTGTGCCTGTCATCACCAAGTCCAAAGACTGAGAGGAGTCAGAGGATCACAGTTCCTTAGTTTTAGATTGCAAGTCAGTGGTAATGAGGATGACATAGTAACAACGTTGTCTCCAGGTAGTTCTTGAGTAGTGTGGCAGGACAAAGGGAATGCTGGGAGTTATGGGATATTGGAGTTTGACAAGCTTACATTGTTGACAACAAGATTTCAGCATCCCCTCTTATTGTAGCATTGTAACACTAACAACCAACTTTTGTTGAGATCTACATATGTTGCCCAATCTTGCACAGATGTTCTCTGTATTACTTCTGCTCCAGACAGCGGCCCCAAATACACCCTTGTCTCTCATAAGGCCTGCTGCCCTCCCATTCCCTGGCTTTCTTACCTCCTACGCCCCCACACCCTCAGACATCCCCCTTTATTACTGAGCCATTGCAGTCTACTCTAACTGGACCTTTGATTTTATTATTTTGTAACTTAAAAAATGAATGCATTCAAACACATTGATGCTGCCACATGCTACCTTGCTATGTGTCTATATTGATGCAGCAGAGGTCCACTTAGGATTCCTTTGTGTATAGCTCATTTGAAATGTACATCAGATGATTATTAACTAGGGTTACTCTATTGCATAATAGAACATAGAAACTTATTCCTGGACTGGGATGTAGCATCTATACTGTGAGGTTCTGAATTTCACTACCAGAAGCACCATCAAAAACAAAGCCAAAGAGGAAGAATAAAGCAGCAATAAAAACAATAACCATAATTCCTTCTCTATAGTTGTAGCTGTAGCCACTGGCTAATCTCTGCACATATGCAGACTTCTATTCACTCTTTCTATGGCAGCTCTTAAAAGTTCTGCAAGTGAATAAGATCACTATATGTGTGTGTATGTGTGTGTGTGTGTGTGTGTGTACTCAATTTAATTTGACATTATGTCTTCCATTTCCATCATTTTTATGTCTGAATAGTACTCCATTATGTATGTGTGTGTGTGTGTGTGTGTGTGTGTGTGTGTGTGTGTGTGTGTGTATCTCACAGTTTAAAAATCTCTCCACCCACTAACATTTAATTTCATAACTTTGCTATTCTGAGTAAAGCCAAAATATTGTGAATAAGTCTGTAAGCAATATACTGGCAGAAATAAATAAAAAAAAAAAACCCACAGAGACTAGCGGCATTAAATAGAGAGACCCATAATAAGTCTGTGAACCACAGCCAGCTGATCTTCAGCAAAGATGCCAAGAACAGGCATTGTTGGAATGATAACCTCATTAAACGGTGCAGAAAACCCAATAGCCACGTATGTAAGAACAAAGCTCTATACATCTTTATACAGAAAATATGTTAAAGTCTTAACATGTAAATCTGAAACTGAAATTGCTAGAAGAAAATGGAAGGGTGTTTATGTCATTGAAATGGAGAAGTGTGGTTTGGACATGGCCTCAAAGGAAAGTCAATGAATGGTAGAACAGATCAACAGGTCCTTTAATCCAGTCTCTCTTTGCCCCCAGCATACCATAGTGTGACTATTTATGCAATGCATAACTTGAGTACAGCCCAGGGAAGACCCCCATGACCCTCTTTCATTTATCCTTGTCATTGTGGGCTGTAACGTTTACTCTGCTGAGGCTTTCCTTCCCTGTTGTGTTCTTTCTTGGTCTCAGAATTGGAGAGCAAACTTCACACTTCCGCTTCTCAGTGATGTTTCTCCCAGGCCCCTGATTTCAGTGCCCCCCTTTCCATATCAACCCTGCAGTGATCACGTAGCAGTTTAACTTTGTACCTCCCATGGTGTTCTGTGAACTTGTCTCTGGAGAGACAAATGTGAGTGGCTTAGCTCTGCTTTCCTAGGATTCCCCAGTGCTGAAGGTGTAGATGCAATGTTCGTGGAGTAAATGCATAATTAAGGTGATAATTGAACTTGCCCTTGAAGGAGGAGTGAGGTTTGTCAGGGATGAATACTGATTAATACATAGTTGTCAGAAGGCCGACTCAGGCAAGCTCTTCACTTTGCTGCTGGTGTTTTAGCAGAATAGACTTGTGCAAATGTATTGAGAAGCAGGCTATAGGTGAGCCCTCCAGGGAGCGACCTGCATCTTACAAGGCTTGCTGTTTAAATGCGTGTTGTTTAGGAAAGCATCAGTCATAGAATGCTGCTTGAGAGCTTTGCTCACCGGCCTTGGATAGGCAACTTATTTGATTTCTAGACATGCTTATTTCTGCACTGCTACTTTGCCATTTCTGTGTGTACCAATCATCAATGCCCCAGTGGTTCCTACAGACTAAATAAAAATGCACACACGCATACATACAGAAATATTTATAGCTGGTCTAAGTATCCGTAAACATTTACTGAATTATGTTTCCTGACTGAAATGTGATTCTGAGTCACATGTAGTTGTTTCACCAGAGGTGGTTGAGTCAGCCTGAAGGAGGAATGACTTCACACTCTTGGAGCTACTAAGTCATAACCCAACCAAGCCTGACAAATAGGGACCATGAGGTAGCTGTGGAAGATCCCTTATCTCATCCCACCCTCTGCATTTTCTTTTACTTTTAATTTTAGTTCAGGTGGTGTGTGTGTGTGTGTGTGTGTGTGTGTGTGTGTGTGTGTGTGTGTGTGTACCATGTTCACGTATGTACTTGCAGAAGCAAGAAGAGAAATTTGGGTGTCCTGTGTTACCTCCCCTCATTCTCTTGAGATAGGGTCTCTCACTGAAACTGAGATAGGCTTCTGATCCCAATACCCCAGCAGCTATCTTGCTGTCACCGTCCTAAACAGGGATTGCAAAACCATGTATGGCCATACCCAGCTTTTTGTTTGGCTTGTGGATATCCGCCTGCTTGCTCAGCCCCTTACCTGTCAGTCTATCTCCCCAGCCCCTCCCTTGTTTTCTGGTTTGATGCTGCAGCTCTATTTTCTCCTCCTCAATTCTCTGGCTCTTCTCTGTGTGCAGGTTCCACTGTTTACTGCTCATTGCTTCTTTATCAGCTGACCAATAAAACAAGTCGATTATGCTTTGTGGTAACACAAGAAGCTTTGATACGCAGGAGGATTTGGGTGTCTCCCTTCTGTACTCTGTGTCCAGAGCATAGTGATGTGTCCAACGAGATGAGAGCCCTGTGTATGATGTCTCTGTCATGACTTTTGACTCTTTGTATAACCCGGCAAGGAAAGTCTCTCTGTAACTCTTAGAATGATAACCCTGAACATCATTTATTTTACTCTTGTTTGCATTCCTCATGTTTAATGCTCTTTGACCATTTTTCCACGTGGTAGCTTTGACCTCAGTGATAAGAGGAATGTTAGCATGCTTAGCAGAAGAATGAGATCCCTGGAGTGTTGCAGTAGCCAGAAGTGACTGCTATATTCTGGGGACTTCAGGTTTCCCAAATGCCCTGAATCATTCATGGTTAGAATTCAATCTCAGAAAATGGGGTCAGGTCACACACTGTCTTCTGCTTCGTTGTGTGTTTACTCTTTCTCTTCAGTGGTTTTCACAGACAAACTTCCTTTCCTTGTCCCCCTGCACCGTAAAGCACTTTAAAGACAATGTGTCACTGTGTAGCCCTATCTGGCCTGGGACTCTATATAGACCAGACTGACCCATAACTCTCAAGTGCTGGACAGAAGGTATTTTGCTACCACAAAGGCCACCATAGCTTTAGAGTGTATTGACCTTCCTTCCATACTCATGGCCAAACTCTCCAAAGCTAGGATTTCTGTGTTATTTGTCTGTTTTCTTTGGATTCTTTAGAGAGGGTGATTGGACCTGTGGTTTCTTGGTGTTGTATATTTCCAGGAAGTAATAATCAGTCATTTTGCTGTTAGGTATTTACTCCAAGTTTTTAAAAGCTTGAATCCGAAAATAATGTATAGATCCAATATGGGTGAAGTGTGGGTCACAACATTTAATTCTGTATAGTAGAATTACTAGAAACAACATTATAGCTATGCCAATTGACAAGAAAAATGTTAAATGAAATGTACGATACCAAGTAGAAATGGTGACCAGAGTAGTCAGTGTTAAGGACAGCATATCCAGTCACCTAAATAGATTTGAAGTGGAACTGTCAGCAGCTTCAGCAGCAGTTCAACTTGGGTGCTACCATTATGTCTCCTACAGTTTCCACTATCTCTGTTTTATTACTTTTCCAGTTTGGTTTTCATGTTTTAGAAGAAAGAGGAAAAACTGGGCTGCTGTGAGGAGACACTGAGAATCCACTGTCAATGCTTTAATCCAGGGCTTAAGTGGCAATGGCTTTGCTTCACTGGGTGGCAGAGTCCAACAGACCATGTCTGCCTCGGAGGTTTTCTGTTTATTTCAAGGATTAAGATGAAGGTATTTTTACGTTATCCATCCCAGCGATTCTACTTTTCCTAAAATTTTCTTTGAAATTTGAAATAGAAAGGACATTGTAACAATTATATATGTGTGGTAATGATAAGTCTTAAATAATTGTCACCCTCTCATAATTGTCAGCCCATTTACTCCTCCTTATACATTGTTTTTTGGACAAACATTTCTAGAGATTGTTTGTATGTAGCAGGGCAGTGTGAGAGTTCTCAAGACAGAGGAGATGAGTAGCTAGCTTTTTTGGCTGTGTGTGGTGGGCATCTGCTACCCACATTTTCTTCTCAAAGCGGTGCCTGCTTTTGTGGAAGAGCATTAAAAGGGATTGGGCCTAGGATTCTCTTTCTCTCCCCATCTCTCTTCTCTCTGTCCTCTTTCCTTCTTCAGCCCTCTACCCCCTTCTATCTTTCTTCTCAGTCCTGGGGATTGAGCCCAGAGCTTTACATACATGGAGGCCTGGTTCTGTAAAGAAACAGACTGTAGATTTTCCAGTGTAGTGCTGCACAGTCTACAATGGGTTCATCATTTAAGGGAGAGAAGTTATTTCTATTTTGTTGTCTGGATCTGCCTGAAGGTAAATGTGAGAGGTTGAGAAAATTAGGAGGTTGCTTATGATGTAAAACAGGAAAAAAAATGCCTGAAAGGAAGTATAGAGCTAATTTGCCATGTCTAAGGATTCCTCCTCCTCCTCTTCTTCTTTCTCTCCCTCCTCCTCCTCCTCTTTCCCCTCCTCCTCCTTTTCTTCTGCTCTTCCTCCTCTACCTCCTCCTCCTCTTCTGCCTCTTCCTCCTCTTCTGCCTCCTCCTTCTCCTCTCCTGCCTCCTCCTCCTCCTCCTCCTCCTCCTCCTCCTCCTCCTATTCTAATCCTATATAAATGATTCAAGCCTGGAGAGTAGGCATGAGCAGGGGAAGAGAATAAATACAAAAGCTGACTCTCAATCTTTTAAAAACAGTAGTTTTTATTTTTTGAGATTGTAATATAAATATTGGTTCTCCTCTTCTTTTCCTCCCTCAGTCTGTATATAAATATACACACATAGGAAATATTTCCATCTGGCCCAGTAGTGCTCCCTCCAAAAGCTCAAGGTCATGTAGCAAAACCTAACACCAGGCATGAGAAGTCCTCGTTTGAGCCGTTGGTTAGGATTGTGTGAGAGACTCTCAGAACATGGCTGTTTCCATGGCCCTCGGTTGACCCCAGAGATGGAAATGTAATTCTCTAATGATGAAAACTTGATACACTTCAGAAACAGGACCCACAGGGCCTTGAGCCACAGCTGACCTACAGTAACCCTCCCTGGGAACTAGCAGTCATGGTACCAGAAGGTGGCATGTACATTTTCAAAGTGAAAAAGCCACCATCAGCTGAAGAAGTTATGTCCAGCTTGTCCTCTGAGCCCTGTGCTTCCAGAAGTAAGACTCAGACTCAGATTATATTTACAAATCCCTTGGTCATGTTGCTTGACTTTTCTCTTGTTAGATCATAACTTAAATTATCCCATTTATTCTAAGCTACACTCTGTCATGTGGCTGATTACCTGTGCTCAGGTACCATGAGTTCATCCTCTCACCTCTTCCCAGGTGAATCCCCCATGCCTGGCTCTACTCCAGAATTCTTTCTGCCTCCCAGATGTCCCGCCTTCTAGTCTACCCTTTCCTATAGGCCATAGGTTTTTTTAATTGACAGGTGATGCAGCCATACAATACACAAGATATTCTCTCTACAATCAGTCCTACCCAGCTATGCCATCTCTGAGCTATGATGAAGACCAGCAAGGCACCATAACCCTAAGAGTACAGTAGTGACACAAATACCTTGGTGCTAACCAAAAGCTTTCTAATTGGAATTAAGACCCACTCAACAGGAGGAAAATTGTACCTAGAACTGGAAACCTAGCCAACTACCCAGGGGTTGTGAAGTCATAGGAGAGCCCACAACTGCTACCTTACTAAACCAGCACAATCTCTACCTACATCTGACTTTCAGTCTTGAGAGCATTGATATTAGTGTGACTCTTGCTGTCTCAGTTCCTTATGGAGATGTTTCTGGAATCAGTTTGTAGAGACCTAATTTTAATATGAATTTTAGGGAAAACAAACAGCATTTGTAATTACCTGAAACTCCATCCTTTAACCTTGTATGATGCCAAGTCAGAATCCTGAGGAGAGAAGACCATTGTATTAACCACCTACAGGATCTCTTCGGTGGAATTAAGAGAATTCTATGTCAGAGTCTTGAAAGCAAAAATCTAAACTAAAGCATACAGCGGACACCATCTGAAAATACCCTGTATAGTTATTTACCTGGCATGTTCAGCATTTTCTCTGTCATCTTGGTTAAGGAGAGCAGGTGGCATGGGTTGGTTCTGTGTTGAGAAGTTCAAACTTTGATCCACCTCTGCCAATGACTGGGTGTGTTGCTCAAAGCAGCCTTCATCACCTTGCCTTCCTTTGTATCCTCTGTTCCGGGGCTAGGATGGGGTAGAGTGGGGTGGGATGGGGGGCGGGTGACGTTGCATGTATTCACTGATGATATTCAAGCTCTTTGCTCTCACCGTCTTCATCTGCTCAGGCACAGTGATCTCAATTGTTGATGCCCTAACTGTCGACTCTATCCAGTATTTCAGCAAGAAATAATGTAGTGCAAGAATATTATTGAATCTGTTCTTTCAGTGTGGTCTTGATTATTTACAACCAACTGCTTCATTCAGCTCTTGAATTGCCTTTGAGGAAGCCTGTGGTAAGGTTTTCAAAGAAAATGAATATCCTAACTTATTGAAATATGAATTAAACAGAGGTTCAAGAATATGTATTTTTGATATATATCCAGCTTTTACAATATCCTTTTGGGAGCTTGAATTGTAACCAAATAATGTTTTCCCAGTCTGCATTTCACTACATATCAGCTCAGTGGATGACTCATAAAGAATATAATTGACAGCTAGTAAACCCTTTGCAAAAATGAATGAGCTTTTAACTTCATATTTAATTATCCTTTTCTAAATGACAGAAAACTACAATCAAGCCCTTTCTGTGTAATTTGCTGTAGATTACTACTTTAAGAGAATAACATCCTCTGTTAAAAAGGCTTTTGTGTTCTTGGCTTACCTTGTCCCTTGTTCCCACTGAGGTAAAGCCTCTGCTCTGTTGGTGCCTGCCCTGAGATTTTCACCTGACCCTCTCTACAATGAGCAAATAATGAGTGTTGAAACTGGGGGTAGATTATTTAAAAGAAGCTTGGATTAGCTCTCTATTGCTTCTCTTGACCTCCTGGGAGAGAAAAGTAGCAGGCTTTCTAATATAGCAGTGGAATCTTTGTCAAATGCTTTAAAGCTTAAATCCTAGCAGGTGGAACCCTTGGCCTCCAGCGAGAGCTTTCCTTTCCCCCCTGAAGCTACTCATCAGTTGAGCGTGTGGGAGGACGTCTGTGTATGAGAACTAGTAAAGACAGCATCCTTCGCCCTGTGTTACGCAGAAAAATCAGGAGCCTAAAATTGCTCATTTAAGCGTTTATCAAAAAGAACACTAAGCTGTTTGTGTTGGCATTGTGTGGCTTAGTTATTGTAAAGTGTTCCCTGGAGTTCATAGAATTCCAGTGAAGACCATGATTATAAGTCTTGTCAGAGCTGTTAAAAATACCTTTGACCAGGTTCTTTTCCCATTCCTGGCTCCTAACACAAGAGGACATCATATTCATTAAAATAGTAATTTATGAACAATTCTCTAAAATTAGATAAAATATTTAGGTGACAGAAATTAGGCCAGCATCTTCCTTGATAGTGAAGGATGAGATGGATTCCCAGTAAGCCCCCAGATGAGGGGAGGACCTCACTGTCTCTGATGTTCACTGCTGTTTAACTTTACACTGGAATCTTAGTCAATAAAATCAGATAAGGAAACTAATTAGATATAAAAAGATTACACACAAGGGAAGGGAAACATCCTGCCCATGGATAATACCCGAAGAATCAGAAAACAAAACCAATGTAAAACAACAGGTAGATGACGCTAACACGCACACCAAAGACAATAGTGCTCATGTATATAAATGGGAACTGGTCCGTGCGAACGTGGAAGAGGAAATCCTGTTTGTAATAGCAACAGGAGCCATGTTCAAGAGAGTAGAGCGAAGAGCACATAGTGTGCACATGCACTTACCAGGTCTACAAGAACATGCTCAGCCTCGCTGAGAGAAACAGACAAAAACAGTGGATACCTCTTACGTAGGTACATTAATCCCGCTTTATAATGATGTCACTTCCTTTCCAATTAATACATTTAATGCAGCAACAATGTAAGTCTTTCACTCTGGGAAAATTTGATTCTATTATTCACTTGTCTTCTCAGATATACAAGTGATGACATGAAAGAGAACTTGAATACAGGGAACAGGGGCTGCTGGGGTGCGTGGCTCATGCCTATAATGCCTCAGTACTCGAAAGGCTGAGGCAGGAGAATTGCTGTGAGTTTGAGGCCAGTCTAAGATGCATATACACTCTGCCACCAGAAAAATAACAGTAAAAAAAAAAAAAAAAAAGACAACAGAAACCTCAGATGATATGACAGAAGAGGCTTGACAGCCTGAATCTGACCCCCAGGATCAACATGGTGGAAAGAGAGACTCAATCCCACAGGGGACTTCTGAGTTTACTCTCTGTACACATACACACACACACACACAGAGAGAGAGAGAGAGAGAGAGAGAGAGAGAGAGAGAGAGAGAGAGAGAGAGAGAGAGAGACAGGGAGGGGTGGCGAATAGGAAATTGCTGTTCTTCCTGCTGACTCCATGGTCCTGGCTTTTCTAGCATGCCCTCTTATGGGAATGGAAAGGTGGGAAGGCTATCGGGCTGGCTTCATGCACTCAGCAATACTTGCCTCATGCTCATCCATGTCTTAAATGACTTCACAGCTGTTATTAGAAAAGATAGACCTTTACTACATGGTGATGGAGAAGCTAGGTAATCTTTCTGGCAAAAATCAAATACGATCCAGACTTTATCAGACAGTAACATAAGCACCAAATGGGTCAGAGCCAGTCATTGTAAGAAACAAAGAGGCTCCTGGGAACAAATGAAGCCAGGAAGGATGCTGAGAAAAGCCTGGGTGGATTCATTTACAAGTGGGTCTAAGAAAAGCCCTTCTACGATTCAGCATCCAGGTAATATAAAAGAGACAGCAAATATAGAATGATATATTTGTCTTAGCAACCTAAAACCTTATTGGGGCTGGAGAGATGGCTCAGCAGTTAAGAGTGCACAGAATCAAATAATAATAATAATAATAATAATAATAATAATAATAATAATAATAAATAGTGCATACCACATTCACAGAGGGCCAGCATTTAGTTCACAACCACCTGCACCTCCGGCTCCAGTGGGATCTGATCACTCTGGCATCTTTGGAGACCTGTATTCATGTGCATATACCACAACCAGAAATACACACATAATTTTTAAAAAAACTTAAAGATAGCTAAATCTGAAGCTACTATAAGCAATTCCCCAAATAAATAATATAGTGAGAAAAGATTACACTATATCACAAATAAAGGGACAGTCTAATAGCCAAGAATTAAGATTTATGTATACTGTACACACATACACACACACACTCACACACACGCACACACACACACACACACACACACACACACACACACACGCACACGCATGCGTGTCTGTGTAGTCCAGAAGCTGACATTATTGTCTTTCCTCTTTGGCTTTCCATTCTGTTTTTAAGACTGTTTTTCACTGAATCTGAGACTCACTGATTAACTATAGTAAGCTCTGGGTTCCGCTTCTCTCTCCTCCATGACCCCAATATTTCAGAAATTCTGTACTCATTAGCAGTCTGTGCTATTTGCACCCCTTAGTCTGATCCTTGGCAGTTTTGACAGGTTTGCTTATGCATCATGCTCCATACTGATGTACTCTTTTAACTCGTGGCCCCTGTGGTGGCTTCTTTCACTTAGCACAACATTGTGAAGGCTTTTCCGCGTCTTGTTACACAGTGTTCAGGTATCCCGTTTCTCACTGTGACTCTATAATATTTGATTGTATAACTATGCCACATTTTGTTTGTCCTGTGATTGAGAGTATCTGCATTGTGTTTCCTCTTTGACTAATGGGTATAGTCAATGCTGCTATGAAAGCTTCATTCTGGATGGATACATGTTTCCTTTCTTTGGGTCCTGTGTATCAGAGTAGACTTCCTGGGCCCCCTGGTTACTCATATCTTTCTGAAAATAGCTGAACAGTGTCAGAGATGCTACCTTCATTTTTATCATTGATGATTGACAGTTCTAATTTCCCAGGCGCTGATCAGTTTTATACGTCTGTCACTTTGATTGTAGTCCCTGTACATGTTGGTTTGAGTTTCATTTCCCTAATGATTAATGACAGATCGGCCATTTGTAGATCTCATTTTCAGAAACATTTAACTCATTTGATCACTTTTAATGGCCATTTACTTCATATCAAGTTTCAATATTTTTATTATTTATTTATTTATTTATTTATTTATTTATTTATTTATTTATTTATTTTTGATACCTGTGAGACAGAGGGA
>CM052709.1:93455856-93520856 GCA_028551405.1 Uromys caudimaculatus | reverse complement strand
TCCATCACAATTTAACCAACGAGAAAGATCAAAACAGCTTTCCATCCATCACATCTATCTCCTTATGCTCCAGAGTGAATTAAATTGTATTTAAACAACCTTCATCTCGCAAGATTTATACACTCTAAAAGTGAATGGCACTTCTTCATTGGGTTGCTTCTTTCTGTTGATAGAATTAAGATCTTAAAACTTGTTCTGGGTCATTCAGTATTTAGTCCATCGTTCGCCAAGTTTCCATGGCTCACCCCAAGTTTTATTCTTAACAATGAGAATGAGCATCAACCATATAAATATAGCAAGGCAAATGTATGGAAAAGATCAATGCCATCAATATGGTAGCATATTCCTATATATACATGATGCTAATTCAGATAGCTTGGTTCTCAAGCTGCACCCCAATAGCCATCTGATTGCCACAACAGGGCCATGTAGATGACCTCCAAAAGAACCAGGATAAAAGAGCATGTTCTCTCACTTTTGAGAACAGTTGTTTCTTGTTTTACCACATATTTCCCCAAGAAATTTTATATGGATTTGGTGAGGCTTATCAGTATCTCTGAGTCCTTACACCAGAGTGTAAGGGTGGCCATTGACTTTTAGAAGTGGCTGGTTTGATGTGGAACATTGTGAGTACTTACCTATGAGTAACAAGAGGAAAGAGACCTCGTGGTGTCTCAGCTTCTCTCCAGCATGTGCAGGACGGGGAGGTGCTGAAAAATTGATGCATGAACATTGTCAATAGAATTGTTTTGTATTACCATCTTGGTTAATCCATACCTCTGCAGAGGCAAAATTGAAATACTTAAGGTTTTCTTTTTTTTCAAAACAATAAGAAAATTCAATGATTAAAAAAATGTATAATATCTTGATGGAGTATCTTGGTATAAAAATCTTATGTTTTAAGCAGGATGGGGTTCAGTCTAATGTGATGATGGGCACAGAATGTAGAATATATTTATATTTAAGCAAAAGAGGAAGTCCTTCCAGGCAGTGGTGGCACACACCTTTAATCCCAGCACTTGGGAGGCAGAGGCAGGTAGATTTCTGAGTTCGAAGCCAGACTGGTCTACAGAGTGAGTTCCAGGACAGCCAGGGCTACACAGAGAAACCCTGTCTCGAAGAACCAAAAAAAAAAAAAAAAAAAAAAAAAAAAGAGGAAGTCCTTTGTTTCCCCCTTTCTCACTGTCTTTACTATGCTGAGTTAATCAGCCATCCATTGCATATCAAAATGCCCAAGGTAAAGTTATAAGGCTGAAAGGGTTTTTTTAGATCATGCTTTCTTTCAGAAGGCTCAGTCTATGGTTGCTCCGTCCTCATGCTCTGGGCCTGTGAGTCTGTTAGGAAACCACGTGAGAGGGAGCCGTCAAGGGCTTGGGTGTGTGCTGTAAGTCCTCAGTGATCTGCCTCCCTGCCCACTGGGTCTACCTCCTGTAGCCACCCTCACCAGCTAGCATGTGTGCACTGTGGCTTGTGAGCGCTCTGTGGGACATTTAGGATCCAGATCAGGACACGTGTGTCACACATGAGGGCTGAAGATGCTGGTTCATGCTTCAGCCGTCCAGTCCTTATCTCAGGGTCGTACATGCTAGGGGCAGTGTGTGTGGTGAGGCAGTGTGGACTGGCTTAAAGGACGCATCCAAAAGCAGCCACCTATAGTTCTACTGAAGTTTTGTTTTCTTTGGCCAGAACTTACTTAGGGAAATTCTTCTTACTTCCAGAAAGTCTGAAAATTTCACATCTGTTGGGCAGCCAGGAGTCCAGCTGTACTTGGGGAATAACACTATACCTGAATTTAATAAACTCTATCTTATGACTTGTACATGCACGGCCCAGAGAGTGGCACTATTAGAACGTGTGGCCCTTTTGGAGTAGGAGTGGCCTTGTTAGAGTAGGTGTGTCACTGTGGATGTAGGCTTTAAGACCCTCATCCTAGCTGCCTGGAAGTCAGTATTCTGCTGGCAGTCTTCAGATGAAGATGGAGAACTCTCAGCTCCTCCTGTACCATGCCTGCCTGGATGTGGCCATGTTCTTCCCTTGATGATACTGGACTGAACCTCTGAACCTGTAAGCCAGCCACAATTAAATGTTATCCTTGTAAAAGTTGCCTTGGTCATGGTGTCTGCCCATAGCAGTAAAACCCTAACTAAGACACCCTAGTAGTTTAATTTGAAGATTTATGTTCTGTTTTGAGACAGGATATACCACATGGCCCAGCCTCTTGTTAAATCCGTCTTCCTTCTGTCGTTGGCTCCCTAATGCCACCACGTCCAGCTAGTTGTCCAGAGGTGACCCTTTTCATACATGTGCAAGAGAACATTCGGGATTTGACTGCCTCCCTCTGCCCCCCCCATCTCTCAGTAAAGTCCATTCTATCATCTGTAAATTCTCCTTTGACCTTTCTTTTTAACCATGATCCTAAAGAATGGACAGCACTTTGTACCTTTGTAAATTCCCCAGACACCTGTGCCACAGTGTGTTTAGCACCTGGATTTATTGTGCAGTTATTCTGCTGTTTGTTATTCGAAACGAGTGGCTCAATTCATCAAATCAACTTCAGTACTCTGAAGGGTTTCTGGAGTCATGGCTTCTCGCTGGGCCCATGGCTAAATAGACCTCTGTATATCAGTCCTCATGCTAAGAGAGGAACAGACTCCCGGAAGCTTGGATGGGTCAGAGATGCTCGTCCTTAGGCTGATTTCCACCCCAGCCATATCCTTTGTTCCTCACAGGAGAACATGGGCCTCTTTTTTCTCTGTCCCCACACCTCCTTGGGTGCCTTTTACAGCCTCCATAGTAGCCTTTAACCTGGTTGGGTACCCAACAGAGGGAGCTCAATTCAGTGTAGCACAGACCAGTATCAGGTATCTCTCCTTAAACCCACTCAGTTTTTCAAAACCCCTGGGAAACATACTCACAGCTCAGGCTATGGAGTTCCTACTTGAGCCAGTCTCTGGGTTTCTTTGGAGATTGTTTTCAATGAGCTCTCCCTGGGCTCTGTAGGCAGCCAGCCCTGCTGCATTTAGGTCCAGGCAACTGTTATTCATGCCCCTGTCTTAGTTAGGGTTTCTGTTGCTGTGAAGAGACACCATGATCATGGCAGCTCTTATAAAGGAAAACATTTCATTGAGGCTGGCTTACAATTTCAGAGGTTTAGTCCATTATCATCATGGCATGGCGGGAAGCATGGCAGTGTGCAGGCAGACATGGTGCTGGAGGAGCTGAGAGTTCTATATCTTGATCCACAGGCAGCAAGAAAAGACTGAGCCACACTAGGCCTAACTTTAGCATCTAAGATCTCAAAGTCTTCCCCCCCACACACCCCCCCCCCCGCCCCAACAATGACATACTTACTCCAACAAGGCCACACCTACTCTGGCATGGCCACACCCACTCTGACAAAGACCACGCCTACTTCAGCAAAGGCCACACCCACTCTGACAGGGCCACGCCCACTCCAAGGCCACGCCTCCCAATAGTGCTACTCCTATGGAACATTCAAACGCATGAATCTGGGGGGGGGGCTACCTATTCAAAACATCACAGCCCCTCAGAAAAATAAAAGTCCCCCAGCCTTAAACATTGTATATACGTGAGGGCTCTGAACTATTAATAATTTCCAGTTCGATTTTCACAACCAAATATATCCCCATCTGATTTTGAATTCGGTGTCCCCAAGCCCTTTTGTAGCCTCCTATGCCAGAGGATAAGCACATTGTATTAATATCAAGCATCACAGGAATAGATAGCGACTGAGCGCCCTGATTTACATGTGTCAGAGGCAGCAGAGTCTGGAGAAGAGAGAAGGCTGTACATTGTTTCTGTGCAGAGCTGGCGAAGGCAAAACGTATGTGCAGCCTTTTCACCTGTATGTGAATTCTGCTTTCAATGTGATAGTGCTGTGTCCAGTAAATCTGGAAGCTAGTTCTATAACTGTGATTCTGTGTGTGCTGTGTATGCCAGAGTTTAATTTTATAATTATGTCTTTATTAATATTTTAAGTACTAATCAAGGTTATCATGTAATTCTGTCAACAGGTGCATATTTGGGGGTAGAAGACAGGCAAACCTGAATTCCAGATTTTACATTTTATCAAAATGATGGCAAATCTGGATTCTTAGTAGACATTTAAAATTTATTAAAATTATTTTTTATAAAGTGAAGCTGACTAGAAATCTGTTACATATGTTGATTTGTAAGGAGGAGAAAATGGTATGAAATTTCACCATGTCTTGGAAAACTACTGGCATCAGGGTTCTAGTGATATTACAAAGTTCAATTAAAAATAGTCTCCTGATAGTTCTGAGGGCTCACTGGGGAAAACATGAATTCTCGAAAGAGCGGAACTTTCAGATTCATTAGGACAAACATTTTCTCTCTTCCTCGGAGATTTCTTTTAGCTTCAGCTGGGACTCTTGTTTTAGCTGCAAAACTGCTGGTGGGCACATGAACTGATTTTCTACAAATATCTCCTTTCCTTTAAAGTTGCTTTAAATATGGGGATTCTTAAAGAAGCTCTGCTCGTATGTATCCCGAAGTACTATTTTGCCTAGTTCTGCCCCATATTGACATAAGAAAATATCATTTGTCTGCACTTAATCTTCCAGGCTGACCTGTCATAGTCTCTCTGTTGGATGTATTTTACTTCTTAATCTAGTGAAAATTAAGTGAACTGGGGAATGTCTTTGGCTCAGTTACATTAGCTACCTGTAGCTAGTCACACATGACTGAATGGTCCTGCTATCAGGGAAAAATTCTGGGGACTGAAGGCTCTCAGGTCTTGAAGGCTTGGGTGCTCCTTCCTCCCTGATCACTCACACCTCAGCACAGTGTTGGAAATACATCCTCTGCACAGCACCAGAAGCCTTGTGTGCTTCATGCTTAATGTGTAGACCATGGACAAGTGAAGGTTGCCAGGGCAACTGGAGCAATAAACTGCCTCTTAACCCATTGACTTGTTGGCAGACGACCCACTCAGAGTGCCTATAACTCGTTGTTCTGAGTTCAGACTGTGGTACTTTCCCTCAAAGTTCTCAGCACAGTGATAGTCACACTGTATGTTTTTAGTAAAAGTTCATTGTGCGTGTGTGCATCCAGTAGATATCACGCCTAAACATGCATGCTTCTCAGTCATGCTCCCTGGCAAGAGCCAGGCACCTCCACACACACACTGATCTCTTGGTTCTGTGGTTATAGTAAGATGCATAGTTCTCTGGAAGGGAGCCTCGTCCACTCTGGATGCAATGATCCCTGCTCATGTTTTCTGTGTGGAGCCAATGCTTGTCACTGCCTTCTTGCGATGACCCCAAGGGTTGGTAGTCATCCACAGATGGATTTCCTTTATAACATTGACAGCCAGGAATTTATTTTTCTGAGCCCAATACCCTTTATCATTTGATTTTAAGTTTTGAGACAAAGTCTTATTGTGTCATCCATGTGGGACTTGGATCTGTGATCCTTCTGCTATGCAAGCACCACCACACTGACACCTTTAGGAATGCTACCCCAAGCCTGTGTGCTGGTCACCGATATTTTTCAGTGAATAAAACCACACAGCAACTTTTCAGTGTTTGATATGGCTTCCATGAAGCGCAGCATGTGGTTACCTGAGACAAATGTGTTCCTACAAGTGGCCTAACCTTTAAGCCTGGCACTCTAAAATCTAAGGAAGTTTTCATTTCAGAAGTTGTCCCTGCCTCTGATGAGATGAGTTTCAGCCTGCAGGGTTCCATTGTGGAGGAAACCATGAATTCCTGAGGTACAAATGAATCTCCCCTGCTGGCTTTGCCTCAGCAGATGCTGGGATGTCAGCCTCTGTGCCCTGTAATTGCTTTCATCAGTTCCCTAGGGCAACAGCCAAATTACAGATCCCAGGGGAGGGGGTGTTCCTGCCAGGGAGTTCCTGGGCATAGGAATGGCTGTACACCCATGTGTCAAGAGTCACTGTTATATGAACGTGTTATCTCCTGTTCTCCCAACCCCTTTTCTAAAAAAAAAAAAAAGGGGGGGAGGCATCTTGTAGAACTCAATTATGTATGTCATTAGCATGTTGCTCTTCATGGAGGATTCCTCAAGTTTGA
This sequence comes from Uromys caudimaculatus, assembly GCA_028551405.1. Taxonomy (NCBI): domain Eukaryota; kingdom Metazoa; phylum Chordata; class Mammalia; order Rodentia; family Muridae; genus Uromys; species Uromys caudimaculatus. The sequence continues at coordinate 93,514,779 of CM052709.1, read as the reverse complement.
GCATAGGATATATGTGTATAGAAAGCAGTAGGTAGACAAGCTCAGAAATCTAAGCACTGTCATTACAGGAGGAATGATTACGCAGGTAGCATTGCAAAATGGTTCTGCATGGAGTGTTCGTCCTCTACCTTCCAGGGCATTGCACCTTTAACACAGAGTGCTGCTAAGTTTCAGTGGATGAGACGTTGCTATTTCTAATAATCTGGCAAAGGATTCCTGCACAGAATGTGGGGTGAATGGATTCAAACAGTTAATTTTCCAGTACAGTGCAGAGACCCCTGGCATTTTCTGCATTGTGTGAGACTGTTGAGGGACTAGGTTCCTCCTGTCCGTTCACTTCTCCCACTGGCCAATCATCCAACCATGTGTACTCACCGCTTATGATTAAGGCAAAGCACCCACAAAGTAAAGTGGATTCTGAACAGTGCTTCTTTGAGACACGCAGCTGAGTCTTTCTAAAAGATTTCTTTGGCTTGAAGGACATGCTGGGATTTTGTAGAGCAGGTGAAGTCTGGCTCTTATGAAAGACTCGGAGCATATGTGAGTCCTAACTAGCCAGAAGGATAAGAAATAGCCAGAGATTGTGATGAGTGTATATTTATAATGTTGTTAACAGTTTCTCTTGAGAGCTAAGGTTTAACTTTAGACTTGGAATCGAAATGAGGCTGATGGGCACAGAAGACATTCGCCTGTTACTCGGGTACTCTGTTATCCCTTCAGATCTCATAACAGAGTCTGGCACAGTGGTTCACATCTGTAGCCCCAGCTGCTCCAGACGCTGAAGGATGAGGATTACTTCTGTTCGGGTCTTGGAGGCCATTATGACCAGGACTAATGGGAAAAGAGGGGGTAAAAGATGTTCAGGACCAGGTTCCATTGGCACCTGACCTTTAAGATATATGTATATACATATTTCTGCGTGTGTGGTCACTTACCGTCCTTTGTCTTTTTTGTTCTCATTTTTCTCAGCTATGAAAGTGGCGACAGCGAGGTTTGTCTTATCCAATTGAACGTGTTGTTGTGAGGATGTTACGTGATAATGTGTGTGAAAGTGGTTGACACTCTGCGCCGTTACCTGAGTTAACATTCCCACACCTATTTCAATGCATGTTTAGTGCGATCGTTTTACAGAGGTCAAAGGACCACTGTGTAAGCCACTGTTGGAGCATGGTCATTTTGTCTCTGAGTGTTCACTGCATGATTGTTCTGAGATACTATAGCTATGGAAGCACACATGACTGCATATTGAATTCTGAATATTATATACTCCAAATAAAAAAGGAATGAAGACTCAGAAGGACCTGGTGATTTGGCAAATTAGACAAATGGAACCCTGGCTTTAGCTGGGGAGTGGACCCCGGGCTTTCCTGTCATAGGATGGTGTATGCTGTCAGCTGACATCAGCACATGTGCCTTTGATATTTGGGACATAAAGCAGAGAAGGAGAGATTTCTATGCAGCGTGATAATTCTTTAATATGTTCTGGTCTATCAACCATTTTATAGAGAAATCCATGCTTATCTTTAAGGCTGTAGATTTAAACCACCTAGACCAGCTACGAGCATTAATAATACTTTTATTTACATAAAAGTCCAAATGCATTATTCCACAGCTCTTTTTCGGGGCTTAGTGTGCTTTTCTCTGAGAAGCTTCGTGATTGTTCCAATGTAACTGCGGAATTCATCAAACAAATGGGCATGATTACTGTGAAATCAGGCTGCTTAGACTTGGCTGCAATTAGTGGGAGAGCATCATACGTAGTTGTTTTTATATATATATATATAGCTAGATTGATGGGAGAAAATCCTTTTTAAATCCTGAAACAGACTATATATTTAAAATAATTACTTAATAAAGGTACAAACTTCCAGGTGCAAAGATGGTTGCTGGCATGAGGGATGGTCAGGCTACTCAGAGAATCTGGGCCTTTCTTGTCCCTCCATTTAGCTACAGGGGAGCCATGCATGCAGAAGAAGAGCAATCAGTTCTAAATAGGCTCCAAGCCTGAGGGAGCTACAGGTCGGGCACCATGGTACAGGCCGGTGTGGGCAGCTAGGGTGAGGGTTATATGACCAGGGCTGAAAACACGATCATTATCCTTCTAGGAAGCTTCCTGTGCATGCCTGGGCCAACTTTGGACACTAGGGTCACATGTCCAGGGAAGGTGATCCTCTGCCTGGAACTGTTGGGAGAAATGTCATTGCCAATGCTGGAGTTGTCTGACGACTCTTAAGCAACACTTAAAATCTCCCCCAGTGACACAGATTTATGATGACGAAATATAAGAACCACATGTCTATTGGTGGTGTGGGTTTGGCACAGCCGAGTCTCAGGTGCCTTGAGCTCAGGAGCTGCCTGTGAGACGGGAGTCGACATCCTGTCCCACATTCACCTGTAAGGTCTTTTCAGTTCATCCAACAGGAAACCAGGCTGCCTTTGGGCAAACCTGTAGACGGTTCCGCAGCTAAAAGGGTCTGTGTCTTCCCAAGCTGGCTGTCACATTTCTCCTTGATCACCCGTTACTGTCCTCAGTGGGGCTGCTGAGAAAGGGCAGAGGAGCTAGGCAGACTTGTGTATAGTCCTGAGCAGCCTAGATACCGAGAGGAGTGAGGTCCAATTGTTGGGCCCACCCTGAGGTTGCACAGCTGTGTGGGGAAGCTTTTGACCTTACTGGACATCCCAAACCCTGCCAGAGCCACACCTCCTTACAGTCGCCTGGGAGAAAAATTAAGCAGCCATATTCAAGGTCACTGACAGAATCAACCTTGTACATCTGTGATTCCTTATTCAAGGAAACCCCCCCTCCCCACCCAGTGTGCTAACTCTCAGGCTAGACCCTTAGGTGATCTTAAGTAATCTATGACTGGGACATAGGAAATCCACGGTTCCAGAGTGCTTCCTTAGTAGTCTCTAGACACCTCACCTTGTCTCCTTTTCACCCCTATTCCTAGTTTGTCAAGTGTAATTTTTTTTCTTCCCTGTATGAGTTTTGTCATCCAAGTAAAAACTAGAGAATTCTTAGTACGAGTCGATTACAAGACCCTCTTAAAGCCTTCTCAAGATAAGGAAAACCAAATCTGCAAAACCATCAGTCCACAAATGTCTGCAGATTTGGGGCACATAAACCAGGCGCAGAATATCAGACTCTGTTACAAAATCATTATCACTTTGCCTGGAAGCCATTTCAGCTTGGGCATTTCAGAGCGAATGCTGGGGGGTAAGATTTTTTTCCTAATGGCCCTGGGAGGTCCTAAACTAGAGGAAACCATTGGCAGGAGGAAGGGTTCAGTTGGTCTCTAAAGAGGCTAGAGGAACACTGCAAGGAGGGTAATTTTCAAGTATGTTTTAGAAAGTCTTAGGTAAAATAAAATATTATGCCCTGCCCTTTTCTACTAGAACACCGTATAGGGCCGCATTCCTCCACTGAATCTAGAGCTATGTAAATGGCTTACTGCTTGCACTCAATATTCATAGTGCCTCGCCCATTAAAAGACCTTCCAAATCCTCAAAAGAAACTGCTGAGTTCAAACCACGCCTTTGAGCTCTTGCAAGGAGAGGACTGGCCAGACAGTCAGCTTGAGACTAGAGTCTGTAAGGAAACTATGCTAAATTTTCATTTCCTTCGGGCTGGAGAGAAGGCTTAGGGCTTACAGAGGACCTGGATTCGATTTCCAGCACCCACATGTGACGCCAGTCTCAGGGTATTCAACATTCTCTTCTGGCCTCCAAGGGAGCCACACAGGCACATGGTACACAGATATTTAGGCAGGACAATGCCCATAGGCATTAAAGCAAAAGAAGGTAAATAAATAAATAAATATTTTGTTATTTTCTATTTATTTTAGTTAGCATGTAAATAGTTACATGTGGCTAGTAAGCCACCATGAACAGTTTACTCTAACTGAGGTAAATATGAACACACAGGGCACAGACCATGTGACTGATGTAGTAGCCTTCTCTTCCTCCTTGTGTCTGTATTGGATAAGGAGGGACTGCCTGTCACCCCCCAAGCTAGTTTAGAGAGGGTACCTTTCTTAGTTTGGCCTTGAACTTGCTGGATCAGCCTCAGAAGTGGGAGACTGCAGATCTGTAGGGGGTCCAGCCAGCTCTGCAGCCACAGTAAAGCCAGCTACACAGTTCTCTGCCTTCTCTTGTTAATCTCACCCTAAGCAGGGACAGATGAGGATCCCAGCAGCAGCATCGAGATGGTGATGGATGAATGCTTTGCAGATCCAGACCTTCCTGCGGCCTCCATATGACTCAAAGATCGGGAGGCCAAGTTGTCTTGGGAACCTACGGCCTTCCTTTCCATTTTGGGACATCCCCAGTAGTGCTAACCCCCAGCTAGATGTCCTGGAAAAACCTTTAGATGGATTTACCAGTGTTTAACTCTAGGATAATTTTAGAATTCTTCCCCTCATCTTTCTGTATAAATGGTCTACGTTTGCTCAGGGTGAGAACTCTGTCAGAGAAGCACTGTCACTTACTTGTGGCAGGGTCTTTTAGGTTGTTGAGTTGTTCTTATCTGCCAAGACAAGTCCCCCAAATGGTTTTAGGAAGAGCTGGAAGGCTTGTGGGGACAGAGCCAGCTGTGGTGGGCCAGGGGCTACTGGAGAGGGAGCAAGGGGTAGTGTGTGTCTCTTCCTTGTCCCCCATTGCAGCTCCATTTAGCTGGCAGAGCCGCCACCCACTGTTTTTGTTGGCAGCATTATTGCAAGCTGTGTATGCTAAGAACCACCATTTTCTTTGTCAAGCTGTTTTGACAGGGATTTTTCTCTTTAAATAGTAATAGCTCATTAATTGCCTTCCTCCCTGTAATCCAGAACTTTTCTTGATCTCCTTATATACCATGGGATATCAAAAGCTATAAGGCAATATTTTTTTTTTTTTTTGAGTGAGACTATAGGTATGCCTAAAAACAAAACCACAAAACTGGTTGCGTGGGCTCAAGTGGCATATGTGTGTGTGTTGACTGTTGTGGGACTTGGAGCCTATTTAAGTGTAATTACAGATGGCCTGGTCCATTCCTCAAAGTCTGGCTGAAACTGGAGATGAGACAATGGAGACAATTGGCACTTTTCGGCTCAGGGGCCGAGGATGAGAAGATGAGTTATCAGATCTCACACTCTGCTGCTTCTCCTGCCTGTATGCACATTCTCTGTCCCCTTGGTAGAGACACTCACAAACAACCATCTCTGGAATCCCTAAAGCTAAAACAATTCTACTTTTAAGTGAAATGATTTCCCCCTCCCAAGGCTAGCCCTGCCTCTGCCTCATCAAGCGTTTAAAATATCCATTTACTGCAAGTCAGATAAAAGCTTGTGTTTGCAGACACCCAGAGAAACATGCTCCCCACCCCATCAGGACAGGTAAATGTTGGTTAATGTGCCTATGACGCCTCTTAAGCAAAGTCCTTATTCACTTTGGGTTTTAAGGCCTGGCATCACACTGGGTAAGCATTTCCCAGCACTTAAAATGGTCCCAGGTTTTGCTGGGAGAAATTGGACACACAGGATAGTTTTATGATTAAAGCTTATTTTTCTCTGTTGTGACTTTAGCAACTGTAGAATGAAATACTATGGGGTAAGTTTTGTTCTGATAAGCTGCATTTTAATCAATATCTTTTGTTCATTTGGAAGTTCTATTATTTTATTATCTTAAAATGAGCATTCAGGTGATGTCTAAGCCTCTTAGTCAATCAAGCTTGCTAAAGGGGATTTTGTAACATTTTTTTACATTGCCAAGTCTTCCTCCAAATTACTTGGTGGAATTAGCCTTCTTTGTTACTAATTTGGAAAACCACCTGTCTGATCTCTGGCTCTGCAAAATATGGGTATAGTAGTGTCTGCAGGGTAGATGTAGCTTCGGAGAGGAGAACATCCGATGTTCTTCTGTAGCCAAGTAGCTCCTAGCTGGCCATTGGAAACCATTTCTGCTGTGCATTTGGGGCCTCGGCCCCCCCATTACCCATGCCTTCTTCTCCTTTAGCTCCTTCTCCTGCTCAATTTCAGAAGTGTTGTTTCTCTATATTCATGTGCCAACTCGTTACCAGCTCACTTCATTTTATTCTCTATTTCTAAAAGAGTGCACACCAAATGAACTCCCCCAGTGTCAAGCCTTTAGATTCCCTGAGTTGAGCATTTGAGGCCAGCAATGAGGATAGGTGCAAAGGACCCGGGGAACACATCAAGGATCATGTTGTGATCTCCTAGTAGCTACAGCAGATCCCGATTCATAACAGGTACATGTGAAACTGTATTTGTCACCTGATCCCAGTGATATTTTCAGGGTTCTTTCTATGCATATGTATCATGGGCAGAGGAGAGCTGGGAAGAGCCGGGAGCGTGAAGATATCCTTGGTCAATGTCTAAGGCCAATATCATCGGCTTCCAAGCTTGTCTGTCCAGTAGAATCTACTCATTCCGAGATTTTGGGCCTGTGCAGCTTGGCTGCTGGGTCTTGCTTTCCTCCAAGGTGAATCTGCTATTTCAAATCATCTGCTAGAGATCTCACCTTTTGTTTCTCTCTGGTCCCCCCTCTGACAGCCCTAACTGTCCACACTTTAACTGGCCTTTTTCTTGTCCCTTTGCTCCCATGTTGAACTTGGTTTTTTGTTATCACCAAAGCTCACTCACTCCTTGCTGTTTCAGTACCACAGCTGTAGTCTCTGCTTTTATGGCCATGCCACTGCAGGAAAGTAAGTTTGTGCCTTAGAATTTTGAGCTCTCATCTGCAAACGAATGGAGCTAGGGAGTCTCCTGTTGCAGGGGTATGCGTTCATGTGAGTCCGTTTGCATGAGGGCGTGTGTATAAATGTGTGTTGGGGAGGAGAAGACACTGAGTTCCTTATTGCCTTTAACTCATTTCTTGAAACAGAATTGCTCTTTGGTCTGGAATTTACCCTCCTTAGCCTGAGGTTCACTAAGTGGGTTAGGGTTAGGCAGCCAGTGAGGCCAGGGGATCTGCCTAGAATAGTTAAAAGGTACCAGTGATACTTGTGAAGACATAAAGTATCCCTTGATGTGATTGACACTCGCACTGCCCGGGATTCCTCTTTGTAGTGCTGTGGCTTTGTTCTTTTTGTATCTATTCTCTTGGGAATGAAGCCACAGAATGGACAGCAATGATTTGTGGGATCCTAAGAAGTTAGGAAGTAGAACTCACATCCCTCTGCAGAGGTCAGAGGAGCTGGAGCTGTCCGCTGGTGGCTGGATTGTGCTTCTCTTCAGGATGTGAAGTTGATCAGCAAGGCTAGTGGAGAGACCTCCCTGTGATGCTTTAGCAAGCAATGTGGCTATGCCTGGGCCAAGAGATGCAGTGCTCTTACGCAGGCTGCCCCTGTGGCTTGGTTTTCTGTGTCCTCTCAACACCCAAGCAGGACACTCCATTCTCACCTTTTTAAAATGGGTTGTCTGATTAAGTGTCCTTCAATTTAATTTCTGAAGGGATACTGTGATATTTGGGGGTCATGATTCTGATGATAATGACACATAGCAAGCTACTGACAGTTATGGATGGTTAAGTAGCCCCATGGAAAGACACAGGGGTCACAGAAAACACAGGTAAACCAGATTTCCCAAGGAAACAGCAGCAATCAAAATCCAACATATGCCAAAACTTAAATTGATTTTCAATTGGCATATTAAAAACTCAAAAAATTTACGAGTGTATTACCATATGATATCATGATATATGCATACACTGGAAATATAAGATTAAACGTAGATATATCCCAAACCTTATCCCTTCTTTATGGTGAACACACTTAAAATTCCTTCTTAGCTTATTTCGCAGAAAAAAAGCTGCTTATAAGAAAGCAAGCAGCATCAGAGAGAAATGGAGAAACACTTGGAAACTATGTATCCAATAAGTAGTTCCAATCCAGAACATGTGCTGAACTCCAAAGATTGAAAAACAAATGCTCAGCTCAAATGGACAGTGTATGAATAAACATTTTATTAAAAGAAGACATACAGGTGGCACTGCATGGTAACAATGTTTCACCTCAGTAATAATCAGGGAAATGAAATCAAAACTGAAGTGAGCTACCATGCCACCCCAGCAAGAATGCCTGCTACTAAGACCAAAGGTAAATGATATTGGCAAGCAGGAAGAGAAAAGGGAGCCCTTGCACACGGGTACTTGGCATTAGTGCAGTCACTGTGGAAAATCAAAATGGCGATCCCTTTAACAATGTTGAAGAAAATTGCCATAAGACCATACTCTTGAGTATGTGTGCCAAAAAACAAAACAAAACAGCCAAAAACCAAACCAAAAAACCAAAAATCAGTATGTCAAAGCACTATCTGCATCCTCTGGTTCATCATGGTATTGCTTATAATAGCAAGATACAGAATTATTCTGTCTATTCACCAGCTGATGAACACACAGAGGAAATGCAGACATATATATAATGGACTACTTCCTGTTATAATGGAATGAGATCCTGCTGTTTGCCATGACATGGGTGGGACTAGAGACCATTGTGTTCAACAGGACGACCAGGTGCAGAAAGGCAAGCAGCTCAGGATTGTCACTCACATGAACAGTTTAGAGTGGTTGTCTCATGGGAATGGAGTCCATAAGGGTCGCCTGAGCCAGCGAGACAGGTGGGTAAGGAGGTCTGCTCAATGGGCATGAAGTTCCAGTTTGATAGAGTGAGATGGTCTGGGCTCTGGTACGGTACCTGGAGATAAGGGTTAGCACTGCATTATCTCAAAAAAGCTAGAAGGAACGGGTTTTTTTAAAATGTTCTACCATAGAGTTTGAGGGTTGTCATCTTAAAGGTTCTATAAGAAGTTGACTTTTGCGACTTGTTGGATCAGCTTGCCTTTTCGATAGTGAGGAGAGCCAGAAGTAAGAGTGATAGGGAAAGGGTAGCTCATTGCTAGGGGTGGTGTGCACGCCTGGAGTCCTAGTGCTCTGGAAGTGAGTTTGAAGTGAGATTGGACAACTTAGAACCAGACAAGCCAGGGCTATGTAGCAAAATCCTGTCTTAAAACAACTCCATCAAGAAGAAACAAATGCAAACATGCAAAGAAAGAAAGGAAAGAAAGGAGAAAGAAGATGAAAGCAAAGAGACTCGGAGAGATGGCTCAGTGTGTAAAGCACTCCTCCGAGCGTGAGGACCCTAGTTCAAATCTCAAGAACCCATATAAAGCTAGGTGTTCCCACTGCTTTTATGGCAAGATGGGAGGTAGAGACAGAATCCCTGGAAGCTTGCAGTTTGCCTGGCGCATGCAATGACAAACCAGCAAATAGGCAGTCTCCAGTGAAGTGGAAGATGAGGCCAGACAGCTAAAGTGGTTCCGTGTATGTGCTATGGCACATGTGTACCCATGCATGCACACCGAGACCTATACACGCCATGCATTCACACATGTAAACATTAAACACACAGGAAGGGGGAGGAGAAGGAGGAAGAGGGGGAGGATAAGAAGGAAGAGAAGGAAGAGGAGGAAGAGGAGGAGGGAGAGGAGGGAGAGGAGGGAGAGGAGGGGGATGACAATGTGGAGGAGGAGGAAAAGGAGGAGGAAGAGAGAAGGAGGAGGAGGAGGCAGTGAAGAGGAGGAGGAGGAGGAGGAGACAATGAAGAGGAGGAGAAAGCTAATGATGTCCCTCCTTGGGTATGGATGAGGGAAGTCTGCTTACTCCATCAGAGGAGAAAGGTATGCACAGCCATGCTTCAGTAACTTAGAAAAACACTCACTAGCCTGTAAAGTTGAATATATACAAAAGTAGGATTTCAGGATTGGTCCCAGAATATTAGACTTTGTTTGCCACTGCTTTTAAATGAACTTGAATTTCAGTGAGAAAAAGAAAAAAAAAAAAATCTGTCGCCAACTCTTTGTGGCTTTTCTTAATTATCACTGGCCTGGTGTGGCAAAGTCTATTATCTACAAGTTCTTGCCTTCGTATGTGACAGGTTATGGCGGATTATGTTCCCTGCTGTGCCTAGGGAGGAGTGTGGAGGATATGAAGTTGTAGGCAGAGGGCCCCACACTCATCTTTCAACTCAAGTCTGCTTCCCTATAGAACTCCCCTGTACCTATGGAGCTAATTTACACGACCTTGTTCCACCTGAATTCTCTGTAAGCGGTGGCTTCACCTGCTCTGTTCCCATGTACCACTGGGCTGAGAACTGTCTCTCTCTCTCCATCACACTGTGCTGCTCAGTAGCTGCTGTTCCAGCATCAAAACCAATTTTTTGATTCCAAGCTGGAGAACACTACAACTTTTCTTGAGGTTTGAAGACATATTTAGCTCCCTGACACCCTCCCCACACCCATGCGTTCTTCTGTTCTTTTGTCCTGACGCCATGGATTGAAGCCAGGGCCTGGTGCATGCCAGATGAATCCTATCCCACTGAATATTTCCCAGTGCTTTCTGAGGTTTTGATGGCTTTTTGTTTTTCTTCTGGTACAAATTGAAAATCAAAGGTTACCTCTCTCATGCCCTAGCTTAATGCACTTTCTCCTTTGTACAAGATCCAGAACAATCGCGGAGAGTTGATCCTAGGAGTAAGTTTTTGTCTGGTACCTATTTGTAAACACTGGTCTCACTCGTCTCCTTCCCCAACCCTGCTTCTTGGCCCCTTTGCTGCTGGGAGAGACACCAGGGAGAGACACCAGGTCCTGTGCATGTTGAGCTAGTGCTCTGACACTGAGTTACTTTCTCAGCCCTCTCTCCACCTCTCTTTAACTAACACCTTTCTATTATCATCAGCTTGGCATTCAATACGTCTACAGAGGGTCCCTGGGATATTGAGATGCCCGTGCTCTTTGGCTGTAAAATTCAAAGGTAAAATACCTAATGTGACACATTTAAGAAGACTGACCCTTCTCAAGTAGTAGATATGTAGAAAACACCCCAGGGTGGGCTCCCTTTGTGCTTATGTGGATGTAAGATGTGCCTCTTAGGGGGTGGAATTCCTAGTGTCAAGGTCTAGCTTTGGGTTGGCTAATCTATGGCTCATTGTGAGTTACATTCTGATGATGTCCCTTGTCTCTGAGAGGGAATAATATTCTCGCCCCCACCCCTGCCAGCATATGTCTGTGATGGCTGTAATGAATCATGTTCATGGCAAAATCCCAACTTGCCCAGGATGCCAGCATTCTCCTGATGAACTTGGCAGCCTTGTCTGCAGCCACTCTTAGATATCATTTGTGCCATGGAAAACTTTCATCGCCTGAGTACACAATGACCCTCTCTTGATAGCCCATGTTTATGCTTTCTGGAATGCCCTGTCTGTGCTTCCAATGTTCATCTAACTTCCTAACTATGGCTTCAATGCCTCCTCCTTCCCTGTAATTTCAACCTTGTCCTTCGTAGTCCCTGATACTGTCACCTCCTTGTCAGTGTTGAATTGCATTTGACCACGTGTACCATGTATTCCTATGAAAGCTGAGAGTTAGGAAGCTTGCAGAGCTTTAGTCTGACTCAGGAGAAACTGGTTGTTGATTGGATCTGCTCTGATAAGTCAGGTAAACTTTAGCCTCTGTGTCCATATTGCATCAAACTGTGGCCTCTGTCTAATGTCTGTTGTAGTTTCAGGTTACAGGATGACATGACATGGCTATCTGTTCTTGTGTAGACAGGTGAGTTGGACATCTCTCAGCATTAGTACAGACAGGTCATAAATGACCTCCTGGACCCCTGGTAGCTGGTACTCACTGTTTCAGTGGGAATCCAAGTGTACAAATGAACCCAGACAGAGAATCTTGGGTGTATGAGAATGGCGTCAGTAAATATCTAACAACTAGGGAAGAGGTCTCAAGAGCGTGCTAGGAAGTGCTCCAGGCAAAGGCACCAGAGAACTTGAAAAAGAGCAGGGGAGATTTGCATAGGAGCAGGTGGGTGGAGGTGGGTAGGGGCACACTGGGCAGTAGAGGACGTGCCCTTCAGCCACGTAGTATGATAGTGTATGTTCCTCAGAGACAGTTGAGTGACAGTGTGGCACGTCCTTCAGACTGGATGTTGGTTCGAGTGGGCAAGGAAGTAGCCTGAGCACAAGATCGTCCTGTTCCCCAGATCCCCCTCCAGCAGTGGGTTCACTGGAGAAGTGGTCTATAGCTCAGAGCCTCAACACTACTCTCTCCAGCTTTGATTCCATCCATGTGTGGTGGAGATCAGGACCTATGCCCTAATAATTGATCTCTGCCATTCAGATGCAGGTGGCCAATGAACTATCCTTTGGCTGACTGCCGATTTGTCACTGAGAATTTGATACCCTTGGGAGTTACAACATTTCTGCCAATACACATTGGTCACGGGGAGACAGATCTCATGGCTCGCTCTGTTGTATTCTCAAGGTCATCCTAAGATGCTAGGTTTCACAATCACATCAATGAGGGAAGAAGCAGGGAACCGAGAGGGAGAAGGCCATGTGGCAGTCCTGAAGGCAGGGACCTTGAAAGAGTAGGAAACCCTCCTTCTATGAGTAGAAAAGTGGGTGGGTCAGAGTTACTCTTAGAAGCATGGAAGGAATGTAACGTTTTCCTATCCAACTTGTAAGTTGGATGCCTCTTAGCACTGAGGGTAGAAAGGGTATATAATGGATCTAGAGACCCTTCCCCTTGCCTGCAATGGTAGGTCTCTTACTCTTTGTTTAACAGATCCAGAGATCCAACCCCTCACGTGCAACGGTAGGACTCTTATTTTTAAAGAAATAAATCAAGTCCATATTTTCCTCCTGACCTAATTAAATCTTCTGGTTTCCCCATGGGTTTCCTGTTTTAATTTGAAGTTAGTGATATAAAGTGGTAGAGTGGAATGAATTTCCTTATTGAGCGTTATTAGTAGGAGACCCGTTTTACTGTCCCGTAGTTAAGGTCATGTCTGTGCTTCTTCAATAAACATCTCTCTGAAATTGATAGAGCATGGGGGGGGAGATCAAAACTGATGCCAGTTGGTTTTCTCGCCCAACCTAAGGATTTTCACATCGGCCAAGTGCATGTGGAAAGGCGATGAGTGTCTCCCCGCCCCCATTCTTCTCTAAATCCAGGACAGAATGAGTCTGTTACTAATGTTGGCAATTTTAGCTCCTCAGGTGGGACTCCGCAACTCTAAAGGGACAATTGTTACCCATGCATTTGCAGTGATGATCAAGGCAAGTCACGAAATGGTCGTCCCAGCTCCCACCGTGCCACATTTGGTCACTGTCTTTAATGATCCAGAAATGGAGCTGCTCTTTGAAGTCTCCTCCAGATGTATCCATGGCCCCTTTCAGGGTTACTGGTCCTTAAGCTAAACCCAGTCACTGCTGTATTGATTTACTTTGCGTTCACATTGTGCTTACATTAGGTTAGGTACTCTTCACAGTGTGTGCCCAACATGGCTAAGGCTAGCTATAAACTTACAGTGCATCCCATAATGATACGGAGCTGGGCTGCATTGCACTTACCAGGATCCCAACATTCGGGACACTCAGAGAGTTTGTGGCCAATGTGGACTTCATAATACCCTGTCACAAAAATATCAAGACCTTAAACAAAAGGAATGAAAAATGGGCGGGGGGAGAGCAAACGGAAGGGATAGTGTGGAGAGAGGGGGGATTTTATTTTATTTTAGGATAAAGATACTGCTTTTATAGATAATCCAGACTTAGCATTATTAAATATTGTTGCATATAAACATTTTGTTGCCTGTGGGATCCCACACTATTTAAAGTGAGTGGTGGACTTAGTGTAATCCTAGCTGCTCAGGTGCTTTCCTATTGGTTGCTGCACCAAGTCAGCTTAGAAGTTTGAGACTAGCCAGGAACAAGGTAAAAAATTCTCTGTTTAAATAAATAAACAAAAGACCCAAATAAATAAATAAATGAGAGAGGGAAGAGATAGAAAGATCAATCTGATGGAAACAGAATTTTCGAAGCTCTTGAAATGGCCCACCTTTGTGTTTTGAAGACTGTAGTTGGTGCTGTAATCCAACCACGCTAGCTAATAGACTGGTCCCTGCCTGTAAAGAGGAAAGTCAGCGTTTGCTTGTTTACTAGGCAGATAGGAAAAGAAGTGGGTAAGTAGCTATTATGGTATTTTATAGTCTATCTATGAACATATTTCATCCTGACAACATTCTTGAAGGTGAATGGTGCCCCCAATAGAAGGAAGAGACTAGCTTTTAGGTTTACAGGGCAGGAGCTTGCTGTGTCACCTGTGGTAAGCATGTTGCATCACTGGTGGTGAGCATGTTCTTCCTGTTACATCTCTCCAGCGCCTGCCAGTTGCCTTCCACAGTGCCACAGGACTGGAACCCAGGTCCCCTTCTTCCTAGACGAGCTTGCTGCTCTCAGACAACCTGCTCTTTGTAGTTCGCTGTGGACTGCATGCTAAAATGTGACTAGATCACGGAGTGCACTCTTAATTAGGATAAGAAACACATGCTAGCAACAGTGACCCTGAGAAAGTTAATGTTCCTAGTTCGCTACATTTGAGCAACTAATTGGCCCTAGAAAATGACTGGTGGGAAAGCTGACTCATGGCAGTTTTGTGCTTTGTAAGCCTTGCTCTCAGCTGAGAGGATTTTGCATAGAATCTGTTTTCTAATTTTAAAAACTATGTAACAAGTCTTCAGAGCTTGCTTTCTTTAGGGTCCCAGTACCACGGTTTGTTACTAAGTGTTGACTAGTTTTCTATCTCACACACTTGAAAGACTTGTAACATGAACTCACCAAGGTTCTTTTGTGCCTTGGACCTAAAACCAACTTGACTTGCTGACTTTAAGCAGAGTCCCAGTGCGCTCCATAGTCTGTTTCTTGTTGACTTGTGCTGAGGTCTGCTAAATAGTAGCCTCATTATGCAGATTCTTAGAATAGCAGGCCTGGGGTGTCTTTGCAGAGTTTTGCTTCCAGTTGCTGACTCTCTGTTTTCCTTTTCTTGTGGATGATTTAGGAGGCGGAGGGCTTCAGGCCTGGCTTTTGTTCTTCTCTTGCCTCCTACTGAATTTCTGTGCTGTTCCTTTTAACTCTCTGTGCCTCCTGAGCATTGTCATATTCACCTTCTGTCTGTCTCCTCAGCTATCCCTTCTTGACCTTCCTAGTGCCTGATTTAATGACTGATACCTACGTCCTAGTTGGAATGCATGAGACTGAGACATCTCTAGGAGGACTTCTTACACTGGCATGGCCTAGATGTTGACGGTCAGTGACTAGGGCCCAGGGGATGGCTTTTCTCCTGCCTTCCTTCCTGCCACACCCAGAACACCAACATATTTCTGTTCTTATCTTTGTCATAAAAACTTCCCAGAATTCAAAGTATTTAATGAAAAGCAAGTTTTGGTGGATCACAAGATGTCAAGTAGAGAGCTAAGTTACCCCAGTCACTATAAACACTGTCTGGGACTGGGAATTAGTGATACAGAGATGAGCAGAACATTTTTTTTTCCTATTTAGTGGTTTGCAGTGTGGTAGGAAGACCAGCATAGCACTATTTATCATAAGAACACAGAATGATCTGCTCTTTATAGCCATGGTTGACAGGAAGGGATGGCAGATTTGATTTGTGCGATGGAATCAGCACCATGGACCTCAGAGAGGTGGCCTCTACTCTGGGATTTGAAGAATGAATAAGACTATTCAGACTAGACTTTAGGAGTGAAATGCACACTATGAATGCAAGGGCAGTGTGTGCAAATGGGTGATGGATGAGTCGTCACCTTTTTCACAGTCACTGAAGGTGTTTATATATGGATAGCTGAAGATTGTTAGGTATATGATTAAAAGGAAACTGGGGTAAGAATCTCAAAAGGTAGATGGACTCAATACCCCTGGGCATGTCCCCCGTACCCCAAATTAACAAAACCAACAATGTGTGTTACATGATATAATTAAAATATTTACCCATGGGACAGTTAAGAGTCAATGAATAGACTAAAGTATAGACCTAGGCTGAGACTCGAACCATGGTATAGGAGGGATGAGGGACTGATCGGGAAAGCCCAGGGAGAGTTTTGGTGGATCACAAGATGTCAAGTAGAGAGCTAAGTTACCCCAGTCACTATAAACACTGTAAAGGAACATCTTCTCCTTGGTGTTTCTCTTTGAGATGCTGTGAGCCTCATATAGTAACAGATCATCTTGAATCAGTGGCCACACTTCGTCATGTACCAACAAGTTTAACGTTCTCCATTTCCACGGGCAGCTAATAATAGTTGTTAGAGCCATGAATCCCATAGGTGTAGACTCTCAGAATTGCTCACAATCAGGATTATTCATGATAACATCCTTCAAGGAACTTCAGAGACTAAAGACGGCACACAATTCCAGACTCATTTCAACAATGACATCAGGTCTCCTTGGCACTGAAAGACACAGTTGTGTCCTGAAATGAGCATAGAATCAGATGAGAGGAAGTTTGGTAAAGCTCAGGATCTTTAGACCTGAGAGTTACCCTGAAGGGGGTGAGATCTCTTGCTGTGTCAAGCATGGTGATGGAGGAACAGAGGCCAGCTGGGAGAAGGATGGTGGGGGTGGTCAGGAAGAGTGACATGTCATTCTTTTCATTCCTCCATCTCTGGGGGTCTGGGACATTTGGACCAAGCACGTTCATTCTCCACCACCTACGTCCCTTGGCATCCTGGAATTCACAGAAGTCAAATGGACATTTGATATGAGGGCTGCTCACCTCTAGAATCTAAGACAGTGAGCAAGACCTGTTATAGACAGATCCGGGACTTCTGAGAATCTGCCTCCCTGATCTCGGCATGTTTGTCTGCACAAGTTACCTCCTCTATGTTTTCTTAAGCCATTCCCCTACCTACAGGACACTAGAATAAATGGTTTATACCACCAAGAGAATACATGAAGTGGTGTGCACCTTCTCCTTATACTTTGATCCTGCTCAATGAACGTAATGAATAGAGCTGTGTTCCTTGAGGTACGCACATTTAGCAAGCATGATTGAATGGCTGGATTCAGTTTATCTGCCGCTTCCGACAATAACATATGCTAGTAGAGTTATCAAGAGATAGATTTGTAAATCATAGCAAGCAGGCAGGAGTACTCCTGGGCTTGGATGAAATCCTGCCTGCAATTTCTTTCTTGCATTTGTTTCAGCATGATCATCTTCTGCTTGTGGAGAGGATCCACTTAGGAGCAGAACAGCAGGTGAAGGGTATCCTGTCAGGGAATGGGAATGAGGGGTTAGGTCTTTGAGCCAGCCCCGATGTTTTTTTGTCCTTCATGTGTGAGGGGTTTATGACTAAATGCATAAATGTATTGAGAACTGTGACAACCAAAAGGTTTTGTTCAGGTCCTTTGGAAGAATAGAGTGTGTCTGGCTATTTATGGCAGAAAATATTTGGGTTTCAACTTTTTCTGGTAATACTTTTAAAAGTCCATTGTATGCATGCTATTATATTTGTACTGTAGTATGCAAACAAAACTTATAAATAACATATATAGTGTGATATGATTTTTGAAAGAAAACAATGTCCCCTTTTTGTAAATGCTAAGGACGTCCCTCTTGCTAAATAAGCATTCTACCACTGAGCCATTCTCTGGCCTGCCAAAGCTTGCTAATGTCGTCATCTTAAACTATTTGTAACTACCAATCTAGAGCAGTCTTTTTAAAAATAGGTCAGTGATTAGATTATTCTGGGACCTTTTTAAAAGCTATAGATCCCTGAGGCTGGTCCCAGGAGTTCTAGTTAAATGTGTTATTCTAGGAGATGATTGTCAAACAGTCTACATTAGAGTCACTGGGAGCTTGATAAAGCCCAGATAGCTGAGGGTCATAGTGTCTGATTAAGGAGTTGGGGTACAGCCTGGAAATGTGTGCTCCTCTCTGAGTCCCACAGATGCAGCTAGCTCTGGGACCCACTTGATAATCCCTGCTCCAATGTGGGAAACTGAGACACAGTGATCCAGAAGATCACATAGTCAATCATGAACAGAGGCTCTCCTCCTCCAGTCAGTGATTCTATGTCTCTGTCCTGTATCTAAGACAGAGACAGCCAGATGGTTTTCACAGTGCAGTGTCTGGACTGCAGCGTAGAGGAGAGGAGCACCAGGTAGTCGCACAAGTGCACGGTGAGTTCTTGGGAGTGGCTTTGTTCAGACCCAGTAGCAGCTCTATTAGGAACATATCTACACACAGGAAAACAGAGACAAGTCAGAAGTCACTGGAGGCTTTAGAAATAGAAATAATGATCCCCACCCATTAAAAACCAAAGATTTTTAAGATCGATAAGGAAAAAAAAGAAAACCAAAACACTTTACGGCTTACTGCTATCCAGCCTGTTTAAATATTAGGAATTCAAAGATTGATAGGAAATGAAGACTTCGGTAAGAGTAATAAGCTGTGGAAACTTTGCAAACAAGCTCATTTGCTTTGCACCACACAAAACACACTCAGGGGCACGTGGCCTGTTTTACAATAGAGCGCCGCATTGGCCATTTAAATGCTGGCGTGATGTGTAAAAACTGCTTGCTAGATTAAATTATGTTGGAGAGCATTTCTATAATGCTTGGTGTCTGATCCACTAAACACAGCACAGTCACAAAGTTTCAGGGGCACCATATACTTTTACTGTTTAGCAGGCAATTAAATGTCGATGTTCAGTGTGATTTAAATGAAGGCTGGGGCTCTGGAGTGTGGGTGCAGGCACTTTTTCTCTAACTCTTAAAACAATTATTCTTTGCTATAGATCACTTTCTGCTTATGCTTTGAATTGCGCGGCTTATAACTATTTGTCTTTCAAGATTGAAATAAATGGGTAGAACCACCCGCAGTTTCATGTATTTCAGGAAAAGAGAACCCTGAATGCTATTCTTTGGAGGAGTATTGTAGTATGGATTTATGATATGTTTTCTCCATGGAGAGACCCATTAAATAGTCTTTTATGCGTTTGATAAGACCTGCCTTAAACGGGGTCATTCTGTATTTTGAACAAATGAGTAAAATGTATCACGTCTTCCACAAAGAAACATTAAATGGACGGCAATTACAATTCCAAGGAGCAGGGCTCCGTCTGTAAGTCAATTCTGCCCATTCAATTGCAGAACAATTCAGGATGCATGTTTATCTCACAAGCTTGTGAAACGGACATCAGATTGTCCCCCTATTTGCTTCTTTGAAGCCTTGCTTTCCAGTGCTCCCTTACAGCACAGGCCATTAACAATCAGTGTAGTATTGAGCAGCTTCAGAGAGGTCTGTGAAAGGCGCCTACAGAAGAGAGCATGAGTTTTGCATGTAGACCTTGTTTGAGCTGCTGGCTATGCACTGAAATACTAGGGTAACTGGGTAAGCTATTTGATCATACTCGGCTGCCATTTGTAAAAGTGGGTGTGGTCACTCAGGGTCCACTCAGGAGGCAGAAATAACACCAGGCTGGAATGTGGGACATGGTATATAGAGACTGCACTGCATTGTTGGAAGAGGAGAACTCTGATGAGTCAGGGATGGCAGAGTGCTGAGCAGCCCCAACCAAGCACAGACATGGGGCTGAGCCCTGCCAGGCAGGGCTAGTGATAGAAAGGAACTCCTGAACTGGTGCACCTGTAGGCCTTGGAGGAAACCCTGGAGATCAGTGCAAGCTGTGTATGACAGTGCTCCACTGGGGCCCGGTGCAAAGGCCCTGGAGTGGTCTAGAACAGCCTACTGTCAGAGATGTCAGGACTAGAGAGGGCCCCTGTTTGGAGTGCGAAGGACCCTACTAGGCACATCGTGAGACTATGTGCCTCTTCTTCCTACACTCTCTGTCCCACACCCTCCCCCAGAGGAAACTTTAACTTCTTGCTGACTGGGACAGGAAATGTAGGTAAAAGGTCTAGACCAGTGGTTCTCAACCTTCCTAACACTGTGACCCTTTAATACAGTTCTTCATGTTGTGGGTGACCCCCAAACATGAAAGTTTTGGGTTGCTAGTTCGTAACTGTAATTTTGCTACTGTTATGAATCATCATGTAAATATTGGTGCTTTCAGATGGTTTTAGGTGACCCCTGTGGAAGGGTCATTTGACATAGGTTTCGACCTACAGATTGAGAACCACTGGTATAGACAGGTTAGGCACTTTGCAGAGCAAGCAATGTTAAGTGGGGTTAGAGCCGACGCCTGGCACAGGAATTTGAAAACTACTGATGCTTGCCTCTAGGATTTCAGAAAAAACAAAACAATTAAACTAAAGGAGATTGAATGCACCTGTATTTAATGTTTTAAGGTAAGTTCTTTAAATCTGACACATTGAGACAAAAGACTCACACTGGATTTGAGGAATAGACAAAGTCACATCACCCTTTTGACTGTAGCAGGTGTTTGCCCACCTTGAGGAATTGGTGCCTGTAACTAGCGGAGAATTTTGGACATCACAGGTTGCTCTCTGGCCAGCTTGGAGGAGCTCACATACTGCATGTTGACTTTAAACTTCAGCCTATCCTTCCAGCTTCAGGTAATAGGATCTGCCCCAAACCTTAGAGGCTTTGATTGCATAGTTGAAACCCTCTGGATGAGGTGAGTAGATCGGGCTGCTGTTCACAAGGCTGAGGAGATCAGGGTGGGAATGGTTTGGAGCAGAAGCAGAGAATGATTTGGTTTATAAATGCATGTAAAGGTGAGCTGGATCTAGGTGGCATGACGGCTGGATACAGTCAGAGGAAGTTTATTTTTAGGTTCATTTTTGAGTATATGCCGCTTCTGTGCAGGTGCCTACAGAGGCTGGAAGAGGGCACCAGATCCCCTGGACCTGGAGCTACAGGTGGTTGTGAGCTGACAGGCTAGTGCTGGGAACTAAACCCAGGTCCTCTGGGCAAGCAGCAGGAACTCTTAACTGCTGAGCCACCTCTCCCGCCCCAATAAGTAAATATATTAATGACTCATGTCTGTGTGAGCTTGATGCATATTTGTGAACACAGTCATCTCAGCCTGTATGTATATGTAAGAGGGCAACTTTGTAAAATCACTTCTCTCTATCCACCTTTAAGCAGGTTCCAGGGATTGAACTTGGGTTGCCTGGCTTGTACTACAAGCTCCTTTATCCACTGAGCCATCTTGCCAGTCTTGCAAAACAACTTCTGACTACAGCCTGTGGCAGTTTGTTTTGACTCTGTTGTCTATCTGGCTCCACGATTCAGATGGATATGAAACCTTCTAAATGTCTCTCTGGAGTAAAAGTAGGCCACCTTCTTATACCTTATGGGGTAATTATTTCCTATTACTGTTGGTGAAATGGGCCATTTGTGCTACCCCAGAGAAAGAGGCAAGATAAATTCCCTCCAGTATGCAAATGGCTATATTTTATTTTCATAAATCAGGAGTGACCTTTCTAGACAACTAGGCTTGCTATCTAATTATTGCCAGAATAAAAGAATGTTGGCGAGCCACAATTTGTAGAGAGTTCATTAACATTTAACTGGCTTATGTTTTAAGCCATAATAAAAAGTGAAGATATTGAGCCCCAAAGTCAAGTTTCTAGCCATGTCATTTGGAGATCTACTTGAATCAGGCTCACTTGAATTAAGATAGTTTTTATTGTTTAGGAGGATATTACACCATACTTAAAGTTTTTCTTGTAACATTATTGTAAGCCAATTCTGCACTGAATTTAAGGAAACACATTGCCCCCCCTCCCCTCCCTTCCTCTCCCCTTTCCTGTCTGGTTTGTTGTTTTTGTGAGGTAGAGTCTCACTCTGTATCCATAGCTGGTCTCAAACGTGCCATGCACATGCCAGGCTGGCATCTCACTTGTAACCCTCTTGTCTCAGGCCCACAAGAACTGGGATTTTCTTTTTATTTCAACTCTGACATCATTTCCTTTTAACTCTTCCTGTTTTAGTTCAATCAGTCATCTCCGCTATCACGAGCTCTCACTGATAAAGAATATGCATACAAGGCAACAGGAAATGTACAGTGGAGCCCGTCTTCAAGGGGTCTGACAATCATGCATCCTCCCAGGAAGATGCATTTTCCCTCCCACTCTTCCTTTCAAGTGGTCAGAACTGTGCTGTGTAAAGGGTCACTGTGCTCACACTGACAGCACGCTGCTTTGTGGTCTCCCTCTCTCCATCCTCACTTCAGCATCTGGTTACATCTTCAGCCAACAGTCATTTTGATGACCAGATCCCTACCCAGCCTCACACTGCCTTGAGGACACTCCTACTGTTCCTGCTGTTTAAGACCCTGATAAAGGAGTTAGTCAGCACCTGTCTGCATTGTCGCAGGAGGTTCCTCTTCTTTACTGTTACTTGTACCACTGCCCTTTGGTTTCTTCTTCAGTGATGAAACTATTTTCCATGTCACAACTACAGCTTGCAACAAGAGAACCCCCACCCCCGTCAAATGGTTACATTTTCTCTCAACATCCCGCCAGTTATCAGGATGTCATTAGCGTCCAGTGCTGGACAGATCCACTTTGCTCCAGAACTCAGTAAAACTGAAAGGAGGAGGGACACACGAGGATCATCTGTTCCCAGGATTGAACTTTGACTTTAATCCTGTACCTCTGATAATGAGCTTGCTGTTTTCTGGGGAAGGCTTAGTTGAGACTGTAAGTGATGAAAGCATTCAGAAGACAGCTTACTGATTTCACTCTCGTGCCTAGAGCTGCTGACAGAGACATGGATGTAAAGCTTAGAGAGCTGTTTGGGACAACCTGAGGTGTCTTGACCCACTCCTGTCTAGCATTGTCCAGCACACACAGGCACATTGGACAGTGTGCTCATTGCATCTTCAGATGCAGGTGGAATAACCCTTTTCCAAGATGTAGGAACCAGAAATGTGGATGGAGGAGTGTTTTGAAACGCTTGGGTATATAATAAGGTGAGCTCCAGGGGATGTGGCTGAGCTCTGAACACAGAATCTGCTCATTTCATAAGCCTGTACATACAGCCCGACGACGATTTTTGCATTACTTTCTGTGCATCGGCCTTTTGATCTTGACCCTATCACCTACGGAAGTATTTGAACTTGCTGAGCTATGTTAACGAGCAAGAAGTTTCAAATTCAAGAACATTTTGGATTTTGTGAGTAATTTTGATTATTCTGTAATGTAGATATCGATAGGGTAAGTAATTCCCAAATTACAGGGTCAGGACTGTCAAGGCTGCCCAAGGGCTGGAGTGATACTCTGAAAAAGAGATGGATTCAGAGAGAACACACACACACACACACACACACACACCACCCTCACAAAAGGACAGAACCTTGATGGCAGGTGTTGAAAGACACATTCTTTCAGCTCAGGATGGCCAGGACTCTTGTCCAGCCTGTTATTCGAGTGAGGTCAAGAGCCGCAGACAGCTGGATGGACTCTGCTCTAGCACAGGGCGCCATTCCTTGGGACACCATTCAGAGAACACCTGCCAGGAGGCTGACAGGTCTGAAAGTTCCCAGGGGGAATTAGGGAGAGCAGAGTGTGTACTGCCTGGAGAAGCTAAGAGGTAGGACATGACAGCTCCTTTCAAATCGTCAGTTTTTCTGTGCCGGAGCTGGGAATCTTACTGTTGCCTTGTGGGGTGGAAGGAAGATAAATGGATGTGCCTTCAAGAGGCAGAGTGGGGACTGTAACTTCTCAGAATGTTCTGGGAGTTTTCTACATACAAATCTCGTGTCTTCAGACTAGCTGTCCTGGGAGGCATAGGATTGATTTAGTTTGGGGGGGGGAGTAAAAGTTGATTCAGGTGACTTTTAAGATTCATTTTGTCTCTGGTTTATAATTGATGTTTTTCTTGCTTTCTGCCTCTAAGGTGTACATGGCAGGCACAGCGCCATCATAGTCCTAAAGTTGCATCTTGTCATAACTTCCCACTTCTTCCCAACTGCCAGCAATTATAATTAATATTTTGAGTTAATAGAATTAATTTATTGTGCAGCTGATTATGTAATATTCACTATTCATTATGTAATGGATAGCAGGGTTTTTCATGATTGTTGTGGTGATCAATATCATCATTCACTCTCCCCTGTGAGTCATTTGGACAAAGACCCGCCACTATAAGTAATGGAAGGTAACAGGCATCTAGGAGTCTGTAGGGGGGCCTGGAAACCGTCAGCGCCCTGAGTGGCATTGGTGCAGAAGCAGCTGATCTTCTGAGCATGTGGATACTGCCTTTTATATCTTCTTACTTAAATAGCTTCATGCAGTGTACCAAGATTAAGCAGATGTTTGCCGTACGTTTAGCCTTGAAATTTCTGCCACTAAGACTTGTGTGGATTATGAAGTGACTTCATGATCTATTTTTTGATTATGGGACCTCAAATTTCCTAAACCACAGACTGAGAACTGCTCCCGTGTAAGGTACAGATGGGTATTTTGCAAGCCATTTTCTTCACTTGTGGTATGCCCTGTCTTCTACTCTCACACTGGTGTTTTGGGGGAAACAATATCTCATTTAACTTTTGAACAAATTATAATTTTCCATCAAAAACATATTGAGTCCTTGCGGAGATCCTATTAAAGTTTTGAGTGCAAGATGAATTCTCTACGTTCAGTATTCATCTGGAAAATGTGACTTTTAAATCTGTTTCAATTGTCTTCTACCAACATTGGGCAGCTTCTAGAGAGCAACATATGTGTCTGTATTGGTGAGGCATTGTTACTATCTAGCAACAGTTCCCAAGCGAGAATGTCAAATCACACTCAGTTAGATGTTAAGTAGATGGTTTTCTTTGTGATACATCTTACTTCATTTCAGGCTTCTGCTTGTAACTTATACCTCCTCTCTGCCTTCCCTTGTAGGTGGCTGCCTCTTTGATGAACCATACAGCACGTGTGGATATAGTCAAGCTGACGACGATGACTTCAATTGGGAGCAGGTGAACACCTTGACCAAACCGACCTCTGACCCATGGATGCCATCAGGTTTGTCAGCGCTTTTCAGTGTTCTTTCTGAAATAGGGGCGGGCGTCTCAAGGGTCTTCATAGTCATAGAACACTGTCTCTGGATAATGGTTACTTGAAAGCACGTGTCTGTCCTGAGTGCTGTTCTCCTTGGCTGGTCAACTGGGGAGGGTGGTGTAAATGAGAAGATCGGTTACAGGAGTTTAACCTCGCATCTCTCAGAGACTAATTATGGTGCACTATCTGCATCTTTGGGTGTACTTTAGCTGAATTAGCGGACACCATCCAGATGATCTTTTCTCCATATGGGAACAGTCGGATGTCTCTTCTGGAATTACATGTCAAGGATGGAACTTTAGCTCTCTGAAGCATTCCTCCTTTCTCAGCCTCAGAGCCTCAGGGGCTCTCTTGTCTTGGGGAATCATGATCCTGAAAGCATTCAGAAGATGCAGCGAAGCTGCCTAGATGTTTTTCTCTCCCCTACAGAGAAGTGCTTAGTGAATTTCACGCTAAGTAGAAACTACTTACCTCACTAAGCATTGGTCAGAATTATTATTTTTTTTTTTTTTGAAAGAAGAATAGAAAGAGGATGGACGACTGGTCTAGTCACAGCATTGCCTGGCTATTTTACGGGGACTCTCTTTTCAGGCTGTGACCTTGGCAGTCCTTTTAAAGGTTTAGATTTGCAGAATCACTATTGGAATTGGCCGATGAATATGCCACTTAGGACTCAAACTGCTAAAAACCTATTATTGAACTTGAGGTTTCAGACAAAGCACATATTTTTTATGAAATATGTGAATAGCACATATTTTTTATGAAATATGTGAATAGAAAGCTTTTCATTAATGTGCCTCCATGCAGTGGTAATTAGATTTTGTGTGTAATCTTATAAAGGCACCTTCAAAGCATGAGGTAGAATCTAATGTTCTTCTTAATAAGCTTTAACAATTATGATGACCACCATGGTCTTCCCTCTCCATCCCATAATTCCTTATAATTTCCAAGTGAGGAACCCTAATCTCTCTAGTGATGTGGCTTGTCAGGGCTTCTGAAGCTTCGTGAGTCTTGTTTGGTGCCCAAATCACCTTCTCCTTTGCTGGCTTTCTCTTTCTCTGGAGCATTTGCCTGTCAGTGCCGCTGCGGGAGTTGCTTGATTAGCTCCACTCTAGCTCTCCTTTCTCGCCTTATTTGTGATTGATAGATAGGAACATGGCTGTTCCTTCCTGCCCCGCGCTGTTCCTTGGGGAGGCCCAAGAAGAGTCCTTGCCCTGAGAACAGTTGAGCCTGTCATTGCCCCAGGTGTCCACTGGTGTCCAGACAAGCAGAGGTGGTGGAGAGTTAGACCTGGTAGATCTGTCCATACCAGCAGAGCCACTGCAGATGTCCTGTCTGTCATCTCATTTGGCGAAATCTGTGCCTTTCTGTATGCTGTACATCAGTAAGGATAGAAACCATGTTAGCCAAGCACCCCATCCACCACTGAGTTACACCCCAAGCCTCCCATTTGTAATTTGTCCACATGAGGTATCTGCTTCCATTACTGTGGCCCTTTCCACTGGAGAAAATACTTTTAAAGGAAGACTAACTATTGCAGAATGCTCTTCAGCATGTGCTGATTCTATTTGAGTCCTAAGATAAGCACCTCACTGGATGAAAAAGAGCCTTGCCTCCAAGCCTGACAACCCGAGTGCAATACCCAGATCCCCGTGATGGAAGGAGAGAACCAACTCCAGAAAATAGTTCTCCTCTCTCTCGTTGTAGGAGACAAAGTCAAGTCTAGAAGTCTAGATAAACTCACAGAGAGAGACAGAGAAACAGAGACTCACATACATGTCACACACAATAATAAGTCTGAAAATATATTAACAAAAACTAGTAACGTTTCTTATGGTCAATGGTTGGCAGAGAGAATGGTGAGGCTTTTGTTAAGCATATGGGTTAAGTTGTTTAAGGCTTCATTTAACAATACAATTGGATTTGTTCTTGCACCTGTGTTACTTGGTCTGCTACATGTGGGCTGATATTGTAGTGACTGGATAAACAGTTGCCCTGTTGGCCAAATGTAGCCACTTGACTGTTTCCATATGGCTTAGAAGCTAAGAGTGTGTATTAGTCAGGGTTCTCTAGAGTCACAGAACTTATAGGTGGTCTCTATATAGTAAGGGAATTTGTTAATGACTTACAGTTTGTAGTCAAACTCCCCAACAATGGTCAGCAGCAGCTGTGAATGAAAACCCCAGGATCTAGCAGTCGCTTAGTCCCACACTCAAAAGAGAAGATTGAATCTTCCCTCTTCCAGTGTCCTTATGTAGATCTCCAGCAGCAGGCGAGGCCCAGATTAGAGGCATGCATACCACCACACCTGAAACTTGTGTCTTCCAGACTCAAGATCTAGACCAAAGGTGAGCCTTCTAATTCTGGATTGTAATTCACTCCAGATATAGTCAAGTTGACAATCAGAAGTAGCCACTACAAGTGGAGTCTCCATTTTTAAGTGGCTGGGAACTTTTAAAAGGATAATAGTATTTGGAAATACAAATTTCAAATTTCAGCATCCATGGAGTTTATTGTCACACAGCTATGGCCATTCCTAGGAACAGTGGGCTGCAGTTTAAGCGCGGTGGTCAGATCTTCATAGCTGGGACAGAGACAGGAGAACAAAACTGTATCTTTCACCATCACTGTTACTGGGGCAGTATACGCTCCTGACCTAGGTTGTTTCAGATCTTCATTTTTTTTTTTATTCTTGTATTTACATTATAACTATTAACCATAGCATGGCTTCATGTTTCCTCTCACCACCTGGTTCTATGATTTTCTAGTCGCTGCTTGTCTCTCTACTCCTAGTGCCACAGTCTTGGCTGCACTACTGGGGTTCCTGTTAGCAAATAACCCATCAAAATGAGTCTCAAAATGATGACAGCCTAAAGTAGTACGCTAATTTTAACCCTTGATGTTACTCTGTTCTTTCTAAAGTCAAAGGTGGGGTATCTCATTGGTATCTTCCACGTGTGAGACTATTTATAACCACAGTTTAAAAAGTAAACACAGTTTGGAGCTTTATCCAAACTGACTTGATCTCTCCTTTGAGCTGGTAGCATCTCTTTGGAACCACATGTTAAAGAGAAACACCAAGTGTTATGTAACTTTGTGTATTTAAACTCGAAGCTTTTGTAGTAGGCTCTGTACCTTAACAGTTTTCTTAAGAGTAAAACAACAAGAAGCTAACTGCTCTTATTGGTAACTGTGTGGCTTGTTTCATATGAACTGATCTTCATTAGCTCTGAGGGGAATTTTAAATGTCTATCATAAAGATTGCTACTCTGACCCTAGGAACTTTGATTCAAACCCAAATAAGAGTCTGGTATATTTTGTTAGCACTGTGGCTTCTGGCCTGACAGAGCAAGTCACATATTGTGAATGTCGCATAGGCAGTTGTCCTAAGAAGTATTTCATGACCACAGAATATGTACCTAGGGCAGGATGATTTATTTAATTTAAATACTTTTTTGGCAGTGCTGGGAGTGAACTCTGAGCCTTGTACCTACTAGGCAAAGGTTATACCCTAGAGCTGTACCCCACCCCACCCCAGTCCCCTTTTATTTTGAAATAAGGTTTCATGTAAACCCCAACTTGTTATTCTCCTGCTTCAGCCTACCGCAGAGGGCTGCCCTATTAGGCCAGAGGGCTGCCCTATTAGGCCAGAGATATTGTGGAGGCTGAGTGAATGATTGATAGCACCTGTTGTTCTTGTAGAGGACCTGGGTTGAGTCCCCAGTGCCTATTGGGGACCTTGCATAACTGCCTACAACTCAAGCTCCAGGGAATGACACCCACTTAGGACTTTCCCACATACCCGCACTCAAAACTGAAAAGCAACCCCCCCACACACACATTTTAAAACAATAAATCTTTTTAAAAATTTGATATTTATTTTTAAATATCTTTTGATATTAATTTTAATATTAATTATTATAAAATATATCTTGTAAATGAAATGAGTAACCGATATATAATAAAAACAATATAATTGTCTGCGGTAGTTCTTTATCCCAAAGTAAATTCACAGCACAACTACCTGGTAGTCATAGAATTTATGTTTATGTGCATACTGTCCGTTTAAGATACTATATCTATAAGATATAGTTCTTTTTTTTAAATTTATATATTTATTTTATTTGTGTGAGTACACTGTAGTTGTCTTCAGACACACCAGAAGAGAGCATCAGATCCCATTACAGATGGTTGTAAGCCACCATGTGGTTGCTGGGAATTGAACTCAGGACCTCCTGAAGAGCAGTCAGTGCTCTTAACAACTGAACCATCTCTCCAGCCCATAGTTCTTAAGGCAACTATTATGAAGTTGCCTTGGGCCCTGTTGCAGGGGGTAGGAGGCAGGAGAGGAGGGAATCACACTGCTGGTTCTCAGGGAGAGTGGCTTTCAATCACAGAAAGGTCTTTTTACCTTCCTTGTCTTGGCTTTACCTGTTGGAAGGGATGCTGAGAAACAGAGTGACTCAGGACAGAATCATGGCCGCCGTACCCAGCCCAAGGCAGGGAGACAGAAGTGCCTAGCAGAGGAGTGATAGACACTTTTAGTGTGATGACCCAGAAAATAGAAAAATGACTAGATGTATTTGTTTATCATCAGCTGCACACTGGGGAGGATGATGGACTGACAGAGTAATTGAAGTTTTCTCTTTGGGTGGACTTCTCAGGCATATTTCCCACGGGCTGGGGATAGCCTCCCTATTTATTTACACTCCAGGTCTCCTGTGGTGTTTTGTGAATAATGAAGGGGATGGCTGTGAACTTGGGAAGGCTATTTGTCCTCTTGAGATGCAGTGTGTATCCAGCAAGGAATACTTTTGTCATAAAATATTCAAACATTTGTTTAATTATCTCGTTGATTCTTCAATCTGCTGCCCCTCTACAAATGTTAATTAAACACCTGCCTCCGGCCAGGCATTGTCCTGTGAGCTGAAGAGAGTTGCTTCCCCAGAGCCTTGGTCCATTCTAGGTCTGACTGAATGGGTCAGAGATCATGTGCTATAAAGCCTGTTTGCTCTTGTTTAGCGGTGAGGTGGTAAATGTTTAAATGATAATGTCAATTTCAGTTCATCAGACTTAGCACTCAGCAGCATGAGATTGGGTTTGGCTTTCCTATAGGCTTTGCCCCTTAAGCAAAACAGAAGAAATGGTGGGAAAAAGAAAGAGTGTAAATCACTGGAGAGTGGTTGTACTCAATGGTCAGTCTGTCTAGTCAGACAAAATAAGCTTGTACAAAACGGATGATTCTAACAGTTGACACACTTGGCCTGTAAGCTTTCTGTAATTTGATCCTAGTGGTGGCCCTGAGAGTCTGGGTGGTAATCTCCATACTTTATATCATAGGAGTCAGAAATCTAGCGATGTGGATCCTTTTTTTCAGACTGTCCTTGGATGACCTTGTAAAGGCGTACATGTGACAAGGCCATAGGTGTTCAGTCTAGGTGCCTGCCGTCTCTAAGCATTGTCAAGTGAGCATGAAAACTGCCTGTTGTGGAACTGTCTGTACAGCCTGTGAGAGTCTGCCCTGTCCCTTCAGAAGACCCTTGTGTAAGTTCTTAAGCTCTTAATTTTATACCACCTTTATTTAGTCATATGGTCAGCTTGCTTTATCTGTAGGCTCCATATTCCTGGGTTGAACCCACTGTAGACAGACAGGATTCAAAGAGAACTATCTCTACGGGCCTCACATGGAGGTATTTTTTTCTTCTCATGTTCCTTTTAACAATAAAATATAACTGTTTACGTAACATTTATGTGTCGCTGGTTATTATAACTCATGCAGGGTTGACATAAATACATGGCATAAACTGACAGTGTACATAGTGGGCGTACTAACCCTTACTATGGAGGACATGAACATCAGTGATCTGGGTATTACTGAGGGGTCCTGGAACAAGTCCCTTGTGGCTAGCCAGGGACAGCTGTATTTGTCTGTACAATGACTTCCATGAGGTTGGCCCTCAGCAGACCAGCAGCTGAGTCTTTCTTCCTGATGATTATAACCCACAGAGGAGACAGGCACACAACCCATGAGGAATGAGAACATAATTAATGGTAGGCAGTATTTCAGGCCAAGAACAAAACCTAAAGTTGGGTTAAGGTTTGAGTCATCATGGAAATGGTAGGTGGTGCCTGTTTTGCTGAATAGAGAGACCTAAATTGAGGCAGGGCCAGGAAGCCATGGAGGTCAAGCAATCCAGATAAGTCAGGGTCAGGAGCAAAGGAGTAATCTCTGCAGGGCAGATTATACAAGACTTTGAAAACTATGAGATTAAGAACCTGCCTCAGAATTGGCTGTGGGAAAATCTATGCCCCAGGTCAGAATCTCAGCCTTATTCTTAGCTCAGTATAGTGTAAAAGAATTACAACCTCCCTCTTCTTTCTCCTCCTTGTCTTCTTCTTCCTCCTCTTCCTCCCCTTCTTCCTCCTCTTCCTCCTCTTCTTCATGTTCCTCTTCCTTTTACACCCTTCTTCTTCCTCTTACTCCTTCTTCTCTTCCTCCTCTTCTCCCCCTCTTCTTCCTCCTCTTGGTCTTTCTCCCCTCATCGTCTTTCTTCCCCTGCTCCTCTTTATCCTCTCCTCTTTTCACCCCCCCTTCTCCTCCTCTATCCGCCCTCCCATTCTCTTCACCCCTCCCCACTTCCCTTCTTCCTTTTCCTCAAGTTTAGTAAATGCATCGCTCAGCTTGCCCTCGACTCTGTAACGTAGGTCGCGCATGCCAGCTTCTTACCGTCTTTTCTAAACAACACAAAGTGAAGAATAGAACTTAAATATCTTGGTGAGATTTTTGAATAGATTTATAAGAATCTGAAGTAGATGCTTTGAGAGTAGTGACATTTATTACTGTGGTGTTGACAGTCAAGGTGTACATGTCACTGTCTGTGGAACATTGTGCTTCCACCTTTAACTTTATCATAGAACTCAACACAATGTAGTTGGGACTGGATATTTCTAGTCACTTAACTCAGGACATGGAAAGGGGTTTGCTTGTTCTTGACTCTTCCATGCAAGCTTTCCATCCTGTGACTTCCAAAGGGCATTCTATGCCCTCCTGAAACTCATGCCACCAGGAGGGAATGAAAATGAGTTTCTACTTTGAAGTGTGCATCTAAGACAGTGTCCAGGGCTGTGCCCTATCAGCAGTCTCTAAGTTACAGAATGGAGAAAAACAACTTGAGGTGGTGATGAACACAGTCGAGCGGTTTAGCCCAATGATTGATGGAGAACGCCTGGCTCTGTCTGCCTCATGTCCACATGGTGTGATTAAGTGGTCCTCTGTAGGTGGCCCTCACTGGCTGTGTAACTCTAACTGTGACAGTTCTGGAGGATTTTGGATATAGCTGTAGGTGATGGATCACATTTCCCATTAATTAGGAAAAAAATGAGGTTCCTAGTTTTTGAATTATATGTAATTTGGATTTTGGCCCAACTAGAAATTGTGATAAAATATAGAAAACATCAACTTGGTAATTTTGACCATTTAAAATTTCTTTTTTTTTTTTTTGAAATTATATTGCATCATTTCCCTCTGCCCTTTTCTTCCCCCAAACCTTCTCACATAGGAGAGGGTCCTTGTTCCCTTTCAAAATCATGCCCTGTTCTTTTACTAATTGTTGTTGTTGTTGTTGGTGGTGGTGGTGGTCGTGGTAGTAGAAGAGGTGTGCTCTGTGTGTGTGTGTGTGTGTGTGTGTGTGTGTGTGTTTCTAAATACATAGTCTTCTTGGCCTAAATAATGTTATGTGTGTGTTTCAGGGTTGTACACATAATGTTATGTGTACAGTCTTCATGTCTAGATAGCATTATGTGTGATCATTTGGTACTGGTAAACTAATTGGTGTTCTCTTCCCTGGGAAAGACAATTTCTCACACTCTAAGAATTCCGTAGTTGTCTGTGTGTAGTACTGGGGCCTCCCAGTCTTTACCCTGCCCACTTTGGCATGTCCATTGCTGTCCTTGTTCCGATCATGCTTAGGCAGTCAGGTTGGTGAGACTTTATGGGTTAGCTTCTGACGTTCCTATGAGACACAATTTCACAGTAAATCACCCGTTCCTCTGGGTCTTAAAAATGTTTGGCTCCTCCTATTTCAATGATCCCTGAGCCTTAGATGCAGAAGTTGTTTTGTAGGTGTATCCTTTGGGATGGGGCATCTCAACTCTGTGTTTTGATTGGTTGTGGTTTTCTGTGTTGGTCTCCTGTTAAAAAAGAGAAGTTTGCTTGATGAGGGGCAGGTGAGGACTACACTCATTGTGGATATGAGGAGAAAGAAGTATTTACAGTGTAGTTAGGATTATGCTGGTTTAGTTAAAGTAGTGGTTGTTTGTAGGATCTCTCCAAGATCTATGCCTTCAGTAATCTTAGGTAGTTCATTACGTTTCTAGTACTGGGCATGACTTCCCTCCTGCTGAGTAGGTCTTAAATCCAGTTAGAGAGCTGTTGGTTACCACAAGGTATGCATGCCACTACTGCACCATTTAAGGTTACTGTGCCATGATGGTGGCTGTTGTGGCTCATAGATGCCATAGCTTGGTAGGACTGTTTATTCCTCCCCTCCTTCAGAACCGTGTGTGGACCCTCCGGATACTATGAAACCTAGACCTCAGAGAGTAGGATTTCAAATCATTTCTAACTGAGGAGCCTCTGGGCGCTGTGTCTGAGTGCATGGCATCTTCAGCAACAGGGACTTACCTTTCACTTCTGGGCAGGGGGAGGGGTCGAACAAAGACAATAGCAATAGTATATAATGCTTTGGGAGTCTCTTGGAGAGCCCTGACCACCATCTCTCTTTTTTTTTTTTTTTTTAATATTTGGATTTTATTCAGATGAGGGATTTAGAACAGGATCTCTTCCACAATCTACACAGTATAATAAGAAGGAAATAAAATGTTATTGTCAAACTAAATTTCCAATGCATTTATCTTTCTTCTCTGCAAGTGCATTACTTTTATTTTGTCTTAAGCAGGGGACAGGTAGAAAAATCATTTATTCGATATGTGTCTACCAGGGTGGCACCATATATCTCAGACCCCAGATACTGCTAGTCTAAAACTTCTTGATTTAAAAATCTTTTTTTTTTTTTGATACTTTATTTACATTTCAAATGTTTTCCCCTTTCCAGGTCTCCTCTTTGGAAACCCCCTATACCATCTCCCCTCCCCCTGTCTCTATGAGGGTATTCCTCCACCCACCCACCTACTCCTGTCTTCCCTCC
Source organism: Uromys caudimaculatus (assembly GCA_028551405.1). Classification (NCBI taxonomy): domain Eukaryota; kingdom Metazoa; phylum Chordata; class Mammalia; order Rodentia; family Muridae; genus Uromys; species Uromys caudimaculatus. The sequence continues at coordinate 93,480,747 of CM052709.1, read as the reverse complement.
CTGGCATTCCCCTATACTGGGGCATCTAACACTCTCAGACCCAAGGGCCTCTCCTCCCAAAGGCCCTCCTCTGCCACATATGTGGCCAGCACCATGGGCCCCTCCATATGCATTCTTTGGTTGGTGGTCCAGTCTCCGGGAGCACCGGGGGGCCTGACCAGTTGACACTGTTGCTCCCTCTCCATGGGGCTGCAAACTCTTTCAGCTCCTTCAGTCCCTTCTCCAACTCCTTCATCTAAGAGCTTCTCTGGTCTGTTGTTTGTCAGCTGGTCTTTGTTTCTTGGAGGGAGCCTTGTCAGCCTATATGGGGAAAGTTTATTTAAAGTATATGCATATATTCATATGAAGACTTTCTTGTATTGCAGACATTTTTAGGTGGTTAATAGTTCCTTATGGCTTTCCCACACATCCTTACTACTATTTTATCCTCTTGCTTTCTTCTCTGAACTCATTCATCTCAGTCTTTCCTTCACAAGTGCCACCCCACCCCGCTGTTATCACTTCCCCATCAGACCACTTGCACCTTGCTATTCTCCTCTCTGTCACTCCCCCACCCCAGCAATGGCTCCATTCTCCTTTATTCCAGGCTTTGTACTCCTAGCTGAAGACTTGCCCCACTGAACTCTGGAAATCAGTGAAGCCTTTTTCCTTTAAGTTGCTTTTTTCAAAGTGTGTCATCATAGCCAGGGGGGAAAGAAGCTAAGACAATGTTGCTGTTTTGCTGACTGAGACCCTTTCAGCGACCCTGTCTTGCTATGCAAAAGCCTTAGAGACTAAGATTGGTACTGTTGGCAACACTGCCACAACGCTTGCTGGTTAACTTGTTTCATTTGGGCCAACGCAAGCCACTGCATTGTTTGTAACCATGTATGCCAGTAGTGTCTTCTTAGCAGTCAACAGGTGTTTTCCATTAAAGTACTTCTAAAGTCCGCTCTTGGATACTTGGAAATTCCCAAAACATAAGAATGGTGATTAACTCTGTTTAATATATTGGCCGCAAAGTATACAAATCTGCCTCTGTATATAAATAAACACTGTAATAGTTTTACTTCTTGCTTAATTTCCTGTAAAATTATCCAAGATGGCATTATCAGAGATGTGAGGCCAAGTAATAGAATAAACAGAGAGGCCAAATGTGGCAGATGCTGCAAACAGAGCCAGCATTTGAGTAGAGGAGGAGAAGAAAGAAAGGGATGAGGACCAGAGAGGTTAGGTGATGGTACCCGTGTTATACTTGGCTCCAGAACGGCACACTGTGATTCTGGAGAGTGGTAGGGTAGGGTCCTTTCTGTTCCACCTCTATGCCCTATGGGGAAAGGCTGATGCTGAACATGGCCTACTTATAAAAAATGTAAAACCTACTCTAAGTATTGGGGAACAGGACCAGAGGTTATGACTTGGGACCCAGAAATAGTTCCATTCATCTTCTGATCATATTCCTAACAGAAAACACAAACTGAGGTTAACAAATTGCAAGACCATTTCCCCAGCACAAGAAACCCTGAGGCCTAGATGCTCCAAGACCTAGAGAAGTTCATCAGTACCTGTCTCTCTATGAATGCATGTGTGTGGTCAGACAGGCTTGGATTGGGAGGGTGTTACTCTCTCTGGGTAGAGCCTGGTAGCAGGTAAGTGGTAGTCCTGGTAAGCCTTCACACAGCCAAAGTAGGCATCTCGGTGGACATTCTGGGTGGCCTGAGGCTCATGTCTTTCACATTCTGCCACCTGCCTCAGAAGTTATTTCACAGTCCCTCAGATGTGCCTCAGGACTTTCATGGCTGGAGTTACTCAAGTGTGAAAATCATTTAAATGAGGAGGACTAGGTTCAGGTTCTTCCCAACTTCAAATCATGGCATCTGCATCTCCATCTTTGTCCTTTAGGTAACATCATGCACAAAGCACAGCTCTAGGTACTGAGTCTGTAGTGACAAGCCTGGACCTAGGGGTGCTGAGGAAGCGATAAGACAGCATCTGGCTGCCCTGAGCCTGACAAGGCTAAGTGTCAAGAAACACATGACTTCTAGAAGAAAGTGTCTGCCACCAGGGCCACAGATACATGACTGGGGCTGGAGCATTGAGGCGGTCCTGGACAGACACAGAGAGTGTTCGAAGAGAGTGTGAGCATGCTCACACTGCCTTGGAGCTGCCAATGGTGTGAGCAGCAGCCATGCATCTTGAGGAGAAGAGAAGAAATGGGGCCCTCATAGATGTGTGTGTGTGTGCGTGCACAGGAGTGTGGAGTACATGTGGGTGTGGGGGGTATATGTGTGTGTGTGTGAGGAAAGGAGTGTTTCCTGAGTGTATGGGGGTGTTCATGGGAAAGCCGGAAGCTTATGTCAGATATGCTCCATTCCCCCAGCCCCTCTTTCTTTTTCTTTTTGAGTTGTTCACTGAATCTGGACCTCACCATCACATGTTGGCTAGATGGGCCGGCCACCAGATCCCTGGGACTCACATTCTCGTGCCTATTTTTATGTGGGTGCTGGAATCTGAATCCAGGTCTTCATGCTAATTTTTCCCTAACTACCTGAGGAAACACTGTTAGAGATTCTCCTGAGTCCCTACAGGAAAAGTCAGGGAGACGATTTGATTGCTGATCTTTGGCAAAGGAAGGAGAGAGTACCGACAACATGGAGATGGAAATTCAAGTTGTCAGTGCTATGTGGGTGATTTGTGTGTATACGTAGGTATGCACACAGGCGCCTTAGGTGTAGATCTTCTCTCTCTACTTTGGTAGACAGGGTTTCTCCTGTTCACTGGTGTAGATGCTAGGTGGCCGGAATCTTCCAGCAATCCCCTTCCCATAGCAAAGTGTTGGAACTACAGGTGACACATTGACCACTGCATCCCACAACTACCCGGGTCCTGGGGATCTAAATTCAGGTTGTCAGGAGTACACAGCAAGCACTTTCCACACAGAGGCTCCTCCCTTGTCTAAAAACTCAGATTTTCTGGTGAGTGTATCAGAGATGTCATATGAGCTCTGACTAGAAAATAAAGACTGAAGAAAGAAGCATGTATGTAAGATTTCCGTGATCTTAGGAGATTTTATGCCAAATTTAAAGGATAATAAGTGTTTATGTCTGCGCAGAAGGAAAACAAGTGAAAAAACATGTGTGTGTGCATGTACTGTGCACATATGCGTGTGCATGTGTGTGTGTATGTGTGTGTGTGCGTGGGTGTGTAAAACAGACATGCCAATACGAGCATCTTAACAATTATTAAAGCTAGGTGAAGTATATATAAGTATAATTACTCGTGAGTTACACAGAATCTGCTGTGTAAATGTGGGGAGAGAGAGGAACACATGGCTGGGGTGGATCGGCAGCGCACCTCGCCAACCTGAATTTTATCCTCTGATGCATTTTCGGCAAATGCTGTCAAACTGCATGGAAATATTTACATTTCAAACAGCGTGAGCTGAGCCCTGCTTCCATTTCTCAGCATATTGTGATTCAGTTCTTGGTCACTGCTCGAGAGGCTCCTCAGAGCCCAGGGATTTATGTAACACCAATTTGGGGCAACTAATTTCTGGGATATGATTCTAGGACTATCTAAACTAGGGCAGGTCCTCCATGCTCTGGTCTTAGGTCTCAGTAGACGTATCAAGTACAACACTATGCATCCTGTCGGTAGATACCTTTCTGGCTGACTGACACATCCGAAGAAAGTGCATTCAAAGGGGGGATCGTGAAGTTTTATTTTTGAATTTGTACTTACATGTATTTCTGTCCTCTTCAGAGTAGGAAGACTAAGAATAAGAAAGTTCCTGTCTATTTCTTGGCAAACTCTAGGAAATGATTATGCAGATCATTATTTTAAATAAGTGGACTTTAATGCCTAGTTAACCAATACTTTATTCTAGATAGTGACAAATTATATTTTAATGCAGTGTTCCAAAGCTTAAGTGGTGGGAAGAGAAATAAATATGGCTGTTTAATTAATTGTCTGCTGGACAGTCATAGAGCCTCTATCTGGTGGGTGGACAAATTCAAACATCTGATTATGTGGCAGTAAGTGTCCGTATCACATACCTGAGGTAGCATACTAATTCAGCTAGTGGTGCTTTTATGATGATGTAAATGAAAATTTGCCCTTCAAGTGATTGGTCCTTAGTTGTATACTTTGTTTACCATAAAACTGTTTCTTTCTCTCTGTGTACATGTGTTCATGTGTGGCAGGTGCATGTGCACACTGTATGCATTTCTGTAAAGACCTGAGTTGGCATTGGGTGACTTCCTTCATCACTTCCCCACCTTCCATTTTTGAGACAGTCTCTTACAGATCCTGGAGGTCGGCTTGGCTAGACGGGCTGGCCAGCAACCCTGGGGTACTATCTTTTCTCTGTTTCCTTTGTTGCTAGGATAAGGATGTATGACATCAGCCGGGCAGTGGTGGCACACACCTTTAATTCCAGCACTTGGGAGGCAGAGGCAGGTGGATTTCTGAGTTCGAGGCCAGCCTGGTCTACAGAGTGAGTTCCAGGACAGCCAGGGCTACACAGAGAAACCCTGTCTCAAAAAACCAAAAAAAAAAGTATGACATCATTCCCTGGCATTTACATGGATGCTGGGGATCCAAACTCTGGTCTTCATGCTTGCACTGCAAGCACTTTACTGAGTGAACCAACTCTCCAGCCCCAGCGGTATTTCCCATTGTGTGTGTGTGTGTGTGTGTGTGTGTGTGTGTGTGTGTGTGTGTGTGTATGTGTGTGTGTGTGTGTGTGTGTAATTCTTCTTAATGAACTTGAAAACACTGTCTTTTGTGCATTGCTAGTTGTAGAGAATGTACACAATACTGACATGCTTACTAATAGAATTGAAGACATAGGCTGTGTTTGATCCCACACTTTTAAATCTAGAAAACTGGAGTTTCTGGGCTTGGTCTTGGGAAATTCTAAAATCCTCATCTAGTCATTTATTTTCATGACGTTTGTTTGCTCTTCATTCTGCTATTGAACACAAAAAACATCCTGGGATCTCACACCTTGTGAAAACACCGCTATCTCCCTAATTATTCTCTATAAACAAAGTGTCTCTTACTTCTTGGAGTCCTGTGGAGTGACAGGATACAATTTGCCAGTAGGTCAACCACTGCGCTGATGACAAGTGACCTTTCTAGCATTGCAATCAATGCGTGCTATTTGGGAAACAAAATGATACAGTTTGTATCTTTCAGCTGGGAGGTCATTGGGTCTTTCCACCATTGACAGATGAATTTGTTACTTGACCCAGATGAGTCAGTTCAGACAGGAATGTTAATTTCTGGGTGGGAGAGAGGGCTCAGTGATTAAACATTTGTTGCTTGCTTTTGCTGAGGTCTAGAGTGCACCTCCCAGGACTCCCAGTAAAGCTGTACTCCATGTAACTGTAACCACTGTAGCACCAGAGGATCCGATGTACTACTCTTCAGACATTCCTGGGGACTGCTCTCACACACACATACTCAAACTGATATACAAACCAGAAGTAATAAAAGGGATTCTTTCAAAATAATGTTAATTTCTCTTAAAAGATCTGGAGCTTGGTCACCTGAGAAGGTTCGAAGCAGTTATCTATGGCATAATTTATTATGTTAAAACAGTGGTCCTACAAAGGCTGCTAGAGCATATAAATAAAGTGCCTCTTTTAGACAGCAGCACTATGCTGATTTGGGCAAGCATTCACTAATATTTTGTTTATTCAGTTTTTCCATTATTTTGAGGAAAACAATCTTAAACATCTAGGCTTGTGTGTATCCCAGCCAAACAGAATCTATTCCCACGTTTCCTGAAATTTGTGTGGTGAGGTCAAAGAAGAGTCAATGCAAGTGAGTACCATTCAGTAAATGATGGGCAGAGGGGAGCTGAGAGCCGGTGGAGCCCCTGTGGTAGTTAGCAGTGGCGTTGGATTGTTGTGGAAAGAGATGAGCTGACAGCACATGTAGCCTTTGCATTTGTTAGTAGATCGGGATAATTGCTTCACTTTCTCCTAGACACACTGGGGTATTTCGCATCTGCATTGCCTATTTTATACACGAAAACATCTGCCTTGATTGATGAAATTCGAAGAAGCTTGTCGATAAGCTTTACATGTTTTCCTGCTTCTTCCTGTCTTGGTGACTGTGGAAGCACTGAGGATCTTTTATGCTGAGTGACTCATGCTGGAACCAATCCTAGCTTCATAGCTGGTTCTATGGTATTTGGCGGTAGGGTCTTGGGGAGGTTAAGGTTCCTTGAAGTCCTGAGGGTGTGGCCCCATGGAGGGATTAGTAGGGTCCCAGGCAGACATGGCCTCTCGCTGTCACTGTGTGATGCTCTCTACAGAGCTGTGACATAGCACAAAGCCCCTACAGGTACCAGAGGCACAGGTTTGAATTCCTCTGCCTTCACTGTCATAGGAGATGCACATTTCTTTATAAAATACCTGGTCTGTGGTCTCTGCGGTACCAACAGAAAACAGATTAGGACAGTGCCAGTGTCTTCCACACTCCACACTGGGCCAGCTGCAGGGTGCCTAGGAAGAAAATAAACTATGTATTGTACCTCGGAGGATTTGGGAAATGAATCTCAGACTCTTCAGTGGTAGGATGCCTTTCATAGCTGGGAAGTATTTTTTGAAAAATTTAAAGAGCTATTGTCAATGTCGATGTGGGTCATGCCTACTGCTAATTTTTGGATTATGTACTAAAACTGGGCAGGAAGTAGGGGTGGGGAACACAAGAAGAATGAGCATCCATTTCCTTGGGCAGCAGAGCAACACTCTACCTGTGAACAGGTGAGAGGAATATGGGAACGGGACTGTCAAGTCTTTTGTTACCATGGAAATAGTTTTATTTGAGGTTCCCTGAAAGGATCTCAGGGACCTTGGGGGTCCTGGAAGACACTCCAAGAAGTACTGTGAAAGGCTTTTGTAAGAGATGACTACCTCAATTTATAGTTAGCAGAGAAGCCAGCAAGGAAAAGAGAGGAAAGAATTCTAGAAACTGTACAAAGGATACCCCTGGGGATGATAATTCACTTTCTCTTTGAATAAAGATAATATAAATAGTTCATTCGGTTACTGAGAAGTTCTTTATACTAACAAATACATTGCACTAGAGTATCAAATAAAATAATACGCACAGAATGGCACCGTAGATGGCAACATAACCGTGTGTGGATGTTATTAATTCTGCGAAGGTTGAGTTTATGAAATCTCATGCTCCAGAACAATTGGAAAATAGGATTAATATTCATATATTTGAAATTGAGTATAGGATTTCTAAGGAATAGAAGGCCAGATAAAATGAATTATTTAAACTATATATGAGCGGGCCCATCTAAAGTCATTCAATAGTACCACTTCTGAGGCTTTTAACTGCTAGCTGTCGTATATAGTGTCATGATAAAATCAGTTCAACTTCTATTATGAAATGTATAGTGACAAGATGGTATAAAGATGACTAAACACATTTCAGAGAAACTTGGAAATGGTGCTTGGTGAAAATTATATAAGAATCAATAACAGTTCACCCCACAGGTGAATTTGTCCCTTACCCCCATCCATAGGCCACTCATGTAAGGGAACAGATTTATTCCTAGAGGAAAGATCAGTGTTCTAATTGGATTTGCTAATATCTGAGAGGTAGAGCAGATGAGCACTGACTTTTATGATAATACAGTTAAGGAAAGAGCCCCTGAGAAGGTGGCGATTTTGGCCGTTTTCTCCAGCTCTCATGCAGTAAACTTGGGGAGGAAGAAATGGATGATCTTTTGGTTCACAGGTTCTCTCTTTCCTTAAGTGTTTTTCCCTTCACAGTTTCACATGTGTCCACAATGAGTGCTGACCCATCTCCCACCTCAGATCTTCCTACCACACCCATTCACCTCTCTCCAGCCCACAATTTTGTTTCCTGCTCATATCCACTATGTTTTGTGACCCGCTGGGTTTTTTTAAGTTACACTCTCGAGGTATGCCTACTGAAAACAGGCACTGATTTTTGTGTCCTCCAAGATAAAGAGCTTCTTTCTCAAGTACAACTTCAGAACGAATTCATTACCTTCACAGAGAGACAGAATGTCTCCACGAAATGCCCCCATTTTGTTCATACACTGTTGACTTTGGCAACCAACCAAACAACAACCAGAAGCACCACATTGTTGCATTTCGGTCTTTGATGACTAAAAGCAGTAACTGTGCTTGACAGGAGTAAGCACATTCTGATCTCCCTGAAAAGGCAGTGCCTTCTTATCCAGTTCCCTCTGATAAGCATTCAGCCAAGCCACACCTTCTGATCTTGGTAATTCCTCAAATTCCCCAGCAGATGGGGATGTGCAATCCTTCAGCCTTTAACTGGGACCACTGCTCCAGGTCCCCGGTGTCTGGCTTAACTTCCGGTTCAGATGCAGATTCTTAAGTGTGGCAATGAATCTTTCCTAGGCCTGTGGCCTGAATGGGCCTGTGGAGAATTCTTATTTATCCTTGCACTGCCTACGGTCATCTGACCTTAGTAATCTTTAGTACATGAGACTAATATTTTCTTTAAGGAGTCATCACCAGCAAAGCACAGAGCAGAGATTTCCTAGAGCACTGACTGTCCTAGGGGAGCCAGTGACAGGCCAATCCTACCCATGGTTTGGTTCAGAGTAAATCCCAGAGGTCAGATCTGGTTTCAGCCAGCAGGGTATACTTTGACCACAGACTTCTGAGGTCATCATAAGAAGTGGAGAGTCCAGTCTCATTTTCATCTCTGTGTCTCTACTAACACAAAGGGAAAGAAATTTTAAAAGAGATCCTAGCTCCAAAGGATCTTATGACTTAGGTAAATGTGATTTTTTTTTTCTATCTCTTTTGACTGCTTTATATTTAGTTCAAGTATATTCAAGAAGAGACGCTTAGGTTTTTTTCATTTGACAAGCTCAATAATACCTTTCAAAATTAAGAATTGTTACAAAGCCTGTTAGAGCCATGGTATTTGCTGCATTTATGGCTATTCTTGTTATGTGTACCAATCGTCTTGGAAAGATGATTGATTTTCAGTTCTTAAGCCCAGTGCTTTTCTGTACCAAGGGACTTGCATCCAGAAAACTGAAAAGAAAAGAAAGGGAACAGAAGGTAATTTGTGAGAATGAGTGTAACCTTGAGAATTGGAGAAGAAAGTTGGTTTACATGTGCACCACAACAGATAAGACAGGAGCATGGAAACAGAAGAACACACTGGGGTGGGGGTGATCTGTGTGCTTGGAGGGTGTGGGAAGTAGGTGGTAAAGAGGAACAAGGCACTGTGGTAGTTGTGTGTAAATGTGTCACAACAAAACCCATTCTATAGCCTAGATTAAAAACGAATGAACAAGAAAGAAAAATGAATTGCAACCAAGGGATTTGCTTTTTAAGGAAACCTGAGTTTGTCGTGTGTGTGTATGAGTGTGTGTGTGTGTGTGCGCACAATTTTTCTGTAATACACCTCAATTTGCAGATGCATCATACTCCTTGCTAAGCTATGACTACATTCTTATAAGACACTGCCATTTTCTTTGTATGCTCCTTCATAGGAACACGTAAAGTGATTATCTATAAATGACTATTGACTTGTTGGATGAGTTCTGAGATTGTAACATGTCTGAATTGAGTAGGGCTTGTCATCTAGATTCCTAGCTTAAGACTTAAGGTTTTCTAACAAATGCAGAACTCTTGAGATTTTGTTAAAATGGAGACGCAGGTATCTCTGTGTTTATCTAGGTGCTTTGGTAAGTGGATCTCATAGTGTGAGGCTTTAACACTTTGAACCCTTATTTTCCATCTCTTCCGTGGTCCAGGGTGGTTCCAGATGGGAGGATGAACCTGTTAGGGGCTCTCCACACATACATCTAGGCTGAAGCAACTCTGACATCTTCAACACATTTCCTGAGATTTCTCTCAAGGGGGATATTTACATGGGACATGAAAAAAACCCAAGAGGATCATGTGGCCAGATTTCTCTGGATTTTTCCTGTACTGAGGAAAGAGGATGGTGGCTGAGTGAGGACGCCCGTAGAAAGATGTACAGACTATCAGCTTCTGCCATCCTTGTCCTGAGAGGACTTTATCCACTTGTCCCAGTATATGTTATTAGAGGAGAAAATCATTTAAAATTAAATACAATGATGATCCTTTTATTCTTTAAAGAAATACCACCCTAAAACATTCAAACCCTTGAGTTAGCTATTGCTTAGAAACATTGCACTGTTTTGGTATAAATGGCGGTGAGGAATTAATTCGTAACTCCAAGGTCTTGGACGCCTAGATCCTGGCTGCAGCTTTATGTTATGCCAGGCCCTAAGATTTCTATAAAATATTTGCTCAACTTTGATAAGATAATTTCCCAGATAGTGCAAAGATAGATGAGCATATATTGCTACTTAATTCAGTCAAGCAAATATCATTGAATAAATGTCAGCTTTGCCAGAGAAATCGCTGCACAGACCCTCTCTGGATAATATATTTATCAAAAAATCAATACCGAAGGTAAACAGATTTTTAATGCATCTGAAGGATCTTACTTAATACACCCAAATGCCAACCTATAATTTAAAGCTATTGATACCAGCAAGTATTTATAGATGACACTATCATGACTTTTATATGATATTCTTCAGAGTAGTCTTCTGTCTACATCTAACTCGGTTTTAAACTTGTGCTTGGGGAACAGCCATTCACCGTGCCATAGCATAGAGGCTGTTCTGCTGGGGACTAGCCTGGCCTCTCTTTCCAAAAAGGGTAACCCTGGAGGGCTCAGAGCCTGTTCTGTGGGCTCTGTTCTGTGCTAGTGGTCTTGTTTCTCTACCGTCTGCCATCCCTCTGCAAACATCTATGTCTAGCTCCCAGCTCCTGTAACTCATCTTCTTTGTGGGCATCTTTTTTTTTTTTTTTTAATTTTTGAATCTGCTGATTAAATGATTGACCTTTATTTTTTTTTAGTTAGTCCATCACAAATTATTTGGAATATATATATTTATATATATTCCAATATATTTGTTGTGTGTGTGTCTATGAGCATATAAGTTGTATACTCCTAACTTCAATATCCTTTAACTATATGACCTCATTCAAGTTGTTGCACTCTGAGCCTCAGGTTCCTCATCTGTAAAGTGGAGAAAGAGTCTCAGGTCATGTTCTTACAAGAATGGAATGATGGCAGTGTCTAGCATAGAGAAAACCCTCGTAGTTTTGTGGACCATGTTTTAAATAGTATTTGCTCAAGACAGGAGCAATGCACATTTATTCTCCCAAACTTTCACATTTACTCCCTGTCTTAATCAGGGTTTCTGTTCCTGCACAAACATCATGACCACGATGCAAGTTGGGGAGGAAAGGGTTTATTGAGCTTACACTTCCATGCTGCTGTTCATCACCAAAGGAAGTCAAGCTGGTCAGGGATCAGGAGCTGATGCAGAGGCCATGGAGGGATGCTGCTTATTGGCTTGCTTGCTTCTCCTGGCTTGCTCAGCCTGCTTTCTTATAGAACCCAAGACTACCAGCCTACAGATGGTACCACCCACAAGGGGCCTTCCCCCCTTGATCACTAATAGAGAAAATGCCTTACCGCTGGATCTCATGGAGGCATTTTCTCAACTGAAACTCCTTTCTCTGTGATAACTCCAGCTTGTGTCAAGTTGACACAAAACCAGCCAGCACACTCCCCTTGTGAATTACACTGTAACCAGATCTGCTTGACATTCCTGGCTGCATACAGTGTAAGGTAGACATGAAATTTATTTACATGTGCATTCTGAAAGCAGATGTCAGGAAGTCACAGCCTCGTTGATTGGAAAGAGGATGTTCCCTCATGGACCAAACAGTGATCTTGTCGGCTCCATGATTCTTGTATTAAAACCCCAGCTTCCAAAGAAAGAAGCATATTTGGAAACAGGCTTCTGAAAGAGGTAAGGAAGTTCAAATGAAGCAATTCAGGTGAAGACCCATCCAACATGGCAGTCCGTGCCTCTGTAATTTGCTCTGTTCACACAGAGAAAATATGCCAAGGAAGGGCACGAGAGAGTGCAGACTCAGAAGGAGCCAGCTCTGCTGGCAGTGGTGCTTAGACTTTACATATTCCAAGATGTAGGAATCAACTTTGATTGTTTAAATCCATTGAATTTAAGTCAATTTCTCCCCTGCCCCCTGCACTGTTAGGGATCAAATAGAAAGCTTTATACCTGCTAAGCAAGTCCATTGTACGTACAGTTCTTGTGAGGAAAAGTGTGTGTGTGTGTGTGTGTGTTAAGAAAATACCTTGTGTATGTGTTATATGTGTATTTTTTATACAAAGCCCTACCTTACTAATAAACTTCCTCTCCCTGTTGATTGTCCTGGTACCTGCACAGGCTTATATTTTTTACCTCCTGGCTACAACATGGTCAGCTGATTAAGGTCGGAATGTTGTGTTGACTGATGACGCTTGAGTCCGCAGCCTCTTGGACTCAGAGTGTCTTCCCAGTCACTCTCTGGGACTGGCCAAGGTGAGCCACTGAAGGAAAGCCTTCCTCTGTTCATGATGTACCCGACAGGTGACCATTTGGAAATCTGGTTGAAATGTTTTTCTTTCCCCCATCCACCCACACTGTGTTGTTCAGCAGGGGTCAGGCTCTGAGGATCATGACGTTGAAATTTCCCCTGGGGATGTCACAGGGTAAAGGTGGAGAACGGGAGAACGGCAGACCCTGAGCCTCATAGTTGGCTCTCCGTATTGTCATCCTACAAGAGTAAACTTTAGGGCTCAGAGTCATTAACAAGAGTGACACTAGAGTATGTTCCTCATAGGGCCAATTTATGTCCCACAGTTGGCTCATGTTGCCTGCAGTGGTTTTGTGAACTGATATTTATTTTTAACTTGTATATCGAATGGCATGGTTAAGTCAATGCAATACTTTTTCATCCTCTAAAATACTAATATATGAAGCGTCTAAAATACTGCCATTTAAGAACTGTTTCTTGGCACCTGTTCACTTTCTGTGTGCCAGGGATCCCAAAATAGCCCGGGCATGGGCCTCTTGGGCCCCAAATCCCCCTGTGCCAACTGTTCCCGGGGAGTAAGTCAGGGTGGGGGGCAGCCATGTGCAGCTCAGATCTTCCGTGGAATTCTGGTCTGGGCGCCAGTAGCATTGACCTCTGGAGACTTTCCATCGTCTGTTCTCCTGTGTGACCCCTGAGCCAGGAAGAGGGGCTCACTGGCTGCTGGGTCTTTTGACTCCTGATCTGGCAGGAAGCACCAATGGCTTCCTACCTATTTCTGCTGTATTTTGGTGGCAGGTCAGAGGCCAGCACTATCATTTTGTGTATTGAATTATCTCAGTAGGTTCTGGGCTCCCTTCTGAGTGCAGTGTTCTACCGTGTGCTGACTTCAAGAGTGGCTCAGGACTGAGCGTGGAGGCCTGTAACACCAGCACTCAGGAAACCGAGACAGGAGGAATCCCTCTGCCTCCACACCTGGTCTGAGTGATTTGTACTTACCTTACCCTGTGAAGCAGTATTCTTTTCTAAACATCCTGACAACGTCACTTGTTGGGCATACTAATTAAATCTCTGTTGTAGATGCCACTTAGAAAATTTTGTAAGCTTTTGGGAATGTCCCTGTTCATGAAAGCTTGGTGACTGTTACTTCCTCAGGGACAGAGACATGCAGATGGCCTTTGGATAGCCACCATTTGCCTTCCTATTTGTGTTTTCCCGACTCCTGTCCCACTGCTGGCTAACTTATGATGCATATGCGTGTTGGTGCATTGTGGTCTTATCCATAGCGCGTGTGTGGTCATTTTGAATGACAGCCACTTACTCCTTTCCTGATGCTTTTTGTCTTAACTGCTTTGGAAACATGAATTCATTTTTGTAAATTTGAATCCAAACCTCGCCTAATGCTAAAGAAAGTTGGTCACAGTCACAAAAGTGATTGGGGTTGAGTCAGTGATGGAAATAAGAATTAACTAGTGTCAGCTGGTAGCCTGCCTGAGCTGCAGAGATGAGCTGGGTTAGTCCTTGTGTGTGGCCGGTGCTTCCTATCCGCCCTCTAGTGCCAGGTGGAAGCGCATCTCAGACTATACACCCCTTCACTTGAGAAACACGCTGCACGTATGTGACCTGGACGATTAAATACAAGGCCTTCCACTATGTAAGTACTCAGACAAAAAGGCTCAGAAATGTGGTCGGGACAGCAGAGGTGACCCTGTGACCTAGATTGTATCTAAAGTGATCAATACTAGCCCCTCTACTCCTCCAGTGGGGCCCATTAGGAGGCAGGGTGCTACCCAGCCATCCCTGGAGGAAGGCAAAGCCAAAGGTGGCTGCTTCTCCTGATGTGGAGTGGATAGAGTTGATGGAGTTACGTTTCTTCAGGAGAGTCCAAGCTTGTCTGGATCCTTCGCATCAGACCGAAGGGTTCAACTCCAGTGAGATGCACACAGCCTTGGCTTAGTCCCGAGAGGCCCTTGCTACGAGGTGCATTGAAAGGACCATGGCATCTCCTAAAGGTGCTGTCTTGCCAGGTTCCTCTGGCTACATGTATGTAGGGCATGTGTAACATTCCCCCTTTGTTGGTGTGCATGATGTGGATATGTGAATGAAGGCATGTGTGTGCTGTGGTACACATGTGAGGTCAGGGGAAAGTCATGGATATCTGGCCTCACCTGTACCTGGTTTGAGACAGAATCTTTACTGTTTTTCCACCATGTGCTCCTGACTGTCCTTCAGTGTCCACTGTGAAGCCTCTGTTGATTCTTCTGTCTTCTGTCTCCAGTCTCCTGGCAGAGCACTCTAGGACAATAGACATTTCTGCTATTGTATTCAGCTGGATTCTGAGGATCTAAACTCAGGTTGTCAGACCTGCACAGCAAGTGATACCCACTGAGCCCTCTCCCCAGTCCCAACTTTTAAGGACCACAAAAAAGTAATATCATAACAGGGTGACTGTGAATATTGTCTTCATTCTTATGATCCAAATCTGCGAAATGTGTGCAAATGCCTTATCTTAGCCATGGCAGCCATGGGCTACTCTGGGATGCTGATGACTGGAAATCTCTAAGTGCCATGCGTCCAACACAGGATCACCTCAACTCTTAACTTTCTTTGTCTAGCCTGTTACTTGGGTCCCAGTTCACAAAGTGAGCATGGAACACTCGGCTGAAGCAAGCGCCTGACCTGAGTTTTGATCAATGCCTCTGACCTTGTCCTTCTCTGACCTCTCTCTGTTAGTCTAATGTACCCACAGGTGTCTGGTCTTTCATACAGATCATTGATGTTCAAGGTAAGTTCACTTGTGAAGTCATCCCATCTTTTCCTGGGACAACCAGATGATTGCTTTTTTATCTTTTCTAGATTCCACTACTTTCTACAGAACTTTCTGTGCATTTGCCTTTGTTTCTGCTGTGTTTAAAATTTATACATCCAAGGCCTGTTTCTTCCTAAAACCCTCTTTCAGAATGGTCTGTTGTTAGCCTCATAGTTTGTCATTGCAGTGGTCTTGCATAAAGAAGATCCCAATTGAGAAGCTTTCCTTGTGCAGGGTAGAGCCTCCACTATGACCTACCAATCAGTACTAGATACGTAGAATATTACTTGGTTGAGAACAACTGTATTTCCTCTGCCCTCTGGATCTGGGAGAGAATCTACTATGGTCTCAGGTACAGAGGAACCCTGGAACACAGCCCCCAAAGTTTGCTGTTATGCATGAAGGCTTGGATGACTACTGTAGTATTCTAGACAACCCTGTGAACACTGTAGCCATTGTCTTGGGAACTTCTGGTTCCGAGGAACTGCTGCCTGTGTGCCAAAAGCTTCCTGTGTCTGATCAACCTTCTAGGGTGGAACTTTAACCATCTGCTTTGTCTTGTGAGGTGTCTGGCCTGCTGGCACTGAAGAAAGGTAGGCTGTTCTACTCAGGCTCAGACCTTCCACTTGACCATGGGAAGAGGTCCTGTTATCCTCCTGGGTGAATTGTCTTCTACTTGAGTGACACATAAGAATGAGTTTGAGATGTGCCATCTTAGCATAAAGGGGAAAACAGAAGAAAGAAGGAGGGGCTTTATTGTGGTCATTTAAATGAAAATTACTTCTATAGGCCTATAGGGAGAGGCCCTATTAGGCCTTGTTGGAGTAGGTGTGACTTTGCTGGAGAAAGTGTGTCTGTCACTGGGCTTGAGGTCTCATATGCTCAAGCCAGGCCCCGGTCTCATTCTCTTCCTGCTGCCTTCGGATCCAAATGTAGAATTCTGAGTTACCTCTCCAGCCTCTTGTCTGCCTACATGCTGCCATGCTTCCCACCATGATGAAAATAGACTAAACCTCTGAAATGTAAGCCAGCCCCAATTAAACATTTCCTTGTAAGGGCTTTCTTGGTCATGGTGTCTCTTCACAGGAGTAGAACCCTAAGACACTTTTATATAATTTATTTATTTGTTTAATTCTTGGAAATTGGTGGCACAGCAAAGGAAATGCATTCAACACTGCTGACCTTAAAATAGTTAAGATGGTGCATTTTAATGGTTTTGTCACAATTACACGTTGTTTTTAAAGAGTCACTTCAGGGTTCTCCGAGTTAGTGAACTAGAGGGTGAAAGCATGTTGTTAATATCAATTATTTTCTTGTGATAAAAGATACAAACAATGCACATTTTGAATGTTAATTTTATGCCAGTTGCTACTATTGTTGTTTTATATCCATTATAATTAATTAATTAAATAGTATTAATAAAATAGTATTTTATAGATAGTCTTCTTTGTTCCTTTGCTACCAGTGGGCATGTAGCTTCTAGTTATAAACATGTAGGCTGTTCCCTTTGTAGTGACTGACTCTTTGGGCTTCAGTAAGTACTAGTAGAATGATTTTATAACAACTCAGAATGGCCACTGCTTGGTTCTTCTCTCAATAGTCTTGGACACATTTGTTAAAACAAAACAAAACAAAACAAAACAACCCTCCCATCCATTGAGTCAACAGTCTACTTAGGAGTATACACCTCAAGTGCCCAGTTTGGGTTTTGACTTATAAAATCAGAGCTATGTAGATGAATTTGAGTATTGGCAATATCTTCCTTTAATTAATTAATTAATTAATTAATTAAATTTAGTTTCAGAAAATTCTCACCACTCCAAATGTAAACCCCATACACAGTAAACAACTACTTCCCACTCAAAACCTTCCCCAGTCATCTGATTTCTTTGGCCAATGATTTGCCTATTATGGAAATTCTTACAAATGGAGAATATTACTCTGACATTGAATTTAAATTAATCTTCAGATAGTTGAACCTGTTTTCTTTTAGTGACTGCAGCAGTCTAGATTATTTTTTATTAGAATACTCTAAAGCTGTTAAAAGGAGGCTGTCCAGATGCATTCACTGATATTTAAAGCCACTCCTAGGGCTGGAGTTAGAGCTCAGTGAGAGAGATACTGTCTAGTATTTCCGATATTCTGAGTTTCAATCCCAAGACTAGAATTAAACAAAACAGCCGATAATGTTAACTAAGGGGAAAGTATAAATTTTGTGTTATGATTGTATTCTACAAATTGTTGCATGTGCTGTTGGAAGTTAGGATGAAAGTATTTCAATGACTACTTAGGGTGAATGGTTTAGATCTCCTTATTTTATGTGTATGTTTACCTGTATGAGTACGTGTGTGTGCAATTGAATGCATACTCGTGGAGGCCAAAAGCCAAAGGACAATACCTACTGTTCTTCCTCAGATGCCATCTTGTTTTGTTTTTCTTGTTTGATTTTTTTTTTTTTTTTTGAGATGGGATTTCTCCTTGGCCTTGTGCTCACTAAGTTGTCAGGGCTGGTTGCCCAGTGAGCCCCAGTGAGATGTCTGTCTCCATCTTCCCAGGACTGAGATTGCTGGTGCATGCTATTACTCCTGGCTTTTCTCTGTGGTTTCCAGGGGTTGAGCTCGGGTTCTCAAACTGACTGTAAGGCAAGCATTTGCCAACTGAACTATCACTTGAGCACATTAGCTTTTCTTACTAATCTTTTCTTTATGATTTTTTGGTATCATCTGTTACTTGGGATTTGGGCAAACATTTAGTCAAATAAGAAAGTGTTAAGTGTGCTTCCTTAATTGGTAACAAGTAACTACTCGGGGTTAAGAATGTGTGATATTTTGAGAGTTCAAATAAATTATATTAACGCTGTTAGTTATTTCGGGCAGCAACCCATTGTTCAGTCTTGAAATGAAAATCACACAGGTGTGTTGGTGTCAAGCCACCAGAGTCTGTCATTAGGGAGGGCAGTTACAGCAAAACCATGGAATTTAAAATGTGTAAAGGTGTAGATTAATTCAGCCATTGACATTCTCAGAAAAATGTGGACTACTCAACTAACCAGAAAAATAGGGTGGTCGGAATTAGATATTACAGAGCTGTTTGGCCGTGTAATAATGTACTGGAGTAATTTGTGTGTTTGTGTTTCCCATGAATATGTCTCTACAAAGAGAAGAGCCAAATATGCCATTTCAGCCCTCCTCTTAAAACTGGGAGAGTGGCTGGAGGTAAACAGACAGTGTTCTGTATACCTATACCACCACCCTCCTCTGTATACCAATTCCACGATCCTTTTGATGAAACAATACCAAAGGCAGCATCTTCTCAGGTATTTTTCACAGTGAAAACATCTGTTGTAGTCTACTCATATCTATTCTTTTACCCATTAAGTGCCTTTAAGATGCCTGATGTGGATGCTGGGAAGTGAACCCAGGTCTTCTGCAAGAGCCCCAAGTGCTCTTAACCACAGAACTCTTTCTCCAGTCCCGATGTCAATCACTTTTAGCTGTGTTTGGGGCAAATGATAATATCAGCAGCATCCTTCTGCTCTCTGCACCCTGGCTGTAAGTCCTCTGGTTTGCCTGATTCGGCCCCTGCGGTTCAGTCATTTTTCAGTCATGTGCTGCTTAGAGGTCCTCTAGGGTGACTCTTCTCGATAGTGGATACATCTTTTAATTACTTAAGTTTCCAAGGAATGTTGAGGAAGATGTTGTGCAGTATTGAAGACGATGTGGTGATTGTCTCTATTTATATGACCCACTAAGGTAATGACCTCAGTGCAGGCCTCCGTTGCTGGTTACAACTAATTGCAGGGGAGTGGGTAACATATGGATGTACATTTAAATAGTGATGACATCACCATCAGTTTAGCTGCCACTCAGGACAAGGAGCTGAGCCCTGACAATGGCTAAGCAGCTCCCAACTACCAGACTTTACTGTTTCTCTAAAATTAGGTTGAACGCCTATGTAAATATTTACCCTGATTTAGTTTTTCTTTATGCAAGTTGATTACCCACAGTCATTCTTGTCATCCTCAATACACATGAAGTGAAGAGCAGTAGAGAATTTAGCCCTGACCCAAAGCTATCTCCTGGATGGTTTCCAACTGCAGGAGCTGAGCCACAAAACCAAGAGTGCTTGTCTTATGTAGCAACCCTTGACACTAGGCCAGTAGAACACTTCAGTCTTGGGCAAGACTTCCAGCACAAAGGAATTTGTTTCCAAACACCTCGTCCATCCTTCTCTTTCCTCCCCAGTGTCCGTTGTTCTCCACACACATGCTGGAATACCTGGTGGGGCCAGAATGACATGATTCCTGCCCCTAGCAAAGGGCCAGAGGACATGGGCCTCCACCAGGGCCGATGGCTGCCTTGGGCATAAGGCTTGTTCATATAATAATGTACATATTTTATATTCTTCCTTTAAGGAATGTCTTCCCTGTTAATGTTAATGACTCCTGCTATCCCAGGGGAGCCTCCATTCTTCCCCCTGTACCTCTCCATTCACTTTAATGAGACCTGTGGATCCTGAACCTGCTCAGAGAAGAAGGGGATGGGGGGATGGGGAAGAATTGTGGAGGGCTGATGGGGGGGGGCAGAAAGCAGAATGCAAAGTGAATAAGTAAAACAAAAGTAAAATTAAATTAAAAAGAAAAGATTCATCTCTGTGAATCTTTACGTCAGGTTAACACCCACTTTGAAATATTTTCAAGATCGAATCATATCTGCATTAACTTGTACCTGAACCAAGTAGTGGGTAGATGTCATTTGTCCATTTTCTTGCGAGCATTTGGGGTATTTCTCTTTGCACGATGAATGGCGCCATGCTACTGTGGTACTATTGATTCTGGTCCTTAGTGAGAATCTTCATTCAGGGATTGGAATTGAGTACAAATATGGATGACTTCCTGACCTTTGGTGTGCCAAAGGGATCACACTAATTTACATTTCTACCAACAATATATGAGTCACCCCAGTCTCACTTCTTTGTTAACTTAATTTTAATTGTTAATTTAAGTTATAGACTTAAATTTCTAAACTGATAGGAAAATTTCGAAAGGGTCCAAAAAAGGTTCACTTTCTTAATGGTGATAGAGTTGAACCCAGTTTTATGTTGCCAGCCAGTGTGGGGGCTCCTTTTCCCCAAACGCCTTCTCTCACAAATGTTTTCTGTATTACTCAAACTCCTTTGTTCTCTGGGTGTTACCTGCCCTCTCTTGTGGGATGAGTCTTTAACTCTCCTCAGGATAGTTCTTGGTACAATGCTAAGTGTGAACTTTAAAAATCACATCTTAACTCTTATACCAATATACTCCCCATTCTCATGCTAAACTCATGTGAGGGTTTGAAAAGACTCTCTCCGTATGCTTTGAGATGTTCTGCATACTGCCGCCAATGTCTCCCCTTGCTCCTGAAAGGAAAGATTTCTTATGATGCCTCATAAAGCACTCATGGAATCAGCACTAATTATTAATCCCAGATCCCTTATTACTGGCCTCTCCTGCCATTAGAGTGCAGCTGTGAGAACACCTGGGAACTGATGGGCCTTGTAGACTCTGTTGGGTATTGGAGGATGTAGATAAACAAGGATCTTATCCATAGGACTCAAGTTAGACCTTCATCTGTAAAATGGTCCCCAGGCCCTTAAATAGCAACGTTCCCATGATTGGCGTGAACAGAGAATGTGTTCGGACTCCCTGCACAGCAGTTCTAATCATTAGCCAAGTGAGCATGAAAATGCCAAACAAGCCGAAGAGTTGCCCAGGTGAAGAAAGATCCGTGATGTGCCTAGAGCTCACAAGCCTGTTGGTGTGTTAGCAAGTATAGCGGGGAAGCCCATTCAGAAATGCCCCGTTTTGTTCCTTCTCCTTAGCCTTCTCACCACGGATACCACGGTCTTCTCCCTCCCTTGTTCTCTGAGCTTTTCTTCTCCCTTTTGCAGCTAGAGACAGGCAGAGGTATCTCTTGCTGGTCCTTGTCTCTAGAGTCACCTCACCTTGCACAGTCTGTCTGGCCAGCCATGCCCCGTCCTGCCTGCTGGCTTGGAATCCTCTGATACTGGCAGCCATCATTTAGGCTTCAGGATGCTGTCTCTTTCCAAGGACCACTAGAGGAGTTTGTTTTAATTAACCCAGGAAATGCTTCCAGGCCTTTCAAAGATTGTTTGTGGACAAGTACAGATGACAGCATGCTCCCTGGATGAGGTTACTGGATGTATTAATATGGATGCTGGAAATGGTGTTGACCATTGAAGATCAACACTGAGCCCAAGGGGAACAAAAAGGGGTACTTGTGACAGAGGGCACTGGCATTTAATAGAAATACAGTTTGTTATTTTTTGCTCTATTATAGTTCTGTGTTAGAACTCACTTTTGTTTCTACAAATGTTTAGAATTTAATCTGAGTTGCAAACTGACAGACTTAAAATCATTGACATAAACCTCCTATTTGGTTGGGCTGTACTTGCATTAAGTTAGCCTGACAGGTCGACAGAGAGAATGGCATATCTGCATCGGTCTATTGGTCCACTCACTGGCTGCATCTCCCAGTGCAGCATCACATGATCACTGAAAATCTCCTATGTATCAGGCTCTCTGCTGTGTGGTGGACACCGTCACTACCAGTCCCAAGTCCCCAAGGGAGTTACAATCCCATGGCTCCATGTAAGTGTGGAGGTGATTCTAATCACAGCGTGGACGTTAGAATTACAGAAAACTACTGCTGAGCCCAGAACAGACTCCAACCTCCGCCATTCCTCTGTGGTGACTCAGGAGCACAGCCCCAAACCCAACTCCTTCCTCCGACTCCTCTTTCTCAGCACCTTTTGAAAATGTTAGCCGCTGATAGCAGTATTGGCGACTTAAACTGTTGAAAATACTGCCTCTGAGCATCCAGGGACGACAACGGTGTGTGGTAGGGGGTGGAGCAAGGAAGAATGTTCTAGACAGATATGTTGGATTCTTGTGTTTACTGCAACAAACCACCAAACACTTCTTAGCTTGAAATAAGGAAAAATATTCATAGGTTATGGCTCTGGAGATGGTAAATCTCATCCGTGGTACTTTCTGAACTAAAATCAAGATGTAGATTGGAGATATGTAATATATAATATATAATATAATATAGATATTATATATTACATATATATGTATGTGTATTCATCTATATACAAATGTGTGTGTGTATATATATATTTGTGTGTATACATATATATGTATATAACAATAATAATAATGAAAGAAAAATAAGCCCTCGACCTGAAAGATGGGGGACAAGGAAGGGGTTAGAAGGAAGAAAGGTTGGAGAAACTAAAGTGATTCTATTTCAATTAAAATCATATATAAAACCGTATGTTGGAAGGGCTGTATTCTTCTGCACATGCATGTAGACAATCCATTTCTTTCTTTTTTCCCAGATTCCATGACCTACCTTGTTGTTGTTGTTGTTTTGGGTTTTTTTTGGCTTACACTCCATGTTTATATTTATGAGTCTGGCGACTTTAAATCTCTAACTCTGACCCTATGCCCCAACCTTCCACTTGCAGAGACTTCTGAGATGACACTGATGTCACCCTCATCCCAGCTCTAGCTCAGCCCGTTAGCTTCCTAAGCTCCTGCAACCTCAATTCACCTTTCCTAAGCAACCCAGATATACTCCCAATGCTGGAAATTAAGCCACAGACAGGATTATGGAGCACTATTATTGCATCTCCCATAAGAGACAAAAGGAGGTAGTTTATTAGTAGAGCTGAAGCAAGTTCAACAATGTGGTTGCAGGCTTAACCCATGGGAGAACAGATGACTGGAGGCACCCGAAGGCAAAAGCCACAAAAATAGAATTGAATTTTATTCTAAGGAAAACGAGGGGCCATTAAAGGGTGGCATAATGAGACTTGAATTTAGGAAACGTCTCTGCCTGCATTTACAAGCCCTTAACTGCCTACCCTGTGCCTATCTCACTGATTATAAATTAGAGCTAATTGACTGCAAATTATCAGACCTTAAGCTGAAACATGAGCTAGAAAGGAAAAAGCAAATACCCCCTGTATGTAGGCAGAACACCAAAAATTTAAGTCTGTAGAGAGCTTGATTTTGACAGGCTATTTGAATACTGATTAACACTTAGATTAAGGCTTTCTCATCCGGAGATCTGGCCAGAATGGGCAGACTCACATAGGATCCTGTGTTGATTTGTGTTAAGTAGATTTTCCAAGAAGAGTCACCGAGGTCTGGCTGGAGTCAAGTTTCACTTGTTCAACTTCACCGGATCCTGGTGGAGGAAGGTTGCCTATAACCTTAGGGTGTTTTCTTCTAGAGTAGATGCCCCAGCCAGAGGTAAGTGGGATAGATCAGGTATCCAGAAGGAGCCCCTTAGACCACCTTAAATCACCGCACATTCCAGACCTGATCAGCCTGTCCAGGGAAATTTGACCTGTGAAGCAGCAGCCCAGGGGCTGAGTCCTCTACTACCTTCTTAGGCAACTTGAAAAGATGTTTTGAAAGTCAGACCCCTAGTTCTGCTACCAGATTTCAATTAAACCCACTCAAGTGGGGGTCACTGTCTAAATTCTTTTGTCCTACGTTATCATGAGGATGAATAGATAGGATCTGGAATCAGTCATGCTATTGATGCTCTCTTATTGTTTCCTACAGATGAGCCTGGATTTGAAATCTTAAGAGATATATGTGTGTTCTGCCAAAGTGTCGTTTAAAGTCAGCACAAGGGCTCTTGATACTGGGGATCATTTGTCTGACTTTGAAAATGGGAAATATTTAATTAAACTTCATATAATAGTGAAATGAAGCCATGCTTTTGTTTGAGATGGCGTTCTTCCCTTGAGCGACAGACTGTCTCTCCCAGTCTCTGTCGGCAGATTTTATCTCCCTTCCCATAAGCCCTTCTCTGTCGCTTTGTCTTTATTTAAATATGGATGTGCTTTGGCATAGTTCTGAGGCCCCTTCTGTGTTAAGTATCTGACACTTGGCTCTAGCATCTTTCTCAGTGGGCATCTCTTACTCCCCCCCCCTTAAAACTAAATAAATACTCTTCTCTTGCCCTCTTGCTCTCTTAACCTCTTCCCACTCTGTCTCTTCTCTCCCCAATCCTCTTCCTCTCTCTCCCCACGTGTTCATGGGAGCTCTCTCTCTCTCTCTCTCTCTCTCTCTCTCTCTCTCTCTCTCAGATTCACTGAGTTTCACTAAGGTTGCTTGTGTGAGCATGAGTTGGGGGTTGTTTACTGCAGTGTGAGCATCTTATCTGTGGGTTCAGGACTGAAGACAGTACTTCTTCCCCTATCACTTTTTTTTTTTTTTTTTTTATTATTTTGATACTTTATTTACATTTCCAATGTTTCCCCTTTTCTGGGTCTCCTCTTTGGAAATCCTCTATCCCCTCCCCCTCCCCACCTCTATGGTTAATTCTACCTCCCACCCACCCACCCACCCATCCCCCTATTCCCACCTTGACATTCCCCTTTACTGGGACCTCTAATGCCCTCAGGCCCAATGGCCTCTCCTCTCTCCCTGATGGCCATCGAGGTCATCCTCTGCCACATATGTGGTCTGAACCATGGGTCTATAGATGTGTATTCTTTGGTTGGTGGTCCAAACTCCAAGACGACCGGGGGGGGGGGTGTCAGGCCCGTTGA
>CM052709.1:93408514-93455756 GCA_028551405.1 Uromys caudimaculatus | reverse complement strand
TGGGGCTGCAAACTCCCTCAGCTCCTTCAAACCTTTCTCCAATTCCTCCATCTGGGACCTCACTCTCAGTCCAGTGGTTACTGTTAAGTGAAACTTGGGCATGCTGAACTTTTGAGCTAATATCCGCTTATCAGTGAGTACATACCCTGTTTGTTCTTTTGTGACTGAGTTACCTCCCTCAGGATGATATTTTCAAGTTCCATCCATTTGCCTGCAAATTTCATGAAGTCATTGTTTTTAATAGCTGAGTAGTACTCCATTGTGTAGATGTACCACATTTTCTGTATCCATTCCTCTGCTGAGGAACATCTGGGTTGTTTCCAGCTTCTGGCTATTATAAATATGGCGGCTATGAACATAGTGGAGTATGAGTCTTTATTACATGTTGGAGCATCTTCTGGGTATATGCCCAGGAGAGGTATAGCTGGGTCCTCAGGTAGTATTATGTCCATTTTTCTGAGAGTCCGCCAAACTCCCTAGTTCCTTTGTAAGGGGCCTCCTCCACACCACACAGGATGAAAGACTGAGGGGTCCCACCCTTGTATAGGTTAGCCTGGTAGCCCAGCTGTCATGAGCTCATGTGTGCCGTGGCCTTGCCATGTGCAGAAGGCACAGTGCTCACTCCAGCCTCCGATGCTCACCTTCTCTGCCTACTCTTCAGCATGTTCCCTGAGCCCTGGAGGGGGTAACATATTTAGTTGTCCTGCTCAGAGCTGAGCACCCCAGCCACATCCTCTCTGTTCTTCGGAATTTCTTATTCTTAAGTGCACACATTTAGACTGAGCCAATAGAAGATAGAGTTTGATTGGCCTTATTTATGTTGAAATGATAGAAACACTTGAAATGAGTCTCCATTCTTGTCACTCCCCGAGGTGTTGCCTCTCCCTCTTCAGCCCATAGCTACGTAGCTAGACTCTCTCTGTAGATGACCCACATCACAGCTCCAAGCACAGAGCTGTCAACCTTGTGAACTTCCTTGCTTTTGAACTTGCCCTGTGACAGTTATCTGCTGGTGGAAGTCTGGTGAGCTTCGGCTCTGTAAACCAAGCTTGCACATTTCCTGGCTGCACCCTACCCTGCTATTCTTACTCCACTATAGCTTCTCCCTCCCTCCCCCAGTCTCTACCCATTTCCTTCTAGAATGATTGCTCTCGGCTCTTCAGTTCCTGATACAATTTCTGAACCTCTCCAGTAACCTGCTGTGCTGTGTATAAACCCTTTCCCTTCAATCTTGGTACAATTGAGATAAAGACTTCCCAAAATACCATCAAAGCCCAAAGAGTTTTGAGAATTGAGCTTTAAATCTCACTTTTCCTCTGACAGTGGGATGAGAAGCCGTTTTTCTGAACTTCTTGACTCTTGATGATTGTATTCTTTACTCCATGACTATTTCTTTCGTGCACCACTGTCCAGCCTTTCAGTTTGGACTGTAAGTCCCAGAGGGTGGAGCGCTTGGAATGTGTATAGAGCTATGTTCTCCTCTTGAGAGCAGGAAGAAAGTCAGGACATCCAGTGTGAAAGGGACAAATGGGTTCCACCAGTGTTTTCTTGAGAATCAGAGCCAAGTAAAATGTGATCCTCTTCATTCCTCAATGGAAGGGCTAGAAAAATGGATCACATTTGTAATATTAAAAATATATTTGAAATCCCAACTTGGGTCAATCCCAAGGAATAGAACAACACTTCAGGTGTAAACTAGGAAGAAGGAGGCCACAGCCATGGAGGTCAAGGGGATTAACCTGAGGAGAATGTTCAGCCCCACCTGTAGGGGTGGAGTCCTGGGGCAAGGACTCACTGACGCCATCTTGAAAGTGGAATTAGCTTATCCTTTCATTGTTTGACTTTCTCTGGGTCAAATTCCTGATCCCAGAAATGAATGTAAAATTTGCTCTGCACATCAAGAATCCTTGATAGGACCTTATCAGGATGTCTCCACAACACAGGACTCTGAGCTTTAGCTGCAGGAGATGAATGATTCTGAGTTATGGTGAACTCACAGAGAAGTGGTACAAGCAGATTAGGAAACTGACTAGCATGTGTTGACGTCAGCAGACACAACAAATGGCACCAATCTAATCAATCATGGATTGCAGCAACCAAAGGGATAGGCTCTGCCGGGAACCTGGAGTTATTTGAGGAAAGGAGTCTCTAGAAAGACAAACATATCAAGTAATTATTATGGGCCCGGAGCCCAGGCTCTGGCATATGTTGGGACAAATGCTATAATACCAACCTATGCCTCCACTTCTAGGAACAGAGTTAAAATATTCAACAGATTGATTTAAGAGTCAGCCAAACAGCCAACACGAAACTGGCTGAAGCTGGACTGGCGCTGTCGAGGCCTGCTTGGTTCTGGCTCGTGTAGACCTGGGCTGTGGCCAGAGATGGTGCCAACTTTGCATCTCATGGTACTGCCTAGATATGAAAGTGCTGGTCACATTTGTGCCATTTGCAGGGATAAGAGGGCACTGAGTAGACACAGGGCTAGCACTGGGTACTTCATTGCTTCCTGCATGTTTGCCTTTAAATGCCAAGAGCCTTGCTTTTGTTGCCAGTACAGGAGGGACAGGTAGGGTTCTTGTTCATGGTGACCAAGGTGGTGGTGATTAAGGTGCCCGGGGCTCAGGATGAAGCAGAGTTATGAACAGGAGAGGGCTGAGGATGCAGAGCAGTCTTTCAGTATCTGTCTTCCACCTCCTTCCATCTTCATTTGGGGGGGGGGGGGCTTCCTCTCCAGGCACTGGGCCTCCCTTCCTCTAAGTGGTGTTAGTCTGAGAAGAGCAACTTTGTCTGTTCCGGGATTTTTTTTTCTGGTCTCCACATGTTCCCATCTCTTCACAGGTCCCAGTGTCCTAAGCTGAAATTATTGATGATGTCACTAATCTTCTAGTGCTGACAGAGAGATTTCTAGAGAGATGTTTACCAAAGTGTCTGTGTTAGCAAAGATTATTTTCTTACATACCTTATGCTGAGAAATACATTGGCAGCAGATGTAGAAAACCGGAATTTTTTTTTTTTTTTTTTTTTTTTGGTAAATTAATATGAAGGATGCTAATTAAAATACTGGTTAAATGTTGATAATCTAAAAACCGAATCTGACACTTTTTGAGCAGATGTGATCTCCCAGGTGAGAAATCCCACACCTGGCAAAGACCCAGGTGAGCTGAGACTGTTGTGTGCATCCATCCGGGCTATGAGCACAAAGCACACATGAAACAAAAATGAATTTAGACATTAAACATGGCTCCTCGCCTCAAAACACCTTTGTGTTTATGTATATTTTAGAATCTGAACAAAGTCCCAAATCCGAAGTGCTCAGGTCCCAGGCCTTTTGAGGAGGATTCTCAACCTGTGAAGGCCATTAGGATAACATCCTGTGGCTATGTTGTCACCTGAATTTAAAGTAACAGCTGACCTCCATAGGTGTTTTAAAGCTTGTTAGCTATCTACCCATGGTTTCATCTATTTATCTAGCCTTTCCCTTTCATGTTTTCCTATCAAAGATCTGTAGATACTGTATTACCTAAATAGATATTTAAAAACAAAAAGAGACCCATGTTGGTTACTTTTTTGTTTATTTTTGGTTTGTTTATTTCGTTTTGTTATAACCTAGAGTCACCAGGAAAGAGAACATCAATTGGGGAAATTCACAGGTTAAATTGCTCTGTGACCAAGTCTGCTAGAGGTTGTCTTAATTGATAATCCCTGTGGGAGTCCTTCACCTGCTGTGGAAGGCAGCCAGCACTAGCTGATGAGCCACCCAGCAAGCTAGCAAGCAGCCTTCCCCCCAGTTCCTTACCTCAGTTCCTGCCCTGACTTCCCTCTGTGATGAAGTGTGACCCAGAAGTTGTAACATGAGATAAACCCTCTCCTCCTCAAGATGCTTTTGCTTCAGTGTTTTATCACAGCAACAGAGAATCCAACTGGAGCCTGGGAAGACAGTATTTGTTACTACCAACATTGCTTGCCCTTTTCTTGTGGTGAACTGTTTCTTGGTTTCAACACTGGAGAAACTCTGAAGTGAATGAACAAGTCTACTGATGTGTTCACGAGGAACAAGAAACTCAGCAGAGCCAAGGAGCTTGATCATGGATCATTGGTCTGGTGTTTTATGTTGTGTTTTAACATATACAAATTCTGACTTTATTATAACATGGGACTCAGTGTGGGCTGGGTCTATGCGCCATCCCCAGTCTTAGGTAGGTATAATACTCCGTCCTTGCTTCTCGGATCCCTGACACTCTTCTCTAACTGTAATGAGGATGAGTGGACTTTTCCAGCTGTGCCAAGAAGATGCATGTGCATGTCCCAGGCTCATGCATATTCATGAGCACTGTGCTCAGTCGGTTATGAACATCCAATGGAGCTTGAGTGAGTGTATTAAAGGCTGTCCCCAAACCTCATATTTTTCAGTATTTTTCCTCTATATCCTGAGATCTATGAACTAGAAACAAAATTGATAGAGTGGAATTTAATTTACCCATTTCTTATCTTCTGATCCTCTCTTGGATAATTAAAGCTGCGTGTTGAAGCGGCTCATGGGTAGTGACTGAGGGCTGAGGAGGGCTGGCAGAGCCTGCTGGCCCGAGAGGCTCCCATCCTTGCCAAAAGAGGCAAATTGAACTTGGTAATAACACAGGACCAAGTAGATCTTCCTTATGA
Organism: Uromys caudimaculatus; assembly: GCA_028551405.1. Lineage (NCBI taxonomy): Eukaryota > Metazoa > Chordata > Mammalia > Rodentia > Muridae > Uromys > Uromys caudimaculatus. The sequence goes on along the minus strand of CM052709.1, from coordinate 93,451,094 downwards.
GATTCTTGTCAGTGAATCCCGAGCCCGATTTTCTGTTTACATCATGGTAATGGTTGAACTGAACCTCCCACAGAAAGTATAGCTTGTCCCTTTAAGGAAATGCTTCCTGTATGGGGGTTAAATCAAGCATGATCTAACTCCCTATTCTTCACTGATTTCAAGGACTAGAAACTTAGCCTGAATTTGGTGGCATACTTTAGCCCTGCCCCCCTCCATGTTACAGAGTGACAAAGAACTGACCCTGGATTCCTGCAATCACACTTACAGTATTACAGATTGCTGCTAATCCGGAAAAAAGCCATGATGAAGTGGATATAAAGTTAGGCAGTTGGAATGAAAATGAGGTGCTGCTTTGCATAAGAAACATGAGACTTTGGGGTTGTGACTTGACTGTTCTGTTGCTCTCAGAGCGTTGGTCTGTAATGTTCTTGTCTGGTGGCGGGAATGTGTCTGATCCTCTCTTTAGCTGGTGTTTGGAAACTTTAGCAGGTGGGGCCTTACTCGAGGAAGCATGTCACTGGGGGCATTCTTTGAAATCAGTTCCTGGGCCCTTGTCCCTTGACTTGTTTGTTCTCTGGTTTTTGTATGTCACAGGACATATATCTTTGGCATGACCCTTCTACTATGATATAGACTCTCACGAAATGAATGGACACAAATGGCTATAGATAAAACCTCATAAATCCATAAGCAAATGATCATTTTCCTTTCATAGGTTGTGCCCCTCGGGCATTTGGCCCACTGCTAAGCAGAGGTGACTAGCACAATTCAACAGTGCTCATTATCAATGCACTGTGTGTTTAAAGTGTTCATTTATGATTTGTGGTTAATTCCTTATTGGGGGAAAAAAACCTGTAAGCATTTTAAAGAAATCCAGATTTTCATGATGGTAACAACAACAACAACAACAGTAGATTCTAGTTATGGGATACCTCCTCTACTCAGATTGAAGGTTTTCCAGCACGGTCAGTCTTAGCAGTTGTTAGCTCACTTTCTGTCACTGTGTCCAAACACCTGAGAGAGTCAAGTTATGAAGATCTATTTCTGCCTTGTGACTTTTAAAGTTTCAGTCCATATTTAGTTGGCCATTCTCTGGTTTTGGCCCGTATTGATGACTGAACAATAGTTGTCATAGCTTATGGCCAGTCAACTAAGGAGGGAGAGGAGGAACAGTCTGTTGTCCCATTATCTCTTTTGAGAGCACAGCCACAAGGGACCTGAAGACTGCCCACTAGGGTCCACCTCCTGAATGTCTCCCTGGTTTCCAGTAGCACCAGCTGGAAGACTATGCCTTAAACTCATGAGTCTTTGGGGAAACTCAACTAACACCCCAGGTGCAGTGCCTTTAAGAGCCAAGGCCACTGAGATGTGAGGCTAAAGAGCTTGTTCTGATCCATGGGACTTGTGGTGGCTTGAATATGCTTGGCCCAGCGAGTGGCACTATTTGGAGGGGTGGCCTTGTTGGAGAAAATGGGCTTCAGGACCTCCATCCTCACTGCCTGGAAACCAGTCTTCTGCTAGCAGCCTTCAGATGAAGATGCAGAACTCTCAGCTCCTCATGCACCCTGCCTGCCTAGATGCTGCCATGCTCCCACCTTGATGATAAAAGACTGAACCTCTGAACCTGTAAGGCAGCCCCAATTAAATGCTGTCCTTATAAGAGTTACTTTGGTCATGGTGTCTGTTCATAGCTGTAAAACCCTAACTAAGACAGGGCTGGTGTATATTCTTGCAACAGTGCTGTCCTAGCTTTCTTGGGTTCAGCAGCTCAGATCACCTGCTACATCTGGGATATGGCGGAAGGAAGCTAGGGAGAGAATGAACTCTCAGGTGAGTTTGGAATCAAGTTTTTCCCCAGAGTTTGGGCACAGGGCTCTTCTCTGTGCCTGTTTTCCAGGTATGAATGTGAAGAACCAGTAAGTAGCTTTGATGCCCTTGGTGTGGCCACTGCCACCTAAATGTCTCCTTTCTCAGCTTTTGCATTCCTTCAGTAGACAGATGGGACATTTCTCCTTCCTCCTGGCCTGGGAACATATTGGTGTCTCTACCAGGGCAAGTCAAGGACACTGATGATAAGATGCTTCTGCAGCTTCTCTGCTCTCTGTGTGGAGACTACCTCTCTTGTCACCCAGACTCCTCCTGTTCTCAGCATCCCCCTTAAGGCCCAGCATTTCATTGCTCTGTTCCATGTCTGTTTGGCTGCCAGCTCTCCTCCCTGCTTTCTTGTCATGACATGTCCTGTTGCCTAAGCCCAATTTAGTTTCACCCAAGGTAAGTTTGCCAAGTGGCCTTTCTGTGACCATTTGTCTTTCTCTTATCATTTGAGATGGAGGTAGGTAGCAGAATATGGAAGTAAGAATGAATAAAGGAAAAGGGCCAGGAGTGGCCAATGAGCATACTTTATAGATATTAGCAATAGGATCCCTAAATGAAACAGGTGTTGGCTTGCTTGGGGTAGCCTCAAATTATCCTGAGGTTCTCCAGGACATGGTGCCCTGGAACTCATAGAAGGCAGCTGGAACCTGGAGAGGGGAAGGGGAGACAAAGCTAGAGAACATTCTGGAACCAGAAATATCTATTCTTTGTGACCTCCCTCTATCAGTAAATGGCTTTGCCTGTCTGCTCATCCCATATTCTTTGCCCTCTCCCATCTTTTCTGACCTCCAGTCCATGTTGCTCTAGCAACTCTAGAACTCTCTGTTGGCAGTTTGGGATTGGGGTTGAATGGAGACAAAGCCCTCAGACATCTTCCCGACAGCCCCCTGAGAGCTCACGGGTAAGTTCTACAGCATGCTGGTTATGGCTGTAACTGTGAGAGATACATCCCTTATGAGTAGCCTGGGGGCTGCAAATTTCTTGAAGTTCATAGCTTCTGTAAGAACACTTATTTATGGTGTTCAGTTAGCCTGCTTACAAATGAAATTCTCTGGCAAAGACTGTTACCAGTCGTAGCTGTGTGCACTAGACGTGATTCCTAAAGCTTTGGGTTGCAGGGGACATGACATGAGCCCCGTCTGTCCTACTGTCTGATGTGCTCCTGAAGCAACCCCACAGCAAGCAAAGCATGCAATCGACAAAATTCTGGGGAATGTTTCTCCACAGCAGGGAGGCAAATATGATCTACTACTGTGCCCATGACAGCAAACCCAGACTATTTCCATCAATTCGCGCTAGACGTTTCTCTCAGATCCTGTCCCCTGGCGTGGGGATGGTCTGGCCTTATTGCATACCCCTAATCATGGGCGTGATGTTGCCTGTGCTTGTGGAAGACTTAAGGTCAGGATTTTCACATAGTGGCTGGAGCCAGGCCCAGAGTACAGTGTGCAGGATGAGCCAGGGCACATGCTGGTATCTTATCTGCTCTTTCTTTGTTACTGAGGGTCACAAAGGCTGGGGTCTCCAGGCACTGTTATTCAAGGCTTACAAGTATCCAGAAACGCATACAACTTACACTGTGAACATTTGATTCCCTATAATGCATGTCTAAAGGCCATAGAGGGAAAGGGATTGTGTATTCATGGCTGCCTTTCTGGATAGAATCATATCTGTGATTCCGTTTTGTGAAGTTAATGTTGAGTTATTTAACTGATGTGAGTATGGACCCTGGTTCTGAGACATTTCTATGGCAGTTGGTGTCGACCCAAGCCTTGCTTACTGGTTAGTAGAGCAAAACAAGGAATGAATCCATTTCAGTTAGAAGCACCTTCCTTAGTACTGCCTGCTCTGTGATAATACACAGGAAGTTATCCTGTGATTGACACACCCTCATCCCACTCTTCTTTAATCGATCATTCACCTTCTTCCAGCCTTGCTTCTTAGATCTTCAAGCAACGTCAGAACCTTTTAGAAGGTATCGTTACAGAGCTCCATGTTGCACTAGCTGCCCTGTGTTTATCTACTGGCTGCTCCAGTCTTCGTCCTTCATAAGCAAAAATGAGCCCTGTGTGATGCCTTTCTCTTTCTAGCCCAGGTACAGAGAGGCAGCCTGGTGAACATTTGAGGGGGGTGAATGCTATCTCATGGTGGAAAGCACACCCCTTAGATTTAGCTCCCAGGATTTACCTCAGGAAGGGCATCCTCTGCCCCAAGAATCTCTTGCAGCTATTTATAAAGAGATGGATTCTCACTTCTCTTAGGGGACAGGGGATGATAGACTGTCATAGGCTAGTGTGGGAATAAAACACTACAAACCATCTTTGGAGAGTCTGGAACTTAAAATATCCCAGGGACCAAATTTGCCACTATTTGCTGAAGACAGAGCTGTGGGAAGGTTTGGGTGGCCAGGGTGGCAAACACTGATACTTCTTTCCCAGTGAACTTGGCTACAGAGAAGTTGAGGCTGGGCTCCTTAAAGAGTGAATGTCACCATGGTCCTGCATGGGGGCAAGAGTGGAAGGACAACCCTCTAGCAGTAGAGCCCCAGGCAAGCGCTAGAATTCACCGGCCTGGAACAAGAATGGTAGTTCCAAGCCCCCATGTTCATGGGGTAGGCAGCTTATAGTGGTTCAGCCATCTCTCTCTCTCTCTCTCTCTCTCTCTCTCTCTGACAGTCTTCTAACAGATTCTTCTCTGTGAGAAATGAAGAGTTGTAGAGCCCACCCCTCTTGGTGATGCTCTCTAGAGAAGTGTTTGTGTGTGTGTGTGTGTGTGTGTGTGTGTGTGTGTATGTGTGTGTGTGTGTGTGTGTGTTTCCTTGGCTTGTTTTATTAACATATATGCTAAGCTGCTGGACAAAGCCCTATGATACTGTTTTCTTTACTTGTATTTTTTAACATTTGCTTTAGATATTGAAGAATCTGCCGTGCACAGTGCGATAATGTTTAAGGGGAAATGTAAATTAATAAGTATCCCATTAAAAACAAACGAAACCAATGAAATGAAGTTGGTAAAGCACTGGTCTTATATATGTGAGGACTGAGTCTCATCTTCAGAACCCCCAGAGTGAGCCGAGCGTGCTCTATGCCAACAAGCCTAGTACTTAGGTGACAGAGGCAGGGGGATGCCCAGGCCTTGCTGGCTACTCTGCCTAACTTACTTGGTAAGCTTCATGTCTGTGAGAGACCCTGTCTCCAAATAAACAATAAAACACATCAGAGGGAGCACGCCCAAGGAGAGACCTGAGGTTGTACTCTGGCCTGTACACACGGATGTGTAGCTGCACGTATGCATCTGCACACATGAGATCACACAAAATAAAAGGAATTAAGAAGCCGGGGGGGGGGGGCAGAGAGTAAAGGTATTAGGGAGGGAAAGCTCCACACAACCTGTGCTGCCGACCAAGGGAGGAACTTCACAGAGAAGCTGAGGCTTCCCAGGCAAAGATGGAGCACTGGGATTCAGTGCCAGGAAGTGGGTTTTCCAAGGACAGTCGTTCACGATTTGCTTCTGCATGCCTCTGGTTGCTGCATCAGAGGTTGATTGATGTCTGTGGAGTGTGGTGCTGTAAGAAAGGTTCAGGGTTTGAGACAGAGCCTGGCTCCTGAGGGCCTCTGCTGGACAGGGGCCATCTTTCTGGTACACTGCTTGGATACCCTTGGTCACCCACAGCATGCACCTTCCAATCTGAATACTTTTATTTTATTATTTCTTTAGTCACCACTGTTGACTTTTTCCTTTTAAAATTATCTACTTTTAGACTCTTTCATTATGTTAGGCCTGCTAAGATTTTGTACCGATTCCTTTGCTCCCCAATTATCACCCTTATCACTGATCACAGTTGATGGATGTATTTTACATTTATTCTTTTATTGAAGATTTATTCTGTTTTTAATTAGTGTGTGTGTGTGTGTGTGTGTGTGTGTGTGTGAGAGAGAGAGAGAGAGAGAGAGAGAGAGAGAGAGAGAGAACACTAGAAAGCAAATATTGTGCTCACAGAGGCCAGAAGAGAGCAGGGGTAATGGATTCCCCCTGGAGATGGAATTCCAGGTAGTTTAGAGTCACCCTATGGGGTGCTGGACACAGAATTTGGGTCCTCTGTAAGAAGCGGTACATTCTTGAACTGCTGAGTCATCTCTTCTGCCCTATTTTATTCTTTTGCTTAAATATTTGTGGATTATGTGTCTGTCTCTATACTTGAGGTTCCTTACCTAGTTTGTGTGGCTATACTTGTCTTTACTACTTTCCTCTGGAGATTGTGGGAGATTTCAAGAGGGCTGGTATTGGCTAACCTCAGACCTTAGAGCCCCTCCCCCCCCAGCACAAACTCGCTAGTCAGGACCTAGTATGTGTGTACACTACACCAGGACAGTTGACCTGGTGGAATGTAAGGTGATCACATAAATGCCAGGTTAGATTGTGGTTTCATGGGAGCCAAACAAGGAGAAGCGTATTTTGAACAGAGGAACAAGACAGGGTCTTGGAGGAGTTTGAGATAGCCCTAGACAAACAGGTGATGTTTCAGAAGGAATTTAATTAAGTACAGACCACTACAGAGACTAAAAGGTCAGATGGTGTGGAAGGCAGGACTTGGGAGCCTTGTATTGTAGAGGCCTCTCCAGAGGGACCAGGAATATTCTATGTAGCAAGTGAGAGCAGCTGATATAGGTACTTACATATTCACCCATTGTCCTAGTTAGGATTTTATGGCCAGGAAGAGACACCATCACCATGGCAACTCTTATAAAGAAAACATTTAATTGGGGCTGGCTTACAGTTTCAGCGGTTCAGTCCATTATCATCATGGTGGGAAGCATGGCAGTGTCCAGGCAGATGTGGTACTGGAGGAGCTGAAAGTTCTACAGCTTGATCTATAGGTAGCAGCAGGAGATTGTCTTCCTTTCTAGGCAGAGCCGAGCATAGGAGACCTCAAAGCCCACCTCAACATGGCCACATCTCCTAACAGTGCCACTCCCCATGGGCCAAGCATTCAAACACATGAGTGAGTCTATGGAGGCTATTCCTATTCAAACTACTACATCCATGCGGCCCTCTATCATCCTGTGATTCTTAATCCATTATCCATCAACCATTCCTCCATCTATACCTCTATCCATGCATCCATCCATCCATCCATCCATCCACCCATACACCCATCCATCCACCCATCCACCCACCCATCCACCCATCCACCTATCCATCCATCCATCTATCCATCCATCCATCTATCCATCCATCCATCTATCCACCCATCCATCCACCCATCCACCCATCCATCCATCCATCATCCATCCACCCATCTACCCATCCATCCATCCATCCATCCATCCATCCACCCACCCACCCATCCATCCATCCGTATGCATCCACACACCTAACTGCTACTCTCTTTTCTATCCTTTATGTCTCTCTCCTTCCTATCCTTTCTCCTTCTCTCCTTTACTCCTCCCTTTTCTGGTCCCTTCCTACTGCTCCAGCCACAAATGTAAGAGTGACACCCACAGTGTCTGCAACAACACAATACTTCTTTCTTTTTGAATGTCCCTCAGATCTGCCCTCATTTCTTCCAGGTACTGTGGCTGTCCCCATCCTTAACAAGATAGCTGGTAATTTGTGTTTTTGTCTGTGAATACAGAAAAATCAGTTGTGGCAGGTATGTTTCTGAGTTATAAGGAGCAAGCTTTCTGCCGTGGGAGGTCGGGGCAGTCAGATCCAGAGGCTCTCTGTCTAAGCAGTAGGTCAGAGTTCCTGGAAGAAGCAGCTTTGAAAGGCATTGCAGATGCTCCTGTTAAGTCCCTTTTCTCTGAAAACAGCCTGTTGAAGATATACTTACTACATCCTCTGCCTGGCTGCTCAGCTTAGCAGCCCATCACACAGGAGTGCGGCCATTTCCTCTGTGTGCGTGGGGCTGATGGGAGCTGCCTCTGCACATTGTAAGATAAGATAGTACCAAATATCACTAGCCTGAGAAACACCCAAACTCAAAATTGGCTTTGGCACCATTGTAAAGTCCAAACATCTTACACCATCACAGGCTGGGGACTATTTAAATAGAGTTCAAGGATGGATTTAACATTTCAGAGGAAATCAATAGTGAAGTCATGGTAAAGACAGATGCTCTGAGACCCAGGGCCGTGGCTGTCCTTGTGCGGTAAGCAGGGCCGCAGAGTGTGAAGGACACCGGTGTGCGTCATGTCTCCTCTGAAGAGATGCTAATTTAATGGGCAAGATCAGACATGTCTGAATGAAAAATTCAGTAACCCTGACTAATAGAGTGTCAAGCGCCAAGTGAGCGATAAATGCTTCTGGGTTTTGAGTTAGGTTATGTGAGATTTATTAGCGTCACCAAAGCCACGGGCTCTGATGAAATGGGTCTGAGGGCTCCTGCGCTCTGGGACTGACGGCCGCAGTTCACACATCTGCCTCTTTCTTCCTAAGTACATGCTCTAGTCAACCCCCAACCCCTGTATGCGTCACACGTTTCTTAGCCTCCTCTTGGGTCTATGGGTCACCTTGAAGTATGTTTCCTTTTCCTTTTTTCATTTTAATAATTAATTAATTAATTTTTATTTACTTTTGTCTTCTAGTCATCCTTCTGTTACTAACTTTTGAATCAAACCTCCACTGTGGTTGGAAGTCAGACCTTTCATCTGCCTGGAAACTTTAAAGCTAATTCAGATTTGTTTTTGGATCCTGAATGAGTTCTGGTTTGGCAGAGGTCGTAGCAGTGCCTGTGGTGCTGTGAGGGGGTACAACACTGAATTGGTTAATCATGCTTGTCCAAACAGCACTACTTGCCTGTTTGTCCATCTGTCCGTCCTGTCAGCCACTGAGGAAGAAGGGTTGAAGCCCCCATTGTAGTTGTGGATCTGCTCGCCTTTCCTCAGACTTTGTGTTAGCTTTGTTCACATTGACGATCTATTATCAGGGGCACCCTACCCATGCCCTGAGTGGGCCTGTTGATCACCACCAGATGCCGTTGGTGGTCTCTGACACTAGTCAATCCCCAGACCCACATCCTTGTTCTGTCTTTCAGCTGTGACCTTTGCCTTCTGTTCCTAACTTTGTGCAGACTTTGTTTGGTTTTGTTTTTAGGAGAAAGCTTTTCCTGCAGCCCAGTCTGACTTGCTGAGTCCCTGAGGGTGACTCTGAACTTCTGGTCCTCCTGTCTCCGCCTCTCAAGTGCTAGGAGATGGTTATATTTCAGTTAGGTGTATGATTCTATTTCATTCTCTTGACTTAGGTGATGATGGTCTGCAGTATGCTTGCATCTGTTTAACTGTCAGACATACCTTCAAGCTGTAAAACATGAAGCGAGATTTTACTGTACCACCACTATACATTTTATTAATACATCTTTCATAACTCCTACAATATATTAGTGCTTTCATTATTAAAACTTTCTCTCAGGACAATCTAGATAATAGGGGAAATCATAATTACTTTTGAGAAAAAATGGCTGCATATAAAATTCAATTTTAGCAGTTTTCCTTTAAATATCTTTAATCTGTTGCTCACTTATATCCTATGTTTGATGACAAATAATGTTTGTTTTTTAAAATATTGTTTTATGTGCACATGCCTTCTTGTCTAATCACCACATATGTGCAGTGCCCAGGGTGGCCAGAAGAGGGCGGCAGATCTCCTGATCCAGATGTGAGCTACCTGATATGGGTGCTGGAAACTGAACCCCAGTATCTGGAAGAGCAGCCAGTTTACTTAATAGCTGACTTATCTCTGCAGCCTGAAAAGCCAGCTTTCTTCCATTTTCCCCCTCACTGCTTTTGTGAACTTTTTTGATCTGTTGGTTTGTAGTTTCAAAAGAATTAGCCGCTTATACAAATGAATTTTCTGTCTGCTGCTCTCGGTTCTTCCAGTCTCCAGTTTTGTACTCACTGTGCCCCTTGAAGGAGTTTCACGGATACTGATTCTCTCTACAGTTTTTGCTTCTTTGCTGGGATACCTCAGTGTAGCTCAGGCTGGCTCCAACCCCAAATTCCCTTGCCTTCATTTTCAAAGTGCTGGGCTCCTGAGTGTGAACCTATCATACCTAATTCACCTCTGCTTTAAAATTATTTCTTCATTTCATTTTGACTAATTTCTCCTGCTATGTTTTCAAGTTCACCGATTTTTAAAAATCATGTAGCTCCCAATTTACAATTATTTCAGTGTAGTATATTTTCCATTCCCAATGTCCTTTCTCACACTGTGGTTTCTTCCCTAAACATTATAGTTGAATTTTTCTTTATATTATCTATGTGACTCTACTAATTTGAAATATATGTTGAGGTTCTGGATTCATACACATTTGTTGATTTATTGCTTCCTTATGACCACATTTTCCATTGATTTACATACTTGGCAAGTTTTGGGTTGATGCCTGACAGGAGGCAGTGTTTGCTATGTGCCTTTTATGTGTACGCGCCTTCTTGTCTAATCACCACATATGTGCTGTGCCCAGGGTGACCAGAAGAGGGCGATAGATTCCATGGTCCTGGAGTTACAGGCAGCCGTGAGCTACCTGAGATGGGTGCTTATCACTCATTTATTTATCAGTAACCTTTCCTGAGCTTCTTTCATAACGTGTTATTTAGAGCAGTTGAATCTCCTTTTTGCTGTCTTTAAGATTTATCAGGTAAAATCAACACTTGGGTAGCTCACCACCTGAACAAAGTTATTCCCCATAACTAAGATGAGGAGCTTTTGACTCTCTTGCAGCATGCTTTGTGGATACAAGAGTCTTGCGTTTGGCAGCTGGGTGTTGTTGCTGCCTCAGTGTAGTGTGGGGTAACTTCTCATCCTTCGGGACGAGTTTCTTCATATACTCGTAGTGACCTAAACTCTACCTTAAGGCAGTGCTTCTAAAAATTTTTCCATCTGTGACCCCTTTGCAGCTGAAAATTTTTTTGTAGGACACCAGCTATACATGTATGCAAAATAGGTACACGAGTCAAATAGTGATCGTAATTCAGAAATTTATTTGGAAACAGTTTCTTATATACACATAGTTTCACTAGTTATTTAATACCAAAGAAAATTAGTATACAAATTTGATCGGTACGTTATTTACTTTTACCTAACAATTAAATCTTGGCTAAAAAATTTGATGCTGTAAGATGTGGAGACATCTTTACTGATTGTTTTCAGAGTTGATTAATTAACTTTATAATCATTGGTGCTGATAATGCTGTGTCACATAAATACCTAGTCCAAAATGGCAGGTATATGTTTAGGGCAATTTAGAAAATTGTTATAAATTCAAAATTCATTTGATAATGTTTTATGAAACTCAAGTCGCCAACAGAAACAGCCATTTTAAAGGTCAAAATTACAGTACAATACAATCCCAAGATATACCAATTTTGGTATTTATATGATAAAGAATGATGGTCGAAAATTATTATAAGTGGTTTTTTGTCTTTTTTTTTTTTTTCCTGAAATTCAGCCATTGCATTCCTGTCAGAGTGATAGGCCCTGTGAGACTGCTCAGGGGTAAAAAGCACTTGCTGCTAATCATGGGGACCAGAGTTCAATCCTGCTACCCTTGAGGTAGACGGAGAGAACTGACTTTTATAATTGTCTTCTGACCTCCACACATGCTCAACACACACACGTACACGAAAAAATAAACTGAATAGTTTTGTCCAGGTAGCCAAAACACTACAATAAAAACATGGATAATCCGAATCTGCACGGCTATCTTCTTGGGTGCCTCACGGCGTGTGAGCAAGCACAGAGAAGCGGGCATCCTAACCAAAGATGCAGTGAGGTATCATGGGAAAATGCTCTCCAAAGCACCTCAGTTCGATGCTGTTTAATTTTAAATTTATCTCATTTGTGCGTTGAGAAATGTTTAGTTATTGTCAGGTTCTCAACTCCCCCACATTCAGAGGCACACCCCACCTTTTAAAAAGCCAAACTTTGGGAATGACTTGCAAGCCTGCAGGAAGTGCCTCTCTGTGTATGTTTTGTCTGCACATGTGCTGCTTCTGGCAAGCTCGGTCACTTTGAGCTCTCACACCTCCTATTGCTGCAATGGCTGCATGGGCTGCAGGAGGCTCTCCCAAGGGCAAAAGCAAGAGGAATTGTAGGGGCCATCTTGTTTACTTCCCATTTAATTAGGATCAAGCCTGGGTGGACTGAACTCCAAAGCCTTGAAGTCTGAGTGGGTTCTGCATTTTACTTTTAAGGGGCCGCTGAATTGTGCCGAGTTCGTTGTGGTGTTTTTTCAGGTTTTGAAGATGGAAGAGCTTTCTCTCCAGAGTGTCTGACTAGACTAGCATTGCCTTGGCCAGAAGTGGAAAGTTGTGTTCTGGTATTGAGAGATTGTTTCTCTAATGGGCGCCATGGATGCTGGAGTTCCAGAGTTGGCATGGCTGGAGCCGGCATTGATACCCTCCAACTAATGTATCTCAAAACCTTTCCACCCCTACAGTCTACAAGGATTTATTTAATTAATTTGGGATCAGATCTGGGGCCTCCTTCATAGTGGGTAAGGGTTCTACCATGTAACAAGTCTCAGTCCCAAGGTGACTTTAAAACATAGTAACAACCCTGTCTGGAAAAAAACAAACAAACAAAAAAAAAATAGTAACATATTTCTCCTGTGCCTTTGTAACTAGACATGGCAACTTTTAAAATGGTCAGTTACAGTGTAAAGATGGGACGGTGTTTCCAGAACATTGTAAACATGTAACTACCATAGCATTGTGGATCCATTCTTTTATTTTTTAAAAATATTTTAATTTTAAAATTGTCTTACCTGCATCTTACGTGTTTAACTTCTTTTGTTTGTCTCCCTTCTGTTACACCCCTCTGCCCACCTTACCCACTGTGCCCTCCATGTGACCCCTCACATGCGCCCGTATGCGTTGTACCCACCATGCTCCCTCTCGGATGCCCTCTTCCCTCTGCACCCCACATGCTCCTCCTTGGACACCCCTCCCCTCTGATCTCTAGTCTTCCTCTTTTCATTTAAACTCAGGAGTCAAGCTTTTAACAATGCACATGTTTGCATCACCCTTGTTACTCCCCTGAATCATGGTTTTCACTCCGCTGTTCCCCATAACCAATTAGTGTCTCAGATCAGCTGTTTGCCTCTCTTACACCTCTGTGGCTCTTCCTGGGATGTAATACTTTCTCATGATGCTAGATTTGAGTTGTAAAATCAATGTCTAGATTGAATGCCAATAAGAATTATCAATAGAAACCCATTGCTGTAGGCAACATAAATATGTTAAAGAGTGGTGGTGGTGGGTCAGTCCAGCCTCTGAAATGATTGCAAGTGAACTAATTTTGAGAAGAGAGGGCCCTTGTTGAGCATGTTAGCTTATGTGCCTATTATGTTGAGTAAGACCAGATTTAGTTGATTGTACTGATACTCCATAATAAACTTGGCTTTAAAGAAATACATAGTGGCGACTCCTAAAATCTTAATACATCCCATAAAAGTTATCAATATAAATGTCATAAAATGCTAGGTGACATTGTTGTTGTTGTTGTTGTTGTTGTTTTTACTCCTGCCTGCTTTTGTTGTTGTCTGTTTAGTCTAGGTACTGAGAGGATTGAACCTGGGACCTTGTGTACCCTTGGCACATATCCTGCTTTTGAGTGACATCCTCCCCCTTCCTAGACCTCTAAAGTCTGTTACACACTTGCACAGGAAATAAAATAGAAGTCTTGATGCTATAACAAGGCTTCCTGACCCTATTCAGGATTTAAAACAACCCAGGTTTTAAGATGATTCCCATGCTCTTTCATGTCTGCTCTGTGAAAGAGTGCATGCCTCTGAAGGAACGCACTTTGGCCATTCTGATTTTTGAAAACACCATAATGGATAGCACCATCTGTGGCAGCCTGACTGGGGTTAGAAGTCTTAGAACCCGGGTGCCAGCCAAGGACAGCCTGACAATGCCCCTGGGCAGAAGAGTTAGCCTGACTGCTACTGGCTGTCACAGGAGTAAGGCACTATCACCCACAGGGACTGAACTTGAGGATGAAAGTATTGAAGCCAGAAAGGCCAGCTCTGCCAGGCTGGTGGGGGCCATGGGCACAGTGTCTGCCTGTAACCCCACATCTGTAGGTCAGATCTGTACAGGAATTTTCCACATCATTTGCCTTTGTCCTGCAAAGCAAAATTGTTTCCCATTTTCTTGGCTATTCACCTCTTTGAAGGATAGTTTTCCTAGTGTTATCAGGTGGAAAATGTCACTGACTCTCCAGGGTCTGTGATTCTCCAGGATGACACTGCCTCTTCTCAACAGATTTAGAGTGTCTGCTTGTTCATCTGTTTCCTTTCCCAAACAGGCTTGAAGCTAAAAGTATCTCAATAGTTAAGGAGCTATTATCAGCTTTCTTAGCACAACTGAATATTGTTACTTTTCTTCAAAGGCTTTCAGTATGCCTGCCACATTTACTTCATTTTTCTCGCACCAGTCAAGACTGCTTTTGCGCCCACCCCCACCCCTCCCTCTTTATACGTCAGCCTAGCAGGTTGCAGCTAGCATACTACCTCCTATATCAGCAAACTGCTCTTGCTTGTCTTGTCTTCTCTCACTGTGCTGGGGAGTTTATGCCCCTATACACACCTAAGCCCAGAGCACAGTGGATATCTGCCCTAGACATTAAAAATCACTTGATCCCATATTTATCTAGTTTATATCTACTACCTATTAGCTCCTTCTGGACCATCTCTTCCCATATACCCCGCCCAATGTCATGCCTTGTTCTTTGTTTGTTTGTTTGTTTGTTTGTTTCTTTCTTTCTTTCTTTCTTTCTTTCTTTCTAAATAGGAGCACCCCGAATCCAATGAATCCTCCCTAAATGCATATAGATATGGGAGCATCCATAGAAACATGAGCTTAAACCAATCATGGGCCACCCCTAAAGAAAACTGACTTTTCCACCCCTAAAGACCATCAACTGGAAATCACCCTCAGCTAGAGGTGCAGCCTTATGAGCCCCTCCCCATTCTTTCTGGAAGGTTGTCTGCCTTGATCCGGGGTCCTAAGGTCATGAGGTCATGATGTAATGATGTAATGGCCCTGTCAAAACTGTGTCTTCTGGGATGTGGCAGGGCCATTCTACCCCTGATGTTGCTTTAGGATTTAATATTTGGGTGGAAACTGTCTTCCCTCTCCTCTGTTGTCCGCAGAGACAACAGAGGTAAAGAAGAATCTACCTGGCTGAGAGATACAGAGGTAGAAGTGAAGAAACCCCCTTTGCCTTCTTAAAAGTCTTGGAATGGCTCAGAAACAGGCAGTGTTACAAGAGACAAAGGCAAGGGGAATCCTAAAGCAAAGCTATCTGACCACCAGAGCCCATTCAGAGGAAAGAAATGGCAAAGGGTTGAGCTGCAAGAAGTCAAGACAGAACCTATGGGAACAGAGCTGTGTTGCAATGTACATAAAACCCCCAGAAACCCTCTGGGGGTCACCCTTGGAAGACCCAGTGGAGGTGGCCATGATAGCGCATGTGTATAATCCTAGTACCTGGAAGGCAAAAGCAGGGTGATCCCCATGAGTTCAAGGCTACCCTGGACTACATAATAACTTTCAGGCTAGTCTGTGCTCCAGACCAAGATTCTGTCACACAATTTTTTTTCCTCTTCTCTTCTCGTCTCATCTCGTCTCGTCTGGTCTTTCCTTCCTTTCTTCCTTCCTTTCGTAATTTTTCCTTTTTGCTTTATGAGATAGGATTTCTCTGTTTAGCCCTGGCTATCCTAGAACTCAGTCTGTAGACCAGGCTGACCTCAAACTCAGAGATCTGCCTGCCTCTGCCTCTGGAGTACTGAGATTAAAGGTGTGTGCCACCATCCCAGCCAGCCATGTCACACGCTTATTATCAATCAAAACAAAAGACCAATGGTGGAATGGTAACGGCTGACCCTTCCTAGCTCTGGTGAGAATTGTCAGGAGGGTTTAGAATTGCTTTTGAAAGTTTTCTAGTCACATAATGACCTCGGAAAGCTCCCCTCCTGCACAGAGGGAGGAGAACAAGGAGCCATGAGAGAGTGCGTGGCTCTGAGGAGGCCTCTGCTAGTTCTGCTTTCTTCTCATGCAGAGGTGCTCCATGTGTCAAAGCACTGTGCTTTTAGGGTATCACCTTCTGAGCGTCAACAAATGTCTTGGAGAAGCTGTGTGAGTTCAGACAAGGAACGAAAGCAAGCTGGCCTTCTGGAGACAGTGGAGGGCATGAGAGGGTCTCACGTGTGTTCACTTCCCAGCATAAATGGGCGCCCATCCAAAGGGCCAATCCAGCTTCAAGTATGGGTCCTAGGCCATGGCCAAGAGTCGCGTCTGATTCCTGACTCTGTCTGCACTGGCTTCTCTCTGGGTCTCACCAAGTGCCAGCACCAAGTGCCCCTTGGTCTTCTCTTTGGACATACATAGTCCCTGCCCAGCTCCTCAGCCTTGTTCCTTGTTACCTTTCAGCACAACCCCATCTCCATCCAGGTCTCACTGTTTGTGACTGAACTCTTCCTGGGAGGTGTACACAAATGTCTATTAATTCCAGATAGGAGATTCACAACAGGTCAATGTGATGGGTCAGTTTAAGTCCAGCTTGGTGAAGCAGTGGATTTATTGGGTGAAGGGTTTCTTACAGAAGCATGTGTACCCATGGCTATGAGTACACCTATAACAGGTTCACACATACCACCCATGTAGCCACATCACAAAATACCTACCCTGGTGTGAATGGTGGCTTCCTAAAAGCTGAATGAATAAGGCCCTGCCTTCTACCAGCTGTAACCTCCAGAGCCTCCCAAGTCTGTGAGCAACTATATCAGTAGTTCTCAACTTGTCAGTCTTGACCCTTTGGAGTTGCATATCAGATATCCTGCAGATTAGATACTCACATTATGGTTCTTAAAAGTAGCAAGATTACAGTTATAAAGTAGCAGAGAAAATAATTTTATGATTGTGGGTCACCAGAACATGAGGAACTATTGCAGGGTCACAGTATTAGGAAGGGGAACTCTATGTATTACATAGAGCAGGGATGGGAGACCCAGAGTAATGGGGTCTCCAGGGATGCTCTAATGGCTCTCCCCCTTCTATAAGGGGCCATCAACAATGGCTCTTAGCTTGTAACAGTCCCATGTCACTAATCACAGCTGATGGATTTAATATGCTAATATGGCCAATATGGACAGAGTCCCAGCGCTCTTTCTCCCACTGAGATCTGGTCTCTGTGTCTTCTTTCTGTGCATCACCTAGACTTTTCTCATGAGCTAGCCCCGGTGTCACGTGCGACACCTGGATCTGTGACTCTAATTCTCCTTAGGAGGAAGCTCATATTCGGTATAGCAGGGATGTAGAAGCTACTTTTGCCAAAATGTGTCAATTTTCACTTGGATCTACAGATGCCCAGTGGGGAACTGAAAGTTTGACATCTCTACCTTTATTCTGTCTGTTTCTTCTTCTAGCTTTTATTCTAGTTCAGATTTCTGTGCACAACTCTGCACATATTTTGATCACTGAAGGCAAATTCCTTTAAAGCCAGCCATCCTTCCCATTCAGAGCTGGAGGCACCAAGACAAGGGCAATGAAGGCATGTCCAATAGTTAAAGGTCATACTAACCAGCAAGTGTCAGCTACCTGTTTTCACAGGGCCCTGTTCCAGGTCAGTGTTGAGGCATCTCCTGTTACCCACAGGGACCTCAAGAAACTAAGTGCATCCCACCTCTCAGACCTGCCCTCTTCTCTGAGGCTGGCTCTTCTGTAGTCATTCTTGGATTCACAGACAACAGGTCTCATCCTGTTAAGTACTGCCCCGGCCCCTCTGACAGCAGCGACTTTGTCCTCTGTCCAGGCTCCCCATGGCTACCCTGAAATAATGAGGAACAGACCACTGGTGACTTAGACTGTTGGCCTGTGCATGCTCTGGACTTCCCACGTGTGACTGGGAACCTTTGTCAGCCCTGTACATGAAGAGGCTCCTCAGCCCTATACCTTCCCAGAGAAGCCATGCTGAGAACCCAAAGGGGGGGAACTCCTCTCTTCTTACCGTTACCTTTTATTCTCATCTCTTCCCTCCCCCCCTCCACATCTTCTTTCTTTTTTAGCCCAGGATAGCCACAGACTGATGATGCTCTTCGTGCCTCAGCCTCACAAGTGCTGGGATTGCTGGTGGGAGCTACCATTCCCAACTGTCTCTCTCACTCTTTCGTGCCTCTGTGAACCTGGTCTGTGGCATCAGGAGCTGTGGTCTGGGATTCTGGCAGCAGTGGGATGGCCCCTGACCCATAGGGTAATGCCAGTCTGCTCTCCAGTTTCAGCAGCATGTGGCACAATACTGTGGTGTCTTTATTCTCACTGACAAGCCACATGGCTGGCTGGGCTGTATTTGTGTAGTTGTTGTTGGTTTTGATTGATGTTTGCTAGATACTATGCTCTTTGTGTGTGTGTATGTGCGTGTGTGCGTGTGCGTGTGTGTGTGTGTGTGTGTGTCTCCATTTTGTCAATGTTTTTTCTTTCTTCTTTTTCTTCCTTGCTATTTTTCTCCTGTCAGTAAGTAGTGGTCTATTCCTGTCAGCGAGGTACATTTTGAACACAGCCGTTTCTGTTTTCCCTTCTAATGACGAAGGTTAAAAGCCTTGCCTGGTTGTTTATAATAAAAACAAAACATGCTCTAAAACGTGGTTATCACGCAGTTAACTCTCTTGGCATGCAGCAAGAGGAGAACGTCTACACTGTCTTGGGGAGCTCGGCCTCTGCTTCTGACCAAGGCTGTGAATGAGCGAACTCCGTCCCAAAGGAAGCTGCTCGGGAGTGGAAGCTCTGTTGAGGATGCCTCGGAGCTCTGGCTAAGGCTGCGGGATGAATGGAAACATTGTTGTGTTTCACAGATGTTCTTCTTCTCCGACCTCTGTTCACCATTTACAAGTGTCTGTGTGTTTTTTAAGATGGGGAGATATGGGCTTTCTCCTTCCTCGGTGCATAGAGGGCATGGCACAGGACATGTGGAGTGCCCGTCCCAACTGTTGTGACCAGTTTCTGTCCAGATATTGAGGGAGGAAGTTGACTAGAAAATAGTGGCCAGGAGCCAGAAGGCTGCACTACAGAGTTCTAAATTTAGTGCCAGTTCGCCTAGGGAGAATAGAGGAGGCCTGTTTCCCTAACAATGGATGGGTTGACGCATCCAGGGCCCCAGAGCAGAGTCACAGAGGAGCTAAGTGATGTTTACACGTTCAAGACAAGTCCAGTAATACTTGCATGGAAGCTTGGCTGTTTAATAAACAGAATAGCCAATGGTCAAGCACTTAGTTAGGCTTAGGAGTGTACGCCGCCAAACCACCTTGAAGAACACCATTGGGACATTTCTCCTCTAAGGGACTGCTGAAGGACTTTCCAAAGCTCACTTTACATCACGTGATTTTGGAGCAATGAGAATGATACAGACAGATGTCCATGGGCCTCCATGGGTTTAGGAACTAGCACTGCCTCTGTGTTCCTCCCCAGGGCTGCAGACCAAGACTTGGTCTCTGCCTCGGTCACAGTATTTATCCCCATGCCCCGAGCATAGTCGTATAACATACTAGGGGTGGGAAGGCAACAGTAAATACAATGGACAGAAACTCCCGACGCTTAGGTTTTTTCAGGAGTAACACCCAGTGGGTAGTAATTATGGATATTTGCAATGTTCTGGACATTATTCTAAAGATTCTGTGTATATTCATTCACTTAATCATATTTTACCTGTGTGGTTTAGGGGCAACTCACAGCCCACCTGACACTCTTCCTTACTGGCTAACATCATCAACCTAGCCTAACTAGCCATAGAATTCAGGTTCATAAGCAGTACTGGAATCTCTGTGGGTACCTGTGAAGGACTCTGTTGATGGTGGGAGACTGCTGCATGTTACTTTACAAGGAGCTTACCACTTTACATGCTCTGATATGAGTCTTAGCCTAGTGTCTCCATCTTCATCTCCATGTCTGAGATTTATATATCATAAAATTTGTATTTTATGGAGAATTTATATTTAGTGGCATCTATGGTACCAAAATGTCTAACATTACTTTGGGATGGTGACATGCCTTTCTAAGTCTGCTTACCTGGGTACAGCATGCCGAGGAAGTCTGTTTACCTGGGTACAGCATGCCGAGGTGGGTGCAATCTTCACATGCTGCCCACAGTTGTTTCTGATCATGATGAAGGACGGCTTGCTTTCAGTAGAGCTTGGCTGGGATGCCATGTGTTGCTAGTTTGAAATCATGAACCTGGTGTAGGAAAGAGGTTCCATTTACTGTGGTACTTTTCTCCTTGAGGAAGCAGAAATTAGTAAGTTTGAGATATTGGGGTACCAGGCTAGAGAGATGGCTCAGTAGTTAAGAGAACACATTGTTCTTGCAGAGGACCCAAGTTTGGCTTCTAGCACCAATATCATATACCTCACAACCATCTATAACTCTAGACCCAGAGGATCCAATGCTTTCTGGCCTCTGTGAGCATCTGAATACAGGTTTATTCATACAAAGACACACAGACACACCCACACAATTAAAAATAAAATATTTTTATAAAAGAAGAAATTCAAAGTATTGGTTGGTTATATCAAAAGATATTTTCATAACATAGAAAATGCATGCTGCTAGTCTCTTTCTCAGTAAGGCAAGTAATTGACAGTTCATTATGGAAGACAGAGAAGATTATAAAGCAAAATTGAAGCCACCCACTTTCCTGCACACAGGCCTACTTCCATCTATCTTCAATGTTGCCAAATATGTGCTGGGTAGATCATTGTGGCTGCACTTTGGAGTCAGGTAGAATAAGCCCCCATTCTCTGTTAATACAAAGACAAAGAAAGGTTCATGTTTATCTCTTAGTGGTAAAGCCAAGTATGCTCAGGGCCCCCATCAGCTCCAGAATCCTCATGAGTCTGTCTGCGTCTTTCTCTTTCCCGCCTGGAACTGACTTCTTAAAAGGTACCTGGGGCCTTATTGCATTTCTTAATTTTCTATTGACATAGGCTCAATAGTAGAGGTGACAGGAAGGGAGCCCTGTTGCCACCCATTTGCTGTTGTGCTTCCCTTGGCTGGCTGGCTGTCTTCCAGTGTTCAATCGTCACTATTTTTGCTTCAGAAAAGCATAATATTGAGGTTAGAAACCATGCCTTGTCTTCCATTTTGTGCATGGGAAATAGCAAGTGCTCAGTAAGGGTTTGAATCTCCTTTTGGTAAGTGCTTTACTCCAACACATCAGGGCTCACATTTGGGTAGAGATGAGAAATCTAGGATTGTAGGGCACAAACTGGAAAGGAATCAAACCTCACCCCAAATACTCAGGGCTGTCTTCTCTCTCAAAGTCACTGGGTAGGGTCTTTTTGCTTTATCTCTGATCTTCAGTCTGAGCTCCTGTCCATTTCTGTATGTATATATTGTATATATCTGTAGTGGAGATGTATACAGTATGTCATTACTATGATATATAGTGGTTGTCATTGCTCACCTATTAAAGGCAGTGTCCTGCACAGGGCACCTGCTGAATGCTGTTGCTTACAGAGGAGATAGGTGGAGTCAGACTGTAAGAAGCCCAGCCTCCAGTTCAGTGAGAGAAATGGACCGTGATCATTGGAGTGTTTGGAAAATTTTTAAAAGGTGTACGTGCACACACACACACACACATGCATGTGTGCAAATAGTGAATGTTTGTGCTCAATCCTAACTCAGTTTCTAAAATCAAATGATGAAGGGACCTGGGCTTTAAAATCTCCACTCCTCCCTCATGGTTTTGAGGAGCTGGGTCTAGCAGCTATTGGGTCATGGTTTCTAACAAGGAACATTTATCAGAAGGAAACTGGAAAGAGCAAAGCAGCAAGAGGGGCGAAGGCTATATATGTTAACTCTGCAAGTGTGTGACCAGGCTGAGTCTACTTCTCTTGAATGGAAGATTCTTCAAGCGTATGCGTAATGCTGAGGTTCAAAAGAAGCAATGTGAGATCATTGTACCTAATGCTTTTGTAAGGACGTTGTTTTACTTGAGTAGGGTAAGTCATATTCTGAAAGAACCTAAGATTTCTTAGCATATGAGCAAGGCAGGCACAGCCAGGATTTTTTTGGGGGGAGGGGGGTAAGCTGCAATACTAGGTGGATTAAAAACATGGGGTCAGAAAGAGATACATAGTGGTCAAAATGAACGTGACTTTATCCATGTTGGAATATTCCTGGTTTATGGCAAATTGATATCAAAGACTTCAGGGAGATTCCTGAAACTACCAAGGCCCGGTGTGAAGCCCAACATACCACGCCAATGGCTTTTGCTTGTTTATAGTGTCTGAAAAGTTATGGTGAAGAGTAACTCAGAGGCAGGCATGGGAGAGCTGACTCAAGATGGCTGTACTCAAGATGGCTACACTCACGTTAAGTTGAATGGACCAAGAAGGAAAGAAGCACTGTGGGGGTCTAGTAAAGACACAAATGCTGGAGCCAACTAGGGAAGCTGGCTTCTCGGAAGCCATGCTAGTGCCACGGACTTCTATTGATTGTTACAAACAAATGAGGGCATGGATATAAATGTGTTTAAGAGAGATAAATAAATGTTGCACTAAGGAACACTCGCAGGTCTTTTCATGTCTGTCCTTTAGCAAGTTCAGATAGGTCACATTTGGCCTTGTTGACACTTACAAGATCAAATATGCGTGTTTACTGTAAATACCAAATTGTATTTCAAATCAAAATGAAATGGTTTTCAGATTATCTCCGGTGCAGATTATCTGCACTATTTTTTATCATAAATAATGGAAATTGAATAGAGATAATGATAATAGTGATATTTGTGACAGTTCTTTTCTGGTTCAAAGCATTTCTTGCTGAGTAGAACAAACAAAAAAAAAACATATATAAATGTTAGAGACGTTTTGTGCATAATATTTTCAGGAAACCTGGATCTGTGTACATAATAATTTTCCTGCCTTAGAATTCACGATGACACTCTCTTCACATTCAAGATAACAATAGATGCACATTTTCTATCCAGGAGAAGAAGAGCACGTTCTGTCCCAGCTAATCAAGGTGTTTGTGCTCCAGATATGGGTGGCTCGAGCTAAATTGCCAAGTTAAAGTGCCATTCTTATACCCTGGGTTTATAGCCATGTAGAATATCAATAGGAAATTTGTGTTATGGAAATTACAAAACCATGGCTCAAATAGGCTTTCAAAATATCTTAAGTCAACCTGACTTATAAATCCCAAGGCATCATGCAGGCTCTGCAAGATCGTTTGCTAGACTCTAATAGGGGTAATTGTGAGTCCCAAGAAGTATAAGATTTTCAATGGAATAGAAATTTTGCCCAGAATTCCCCAGCCCTCAGATTTACTTCCTGACCGCCTCCTCTGCTTCCCCCTCTCTGTCCTTCCTTCCCTCCTCTCTGGTTCTCTCATTTTTTATCTTCGAGTAGTAATTAAAGGATTTAATGAGCATCATTCTTTTCCTTCTGAGGGTGTAAATTCACCTTGGAGCTAAATTAGACCCCTCCT
Organism: Uromys caudimaculatus; assembly: GCA_028551405.1. Classification (NCBI taxonomy): domain Eukaryota; kingdom Metazoa; phylum Chordata; class Mammalia; order Rodentia; family Muridae; genus Uromys; species Uromys caudimaculatus. Next base: position 93,427,740 of record CM052709.1, on the reverse strand, counting down.
TTCAACTCTTGAGAGTTAAAATCTTCCTAGACTGAATAGAAAGCTCTGCAGTGGTGTGTGTGCTCAGCAAGCACAGAGGCTTACCTCAATCCTGAGTAGTTAAGACAATCTGATAAAAACAGTACACTTTATTTTATTGTTTTGATAAAGTGGATAGAACAGGATATAGTAAATGTTCTGTGTTACTTCTTTACATTCCTTCCCTGGCCTTGAGCACCCAGAGCCCTTCTTCCTTGGGTGTCACCCCTCTGGGGGTCTTGGGTCTCAATTGGAGCTCACTTCTAGCTATAGAAGTGGGTCAGTATCGCTCCCAGGGAGCCTGACAGAGTCTAAGTGTCCCCAGTCCACCTTAGTCAGGATACTTGATTTGAGGTTGTGCACCTGACCTCACAACTTCAGATTCACAGAATTCCTTGTCATCGTGTGGCCGTAGCTGTTCCTTTGGAGACTGAGACCATTCTGTCAGAGTGAATAGTAAGACAGACATGTCACAGTTGCTAAAAGATGTATGTGCTAACGGGCCTTGAAGAAGTAGGTTTTTGGTCCAGTTGACAGCCTCGCTGACTGAGTAGAAGGCTACCAATCTAGGGCAGAGAGTGATAAAGACTGAGTTAGAGGCAGTCTTTGTGCCTTTCCTTTCCCAAGAAGCATCTGCTGTCCCCATTGCACTTGCTAGTTGACATGAGCCTGTGTTTGTGGTTCCTCTTCAGACTAGGCTGACTTACCGAGAATTTCCAGCTACTACCAAAAGTCAATAGAAACTATATGTTTTGTTTGACTATGAAGCAGGTGAAGAGGTCAACCTGCATCTCCAACCTGACCGAGCTGTCTTAAGCACAGGTGATAGTGATCCATCCCGCCCTGATTGGGCTGGATATATTCTGTTGTGTTCTGGAATCATGTTTAGGCCTAAGCTTTTAGCATTAGATCAGGGGTTTCTTAGGTATTCTGGATACCCACGATCTTACCTTGCTTAGTCTGTGGAGAAAAATACACACTCTGTTTTCAAGAAGGGCTAGATCGCAGTTGGCAGCTATTGATTATCTGTACTGTGGAGTGGAGCCTCAATCTTAAATATTGCCAGAGGTTATTTATATTTTACTTTTTAACCCTTAGGGGACGACTCTACTTTCTTCTTTATGTCCATCTTAGACCCACACAATAACATATTTATTCCGGAACATTCCTGTTAACATTGCAGGCAAGATCACTGGCTGGTATCAGAAGCCTTCCCAGGTTTTAATTTTTGCTGTGGATAACTTGTAAGGTAACCAGATGCACACAGCAGTGGGTGTTGTCCCTCAGTGGGGCCCTGGGTTCCATCGCCAGCACCACAATAAATTTTTAAAAATTAAAAATATATGCATGTACCCTGTTAAGAACTACATTACTTATAGGAAAGTATGTATAGGCACAGGGGTTTGGAAAGGCCTTCCTCTGAAGGTGATGTAACCTGTTGCTCTGGAAGAAGGTCATGTGAGTGTTAGGAGCTCACCCCGTGGTCTGCCTCTCAAACCTCAGCACATTTTTTTCCTGCTTGCACAGGGTTTGTGCTAAAATTGGCAGCGTGTCTACCATTTTCAGGCACGATGCCGCTTCCTGTTTAGACTTCAGAGCAGGGAGCTGACAAATGCTCAGAAATGTGCCATCTGACTGGAGTCTGCGATGTTGTGTTTTGTTCCAGTGATGAATTGGCCTTGTGTCCAGTGAAAGCCACTGGAAACATATGGTTTAACAGTCGGCTGTGGCATTTGCTTGGTTTGTTGGAACCTCAGAAACTGCTGTGGTTTGGCTTTGGTGTGCCCTCGGAAATTCAAAACTCTTTGGCCAATGTGTTTGTTGTATTAAAAATGGACACAGATTTTGTTTCTAAATCAAGGAAAACAAATTTCATGATTGGGCTGTGAAGGAATCGCCGATATCTTTTCTTGTGAGCGCCTCTTGATCATCCCTCCTGTTTCTGATCACAAGGAGACAGATCTGCTCTACCATGTTAGGGTATCATTTCAGTAACTGCGATTCTCTTAGTGCTTCTGCTCTTTGCTCATCTGAGCCTGGGCACTGTAATTTCTCTTACTTTCCTGCAGCAGACACCCCAGCTGTAGCAGAGGTCGCGTCCCCCTTACGGTGTCTTACTGCTATGTGGCTGTGGATTTGGAAGTGAGGACTGGAGCAAGTGCCCCCGACCTGAAGACCCTCAAGCTCACCCTGACAGGGTTCCTTTATCCCCTTCTGTATCAGGAAGTAGTGTTTTCTCTTTGTCTTTGGTACTCTGATGAGCTATCCTGAGTAGCTCCTGCCAGCCTCTAATTCTGATGTCGGAACATGCTGGGATTTGTGGACCTGCTGCTGATTGTGGTTCCCTTCCATAGATTTGCCTCCCTTCTTGTATGTAGTGTGTTTTCTTTGTTTGGGGGCTTCTTTTAGAGCAGGGAGATATAAGTGAACATCGGGTACCACTGGGTCCATTGGCTCAATGATGTAAGAGTCTGCATCCTTCTCTAGAGCTGTGCTTGATGCTATGACTTCCTTCTTGGCCAGGCTTTTCTCTCCGAAGCGTGGGAGATGAATAATGATAACTTCAAGTTTCTGACCCTAAGCCTGAAGACTGAAAAGAACACAGGCCAGCATTCTCTTCCCCACAACCATATTGCACACGTTTCAGACCAGCACACTGCAAATGCACAAGATGTACGCCATGCTTCCAGGCAGTGGCGAATCCTCCCTTGGCAGCCTGAGGGATCTGTCTGTCATGATTGGTGAGCTGACCCCAGAGCCTGTGCAACTAAAGGGTCCCCTTGAAGAGTCGACACTGTGTGAACAAGTGTCCTCAGTCACAGAGGAGGGCGAGTGAGCACTTGTCACAGACAACATGTTTCAAGAGCTAAACAGAGTAGAAGTAGAAGAAAACCCCATATTCCAGGTCATCTGCTGGAATAGATATTTTCTCCCAGATACCTTATTCTTTAAAATGTGTAGCTGCAGGCTGCCTGGGGTCATATTGTCTGTGTTTCTGTCCCCGTCCACTGCCTTCTTCCAGCACCTCATATTGCTGCTCCCTGATTGGCGTCCAGCCTACAGAAAGCTTTGCTGAGAGTCTGCTGGACCAACTGGAAATGGGAGTCATGCTTTCGATTCTTGATTTGCACCCTGACCCATATCGTAGAAGCTCCCAGAGCTCAGATTGCTATATATAGACTATCATGAATGTCTCAGCCTTGATTTCCGTTCAGGGGTTTTATTGTTCTCAGGTTATTCTGTCTCTCCTGCCACAGGGAAGCTCATGGCTGACTCAGCTTGATATGAGATGGCGCTAACTCATTACAAAAAAAAAAAAAAAAAAGTTTTGTTTTGTTTTTGTTTTTGTTTTTGATGGATACATTGTCCCTGGATCCATCTGACTTTTTCTCTTGACTTGAAACAGATTTCCCTCCAGTGGCTGGCTGTAGGATTTTGCTCATTCCGCTTCAGATTAACCTCTGCCAATGACTTCAGGGAAATGAGCTCAGGATTCCAGTGGGGACTCAGGATGTGTCAGGTCCTAGAGGGCTCTTCTCCTGTGTGCTTCAATGCCATTCTTTGCGGGTCTCCTTTCTGCAACCCAGGCTTACTCCTGCTCCAGCACCAGAGACAATGAGCTCAGATGAATCACACATCACTTTTTTTTTTTTATCTTTAATCATGTCTGTCTATATGTATATGTGCGTGCATGCACACGTGTATTCGGGTATGTATGTGTGCACATACCACATCAGTGGTCAACCTTGGGTGTCATCCTCAGGATTGTGTCACTATGTTTTTGTTTGTTTGTTTGTTTTTTAAGATAATGTCTCACGTTGGTCTGGAACTTATCTACTAGGCTTGGCAGGTGGGCCAGTGAGCCCTGGGGATCCATCTGTCTGTGCTTCTACAGTGCTGTGATAAGTATACACCTCCGCACTCAGCCTCAGGGCTGTATATTTACAACAAGCAGTTTACTGATTGAGTTGTCTCCCCAGCCCCCAAAAGCACTGTGTGTGTGTGTGTGTGTGTGTGTGTGTGTGAGAGAGAGAGAGAGAGAGAGAGGGAGAGAGAGAGAGAGAGAGAGCGCCCACGAATGTGTATCTTGCTAGAGTTTGAACCCAGGATTTCATACATACTCAGTATATACTCTCTCAGTAATCTGCTCAGATTCAGCAGGATGAAGAGGTGCTGGTGCACAGGTGCTGATACACAGATACTGATGCATAGGTGCTGATCACAGATGCTAGTGCAGATATGGTGATGCATAGATACTGATGCAGAGGTCCTGATGCACAGGTGCTAGTGCAGAGGTGCCAGTACACAGGTGCTGATGCACAGGTCCTGATGCAGAGATGTCACTGCAGAAATACTGGTGCACAGATGATGGTGCAGAGCTGCTGATGCATAGGTGCTGGTGCACAGGTGCTAGTGCAGTTGTGCTTATGCACCAGTGTTGGTGCACAGGTGCTGGTGCAGAGGTGCTGATGGCAGAGGTCCTGATGCAGAGGTGCTAATGCACAGGTGCTGGTGCAGAGGTGCTGATGGCAGAGGTCCTGATGCACAGAAGCTGATACAGAGGTGCTAATGCATTGTTCTGGGCATGTGATCTTAAATAGAAGGCACTTGTGCAGCTTTGAACCCATGTCTTTTGGCTGAAATGATGAATGGATTTGGCCTGTCTGTGCCTTTGTGTCTGTCACTAGGAGTGCTGATGAGATTTGTAGAAAAGCATCCTCAAAGAACAGTCTGATCATGTAACAGAAGTTGGCAACAAGATTTCTCTTTACAAATTGTGAAGTATGAGGCAAGGGACTGAGTCACTGAGCTCAGCAAGCTCCCTACTCCCCTAGACCACAGGGCTGCCTTCATCTTGCTAAAATGTGTTGGCTTTTTATGAGCTACATACTGAGTGTTTTCCTAAACATAGAAACATAGTCTTGTATTTGTTTCATTTGTTTCCATTTTCCCAGGATCCTGTAGCTCAGGCAACTAAATTGTTCCTTCCTTCCTTCCTTCCTTCCTTCCTTCCTTCCTTCCTTCCTTCCTTCCTTCCTTCCTTCCTTCCTTTGGTCTGTGCAAGAGAGAAACACTTGCACAGGCTCAGTGACTGTGGAATGCCGGCACTCCACATGCCGTCACTGCTTATGGGAAGTTCTATGAGTCTGTATTGAGTAGAATATGTAGGACGTGGAGGGAGAATGAACAGAGGCATAGCATTCTAGGCTTTGTTCTTGATTATTTATTCTCATTCATTCCTTTAGTTTCTCTCTAGGGACCTTCACTCTGTAGCCCAGGTTAGTCTTACTCCCATTACCTTCCTCTCTTACCTTCTGAGTCCTGCCTTTGTGAGGAACCACCACATGAGCCTCTGTGCTGAGTTTTCATTTTAACTATTTCAGTACATTTGTTTATATATTTGGATGTCTGAATGGGCTGGCATGCATGACCTGCAGCACTTATATGGATGTCAGAAGACACCCAGCAAGGGAGCTGGTTTTCTCCTTCTGTCATGTGTGTCAGGCTGAAACTCAGTTCCTCAGCTTGGTGGGAGTCACCTTCACCTGCTAAGTCATCTGGCTGAGTTCTTAAATGACAGCATTAAGAATTTCATTTCTAGAAGTGCCCCACTAGCATGCTTTGGACCCATCTTCATTTAGAGGAAATAGAACATCTAGAAGGGGGAAGGCGTGAGGCTGAACTGGATAGGCCCATTGAGATGCTGCGTGGGCAAATAACCAGGAGAAGCACAGACCTCCTGAAAGTTCTAGTTCAGGCATTTGCTAAAGTCACCTGAGAGGCTGTAGAACTGCCTGGAGCTTTAGGAGGATTCAGAGAGCTTTGAAGTTTACATTCTGGCCACCTGGAGAGCCAGGGAAATAACTCAGACTTTCACTGGGACTGCAGAGTAACAGACCATAGGACAAAGGATGAGGAGAGGACATCAGAGGCCTGGGTAACTGACACCAGCTTCTACTTTCTGCAAACCCTAGAACAGAGCAGCCCACTCCTAACCCAGCCCTGTGCCAGAGTAAGTGAGTCCTCGCTACAGAAGACAGGATCAATGGGGATAGCAAGTTTTTCTGTAACTTATTTTTTTTAACAGTGCAACTAACTTAAAAATAGCCAATTATCCCCAATATGACCCATAATTGAAAATCAGTAGAGGTTAAGGCCTGAAAACAGAAACCCTGAGGCGATCCATTTGTTGGAACTATTTAGCTCTAAATAAGACTAGTCAAATGATTGAAGTAAATATAGCAATAATTAAAATATTACAGAGAACTCAGTCTGCAAATGAGTGACCAATAGATATTTGAGAATGCAAACAGGTTATACATTAAAAACTCAATGACTTGGTTTCACGTGAGATTTTGCATGCTGAGGGAGAACTGGTAAACCAGACTTTAGACAGAAAATAAATTTGGCCTGTGATGCAGAAAGAACTGAAGAAAGGAAAGCAGAGAAACACAACTCACAACTCAATAGCTGGAAGTTGCAGAGAGTAGCACCTGCCACTGGGCCCCTGGAGGGAGGAGGACAAAGAAACAGACAAAAGCAGGGTGTGATGTAAGGACTGATGCTCTAAAAATACTTGCTTTTTACTTAACCACTTATGCACTGTGTGTGCATGCTCTGTTGCACATATGAGGTGATCAGAGGGCAGCTCTCAAGGACTAGTTCTCCCCTTCCACTTCTCAGCCCCAAGGATTGAACTAGGGTATCATTGTGCTTAGCAGCTGAGCCATTTCCATATCCCATAGTGGGTTCTTTCCCAAACAAACAAAGATCATTGAGCTACTAATGTAAAAAAAAAAAAAAAAAAAAAGCTGTAAATGCAAACATGTAAGTGCAAAGAAAGTCTAGGCATAACATCTAACTGCTAGAAGTAAACACAGAAGAAAAGCACAAAACAGCCCAAGAGAGACATGCTTCCTGCAGACTGAGCGCAGCCAAGAGGCTGCCCTATGTGTCATCTTACAGGACCCTTACCCAGGCCTACAGCCATCCATCTGCACAGCTGAGGGAGCCTGCAACTCGGAGTTGAGAGCTACAGTTACTGAACAGGTTTAATGTCAGAACATGGTTCAAGAGTGGAGTCACGTGAGGAGATTTCTGACTGCTTGTAAGAAACCAAGACAAGAGTCTTGGGACCTCAGTTTCTTTTAAAAACCATGGAATTGTTCTTTGCATGTGCTTTCATGCCCCTCCCAGGTATAGCAGATAGGAGTGAGCTTACTTCAAATTATTCGTTACAACTGGCTCTTGCTATGTGTTTCTATGCCTCCATGTAAAAGCATGTTTTTGTCACCTGAGGCTTTACTCGTGTGATTCCACTTAACCCTCAGAATATAAAACGTCTAATGCTCTGAATAAAGCTGGCTCTTGCATGAACCTTTAGTCCACCTTATTAATCAGTTCCGTTCTCCTAGGTCTCATCACCAGTTAGAACAATAAACGCTTCAGCATCATAGGAAAGCAGAGCCCTTACAGGCCCAGCTATCTTTGTTGTTGTTGTTGTTGTTGTTGTTGTTGTTTTGTTTTGTTGTTGTTGCTGAGACCTAACAACCTAAGGGAGGAAGGATTTATCTGGGGCTCACAGTTTACAGTGATACAGTCCATCATGTCTGGGAAGGCATGGGGAAGTGGGTATAAGTTTGTTGGTCACATTGTGTATGTAGTCAGGAAGTAGAGGTAGCTGCTGGTGGCCAGCATGCTTGTTTCTTTCTTCCTTTCATCCAGGCAGGGGTTCCAGCCCATGGGGTGGTACCACCCACCTTCAGGGTAGACCTTCCCTTCCCTGTTACACTTCCCTGAGATCCCACTGAAAGACACTCCCAGGGGTGTGATTGCTAGATGACCCCAAATCTAGTAGTCAAGTTGACAATGACCATTAACTACCCCACTATATAGTAGCATAATCTCAAAAATGTGGAAAAGACAAAATATTGCCTAAGGTTCTAACTGCAGGATGGGAAAGTTTGCCAAAGGGGGAACAGGCTGAGAATATTGGCAAAATATTGACACAGTCCTTCTTTGGGCGGCTTACAAATGCATACCCTGCCATTCCTCTCTAAGCCCCTTCAAAGGAGACTGGTGCCTTTCTGCTGTGTAATTGTACAGTTGAGCAAGTGGATCTATAAGAAAGAGTTGACACAGGGCACCCTCTGTGCAAATGTGATTTGTTGGCGAGGCACTTTTGCTTTTCTGCCAGCATGCAAACCTTGTGACAGCTCCTTGGCTTCAGGGGTGACCTGGAAAAGGAAACATATGCAAAAGAGAATGGGAATTCTACTTTCTTCCATGTTTTGGTATTTTACACAGCTCATCAGAAATGAGCACGTTGGCTGGGGTGTAGCTCCTCAGCAGAATCCCTTCCTGGCATGCTGGAAGCCTTGGCTTTGATTTCCAGTGCCCATACTAAAAGCCAACAACCAGTGGATGGCCACACAACCATGATCAGCAGGAACGAGATCCAGGGGGCTGTTAATAACTGTAACAACAGTAAACGGGGCTTCGAGTTGGGAGGAAGCTGGATTGCTAAATAATTGGAGGGGGCTAAATAATTGTTGGTGGACAGTACTGAGCATCAAGAAAGTTGAACTTGGCTTCTCAATATTCGTTTTGTTTTGTGAATATGAGTCACTCAGTGACTGATCAGAGCATCTTTATTGATTGGAAGTGATAGATAGAACCAAGAGCTTCTGAAATGGAAAACAGTTCTTGAGGGGTTGGGGGCAGAATTTAAAGAGCGCATAAGAATGTTGTATGGCGCACTTGTTCTCTTTGAAACCGCTGTTGTCTACCAAGAGAGAAACAGCTTCATTTGGGGCATAGGTTTTTGGTTTTGTTTTTTTTTTCCCCCCTAATCAGGTTTGTATCTTTGAACTTCAATGAAAACTGATTTCGTAATTGTTCATCAGTAGAACTTCGTTCTCACTCTGGCTGTCTTTTCATTCAAAGAAGCCTAGCTAATGAGAGCAGGTGTTGGAGAGAAAATGAGCCGTAAAATGATCTCTCTCCCTCTCTCTCTCTCTCTCTTGAACCTAGACTACAGAACTGAGAGTCGCTGAATTGGCCATTTGTTGGCATGTACTTTAGGATTTTCCCCCAATCCTTCACAAAACACAAATTTTAAGTGACAGTATTAGTTTTTATGTCCCACAGATGATGAAAGGAAACCATTCCCTTAGGTAAAGGATGTGATGGATGGAGTTGCTTCCAAATGAGCAGCTGTGTGCTGTTTTCTAGGAACTCACTCACTTTTCTCCTTTGCTGGGTGACTGCTGGGTTCAGTCACAGTGATGCTCGGGATGTTAGGAGCACACGAGGGGGGAGAGCTCTGTGCATAGGCCAGAAGTAATAACAGTCTGCAGTGCTCCTCCTTCTTTACATTTCTGCAAAAGTTCTTACCTTTTATAAGAATAAATTGAATTCTCTATCGAAAATCCTGAAAGATTTTGTAAAAAAAAAAAAAGTAGGAGAAAAAAATTATGGATGGATGAATATATATATGTGTGTGTGTGTGTGTGTGTGTGTGTGTGTGTGTGTCTGTGTCTGTGTCTGTGTCTGTGTCTGTGTGTGTATCCATACAGAGCCTAATCTCATTTTGCTGGAAACTCCATTAGGAAACAGAAGCTTGTAGTATAAGATTCTGGCACTGCTTCACAATACAGGTACCAGAACCAAAATATTCTTTGGCTCCCTAACCTTAAGATACTACTTAAGGATGGATCTAATATCTAGAACTGCGCACACCGGATTGTTAGTAGTTGGTCATCTGTGAGGCATGAGATTGAAAGTGACAGAGTCCTCATTGCTGGGTTTTGTTTTTGGTTTTGTTTTTGTTTTTGGTTTTGTTTTTGGTTTTGACCCGTGTCCCTCCAGGGTCAAATCTGTAGGTTGCTGCTTATATCAAAATATGTATCTGCATTTCTATTGCTCAACCTTCTGTCTATGTAAATAATCCCTAGATTATTTGTAATACATAAAGCAATATAAACACTATAGAAATAGTTATTAGACTGGGTTTTCCAGAGAAAAATGATTTTTAAAAGTCTGAGATGTTTAAGAGAGATAACATTTCTTTTTCTGAGTAATTTTGATCTCTGGCCAGCGGGCCTTCTGCTGTAGAACTCACAGACATGGAGACCCCATCTGAGTATGTTCTCCTTCCTCTCTCCACAGGGAGCAGCTGCTTCCCTGCGCTCTGAGTGTGTCTCCGTCCATTGCTAGCTTGCTGTGTTCTTCCCTTAAAGTTCATAATGGGGCAGGGCTGAGAGGCAGAGAGAGCTTGCCTAACGTGCAGAAGGCATTAGTTTTGAGCCTCAGAACTACACAAATAAATGAGTAAACAAACGAACAAATGAAACGGTCAGCTGTGGCTGAACAGTGTCCCCAACATTATGTGGCATATCTGTCATCCAGTGGTTTATGGAGCATGACCTCATGGGAAGATGCCTCCAGGTTTTGGGGCTCAGATGACCTTGTGGCTTGGTCCTATGTCTACATAACACTTCTGTGTCATAGGGACAATTTCTTTCCCAAAGCTTCCGCAGGCTCTCTTTCTTGTGTGCCTCTGTACTGGGGAGTAGTGCCCATACAGGAAGGACAAAGGCTTTAGAAATTTCTAGTAATAAAGGCATAGGGCCAGCCCTGCCTGTGGATCCTACCTGTATCCCTTGTGTTAAATGATGTCTGGGCAGTCTGCTTCTCGGTTTCATCCTTTGCACCTTCATCCTGTGAGTTGAGATAATCACGCTAAAGTGGCTTTGCAGCTTATTAGATCTAAATGAACTATTTGTCAGTATAAAGAGATGGAGCAGCTCTTTGGTCATTAGGCACCTGAAAGACTTATGGGAAGGTTTAAGTACAGTACTGTCAGTCAGAGAGGGCACTGCTTCCCCCGTGCAAATATGAGTAGAAAGAATCAATAGTGCAGTTTAAATGTCCATGGTAACAGGGGTATGGCTAAAAGTGTCATCCCCCTCTGAATGAGACCAGGTTATAATAACAGCCAACCTGGAAAGTCAGAGACACTAAGATTTGCACACTCCATGGCTGTGGTGGCCAGCACTGAATGACTCCATCTTAGCTTTTGCAAAATGGGTATGGTAACACTTGTTGGCTTGGAGGAATTATTAAATGACTCAGTATGGAAGGTCTTGAATTAGATACAAGGCTAGCTTCCTTGCTTCCCCTTTAGAACAGAGTCATGGCTGATAGGTACTTATTCAGGTTACTGATTCTGTATTATAAATTTTTAATCTACTTTCTATAAAGGTAGAAACATTTTTCAGATGTGCACTCTGTTCTTATCTGTGCTTGCTTACGAACATGTAGTCCAAGAAAAGCAAAAGCAAACTGACTTATTAAGGATCTGTAAGCAAGATACTCACATTTTATACATACGTACTCATAGAAAGGCAGTGTGGTTACAATAGCAGTTGCAAAAGAGGAAATTAAAGCATGCTTAGAATGGTGCCCCAGGCCTTTGCGCATTGATGGGTTATCAGCATACCTCCTTGGAATGACATGACGGTCATTTAGGTCATTGGTGCCTGTCCGGATGACATGGGATAGCATCTGTGTGCTGTGGTTATGCAGAGACAATGTACAACTTTAAAAGATCTGACTTCTAAATAACTCTCAGACAGGACCACTCTGCCTGGTACATGTGCCTTGCTGTTGCTGCTGGGATCCGTTTCCAGTGGACCTGGAGATTCGCAGCATCTGTAGTGGGGAATTATTGGAATGCCTGTGTCTGGGGAGAATGGGAACGAGTGCCCAGTGAGCAGCTGACAGATGGTCACATCTTATACACAGGCTGAGCCCAGTTCAAAGGGTCCTGTGTGTCACGCTGAAGATGTTCCACTTCATCTCAGAGCAGCTGGGGAACCAAATTCTTTTAACCTTAAGATGAGACAACCAAAGAATGTTTAAATTGAAAATATTTAAATTCTATAAAAGAAGCAATGAGGAGTTTTCTCCTTAGCCTGGCAGACCAAGTCCCAGGGTAACAGGTAGCTATCCTGCAGAGCTAGGATCCAGGCTTTAGGGATTCTGCATGAAAGAAATCATGCAGAGGTTCAAAAGTTATAGGAAAAGATTACAAAAATTTCAGAAACGTGCAAGCCATGTGTGATGAGTTTTCTCAGAGAAATCTAAGTTTACCTGTGTGAATTGTCTTCTTAGTGTCTCCATGGATGGAAGAATGGGCTTTTAGCAAGACAGGACTGTTCTTCTCCCTGTGGCCCTCCCTGCACATATCCTCAGTACTCAGGGATGTCAGCTCTCACCTCAGAGCTACTCATTCCTTGATGCCTGAGACTCTGTCACAAGCATGACACTAGTGTGGTGGCCATAGTCTTTCCCATAGTAGGCTATTTATAGCTGTTGCAACAGTCAAATTTCACATTATCAGCTTTCACTATAAAGCATCACCCTATGCTATGGGCTAGACAGGAAGTGTCCCCTTACAGGTTTGCATGTGGAGAGAGTGGTCTGGAGCTGGATCACCAGGCTCCCCACCCTGCTCTGAATGAGAGCATTGTGAAGTAAGGTCTGTGGCAGAAAGTAGGTCACGGGGGTCACCTTTGGATGGTGTAACTTGCCTCCAGGACCTTCTCTTTTTTGCTCCCCCTTTTCCTCTCTGCTTTTTGGTTACCATGAGATGAGCAATTTTCTGTACCATGTACTCATGGTGTGGTGTCTTTGCTTATCTACATTGGCTGGTCTGACACACAGAGCAACCAAGGAATAACTCTTTCTTAAGTTGTTTATCTCAGTCATTTTGTCCCAGTGATGATCTAAGCACCCCAATATATAGAAATTAGAGTTTAGGAGAATACAGGAGGGACCACCCATGCAAGTTTGACACATAGACTAAGGAAACGACAAAATTTGGCTTCTGCTTATTAAAGCGTAAGTTTTAAATATGAATTCATTTTTATTTTCTGTGTATGAGTGTTTCCCCGAATGTATGCGTGTGCACTGCATGTACATCATGTGCCCACAGAAGCCAGAAGAGAGCACTTGATGTACTGGAACTGAAGTTACAAACAGTCGTGAGCTACAGTGTGGGAGTTGGGAACTGCAGCCCAGGTCTCCTGCAAGAGCAGCCAGTCCTCCTAACCGCTGAGCCACCTCTCCAGTATACATTTCAGGGGAAAAAAAAGTCTCTTTATTGTCATAAGAAATAACCAGTCTAGCTTAATGAATTCTTAGTGTACATAAATGACTCCGCACAGTCCCCAGTAATGTGTAGAGAGAGATCTTCAAATGAGACTGAGAGAGAGCTAGGGACACACCTTTAATCCCAGCACTCTGGAAGCAGAGGCAGATAGTTCTCTGTGAGTTTGAGGCCATCTGACTCAAAAAGACAAAACAACAAAAAGCCCAACCAAATAAATATATGTGAAACTAAGGGAGAAGTACGTCAATGAGAAGTCATATAAGTGTTCTACACAGCCAGTTCTGGGACAGCCAGAGTGGTTATACAGAGAAACCTTCTCTGGAAAAGAACACAGACATCATCATATGAGGCATGAAGAAGAACGACAATGAGGAGTTATGGAATCCTTATAGGGCAGGTCCATGTGTTTCACATACTAGAAAAAGAATGGGACTTTTGTTCTGTTTTGTGACAACATCTTGCTCCATAGCCCAGGCTGGCCTACAATTCACTATCTTCCTGCCCCCACCCCCAGGTCTTAGGATATAGGAATTACCCAAAGCCGGCTGACAGCAGGCCATTTGTTGCCGAACCTTATCCAGGACCATGTATGTCAATGTTGCTCTGTAAGGCAGTCCCTTGTAGCCAACACTCCAGAGGACAACTTGCCTATTAGTTTGCAGTAGAGAACAAATGGTGGATGAATCCGCCTGCTTCTCCAGTCATGTGGCTGTTTAAAACAGCCTGCCTCCTTTGTACAGAAGCAGGGTCAATGGTAGTCAGTGGACTCTAAAGTCCCGCTGCTAAAGGCCAGGAAACATAGCATTCGAAATATACGCATGAGATGTGAGCACTCTCTCTCTCTTTCTCTTTGCTGTCTCTAATTTTCCTTTTTTTAAAAAACAAACTTCTATATAATGAGTCCTATGCAAAGCTGAAGTAATTCAATCAGTGTTTTAGTGGGATGTGTATATGTTACCCATTGGTTTATGAGCCCATTAAAGCTCACATTGTACTGAATCCGCGTCCACTTGTCTCAGGGTCCTTTCAGCCATCCGTTTCTGCTTCCTTTGGTAGCCCTCTGGGAGCTCTTCTTTCTGTCCCTCACTCCCTCTCTGTCGGGTCTGACTCTGTACCTCAGGCTCAGCTGGTAGGTGGATCTCAGATTCAGGATCTTCCTGCCTCAGCTTTCAAGGGCTGGGATTTTACACTGTGCCACCATACTTGGTTCATGTTGTCTTTTAGACACAGAAGCCAGGCTTCCATCTTGTCCTTTCTTAGTCCCGCTGCTGAGGCAAACAGGTACATTTATATGGAGCCCTGTAGTTTAAATGAGCCTCTGTGATTCATTGCTCTCTGACTCTTTCTACTGAGTGTATTTCCTGGCCTGGCCTGAAGAACAGGTGCCTCTCTGGTGGGAGGATTCAAGCTGCCAGATCATGTAAGAGTCCAGGGTACCATTCCTAAACATAAGCTGTGGTGTCCTGTGAGGTAAGCCCTGGCCTTTAGAGACCAGAGCTAAAGAAGTATTCTTCCCCTTACTCTCTTGACACAAGCTGTGCACATGTAAGGTTTTCCCACAGCCATAACTCCCCCCCCCATCATCCATTGTTTCAATTATCAACTCTCAATTCTAATACAAAACTACAAAGTTTCCGAGATAACAAATTCATGTTTTAAATGACTTTTGCCTCATTGTTATAATTACTATATTTTATTATGCTATTAGTGTAATGCTTTTATTATGCTTTGGTGTCTAATTTACAGGTTAAGCTATATCACACACACACACACACACACACACACATTTAACAAGGTGTGTGTAGGGGTAGGTATATCTGTGATTTCAGGCACTTACTGAAGGACTTGGGATGTTCTCAAGGATGAACGGCAACCTCCTATACTTGGATCTGCCCTGCTTATAAGAATTGTAGACATATCTCTAACCAACTCATTTCTGTTCCAACTGTTCCTCCAGGCCGGCTGGCTCCCTCCCGCCTGTCTTATTATAATTTACACACAAACAAGAAAATCAGTCCTAAGGCCTCGTGTTTTTCAGGGAGAAATCTAGGCCAAAGTGGAGATGCAGGCATAGTAAATTTGGGGCTCAAATCTGAGAAAATTTATGGAGCCATTTGGATCCTGATTGAATTGTTTCTCTGTTTGATATGTTTTCTGCTGCTGCTTTAGGGGAGGGAAATCGGAGCTGCTAGACACACTGGTCCATGCAGTTTGCTGGGAAAAGGCCTCCGGTGTAAAGTTGCCCATCATTCGCTTTGATAGACATGTTGAGATGCGTGGTCTGCAGCCTATCTGCACAGAGACTGGGATGTTCTGGAGCCCCTCCAAGGTGCACGCCACACTCTGCCCAGCTCTCCGGTCTGTGTTATTGGCCATTTTTGCCTCTGCTTCCTGACTTTCCATTTCAAAGGACTCCTTCTGACCCCTCATTCAGGGCCACCTGTTGGGACCCTTAGCCCAGTTGTTGTCACAGATGATAGCTGCAGTCTGGAAAGATTCTTCTGAAAGAGAAGCCATTACTGACCTGATTACCTTCCCACATCACACAAATCTCCCCCCTTTTGTGTCCTATGACAAGCTGCACTCTTAGGCACTTTTAAACCCCCTGCTGTTCCTTGGTATATGGAACTGGGAGCTCGCTGAAGCCTTTAGCCACATCTTCTTCATTCATTGCTGGATTTTGGCTCTCAGGCTCTCTGCTCAGAATCTAGAGCACTGATGAATGCACTCTGTATAACTGAGTAAATGATAGATCTATGTGTGTCTCTTGCCTGCCTGGAAGTTTCCTTTATTCCTCAGTACTCTGGAAAAAATATGTGTGCCTTATGCTTTCTTGTTTCTGCTTATAAAGTAAACAGATCAATGACTGAAACAAACACACTAAATATTTATAGTGCTAGGCAGCTAAGTGAGGCTGACACTCACCGAGGAGCTCCTTGCCTTTAATAGTTGAATGCAATCTGGCTCGGTGCAGCAAAAGCCTTGCAAGTGGGCACGCAATATTTTTAAACATTTATACTTGCACTCAATCAGCTTTTTTCTACAGATTATTTGGGTGAGTCGAAGTGAACCTAAAACACTATGCAAAACAAATCCAAATATTGTCCAGTTCTGAAGGTTTGCACTGGACTCACTGAAAAGTTATAGCTTTGGGTGACTCCTCTTGTGAAGACTGACTGTGTTTGGGTGGGGACATGGAGACCTAGACAGACAGACTGTCAGAGAAGAGGGAGAACAGAGAGGCTGAGGAGAGAGGGGGTGGATTAAAAAGAATGGACTTAAAAGAGCACGTAATTGAACTTTGGAGAGAAGCCTATATCTCCAGTTTACATCTTCCCAGGCCTTTGGAACTGCTCATCCAAACCTTTGTAACATAAGCAGCTATAAGGGAGGGAGAATCATGGGAAATTTAGAATGCAGCTCCCTACAGTTTCTGTGCCTTGGGCATCCTTGGCAGCCTTGAGAATCCCACAGACTCTTTCCAGTATTGTGCTTCTACTGGCATCAAACAAAATATGTAACATTGTACTAGAACTGATGAAATCAAAATAAAGGTCTTCAGAGCTTGGAAATGATACAAAATGTGAAGAATAATAAATGTGTGTCTTTATCTGTGAGTCTGCTAATGGCCGGCAAGGGCCAACAGCAGAGCTGACTGTTTCCAGTCTGTCACTGTGACAAGTCATGATATTGCGGCATGAAAATCTCTGTTAATTTTTAGCAATGGCGAAATTTTAAGTATTGCTAATGTGACTAACATCTAGGATCCATGCAGGGTAACGTTTCAAAGAAATGTTACATGCAAATCTCACTGCAATTTGTGCCCTGGTCCCTTCAATTTTATCATGCCCCATCTCAGGCGTGCTTGTGGCTTGGTTCGTTAAGGGAGAAAAGTTGAAAACGGGAACAAGCCTCGTAGTACCTTCTTTTTTCTTAAGTCCTTATCTTATCCCAATATAAAAGTAATAGATCTATGGATTCGATCAGTCCTGAAGTTAATGCAGTCTCAAATGAGTGAATTTGTTTTGTTTTGTTTTAGGCTTCACAGAAAGATAAATTGTCTTGTATTCTTTAGCAGTAGGGCAGCCTGTGGTTAGCCTGGAACTGTGGGTTTTTGTCCTTAGGATCATAGATTTCTCTAAGCATGTCCAATGACTTGGGTGCTCCCTTTGGGTCAACGTACTTGGTATCTAACCACCTGGAGTCATCTGTGTGTTCATTCATTAGGAATATCTTCAGATCCCCGTGGCCCACAGTCTGCCTTTAGAATGGCCTTTGGGCCCTATGCAGGCTAAACTGTGGAACTTCACAGGAAAGAGAGAGGATTTGAAAAACTGCAGTAGTGCAGTGCTGCATGGCCTTTGTCCTCCACAGAGGAAGTTTGTCTAGGTTGTTGCATTTTCCACGTGGCCATTGGATTCCTTTTAGGACCAGGATTTACTTGTTGCCTGTAGGTGAGAATCCATATAAACTATCTCAGGCACCAGTCTGCCCTGCTGAGCATAAATGAGCCTTTTTGTGGTGTGTGTCATCATTAGGAAAATAAGTTTTCAGTCACCCTGCAGTAGCCTGAAGGCTTAGTCGTGCACGTATGCAGCTGCCATGTGTGCACGTGTGCACTTGCCATGTGTGCACATGTGCAGCTGCCATGTGTGCATGTGTGCACTGCAATGTGTGCACGTGTGCAGCTGCCATGTGTGCATGTGTGTGCTTGCCGTGTGTGCACATGTGCAGCTTCCATGTGTGCATGGGTGCACTTGCCATGTGTGCATGTGTGCAGCTTCCATGTGTGCATATGTGCAGCTTCCATATGTGCATGTGTGCACTTGCCATGTGTGCATGTGTGCACTTGCCATGTGTGCATGTGTGCAGCTGCCATGTGTGCATGTGTGCACTTGCCATGTGTGCATGTGTGCCGCTGCCATGCATGCACGTGTGCACTTGCCATGTGTACATGTGTGCAGCTGCCATGTGTGCATGTGTGCACTTGCCATGTGTGCGTGTGTGCCGCTGCCATGCATGCACGTGTGCACTTGCCATGTGTGCATTGTGCAGCTGCCATGCATGCACGTGTGTACTTGCCATGTGTGCACATGTGCAGCTGCCATGTGTGCATGGGTGCACTTGCCATGTGTGCATGTTTGCAGCTGCCATGTATGCATGTGTGCAGCTGTCATGTGTGTATGTGTGCAGCTGCCATTTGTGCATGTGTGCACGTGCCATGTGTGCATGTGTGCACTTGCCATGTATGCATGTGTGCAGCTGTCATGTGTATATGTGTGCAGTTGCCATGTGTGTATGTGTGCAGCTGTCATGTGTGCAACTGCCATGTATATATGTGTGTAGCTGCCATGTGTGCACTTACCATGTATGCATGTGTGCAGCTACCATGTGTGCACTTACCATGTATGCATGTGTGCAGCTGCCATGTGTGTATGTGTCCAGCTGCAATGTGTGCAGCTGCCATGTGGGCATGTGTGCACTTACCATGTATGCATGTGTGCAGCTGCCATGTGTGCATGTGTGCACTTACCATGTATGCATGTGTGCAGCTGCCATGTATGCATGTGTGCACTTACCATGTGTGTATGTGTGAAGCTGCCATGTGGGTATGTGTGCAGCTGCCATGTGGGTATGTGTGCAGCTGCCATGTGGGCATGTGTGCATTTACCATGTATGCATGTGTGCAGCTGCCATGTGTGCAGCTGCCATGTGTGCAGCTGCCATGTGTGCAGCTGCCATGTGGGCATGCGTGCACTTACCATGTATGCATGTGTGCAGCTGCCATGTGTGCATGTGTACACTTACCATGTGTGCATGTGTGCAGCTGCCATGTGTGCATGTGTGCAGCTGCCATGTGGGCATGTGTGCAGCTGCCATGTGGGCATGTGTGCAGCTGCCATGTGTGCATGTGTGCAGCTGCCATGTGTGCATGTGTGCAGCTGCCATGTGTGCATGTGTGCAGCTGCCATGTGTGCATGTGTGCACTTACCATGTGTGCATGTGTGCAGCTGCCATGTGGGCATGTGTG
>CM052709.1:93387742-93408014 GCA_028551405.1 Uromys caudimaculatus | reverse complement strand
CATGTATGCATGTGTGCACTTACCATGTGTGCATGTGTGCAGCTGCCATGTGTGCATGTGTGCACTTACCATGTGTGCATGTGTGCAGCTGCCATGTGGGCATGTGTGCACTTGCCATGTGTGCATGTGTGCACTTACCATGTGTGCATGTGTGCAGCTGCCATGTGTGCATGTGTGCACTTACCATGTGTGCATGTGTGCAGCTGCCATGTGGGCATGTGTGCACTTACCATGTGTGCATGTGTGCAGCTGCCATGTGTGCATGTGTGCAGCTGCCATGTATGCATGTGTGCACTTACCATGTGTGCATGTGTGCACTTACCATGTGTGCATGTGTGCAGCTGCCATGTGTGCATGTGTGCACTTACCATGTGTGCATGTGTGCAGCTGCCATGTTGTCCTTTATGCATCCTGCTGTTCTTCTTCACAACTCAGCTTTCTCAGGCCTGACTGTGCTCTGCCTTAGAAATCTCCGAGGGTGCAGAGAGCAGGCAGCAGAGTGTTCTGTGGTCAGACTTGGGCCTGGAGAGCCAGCGATACTCTGCTGGGACCACTCCCTGGTATCAGTGCTTTTCATGTCGCTGGTAAACATTTCTAAATAGACAAAAGCCCATCCTCTCATTTCTTTGTTTTCTTGCCTGCCAATCAATATCATACCTAATGGACTTTTTTAAGATTATAAAATTAATGTAATGATTTATATTTGTGATCCTTTGAAACCCAAAGTATTTTATACATACATACATATATACATATATATATACATATATATATATACACACACACACACACACACACACACATACATACATACACACACACATTCACACACACATACTCACACACACACTCACACACACACACACACTCACACTCTCTCTCTCTCTCACACACACAGACATTATAAAACATATAAGTTGTAGTTGTTTGTTTGGTTTCTCCCTGAGCAGTTTTCCCTTTTCTTCCCCTCTGGGCTTGACGCTCCCTAAAAGGCCCCACAGTGACTCGCCTGTCTGGCAATTATCTCCCGTGGGGTAACGAACTTCCAAACTCTCACACTAACACACAGTCCAGAGCGTTTGACTCGTGTGCTTGTGAAGGTCAGCTTCCTAGACTTCCAGTTAAGGCAGCAACACCACCCTTGAAAGACCTTTTCAGAGCAGTGCCCTGAGCCACAGTGAACAAAAACCTGCAAACCACTCTTAGCTTTGAAAGTTGGTTGCTTCCCTGAAAATCCATTCCTAAAACAACTGGGAAACTGATTTCTCATGAACTTTTAACTTTATGTTTTGGTTTAGCTCTTAAAGGCTGATTAACCATCTAAATAAAAGTAAGTCACGACCGTGTCTCTGCCCTCTCAGAGAAGGGTGGTCAGAGAAGTATGTCTGTGTGTACATTACAGCTTCTTAAAATGAGGCCGCTTAATACTCAGCATTCAAAAAACAACCCTGAAATTTCACTAGCCACACTTTCCTGATCCAAGGCTTAGTATGTTCCTGAACCATACCAGCTATCACTTGGTACTGTATTTTCTGGATCCTTGGGTTCCTCACCCTCTTGAGTTGTAAGCTCTCAGAGGGCCCGGGCCGTCTTTCCTATGCTGGTATCAGCAGTCTGGTAGAGTAGCCTCACAAGTGTTAGTACAGCGAAGGAATGCTGCCTCTCCAGCATGCTGTCCTCCATGGCTGCTTATTCGTCCCAAGGGACAGGTCAGATGTGCCTTCTGCTGTGGAGCCTGTACAGGACCCATCTCCCTGAGCTAGCTTTCATAGCTCCTTGTTCTGTGCCCTCCATGAGTGTTAGGTCTCCATCTCGGCTCCATGGCTGTGTCATTACCATCGTATGTCACAGGACTAAGACTCGAGCCTTATACAGCTTTGGCTCCCTGACACCGTGCCCAGAGCCTGGTGCACAATGCTGGCAAATGGTGTGGGATGCAGGGTGTAAGGAGTGATCAAGATGAGGGTGTAATTGTAGATTGGTGAAGCCTTGGATGCCTTCCTCAGAGAGTTAACATGTAATTTGGAAGTGCTTGTAGAATATCTGGATTGCCCTTTCTAGAGTATTTCTATAAATAAGAAAAATGGAAGTCTGTGATAGTAAGAAATGTAAAGTGATCTTATGAGTCCCTTGCCAATTTTTTTTTGTTTATAATACTTCATTCTAGCTAATTCAATAAACGATTAAGTGCCTGCCATTATGTTCAAGATTAGAGATATGGAATTATAAAATATATTCTTTTTCTTCGGTGTCAGGTAAGATTTGGTAGCCATGATGTACAGTTCTCATTTTCCTACGTTATTTGGGCTAAGAGTCATTTTGGATACCCTGGACGCCCAGCCCCTCAGTATTTATTCAGACATAAAATCCCGAAGTCATAACTCCAAATTCTGACCCCTGTCTTCCTGAGTTTGCTGGTTCACTGACCACAATTACCAAGCATTTATTTGTGCAGGTTATCCTTCCCACCCGTTAACAGAAAATAAATGATAGTCTTGTGTACATATTTTCCTTTTGCTCCATACATCTTAGTATATCTATATGCGCACAATGTTTGTTTGACCTGGGTTAGGAACACTTACTTTTATCAGCTAATCATATTTTAAAAGAATATTTTAAAAGAAAGAGAAATTATCCTTGAGTATAACTACCAAGGCCATTGTTGCTCTTCTGACTATCACATTTCATCATAGTTCATTGTCGACAACAAGGAACAATAGTAAATGTCATGATGGTTCTCCTGGGGCTTCCAGGCCAGGTACTCCACGCGTGGGGCGCTTCCAGAACTCCCCAGTCTTGACCCCATGGTCATTTAGTACTCACTAAATGATGTTTATCCTCACCAAGGTTGTGCAAGCTAAAGCAACTGGACATCTGTTTTGAATAATTTGACCTTAAATCACATTTTCAAAGTAAAGCCCTGCAAGCGTGATGGTATCATTTTATCACATTGGGAAGCAGCAAGAATCGACAGTGCGCTCCAGGCTTCTAAGGAGACCCAAGGGCTGCTTTAATTGTTTATACTGTATTACATGTCCTGTTGAAAGTTCATGATTTTCAGTGTACCATGGCAGTTTTCAGAGAAATATATTTTATTGTTCTAATCTCCTGATCTTGTATTCTGACACCAATTCTTCTGTTAACTTAAGAAAAAATAACAGAAGTAATTCTGGCTTCATACTATCATCAAAAGCATAGTGGGCTTTAATTTTTGATGTGTGTGTGTGTGTGTGTGTGTGTGTGCGTGTGTAATTTGAGAATATAGTGGGGTTCTTATTTGTTTTTCTAGAGTGGTAATTGAAAACTGAAGGTGACCCTAATAGTTTTGGGGACATTTTGCCATTGCTATTTTGCTACTTGGGGTTTTCTGCATAGTGTCTGTGACCACAGGTAGCTGGTTATCCAACTCTGAGAAAAACTGGGAAATCTTGACTCTCATGTGTATAGTTAAAACACTTGCCCTAGAACTAATGAGACCAGGTTTTTTGTTTCTGTTTTTGTTTTTTATTCTAGTTTTCAGCGTGACCTCAGGCTAGTATTTTTAAAAGTACTTCTGAATGTAGAATGATAGTAATTTTCTTCCCAATGGGTCATTGAAGAGGCCAAATGTTCATGAAGTGCTCAGTGGAGTGAGCCGCCCATGGGCAGAGCTCCCCGACTGTTCTAACAGATGTTCCCTTGACAACCACATCAAGGAGCAAGGACTATACAGAGGAAGCCATGATGTCTGCCTAGGGTTGGAATAGACAGGGATAGAAGGCAACTACTTCTGGGCTCAGAATCTGGTCCCCATTCCGGAGGCTGCTCACTGAAGTAATAGGTCTACTGCATATAAACCAGAGACCACTATCTATATGAATGGGAACATGTTTGCAACACTTTTTTATATTAATGAAATAAAACACTATAATATTAGAAACACAGAGAACTAACTCACAGGACTCTATTCTGCAGAAGTAAAAACACAATTGTGTTTCATGGATAGCTATTAGGGTATGCCTGCTAGTAGCAGGTATTAATTTAAGATGTCCGTCTGATAACTAGATACTGTATAATCTTAGCACTCACAAGGCTAAAGCAGAATGCCCTGCTTTTACAAGCCAGAGTGGGCTGTATCTCCAGACCCTGTCTCAAAACAGCAAACAAAAAAATAACAAAATATCCAGCTGCGTCTTTGTATCCACATTGGCTTGGAGAGTAGTCCACAGCTTGTTACTGGTGAGTGACTAGACAAAATATTAGTCTATGAAAAAAATAGGAGACTGCTTTAGAAAAGACTTCACATTCATGAATATGGGTTTATATGTGATTGAAAAGGGTGTTACGGGAAATATTCTGCTCTCTCTGTTGTCTAGGTTTGTATGTGTTTGCCTGTCAGGAAGAAGGGGGTATTTTTTGTTTGAAACTGTTTATTCTAATACTATTACCACTACTACTATTTTTATACCAGTAATAATTTTGTTATTTTGAAAAATAGAGAGAAAGTTAAAACATGGGTAAAGAAAGAAAATCAGGCCATACATGTAAACAGAGAAGAGCTCTTTCTCAAGCCTGCCCACCACCTGGCTGTGTAGCTCTTCACTCTCTTGGGAGATAATCAGTAGAACTTCCCCATGTGGGGCTCCTGCTTTGTATGTGGGTCTGTTTGCTACAAGGTAAGGACATACTGAGCTGAAAGAGGTCAAAATGGGAACTATAAAGTAGCTAAACATTGCAGCATGTGGGATCTTTAGCTAAAGAGAAAAGTCAAACATGCTGAAGATGGAGGGGTGGGGCTCCATCCTTTTCTTTTCTAGAATTTATATCTAATGAAATACCTGACTTCATTAGAAGTAGAAGATATTTTCCAGAGTTGGTTAAAAAAAAAACCCAGCAAAGGTATGGCTTCAATAAAAGTAACTCTGCTTCCTATCTTCAAGTGGAGAGATACAGAAATGTATCTGCAAATCTGCTTCGGAACTATAAACCGGGATCAGCCATTTTGTCCCATTCAGTTCCCGTAGGTAGAAAGCATGAGAACCAAAGAATGCCAAGCTTCACTCCCACGTGTAAAATGTTACACTTGTCACAGTGTATCCAAGTGGGTATCAACTGGGTAGTCCTGAATACCAAAGTCTCAGCTTTACGGTCTCTAGTCCAGTTAGGTAAAGCTGTAGGATCTATCCCCTCTCCCGTCTCCTTCTCTCCATCTCTTGTGCTGTTGCTCTGTTTATGTGGGTGTATGTCTTCTACACAATTCAAGCAATATGGATAAATTATAAACTCATCATTAGGTGGTTTAAAAAGTTTACATCAAATTAGATTTCCATATATATTTTACGAATTGCAGCTCCAGTTTCAGACCCTAGGGAAGACCCACTAGCTCTCTGAAATGCATCCTCAGTGACCGAAGTGATCCACCATTCAGCTGGTATCAGTGGCTCTTTCAAAGAACTTTATTAGCATTTAAGATATAATTATGGCAGTGTCCCAGATGTTCACAATCAGAGACTGTCATTGCATGACTCTCATAGTTTTTACCACACAGATCTTCTAAATCTCAGGAACGAGTCACTGTGTCATCTGTCTGCGCCATGCAGGTGGTACTGAGTGGGCAGTGCTATTCATGTGGCCACCAACACGCAGAGTCATCCTTCATCCTCAAAATGGAGTCGAAGGCTGGGTATGCATTGGAGTTTTCAAGGCAAGGTCCAGTAGAAATAATCAATGATTTACATGGCACTGACAGATCGCAACACTGTGCCTACCTCTTTGCCATTTGAAAGTTCTTAACAATTAGTTTTGTGAATGTAATCAATAGCTTTCTCCATCACCACTTGCTACTACAAAACATATAAACACTTCAAATTCAGCAGACTTGGCAGCACTTCAATATTTAAATCACAGTAGGAGACTTTTTCATAAGTTACATCTAGAATGATTATTTAAATTTAAAATTGATGTTTAAATATTGAAGAGACATCTAAATGTAGGATGCTTAGTTTGTTTTACCAACCCTGCCAGGCTGAATAAAGCTGGACATAGGAGCCTATATAATTACAACTTCATTGACACCCACAAGTTCACGGGTGAGAAATGGCCTTAAAGTAGCTGTTCAGCTATCCCATCTGTTCCTGCATTGTTAGGGTTAGATCCTGGGCTTCGCAGCCCTAACATGCTAGGCTTGGCCACCTGTCCTCCATAGGCTAATTAAAGAAACAACTAATAATGAAAAGCAGAAAAAGATTTATTCAATCTGTCTACATTGGAAAAAATCAACAAATAAAGAGATCCCACCACCCTATAAGTCATCCTTGAAATAAGGCTTAGATTTTCTTTTTGTGCTTTTAAACTACTTATTTATACTTATGTGAATGTGTGTGTGTCTTTGTGTGTTAACACACACATGTGTGGGGGTACCCATGGAGCCCAGAAAGCATCTGAGTCCCTGGAGCTGGAAGTACAGGTGGTTGTGAGCTGACCGAGCTGCATGTTGGCAACCAAACGTTGGTTTTCTAGAAGACCCATGTAATCGGACCATGTCTCCAGCCCAGCATTTAGGTTTAAATAGGAAACAGTATGATAACTAAGAAGTCCTAGTCTGGGCACATGATGTCATTCCGCCCAACACCGATTCATCCTTATCCTGGCTCCCGTCTTTCCTACAAGTGATCTGGTAAATTGTGAGAACTGCTGGAAACCTCTTCCCAGAAACAAATTCCTTCTCTAGCTAGCACCAGGCTTTGGCTTCTTCCTTCTCCTCCAGTGAGACTCCCAGGGAAATTCCAGTTTCTTGAGGATCAATGTTTCAGTAGGTTTTAGAATAGCCGAAATAAATGGTGGCCATGTTTCTCTTTAGGACAGTGGTTTTCAACCTTCTTAGCACTGAGATCCTTTAATACAGTTCTTCATCTTGTGGTGACCCCAAACTATAAAATTATTTCTTTGCTACTTCATAACTCTAATTTTGCTACTGCTATGAATCGTAACGTAAATATCTAATATACAGGGTAGCTGATATGTAACCCCTGTGAAAGGAGGTCATGACCCACAGATTGAGAACTGCTGCTTTAGGCTCTCCTTGCTCTTGTCAAGATGGCTTCTCATCTTCAAACACCTTTAGATTTTAAGCAAACACAGACAAACAGGAACAAGTCCAAACTATACATTTCTACTCTACTAGATCACACGAAGAGTGCGTGAGGCCTCTTCACGCCTCCTCACTGTATCTCGCTGGCATGGAGATGTATTCTTTGCTTGCCTTGATTTTATAGATTCTAGTTGGGAAGGACTTTCCTATAGTCACAGGGCTGGTACACATTGTCTACTCAAAAGGGGCAGAGGACCTGAGTGTCAAGGCGTCTATGGCTGGAATGTCGAAAGTAATTGTCCTCCATTCCTTCCTGGCTTTCTTCTGTGGCAACACACAAACACCTGAGCATTGAAATCTTTACATTTTAAAAATATATATTCATGTTAAAATTATACCAAGCACTTGCTATAATGTGAACATTTTGGTATTATGGTGAAGAGCAATATTGTTCCCGGCATCTCAACCATAATTGTATTTCTATTAATGCCAGTTGTTTCTTAATATAATTTACTAATCATTTATTAGTATATTGATTCTATCTCTTATTAATTTGAAAGATTCCTTAAATTCTAGACTGTTTTCATAACTTATTGATTAAATGTATCACTAGTTTTACATGAAAGCTGGTTTAATTTCATCTAGTTAATGTTAAAGTGGCCTTTATTTGGGGGGTTGTTTTTCTTTTCTTCTGTTTTTGATGGTGTTGAGAGGATAGAAATGAGTCAGAGTCTCATCTAGCTTAAGCTGGCCTTGAACTCATGATGTAGTAGAGGGTGACCTTGAACTCCAGGTCTTCCTGCTTCCAGCACTTGAATGTTGGCATCACAGGCATTTACCACCATACCTCACTCACATCGCTGAGTTTTGATAGTTTCTTCTTCCTGCCCTTTGATAAAGCTTTGTAAATAGCTGTTTGTCCTGAGCCAGGATAGTGAAATGTCCCTCGTCTTCCTCTGGGGAACATGGGAGCTTTGCAATGGAATGTAGGTAGATTTTTTGACATTCTTAGGAGAGCTACTTACTGAGTACCATTAGGGGTCTTTGTTAAGCTAAAAATGTCAAAGATAACACATCTGTCAACATTTTAAGTTTGGTCTGTGTTGTATATAAAAGCCTGTTGTGTAGTTATTTCTTAAGGGGAGTCGTGTATTAGGTGGTAGATGGTTGTAAGAACTATACATGACAAAAAGGAAGGAAGGAGGGGAGGGAGGGGAAGGGGGAGGGAGGAAGGAGGAAAGGGGAGGGGTAAAGGGCAGAAGGGAAGGAAGAATGAAGTCTTTGAATCAACATTGATTTGGGGAAATAAGTGGTATCTTATATTGTGATGGTTTGTGTCATTCTGAGATTTAGAACAAAAAGAGAGCTCATTTCTAAGGATGTCAATCAATAAAGTCCTTGACACATGGGAAATTAAGCAGCCTCTTACAAACGTTCTAAATAGCCTGTCTGTCAGAGCTCGATTGTTGTACTTGAGGCCCATGCCTGAGATGCAGTCATTAGCTTCCTTGGAGAGTTTAAAGGTTTTGTTTGTTTTACTTGGGTTTTGTTTTCACACGTATAAATTATAAAGTACACACCTAGTATTTTTCCAGCTAAGTCACTGAAGCAGTTATCTAAATGACACAATAAAATCCAATCTAGTTCTCATTAAAGCCTCACTTCTCACATAAAAGATGATCCTGTTGCTTGTCTGCCTGGAGTTTCCAGGGCTCCCTCCCTTCCCATGAGTTCCTTAAATGTTGTTCTGTCTCTTCCAATAACTGCCTCACAGATTCCTTTTACAGAGTGGCCAACAGCCCTAAATCTAGGATTCTGTGCAGCTATTTCATCTCTAAATTAAATATTGGCAAGCTTAGGGAATTGTCCAACTGCCCCTACTACATTCTGTGGTAAATATGAAACATTTAGAGCATGGGTTTCGGCTGGGGTGTCAGGTTGTTGATGGACAGACAGGTTTCATTCTTCTCAGAATGCCTAACACACTGGCTGCTCAGGAGAGTCCTGCTGTGGCCGAAAGAGGCTGGAGATGTTCAAAGAAGTCCTGTGCTCAGCTCATAACAAAAAGAGCTGTCTGCTGTCCTATGAATCACTAGATTTAAAATTAAATATCTTTGAAGTGTTTAGTATTGCAGTAGTTCTCTTCAGGCTTGAGGTGCAGGGACTCTGCTTGTTAATTTGATGCTACTGTGTCAGTCGGCTTTTTGATACTGTAACAAATCCTTCTGATACATGTTATAAACAGAAAAGGTTTACTTCAGTTCACAGTTTTGGAGCTATCAGTCTATGAGTTGGCCCCATCCCTCTGAGCAAGGAATTGTATTGCACAGAGAATAGGTGCCTGAACAAAGCCACTTTCCTGACTGTCAGGAAGTGTGGAAAGAAGGGGGAAGTGACCCAAGTCCCACAATCCCCTCTAAGGACATGCCTCTGTTGACCTTAGGCCCTCTTCAGATCCTGCCTAGTAAATTTCATACAACCTGTAGATAGTGCTACCCAGAAACCATTTCTCGTGCACGAACCCCCCCCACACACACACACACAGAGCACGTAATTAACCATTGGTTTTGGTCAGTTAAGAATCCCAAAACAAAACAAAACAAAAAAACAGATTTTGTATTTGACCGAATGGAGAAATTTTATATTCGTGTTTTGTTTCCTGGTAGCTGAAAAAGAAAATATTTCATGTTTGTAGGAGGACGAATATTTGCAAAGGCATAAGGCAGGCAGCAGCTTGAGAAGGGCACATGGTGTATGGTGTGCCAAATGTAAGACAGGCTGTGAAGACAGGGCTTTCCGCAGCTTCCAGGGTGCTCTGCCTTGGGAATGCTGCTGGCTGCTCTCCAGGAGACTCTGCCCTTGAGATTTTTGCTTCTTGATCTCACTGATTCCCCCCCCCCTCAGTTTTCGCAGTTTGCAGACTCTCTCCTCAGAGAAGACATTGGCAGTCTTGGCAATACTGGCTGAGGGAGGAGGAGGAAGGGTGTATCTGGGTGTTTGACACTTCAGAGAGGAAGTGAGACCCTAAAGGACAGCTAGAAAATCTTGTATCCTTAATGTCTTTGGGGCCAGCTAACCAGGAGGAGTTGCGGTCTGGTTTTAAACCATTCAGCAGCTGCGAATTGATTAGGGGTTGCAGCCAGCATGAATTTATTTAGACTGCAAACTGAAAGCCATTTAAATAGAAACCACATGTATAAGTGACAGATATTTCCGTGAACATTGTGTGTCTGTATGTGCATGTGTACCCAGCATCCCACAGGGATGGTGAATTGCAGTGTTTAGCATGTCTTGAACTGGAAATTATAGTCAAAACATTTGAAGACTTATACATGTACATAGCCTCCGGAGCACGGAGCCGGGAACGCTGAGCGCCCCTACCTCTGTCAGGCACTTCCTGGGCCCTGGGCTTCGTTCACTGATCTCTGTTTCTTCTTGGGTCTTAATTTGGAGATATATTGAGGTCAGTCTGAACAGCGTTAGGCCCAGGCATATGCAGGTACAATTTTTCTCCCTACTTCTCCCATTCTGAATGTTTCCTCATATGCATGGCCATCTTATGTACTGTGGCCTGCTGCATGCATGTTTTCTTCTGGCCTGGAATCCGGTTCTTTTCTGTATGGGGGGCTCCAGAGGTGTCCAGCCACCATGTTGATATCTCTGTCTTGTCTTTGTCTTCCCAATCTTCTTTATCTTCCTCAGCAGCTTCTGCACTGCAAACTGTTGGCTTCTGGAACTCTTTCCTTGAGTACACACGTCAAATAAATTTGTCGCTTCCCCCCATCTATTATGAAGCAAAAACATAGTCAGACCACTATAGACCAAAGTCTTCTATTTCCACAGAGTCAAAGTATTTGAAAATATCTGTCAAGAATGTGTGCCTATACTGAATGTCTAGACTTTTTCATGTCACTGTTCCCAAAAGCTGCAGCAGTTAAGACTTAATTATGCTATATTAGGTGTGGCAAGTCACCCAGAGCTGATGTAAAGCACATGCAGGGTTTGCATAGGCGAATGTCCTGTCACTTGTCTAAGGGCTGGAGCATCCAGGGGTCTCATATGTGCTAGAGTGGGCTACATAGGCAGCACCTGGGCTCAGTATCACACTACCCTTTAGTTACCATGTTTAACCTATCCTTCTCCGGGAGCTGTGGGTCTCAGAGCTAGCCCACACTTTAGATCCTGGTCTACGGCCAGCCCAGAAAGTGACAGTACTTTTGAGGAAATGTACATGGGATCAGAGAGAGGGATTTTATGTTCCTTTCAGTGAGTAAGAACAAATCCACAGTTTATATTTTGTGTGTCTTCTTCATTCTCATTTTCCTAGCAACTTGTGTTTATGGTATTTTGCATAAATTTGCCTGAGATGCGCTGACATTTTGGATTTTCTAAAGAAACTGCTCCGTTGTGGATGGTTTGAGCACTGCTACTGCAGTGCACACAGTTTGCCACTGACTGTCTCCAGGAGTCTTCAGCCCTGACGGCCCTGCCCACTAGAGTCAGGGGAATGGTAACAGCAGAACTGTAAACATGTTCTGGAGGGGGTTTGGTTTTATTTTGTTTTGTATTTTTTTTCCTAAATTCACAAAATCAAAGGCAATCTTGTAGGAAAAAGGAAGGTACAATGGCTGATGGGAAGCGATGACCAAATCTATCTTTTACTGGAATGAGGTTTTACAAGGCTGGCTTTGCGATGGCTGCTTCCGTGTCCGCCTGTGCACTGAGGAGCACGGGCCGTGGAACCGAGAACGTCCCTTCTTATGTAACTTGAATGGCTTCTCTCCTGCCTGATTTGAGTTCTCAGTTTGCTCAGCGTTGTTTCCTAGCTCGAGTCTCCTCCACACAGGACAGATTGTAATGATGGGGCAATCCCGCACAGTTACCGCTGCTGTCACAAACAGTGCTGGAAGATAGTCTAATCAAGGCCATTTGCCGATGGATATGATTAAGCTAAATTTAATTCACCCAGAGATTTGAAAATGGGAACATTGCATGCTCTCAGAAGAGAGTTTTCCTTCTTTGGGGAAACCAAGGTAATTATTCCTCAAAACCTTCTGTGCCTGCATCTGAAGACTGCTCCATTTGAAGCCAACCTCCTTGGGTGTCGCTCATTTGTCTACAATGTCATATCTTTTGCTTATGAGTTTGTGACTTAAGGGTGTTTTGTTACCAGGGCACAAACAGAATTTCTGTGTTAATTTGAATTATGATTGCCTTTACTCGTTTGCCCGGTTGGAGTGCCCTTTGTGGGAGAAGGGAATTTGAGGAACTACACAGGGACACCCAATTACCCTTTGGAAACACATCTCCTGTCAGTCAAACATTGAAGTGGAAGTGGAAATTAAACATATGGTATATGGGGTTACTTTTTTAAACAGACATAATAGCCTTGAATTGAACAAGTTAGTTCTTTAAACATTAGTAGGTGAATTCACTTTGCTTTCATAGCAAATAGGTGATATATTTAAACAATTAACAGACATCTCTTCCTCCCTTGTGGGATCCCTCTATACACAGCCATGACTTTCCTGCAGGCTTTGGGCTACTAGACTCTGCTCCCCCCTGGCTTCTGTAAAGCCATCAGTTGTCTAGGTAGGATGCATTGCTGTCAGGAAACACATGTGTGCACGTGAAGGTCACCTTTCATACTTGAATGTCCAGGTTAGTCCGATGGGAATGGAGATTACCTTCTCTAGAGTGTAAGGTTCAAACCAATCGGGTTGTAATATCTCAACACTAGTATTTCCCTCGTAACAACAGAAGATTTACAAGTTACCATTTCGGTGAATCAGGATAAGACTAGGAGGATGGAAAACAGACACAGATGAGCTGCGGAGAGCTGCAGATGCTCTGTGAAGCCGTGCGCTTAGGACGGTGAGAGAAACAAAGCCACCACAGTTTGGTCATCAGGGTATGTTCAATGTTGTGGCGAGCTTTGTCCTGAGAGCCTTTGAGTGCATTCACCATTGGTTGTAGGGGCTGCAGAGAGATGAGGCCCCTTCAGATGCTCACACCAAGACTTTTCCTTACAGAAAATTTGGGGTGTTCATGTCCGTGGACTGACTTGTTATGAGACTATACAGAATAAAAACAGTATGCCCATGACTGTGGAGTGAGTGGGGCTATGAGTGTGTCCTGAGGGCAAGGCAAAGGTGGGAAGGATGACTGTGCACATAGATGTTTTACCATCACAATGCATGATGCTCGGAACGTTTGCTACCATTTCTGTGAAACTGTGTGTGGAAACACGGGGTTAAGACAGACCACCCCAAACCTGTGCAGCTTTGTAGCCAGATAAATACTAAAAGCCAGGTCACCTCTAGTAAACACGCTGGTCTTCCTGGTACAGACTCCCCTCCTCCACCCTAAACTCCAGGGCTGCAGCTCACTCCCTCTGTTGAAGGACCAGGGACCTTTCTATTCCAACAGAGACTTCTTCCTTCCAGCTTTGTGGTGGAAACCAGGGTTTGCTTTCCTCTGCAGTTATTTCCCCATTTTTAATGTGCAGAAAGGGAGCAGGAAGCTTCACGGGTCTTTATCCTGCTCTTAGAAGTTTCCGGGACAGATGAATCAAGTAGGAGGGGTGTATCCTGACACCATGAAGTTGGGTCTTATTCTTCCATGTATGCAGGCAAGACATGGCCTCTCAGCAGGACTGTTAACTGGATTTAAAGATACCATGTATTGCTTCAGATTTGCCTCTAGTTGAGAAATTTGCCCGTTTACATCAGAGTTGTGTGCATATGAAGTGTGTGTGTGTGTGTGTGTGTGTGTGTGTGTGTGTGTGTGTGTGTGTGTGTGTTTTCAGAAGACACTGATGTCCTGCAAACCAAAAGGACAGGAACCAAAAGAGCTGCTATGGGGATCACTATTCTAATCTGTTTTTAAGAAGTGAGTCTTATCACCAATGAGAGAATATCTTATGACGGAAACAGGGATAAAGAGAGAAAGGACTGTAAGGACTAGAATCACTTGAGGCTAGCAGTTCCCTGGATAGATCAGAGATAGGCTCCAGAACCCACCGTGAGCGTGGATACTGGAAGTATTGGCTAGTCCCCAACCCTACACACAGGTACTGTGGTGCTGTCTGTAGGCAGCCTTGTAGTCTGTTTGGCTGTATAGTGGTGGGCAGGAGGGACTACACACCCTGTGGATTACCAGGTGAGTGATCATTCTTGTAGGCACAAAGGACCCAGACAGCACGAGGCTTCTACAAGCTTCTTTTAGAATGGCAGGGTTTTTAAATACTCTAAGAGTTTCATACATGAGTACTTTGTAAAATTTCTGCCTGACTCTCTCCCCTCTAACTCCTCTTATGTCCCACCCTCCCTCTCAATTCATTCATGAGCTCTTCTTCCTTAGTTATTGTTAGACACACACATACCACACACCACACACCACACATACACACACACTACATATACACATACACATGCACACACACCACAAATACACACACACCACACACCACACATACACACAGAACACATACACACACATCACACACCACACATACACATCCACCACATATACACACACACACCACACACCACATACCACACATACACACACACTACATATACACATACACATGCACACACATACCACAAATACACGCACACCACGCATACACACACACACAACACACAACACACATACATACACAACAAATATACACACCATACACACACACACCCCACACATACACACACCACACACACACACACACACACACACACACACACACACACACACACACACCACACACATACCACACACACACTCACACACACACTACACATAAACACACACCACACATACACACAGTGTTCTTTTCCTTTTCCTTGCTTTCTCTTTGGAGATACCAGCTTGTTACGTTGCCCTGGATGGCCTCAAGCTCCTGGCTCAAACAGTTCTACCGCCTCAAGCCTCCTGAGTAGGGGCCACAGGCGTGTGCTGTCACTTCCTGCTTTCCAGTTTTTCCTAACTCTTACTTGAGGTTCCTCTATAGTTTAAAATACACTGCAAACAGAACGCTTCCCTGATAGGTATGGATCCAGTCTTGATCTCTGTTCTCCTTTAACATAGCTGCTGTTATTCCCTCGGGCTTTTGGTGGCGTTTGTGCTATCTGTGCCTGTTTGGGGGGTGAATGGGTTAGCGGAGTGATGGACTGCAAACTCGAAGACCTAAACTTCTGACCTTGCCCTTCACTCATCCAAACACGGAACGCGTGAATAAGATGGTTTCAGAACTGGGACCCCACTCCGGCTTACACAAGTATTGTAGCTAGTTGACACCATACAGTGTTCTAAGGCGCTAACAACTGTGAACACACACACACCATCATGTGATCTTTTAACAGTAGTCTATAATACTTAATATAATATAAATTTATATACAATAAATATAAACGTAAAATATAATATAATATTTATATGCGATTATATATTTATTACATATTAACATAATGTTATTAAAATATAATATAAAAATGAGCTCTCTATGCTTATGTTTTTAACTTGGTTCTACAATATTCTGTTTAAAGATAGTCTGCTTGTCTGGTTTTAGGAATCATAATGTGTGGCCATCTTTCTAGTGACAGATATGTTGCTTATAGATTGATCAGGGTTGTCCAACTGTGGTATAAATAGGTTGGTGTTGCCCTGAGCAGCCTTTGAAGAAAATGAGACTGCTTCATGCTTAGCTTGCCCAGTGCAGAAGCAAGTAGTCCCATGTGGCCATGGGACACTGGAAATGGGGCTGGTGAGAGCAAGAAGCCAGATGACTTTAATAGTGTGGGGTTTAAATTGACTAGAATATAAACAACCACTGGTGGCCACTGGCTACCAGATCGACCCGGTGGGTGTGTAAATATTCTACCTCATTCTTGTTATCTAGCAGGTTTACTGCAGTACTGTCCAGGGTCTATTTCTTCACTGTCCCTATTAATATGTTACGGGTTAGTAGAGGCATAAGATCACAAACTGAAAAGGGGTGGGTGAAAGAAGCTGGAGTTTTAAGCCACCCAACTATGGTGTCATGCTTATAATCCCAGCACCCAGGACACTGAGGAAGGAGGTCCATAAGTTTGAGCCCAGCCTGTGTGACATAGAAATAC
The DNA here is from genome assembly GCA_028551405.1 of Uromys caudimaculatus. NCBI lineage: Eukaryota > Metazoa > Chordata > Mammalia > Rodentia > Muridae > Uromys > Uromys caudimaculatus. Next base: position 93,391,826 of record CM052709.1, on the reverse strand, counting down.
ACACCCTCTCTAAAAGATAAAGGTAGCTTATTTTAATCTTAAGTAAAATATGTGTAATTACATTGCCAATCCATAGAAATGTTAGTGGCTTTTCAGAGGTCACTCCCACCAAAAACAAACAAACACTGTTTTGGGTTGTGATGCTCGCTCTGCTTTTGTTCCCACAGGCTCCTTCATGCTGGTGAACACTTCTGGGAAACCCGAAGGCCAGAGAGCTCACCTGCTCCTGCCTCAGCTTAAGGAGAACGACACTCACTGCATTGACTTTCACTACTTTGTGTCCAGCAAGAGTAACGCAGCTCCTGGGTTACTCAATGTGTACGTGAAGGTGAACAATGGGCCACTGGGGAATCCCATCTGGAACCTATCCGGAGACCCCACCCGCACGTGGCACAGGGCAGAGCTGGCTGTCAGCACATTCTGGCCCAACTTTTACCAGGTATTTATTTGCTTTCTTGCCATTTCTTGTTTTGATTCATCTTCTAATTTCTATAATTTTAAGTTGCTTTTCTATTAGTAACATCAGAGAATGGGTAAGAAAATTTTAATGCCATAGTAAGTGTGATCTTCTGAAGTCTGTCTTACAGTTATGTGCATGAGACAGAAACATAATTCAAGTTTGTCGATCATGGTTTAAGTTGTTTTAAGTAAAAAAAACGCAGTCGCTTGCTTATGCTATGGCCTGGAGAGACGGCTCAGCAGTGAAGAGCTACTCTCACAGAAGACTCGAACCTGGTTCCAGCCCCCACATAGTGTGCACCACCATCCACCCTTTCCCACTGCAGAGGATCTGATGGGCTCCTCTGACCTCCTTCAGTCCTGGGCACTCTTGTACACACACATGCAGACAAAGCACTGGTACACGTAACATATTCTAACAGAAAAAAAACCTTATAAAGGATTATTTAGTGACATATTTAAACTTTTGTTGGCCAGTTAATCAAATAAGCATAAAGCAATATATTTAATTTTATTTTTATATTAAAAAGATCTAATAAAGACCAAGTCTGTTATAAAACAATGCAGTAGGATGTGGCATCTCCCTAACTAATGCGATAATAAGCTGAGTTTTTTTTCCTTTCTGTATTATCATTATTGTGATTTTCTCCATTTGTAGTTACTGTTTTTTTTTTTTAACTTATAAGCAAATAGTTTTTTTTCTCAAGAAGGAACATATCCTAACTAATGAACACCTTATTTTAATATAAATATACTATGATCAGTCAGCAATATAAATTTAAAATGTGGCCTTTGAGGCAAACTTTTCTTCTTTCTGGGGAAGCAGTGAGCAAAGCCTGTCTGGGCATTGACGGTGCTCAGGGTGTGCCATGTTGGGTAGCCAATGTCTCTGTGTATTAAAAGTTGGCTGTGGGACCTTCTCAGAGCAGGAGAGCCTTGTCTTGAGCACGCCTCCCTCCTCTGTCCCGGGGAGCAGACTGTAGGCTCATCCCCAGCTCGGGCCAAAGGGGCATACTACAGGGGATCAGAACATACCTGCTCATCTTTGGCCTTCTCTCCTTCACTTCTGCATGAGTTCTGTACCCTTAAATCTGAGAGAGAGAGAGAGAAAGAGAGAGAGAGAGAGAGAGAGAGAGAGAGAGAGAGAGAGAGAGAGAGAGCGATCTCATAAGACCTTTCAATATGGGTTTAGTATGCCGTCTACAATCAAGACTGGGGTTTCCGTTTGCCTCTTTTGTACCCTGTTAAAGAGCCACGCATATTCAATGCATGGCTTAATTCATGAGCGATCTTAGGACACCAGGCTCATCAAAGGAATTACTCCGCCATGGCTCCATAGGTGGATCAGGCTATTGCCATATTTTTTCTTACTTCTTTCTTCATGTATTCTTCTCTCATAGATTACATCCCAACTGGAGTTTCCCCTCTCTCTCCTCCTCCCAGCCCCCACTTCTCTCCCCCAGATTATTCCTCCTCCATTTCCTTTCAGAAAAGAGCAGGCCTCCCAGGGATAGGGGAGGGGAAATAGAATAGATTCTGTGGGTGAACTGGGGACAGTAGGGATGAGAATATGAGCTATTGCCATTTTCAATGCAGTTTGTGTAGGCCACTGCTTTGCTTGCTCTACTGAGCTGCAGTAACACAATACTATCAACTGGGTGACTTAAACATACACATTGCCTTCTTGCCTTTTGGAAGTATGGGAAGTCCAAGGGCAGATGCCTTTTCTCCTAAGGGCATTAATTCCATCGGAGGGGCAGCATCCTTGTGACCTGACCCCTTTGGGAAGGCCCCACCTTCTGATAATGACAATTAGCATTTCACTGTTATTTGTGGGGTGTGGGAGGCGGTGATGTAGTCAGTGCATAGCATTGACTACTTCATTGAGGATCATGATACGCTTCGAGCTGAAAGCACAAAAGAAATTCCTTAATGCACGAACATTTGGCATCTCAAAAGCACGTGGAGCTAGCACTCCCTCATAGTTCCCCCATTTCTGCTGAGGGACAGCAAACATTCAAAGCTACTGCCCTAATATCAACATATAATATTTGATAAATAGCACATCCAGGATGATATAGGAGAACTTAGAGGAAATATAACTCAACATGGAACCATCAGCCTCCAGACCACCAGTGAGACTTGGATTATTACCTTGTCAACTTGCAGGGAAAGGGACAGCTGTATCAACAGAGATGAAATAAAGGGAAACTGCCACCCAGAATAAGTTCCTTTCTATTCCTCATCTAAGGTGTCACCCAAAACAGGGGTGGTCAGATAGATAAGAGACAGGACAATGGCCATCTGGAACTGCCCAAGGTGGGGCTTCCATGGGCTGTAGACCAGCACACATAGAAGAGATGGTAGTGGTCTAGGGGGAACACAGTGTAAGAGAACCTATATCCAAATGATGTATTCTCAGCACACAAAGCTGTTACTTCCGGGCCTGAAAGCTGAAGACAATAGTATTTCAAGCAATCGGTGCTCTTGAGAGCTTCTGTCAAGGAGACAGGTGTCAACTCTCCCTCAACATGACCTCTGCATCCTAACAAGGCTGCCATGTTTATCCAGATCACAAAAAGTGACATAAGGCTTATATATTTGTGAAACAGTATTAAAATATATTCATATGATAGTTTCTTGGATAATTTTTACACTTGTAAAATGGGGATTGTTGCTATCCTGTGCTTGTTCTGTGGTGCTGTGGAGTGTACCCAGGATCTGGTGCATGCTAGCTATGATGTTTCCTGGTAAGCTCCATCACCAGCCCACAGTAGATATATAACTTGTTCAAAAAGATTTCCCATTTAATTTCAAAATGGGCCGTGCTATCATCTAGTTAAAGAACACAAACTTTGGTGAGGCCAATTGGCTGTTAGCATCACGCCTGCTAGCGTGCAAGGCTCAGCAAGTGATTGGGTTATAAGAGCTTCTCGCCATTGATGCTCTTGGGACAGACAGTGAGAAGGCAGAGTGGGGTACCTCACCTGCTCAGGGGCTCCCCAAGTGTGTTTACTGGAGTTTCAAAGGATGTTATATTGAGAGATGGAAACAAGAAACAAATCCTTTGTAAGATATTGGGTGAAATAAAGAAATCGTGTGTGTATGTGTGTATGTGTGTGTGTGTGTGTGTGTGTGTGAGAGAGAGAGAGAGAGAGACAGAGAGACAGAGAGACAGAGAGACAGAGAGACAGAGAGACAGAGAGAGAGAAGGAGGTGGGGGGGAGGGAGGATATATGTGTGGAGGTCAGAAGACAATTTTGGGGGAGTCAGTTCTCCTGTTCTACCATAGAGTCCTGGGGATCAGACTCACATTTTAGATCTCAGTGACAAACACATCTTTTCTTTCTTTCTTTCTTTTTTTTTTTCTTTATTATTTTTGATACTTTATTTACATTTCCAATGTTTCCCCTTTTCTAGGTCTCCTCTTTGGAAACCCCCTATCCCCTCCCCCTCCCCACCTCTATGGGGGAATTCCACCTCCCACCCACCTGCCCACCCATTCCCATATTCCCACCTTGACATTCCCCTTTACTGGGGCCTCTAACGCCCTCAGGCCCAATGGCCTCTCCTCTCTCCCTGATGGCCAACGAGGCCATCCTCTGCCACATATGTGGTCCGAACC
>CM052709.1:93301707-93387642 GCA_028551405.1 Uromys caudimaculatus | reverse complement strand
ACGACGGGGGGGGGGGGGGGGGGGAGTCAGGCCCGTTGACACTGTTGCTCCCTCCATGGGGCTGCAAACTCCCTCAGCTCCTTCAGACCTTTCTCCAACTCCTCCATCTGGGACCTCACTCTCAGTCCAGCGGTTACTGTAATCCATCCTCCTGTCCTCATGTTTCTTTTCTGAACTAATGTTCTACAGGAGTCCAAGGTAAGACTTCATCCCATTGAGTTCTGCCTTATTCAGGGCATTTGACTCTGCATTGATGGGCTGTTCCTTAGGACACAGATGGAGACGGTGCCAGGCTCATTAGGTTCCTCTTTTCCCTTTAGCTCCAGGGACTCTGTCAAGAGTGCCCATTTCTCATTTGGAATTGGCTGCAAAATACAGAGTTGTCTCTCATCTTGGCCAGGGTCTGGAATGTGCGGTTGTAAGGTGGTGGAAATTTTCCATCAGCCTAGACCCCCTCTGCTGCATGCTCTGGTTAAACCTCACTGGCCCTCTTGGGCATGGTTTATTATTCACTGTCCTCCTGTAATGCGGTCTTCGGTGGACAGAGTCCTGAAGCATGTTTTCTCAGAGCGAGGCCTTCCTCTGCAGCAGTCATTTTATGTAGCACTTACTATTTATGGCAGAGCATTCTGCAGGTACAATAGCAACCTGCACAGAATACGGCTAATTGCAGGTTAATTATGGCTCCTTAAAACACAAATTGTCAAGTCTTTGGTGATTAACACATATTTAATTCTGTAATTAATGTTTGGCCTGATTGTTGCTGAACTAATGTTCTGCAGGAGCTGCCCTGCTGGGGCTCAGAAGCCGTGGGGGAGGCTCAGGCTACTCCCTGCCTGGGGGCACCTGCTGCCCTAGAATTAGACATTGACTTCTTGCCATTTGAAGAATATTCTCCTTTTACATCTGCCTCCTTTGCTTCATTGTCCTGACAAAAAGAAACAGTTCTCCCTTTGATCCCACTTCCTCACCTCTCTCTCTCCTTCCCCCGCAATCCAGATGCCCCTGCAGCCAAAGAGTGCGGATCGATCCATCTCCCTGAGATCTTTCTAATCATGCTTAGTAAGATCTCAGAGACACAGCCCTGAGCCTCCAGGATCCGACTTGCTGCTGAAGAGGATGAGGCTGACTTTAGTCAGAGGTCAGGAAGGCAGGATGCTTCCTGTAAGCTTTGTAAAGAGGAACCAGCATAGGAAGCCTGGGAATCCCTTCCCCAGGCTGCTCCATAGAAAGGTTGGACGGGGTGGAGATGGAGCCATCGAACAGAGTGGCTGCTGATTCCCGGACACCTCCCTGTTGAATGAGATTCCCTAGATGTGCTGAGGGCCCTGGCAGAAGATTGGGAGTGGATGCATCTAGACTCTACTTGAAATTCTTTGTGTAGGAAGGACACAGAGGAGTCTGTAAGTGGGGGAGGCTAAACCAAGATTTACCCTTTGCCAGCTGACAGCTTTGCTGGTAAATGAGGGAACAGGCCTGCTTGATCTTACCCACCACTTCACATTTAGTCTCAACTACTGTTCCCACCCAGCACCGCTGCCAGCACTGTGCTGGCCAGCAGACCATTCCTTTACTCTCAGAAAGTTTGTAAGTCCCCAGCAGCCTGTGTGCAGTGGCTACCTCAAGAAGGGGTTTTCAGAATCCTGCTCAGTGAATCCAGCAGCTGCAGGAGGCATTGGTTGGTCAATGACACTTAGTCAGAGGTGAACTAAGTCTTCTTCTGTAGGCTGTCTTGGGATCCAGGTGTGTCTCTGAGTCTCCAGGAGGGGACAGGGCAGGTGCAGGACCAGCTGGAGTCTGGTATATGCTCTGGTTTTGGCAGAGTACCTCGTGAGCTTGTTGCTCCCAGAAGCATGCTTAAGAAATGCGGATTTCATGTGCACCTGAAAAACACATCTTCTGCTCACTAAACTCCTTGGCTGTGGCCCTTACTCTAAGTGCAGGATAGTTAAATCACTTCCTGCCTTTGGGACAACTGGGGAACTGGATATAGAAGTGAGGTATAACTCTCCCTCCAGAGTGAATGTGAACCCAGGCATCTGCCCCAGACTGCATTCTGCTCTTTTATAAGACAAACAATCTGGTGTAAGAAACCAGTGTGGACCCAGGAGCCTCTCGCCTCATGATTGACATGGACCAGCATCCAGAAGGCTTTGTAATTGTGTGATGGCCTTTTAATCTTCACACCCTGTCTCTTCATTTTGCAAAACTTGCTACATCTGCAAATCTCATTCTCAACTTGTATTTGACGATCAAAGATAGGCACCTCTTCTGTTTGGGTGTCCTCACACCTCTGGTGGCTGCTGCTGCTTGCTTATCACAACTGCCTCTTGTAATTTCCTGGTTTTGTTTTGTCCTCTCCTTTAATTTTCTTGTATCCTGCTGTATATGAGGAGGAGATGAGCTGCGATCCTATCATAATCTTCTGAAAGACACACACACACACACACACACACACACACACACACACACACGCACGCACACGCACACGCACACATAGAAAGTCATGCTGATTGTCAGAAAAACCAGGAGAAGTTTGAGGAGGACATGCGGATGCCACAGGTATGGCTTAGTGGCATAGCACATACCTGGCATGAGTGAGGCCTGGAGTGGCCCACTCCAAAGTGACAATCAATAAATCAAAGGCATTAATAACATTCCAAAGCACCAATAATTAGTCCCATTGAAAAGTGGTTGTCCTTTGAGTGTCACTGGGTAACAAAAACATATTTTGGGATGGTACACCATTAGAAGTGAACGCCGGGGCATTTTACTCCCTTGCCTTTCTTTTTGTACTTAGTTCATGTGATTGCTTGAAACGGGGCATTATTATATAGCCTGAGCTGCCATAGTCTCTTGAATGTAGGATTACAGGTGTGTGCTACCTGAGAAAGATAAAAAATTCTCTCCACCCCTTTTCTGATATAAAGATGGAACTGAGGTACTTGTGGCTGCTAAGGAAGCGCTCTGGTTTTTTTTTGTTTGTTTGTTTTTGGTTTTTGGTTTTTTGGTTTTTTAGTTTTGGTTTTGGTTTTGGTTTTGGTTTTTGGAGACAGGGTTTCTCTGTGTAGCCCTGGCTGTCCTGGAACTCACTCTGTAGACCAGGCTGGCCTCAAACTCAGAAATCTACCTGCCTCTGCCTCCCAAGTGCTGAGATTAAAGGTGTGCGCCACCACTGCCCGGCTAAGCACTCTGTTTTTGAGCTATAGCAGCCTGTTCCTATTTCTTAATGTTATTTTTTATTTGTGGTTTCCTTTGGTTTTGTTATGTTAGAAAATGTTTTACTATTTGCATTTTTATTTCTCTTTTATTTTAAAATTATGTGTGTTTGCGTATGTGTGCTCATGCATGTGTGTATTTGCATGTACATGTGTGAGTGTGTGCATGCATGCGTGCTCACATGTATGCATGCGTGTATGCATATATGTGCATGTGTGTGTGTATGTGTACATTTACATGTAAGTGGTGGTGACCATGGGGGTAAGACATACAGGATACCTTGGAGCTGGAGTTGTTGGCAAATGTGAGCCTCTTGATGTGGATTAGGAACTAAATTTGGGTCCTCTGTAAGGACAGTGCCCATGTGAGCCATCTCTCCAACCTTTATATTTATTTAATTCATTTTGCAAAACAATAAACTTTATAAAAAACGAGTAGGGCCCACCTTTGGTTTTATTTAAGTTAAAATGATCAGTGATCTGTAGACAGACATAGACCCTTAACTGAGTATCCAGGGAATGGACACATGGTTTGCATCTGAATATTTTCTTGGTAGGGGCGAGCAAATCCTTGCCCTTGCTCATACAGGGAATGTGGTAGCAGAAGGGCTGATTTTGCTCCTTACCAGAGCAGGGAGGATCAGGATGCTGCAGTGTTCAAGTTTCCTTCTTCCTTAGCAAGTGCCCCACAGAGGAGGAACTGACATCAGCCACACACAGGCTAATGGCCAGAAAGGCATCTGGGGAGCAAAGGAGAGCACATCCAGTGACTCCGCCCATCTGACAACAAAGGGCTGTCTCCAACATCTTCAGAGACTGTGGGAAGCAGCATCTTTTTGCTGAGATGTCAGTGAGGAGAATGGGAGGATGTTGAGTCTGTTCCACAGTCATAAATACCGGAGCCATCAGGAAGAGTCTGAGGATAGATGTGGGGATTTAGAGTAACCTCGACACGGGCACAGACAGCCCTCAGTGCCATAGTCAGGTTCCACAGTCACAGAACACTGAACTAGTCATACGGTCACCTCCCTGAGGGATTGGCTCTAGGACACTGACTACTTCCTTTCTGCATGTACTCAAATCTGTGAAGGGCCAAGTTCTTCCTTTAAAATGGCATCATATTGGTGTACAACCCAGGCGCATCCTCCTGTGGTCTTGATCTTTAAATCCTGTCTGGATTACTTATAATCACCATCACAGCGTCATGCTATGTAAATAGATGTTTTACTATTTTGGGGGGAATGAAGGCAGCATAAGGCCATACCACCCGAATGCACCCCATCCGTGTGGAGGGAAGACGGCCCCCGAAGTCAATGTGTGTGTCTTATACAGTCCTAAAATTCTTGCGTGTCAAAATATTCTCCAACCACAATTGAATTTGTGGATCTAGAAGCAAGTGATATGAGAGGCTTCCTGCATTGTACCATTGCTTCTGGTGTTCCCAGGAGCCTCTAGTCACAGAGGTCAGCCATCAACTCATGACCTTGCTTTATAAGGGCTTAGGTGTAAAGATGATTTTATGTTAATTTAGGTTACTCTGTTAGCATTCAACCTATGGCAACACTACTCTTCTTGCCTGAGTAAACCTTATTTAGCACAAATGTTTCCCCTCTAGGGTCCATCACAGCCTCTTCCTTTTTTTTTCTAACTATACAAGGGCTATCATACGAGAGCATCGCCTTGCCTGACCTCAGCAAGGCCTCTGTGTGTTAAGCAGTTCAGACCTTGCAACCCTCTGCATGTCCACAAATGACTATTAAAGTATTATAAAGACCATTAATGTTGATCTGAGGGTTACATATAAATTTCTGGGAGATTGCAAATTTACATATAAAGAATTGCTGAATAATAAAAATGAATTATATTTTGCATTAAGTTAATTCCAAGAAACAAAGATGATAAAAAATTAAATATTACAATAAAATTATTCTGCAATAAGGATGGCTTTCTGGTTTTGTCATATATTCACTGTATAGGTGGGGCTAGGAAATATGGACTTTTTGAAAGAAATTTGTTTGGGGACTGTGAATATGACTAGGTAAACCTTGCTTGCTACAAATTCAGATTCCCACCATCCAAGTAAAAAGCCAAGTGAAGTGGTGTGCTCTTAAAATCTCATCTCTCAGGAAATATAGATGGAGCATCCTGGGGCTTGCTCTCCAGCCAATCTAGCCAAGTTCCCGGACTGCAGGTTCTGTTAGAAACCTTGTCTCATAAAATAAAGTGGAAATCAATTGAGGGATACGTTTGGCATTGTCTTCCAGCCTCCAGATTTATGTGCACATAGGTGCACACACACAAACAGATATACAACACCCACTGCTGGTTAGCTTTTATCTACTTGACACAAACAAGAGTCTAGGAAGAGGACCTCTCTAGAGAGGATTCACCTCTGTCAGATTATCTTCTGTCAGCATTTTCTTGGTGGATGTCTGATATGGGAAGACCCAGTCATCTGTGGGCAGTGCTAACCCTGGACAGATTGCTCTGGGTTGTATAAGAAAGCAAGCTGAGCAAGCCATGGGAAGTGAGCCCAGAAGCAGCATTCTATCATGGTCTGTACTTTAGTTCCTGCCTCTAGAGTCCTACCTCAAGTTCCCACTTGGCTTCCTCCAATGATAGGTTGTGGTCGGGATGTGAAAACCAAATAAACCCTTCCCCAAGTTGCATTTGCCCGTGGTGTTTTATCACAGCTACAAAGACCCAAACTGGGATATATATACTTACACATAAAATGTACCTTTTGTTAAAAACCACATGTCCTAATCACCTTTAATTATCAACTTGGCACAGCATAGAGCGAACTCAAAAAGAAGCCTCGATATTGTTGATCACGTTGGTCTGTGGGCATGTCTGTGGGAAATTATCTTGATATAATTATCTTGTTAATTGATATAGCTGGACCCAGTGCTAGGTGGTACTATCCCTGGGCAAGTAGTATTGGACTCTATAGAAAAATAGCTAAGCATGACCCTGGAGGAAGGAGCCAGAGAGCACTATGGCTCCATGCTTTCTTGTGCCTGGTTAGTTTTATGTCAACTTAACACAAGCTAAACTTATCTTAGAAGAGGTAATCTCAATCAAGAAAATGCCTCCATTAGGTCAGTCTGTAGGCAGGCCTGTAGAGTATTTTCTTAATTAGCAAGTAATGGAGGAGGGCCCAGCCCATTGTGGGTGTGTACTGCCATCCCTGGGCTGGTAGTCCTGGGTTCTATAAGAAGGTAGGCTGAGCAAACCAGTAAGCAGCACTCTTCCATGGCCTTCCTTCAACTCCTGCGTCCAGGTTCCTGTCCTGAATTCCTTCGGTGATAGACTGGGGATATGGAAACCCTCCATGCCCCCACCATTTGCTTTTGGTCATGGTGCTTCATCATAGCAGTAGTAACTGTAACGAAGACATGTCTGCTTCAAGCGCTTGCCCGGACTTAGTGACGGATGTGACCTGCGGGTGTAAGCTGACGTAATCCCTTCACTCCCCGGAGTTGGTTTTTGTCAGAGTACTTCATCCCAGCAACAGGATGAAACTAAAAGCACAAGTAGACAAAAGCCTGTGAGTCACATCCACCCAGTAGCAGGGACTGCAGCAGGAAATGGAGGCTGAGGTGGGGTGCTGATGCTAAAGGATGAGGTTTTCTCAGTGCTTTTCTTATAGAGAAAACTTTGATTTCTGCATTGGATTTCATTTTGTCCAGTATGTGGGGGTCTATAAAATAATTAGCATTTACTGTTTGGTTTTGGCAGGCTGAAATTACACATCTTAAAAACTTGGTTATGATATTCCAAGCCACAGTGGGCTTTTAAAATAACACCTATGTAATAGAATTGAAAACCAGTGAAGCAGGGTTTCTACCGGCCATTCCTGGAGTGGCAGGCATATTGTATTTAGCTGTGACAAAGCATTGCTTTTGACACGTGCTCACTTGTTAACCAGAGTAATGACAGTGTGTTGGAAAGCCAAGCAGGAAAGTCTCAGAAAACAGACAGTAAATATTTCAGGCTTTGCAGCCCAGACGGTCTCTGTGGCAACCAGTCAGGTCCAAGGTTGTCATCTGGGATTGGCTAAAATCAAAATGTAAATGCACAAGCGTGGCTGTGAGCCAATAAAACTTTATTCGTGGTGTGGAAATTGGAATCTCATAGCATTCTCCTCCATCACAGAATGCTGGTATTATTTTGATTTTCCTCCTGCCATTGAAAGCTACAAAAAACCCTCTTCTGAGCTTGATAACAAAGCACAGGCAGGTGGGTGGACGGATTTGGCCCCTGGCAGTTGTTAACCAATTCTCTTTATAGCTTCAATGATGCTAAAATTGTGTCATATGTCAGGCGTGGTGGAGCAAGACTCTAATCCCAGCACTCTGGAAACTCTGTGGTTACAAAGTTGCAAGCCTGAAAACCGTGGAATGAATGCAAAGGGATTCCCCCTGACCACCAGGTCCTAAGAATCCCACTGCTCGCATCCTCTGCTCATTCCAGCTCCCACATAGCCACCTTAATGAGGATGAACAGAGCCATGGTTTCTGGGGCTATCTCCTGATTGGTCTTTATCTCCCAAATGATTTGCATACGAACAAACTAATCAGAGCCAATCTAAGCTTTCTAAAACTCACTACACACATCCTCTTTGTCAGCAGCCCTCCTTCTTGTCTCTTCAGGTCAACCAAACTCTTTCTCTGTGCCTTACTAAATCCCCTCACCAAGCTCTTGTCACTCTGACCATGTACCTAATCCTCCATAGTCTAGAACAGAGCAGTGAGGAAAGCCCGCAGTGCGTGCATTTTCTGTACGGTGTGTCCATGTCATAAATGTGTTTACACCTGGTAATTTCAGTGAGATGACAAGGATCCGTACGTGGAGGAGAAATGGACCAGATTGCATTCCAATCCTGCCAAATACTGTGGGGTCCAGAAAAATGATCCACCTTTCTGAGTCAGGGTACTGGTCTCCAGATTTGAGTTCATTTCATATTTCATCATGGTTGACTGTGGAAAACTAGATAGTAAATACAAAAGATGCACAGGCTATACAAGTATTTGAGATAATCAATCAATCAATCAATCAATCAATCAGTCAATCAAATCAAAGTTTAAACTAGGCTTTCTTTAAAAGTCTTGGTTCAGTACCCCAAAGAAAGCCACGCCTGGCTTAATAAATGGGACATTTTTAAAAATACATTTGACTGTGTTTGGTAAGAGTCAACATATTCTGTCTGCAAAGCACATCCTCACCCTGGTGCATTTTCCCTTTTCCAGAAGTGTAGTTGGTTCTCCAAGTTACTGTTTTTTCTGACCTCAGTCTTTCCTGGACCTGGACTCTGTGGTTTGCAGGCATCCCTGTGGCTGCCGGTGTTCTGCACATACCTGCGATGCGTCACCAAAACAACTCTTGCTCTTTAATAAAGAAGTGGGGGCGGGAGGCATTATTTGATTTTTTAAAAAAGGCAGAGAGACAAAATCCCTGTTTAGATTTTGAAGCTTCTTTACGAAGGACTCTGACTAGAAAGGATAAACTGGAGGTTTGCCAAGAGGACAGGAGCAGATGCATGGATCTTTGGATGGATTCTAAAATCTGAAGCCCACTGAAGGTGGGCCTCAGCCTTTGGCCCCTTTTTATTTTTTAGAAAGTAGAAATTTTATTTTAAAAAAAGTTCCAACCGTTTTTTATTTTTTAGAAACTCCCTAAGGGAGCTCTTGACTATCAGGTATTTATAATAGAGAATAAAGGTAGCAGTCCCTAGACGCTCGCTGCACTGCTTCCTAATCAAGGCGTTGGCTTTGCCTCCTATTTCTCACTAGTATAAACAGGAGCTACTTGGTAGTTGTGGTTTGTACTGACCATTTTCTTCTGGATGTAAGCTTGACAATCTTACTGACAAAGACCACACTTACAAAGCTCTTAAGTTACTAAGAGAGCTAGGAAATGGCTCTTTCAAAAATAATCCGCACACCCCTGAAGAGAAGGCTCGGTGATTAAGAGTGTGTACCGCTCTTCATGGAGAGATCCAAGTTTGGTTCTCAGTGCTCATGGGGCAGCTCGTGCACTGCCTGGGACTTGGCTCCAGCTCTCTTCTGATCTTTGTGAGCACTTTACTCACATATGTGCACACATGTGCTTGCACACTTACATATACAACCTCGTAATTAAAAAAGCAAATTAAAAATAACCTTTAAAATGTGTTTCAGTTGTTGGAGCAACATTGAACATATTGCTTTAAATTTGTATCAGGTAACCTCCCTCATATCTAAATACGCATACAGACACAGATTTTCTAAAGATCATTTCTTCTTATTTCTTCTGGTTAACCTCAAGCACATTGTTGCTGAGTCTCCACCTCTGGTAAGTGTACTCTGAAAGTCTCTGGTTCACAGTGGAGGCTGCCTCCTGGAGGGAGCTGGCCTTACTTGAGTCTTTCAAAATCCCTTTTGTTACTGTGTTGCCATCTGCTGCTATGCCAAAATCAAGGCTGCATTTATACTCCTGTGCTGAAGTGATTCTCCTGCCTCAGCTTCAAATATAACTTGGACTCTGGTTGTTTGGTACTAGACTCTGCTCAAAATCTTTTCTGACCAGAGTGGCAATGCTTTTCAGTACCTAGTGATAATGGTATCAGTAGCCAGCACTATCTATCTATCTATCTATCATCTATTTATTTTTAAGTTATTTTTTAAAGAAAATATAATATAAAAGATAAAACAAAAAGGAATCCATTGGAATTGAACAAAACAGAAAAGCAGAAGGAAAAGGCACAAGAATCGGAGACACACTCATCTACACACTCAGGAATCCTGTAAAAATACCAAATCCGGACGTTCTTGTGGATGCTGGGAAGTGCTTGCTGATGGAAGCATGATAAGCTGTCTCCTGAGAGGCTCTGCCAGAGCCTGACAGATACAGAGGCGGATGCTCATAACCAACCATTGCCCTGAACGTGGGGTCCCGGATGGAGGAGTTGGAGAAGGGACTGAAGGAGCTGAGGGGGTTTGCAGCCCCATGGAGGGAGCAACTGTGTCAACTGGCCTGACCCTCCGAAGCTCCTGGAGACTGGACCACCAACCAAAGAATATACATGGAGGGACCCATGGTGCTGGTCACATATGTGGCAGAGGAGGGCCTTGTTGGCCATCAGTGGGAGGAGAGGCCCTTGGGCCTGAGAATGTTTGATACTCCAGTGTAGGGGAATGCCAGGGAGGGAAGGCAGGAGTGGGTGGGTGGGTAGGGGAGCACCCTCACAGAGGCAGGGGGAGGGGCGATGCGATAGGAGGTTTCCAAAAGGGAAAACATTTGAAATGTAAATAAAGTAAATATCAAAAACAAACAAACAACCCACCAAACTGGAAGCCACAGAATGAAGTATGTGCATGCCCTGTGTGCGCTGCCTCCGTCTCTGTGAGCTCACAGGAGCTTCGATCATGTGGATTTAGGGGCCTTGTGCCCTTGAGTCCTCCGTCCTCCTCCACTCACGCTCTTCCTGCCCCCTCTTCTGAGGATTCCCTTTGTCCTTCAGGGAGGGATCTGATGGAGACATCGGTTTAGGGCTGAGTGTTCCAAGGTCTCCCACTCTCTGCATTTTCTCTTGTCTGGCTTGGGTCCCAGCTTTTGTTCCTGTCTGCTACGGTTGGAAGTATCTGTTGATGGCTGAGCAAGGCACTAATCTATGAGTGTATCAGAATATAACTCGGAGTCGGTTTATTGTTACTTAAGAAAAAGTTTAGAACAATATTTAGAACAGAACGTCCCTGTGCTGTCTAGTCTCAGGCTCACAGTTGCCCAGGCAGTGGTGGGTGTGGGTTTCCATCGCATGAAGTGGGCCTTATGTCAAATCGGATTGACTTGGTTGCTTGGTCTTATTTATTCTTCAATGTCTTAAAGTTGTTATCGTACAAGTCTTTTACTTGCTTAGTTAGAGTTACCCCAAGATACCTTACATTATTTGGGATTATTGTGAAAGGTATTGTTTCCCTGGTTTCTTCCTTATTATTCCATTCGCCAGACACAGGCAGGCTACTGATTCTTCTTCCTTTCTTTCTTTATTTTTAGTTAATTTTGAATTCTAGCTATTCTGCTGAATGTGTTTATCTGTATGTCTGATGTTTAAATTGTTATGTCCAAGCCGACTTTCCTTCCTAGTCTCATGTATTTGGTGTTTTGAATGCTTCTTGTGCCTTGATGGGCATCTCCTTCAGGCTAGGGGAATTTTCTTCTATGAATTTGTTGAAATTATTCCCCATGCCTTTGACCTCAGTTTCTTCTCCTTCCTCTATTCCTATTATTCTTTGATTTGGCCTTTTTTTTTTTTCAGAGTGTCCTGATTTTCTGGATGTTTTATGTCAGGAGGTTTTTAGATTTAACATTTTCTTTGACTGATGTATCCATTTCTTCCGTCATGACTCTAGTGTGCGAGTCCCTCTTCCATCTCCTGCATTCTGTTGAGAAGCTTGCCTCTGAGGCTCCTGTTTGAAATCCCAGTCTTTCATTTCCAGATTTCCCTCAGTTTGGGTTCTGTTCACTTGATTTTCACTTTCCAGTCTTGAATGGTTTAATTCCTTTCCTCCCACTGTTTGCTTGTATTTTCATTCATTTTTTTTTATGGGATTTCTTTCTTTCCTCTTCAAGGATCTCTATGATAGTCATAAAGACTGTTTTAAAGTCTGTTTCTTGGTTTTTGTTTCCCTCTGTGGCACTTAGGACAGTGTGGTTGCTGTATATTGTCTGGTAGGAAATTTGTCTGGGATCCTGATAGGTGTAGTCACTGGGGGCTCAAGACAAATGTGTTTCTAGGCATTTTGAACTGAGTGTTCACAGGAGAGAGGAAAACACCATGTTCTGCCAGTTCTGCACAGCCCCCTTGAACTGGAGGCAGAGAGTAAGGAGAGTCCAGAGCAGAAAGAGCTGGGGAGAGGACTTTAGATTGGTTTTGGAGGAGCTGAGAGAAATGCGAAGATGTAGTTAGCATACAGGCTTCCCTGGCTCCCATGGCCTGGGTTCCCCAGGAATGCCTGATGAGACTGAGATAGAGCAATGACTTGGGGGAAGGAAGTGACTATAGCAGGTGGTCCTGGTCTGGGGCAGGGCTGGGGATAGAAGGGGGGATTGCTTTTGGGGGAGCTGAGGGAGAGATAAAGATGTGCAGGTGGCCTAGATGTTTCCCTGGCTGTAGTATATAGTCCCGAGTCACCGAGCTACCTGGCAGGTCTCTGCAGACCCTGCTGTGTTACCTCTGGTGCTGCAGCTGGTGATTGTTAGCCAGGCTTCTGTTTTCAGGGTCTCAAAATGGTTTTCTTAGCCTGCTCTTGAAATCCATCTTTTTGTCCCTCACTGCAGCCCTTAGACATAAGGAAATGAATTATCCTGGTCCCACTGCAGGGATATCCAGGCAGCTCTTCCTCTCTGTTGTATCATCAGTGGAAAACAACATATTAAACTTAGGAACAGGACAGAGTTTTATTTCATCTCTGCTCTTCTGTGGGGCCCCTCTCTCTCCCCCCCTCTAACCCCCCTCTCTCTCATCTTATATTTTATTATCAGAGTATTCTGGTGCAGAGCTGTGAGTCTAAGTTTCTGGGTTTTCATGCCTGCAGTCTGGACCCCAGCTCTTAGCATTTCCATCTGGGGTTCTGCAGGTTGCTGTCTTCTGGTTTTGCATAAACACAAACAAAGCAATCCTAGGAGCCAAGGTTTTGCTCAGTGTGCAAGAGTGAGAGCATAGTGTTTGGAAACAGATGGAGTTTAAGATAACCGCCACTCACGGCGCTGCCTCAGACAAATGGATCCTATCCAGACTACTCATTCTGTTGAAATATGAAATCCTCGAGAATTTTTTCACTCTCATTCTTATTATTTGTTAATTAAAAAATTCATGCAATATATTATGAATTATGTTTTATATAAATTGTTGCATATAAATTTTATATATGTTTATCTAAACAGTTTTATGTTTACTGATATCTAGAGTAGTATTTGCATAGTACATGTAACTTAGTAAATAGTTTTATAATTACTGTCTTAGTTAGGGTTTTACTGCTGTGAACAGACACCATGAACAAGGCAACTCCTAAAGACAACATTTAGTTGGGGCTGGATTACAGTTTCAGAGGTTCAGTCCATTATCATCAAGGAGGGAGCACGGCAGAGTTCAGGCAAGCATGGTGCAGGAGGAGCTGAGAGTTCTACATCTCCATCTGAAGGCTGCTAGGAGAAGACTGGCCTTCCAGGCAGCTAGGAGGAGGGTCTTAAAGCCTATGCCCAGGGTGACACACCTACTCCAACAAGGCCATGCCTACCCACAAGGCCACACCTCCTAATCGTGCCACTCCCTGGGCTAAGCGTATACAAACCACCACAGTTGCTTTTTAAGCTAAACTGCTCTATGATAAGAGTAGCATACAACAGTTAAAAGCAATAGAGACTCTCCTGTGGCATGGCATCCAGTTTCCTGAAGCGGAAATAATTTGCCAGTTGTGGTATCACAGGTGGGTACTGGCAGTGTTGGGGTGCTCAGTGCTTCTTACGCTTCCACAGGCTCTCTAATGCTTGCGTGCCTCTGTGTGTGTGCATGTCCATGCTCGTGCACACTTGTTTCTACACACTTCGGTTACCTGAGAAGATGCTTATGGTAGAAACTGACAGAGATGGCTCAGGCTGCCCCTTTCAAAGACCACCCACCTCCCTCCTGCCATTTCTACCCATGGCCCTCACTCCTGACAACCATTAGTCTGGCTTCTGCTCCTAAAGTTTGACCATGTAGGATATTACATTTATAGAATCAGATGAGGTGTAATTTTTTTTAATCCAGCAGAGCTCCTGCAGATTCATCCATGCTGTTGGTAATGACAGCAGTTAGTTTCTTCCATTGCCGTGGTGCGGGCCAGTCTGTGTAATCAATCATTAATTAAAAGACTTCTCGGCTGTCTTTGGCTGTTATGAATAGGGCTTCAGTAGGTTTGCGCAGACTTTCTCTGTGAGTGGAAGTTTCCATTTCTCTAGAATAAAAAGGAAAACAATTACTAGGTTGTGCTGATACCTTCAGGTAATTCCTTGGGTTGAGCAACTGACACCTTCTCGTCATCCGCCCCTTCCCTCTTCCTTTCTCTGAGGATGAATCTCACTCAAATGCGCCATCCATTCCAGTATCGTATCACATTGCCTAAAACGACTCCTACTCCTGCAGAAGCTGGATTTATCATTCTCCTTTGAATTCACACACCGTTCATCTGGATTTCACTCGGCCCTGTCTCCATGTGGAACGAGAAGCGATTTTTCTGTTCTCCGAGCAGTCTCCTGTAACCGGTCATAACCGAGCTTTGTGACTGAAGGACCCAGTCATGACCATGCCGACCTTTGCACATATATTATGCCCCCCTCACTTCCCATGCTTAACACTAACTCCAGGGCTGCCACCCCAGCATATGCCTGCCTCATGTTAGGTACTATTATCTGCACATAAAACAAACAAAAAGCAAAACAACAACAAACGAATAAACAAACAAGACACTTGAAATAGGCGTCACAGATAGAAGAAAGGCTGCCATGGCTCCTGGTGGTGGAGAGTGCTAGAACAACGCAGTGCCATCGTAGTGGCTGAGAAGCTGAAAAGGGGTGCCTGCCTTCTTGTCGTCCTCCTCCCCCTTTTCTCCATCTGGACCCCCAGCACGTGAGGTGGTGCCACCACATTCCTAACAATGTCCCTCTGAACATGCACCCTCAGAAGCATGCTCATACCCCCCACTGTGGGCACACAGTTCATTTATCTTAGCAAGCATTTGTTGCCAATCCAGTCAAATTGGCCTCAGAATCAGCCATCATAGCACCCTGCACTTTCTTAAGCGTAACTAACTTCTTCCCTTTGCTTTCTGCCTCTCCTCCTCTCTCCCTTCTCCCCTCATCCCCTCTCTTGCTCCTCCTCGTCCTCCTCCTCCTCATTCCTCCCCTTATCCCTCTTCCTCCTAAATGTATAAAAACCCAGGACCTAAAATGTCTCTTATTAGTCAGACACCTTCAAAACATCATCTAAAGAAACTTAAATTGTAATCTTGGCCCCTCAGTGAAGATATCACAGCGTGCAGGGGAATGGGTTTTGTATATAGAAAAACATTTTTATTCTGTGTAATGATTTACTTAGCGTCGCTTCAGTTTTCTGATTTTTGAAGACCTTGGTACATTACTCCACCCTTAAAAATGGCTCTAAGACTCTGTCTTCTCCATATCTGTCCTCAGTCATGGTTTCCCATTACTACATAGGTGACTGGACCTGCCTCAGCCCTTTGGCCTCCCAAGACTAGAGCAGGTTTGGTCTTACTTCTATTTGGGGTCCAGAGCCTGAAACATTGGTAGGCAGGTGTTAGCCCCCCACTCCTTTATAGTCGTTGGGAAAAATAAGTGGATGGATGAGTGAACCTCTATTCCTTATAATATAAGAGGCGCTTGATAAAAATCTTACAAAAAATGAGTGAATGATATCAATCTCTTAATTTTTCCAGGTGATTTTTGAAGTGGTGACCTCCGGACATCAAGGCTACCTTGCTATTGATGAAGTCAAGGTGTTAGGACACCCGTGCAGTAAGTATGCATTCCTTAGGGGTACATGACTGGTGAACATTTACACTACAGACCAAGGATGGAAGGAAGCAGAGAGAGAAGCTCTCCTGCCAGTAGAGAGTCACGGCAGGCTCTGTATGTGGGTTCCAGATCCTAGAAGCTCCACAGCACGCAGCTTGTGTGAAAACGTAGATCTCTTGGTATCTTTGAAAATGTAAAGCAGGTGTAAGGGGCATTTGCATTTCTATTTTCAATATTAGCACAGAAATTAAATATGGCAGGTTGGCACATTCCGTCCCCAAATTGAGAATGTTTCTATCTCTGTCCCCATGTTTTTGTTACACGGTTCCAAGCAGTGTGAATCCAGTAGACTCAGAACCTGCCCAATATAAAGTGCCTTCCTTAGCCATCTGTGAGCACCAGATTTGCCCATCCCTTGTCTTTACAAATTAGTACTTTAAGAATGTACACGAGGAAGAAGGAGCCATTATGGAAAGCGATTGGAAGGCTGGGGAGGTGGCTTAGTAGGTAAACTGAGGCCAAGATAACAAGTACCATCATGGCAGGGGAGCTGTCCATATAGCCGCCTCCTGGCCCTTGGGAGGCGGCTGCTTGTCTAGGGGCTGGAACTCTCCCACTGCTACTGGATGTCCTTGCCCGTAGATCTACAACCTGGACAGGACCATCAGGACGAGTCAGGTTCCCACTCCCTTCGATCATTTGATACGGCAGGCATAGCATCGTACCTAAACTTAAACAAACAAACAAACAAAAACTAAGAAAACTACCCCGCTTGGCAGCAAACACAAATAACCTGTGTGTGTGTGTGTGTGTGTGTGTGTGTGTGTGTGTGCGCGCGTGCGCGCGTGCATGCATGCATGTGGGTATGCCTATGCATGTCTGTCTCTGTGTGTGTATATGTGTATGTATATGCATGTTTGTATGTGAATGCATGTATGTATGTATGTGTGTATGAGTGTACCTATATGTGTGAACTATGTTTCTCAGAAGCAGTATGTATTCATAATATTGGTTTTTAGCAGTTGTTAGTTCTGCCTTCCATATATTCTAACAGATGACATTCGTCTGAGTGCGTTTTTTGCCTCTCTGTCTCATGAAGTCTACTGGCGGTTGGTTTACGGAACCCACAAGTCCATGAATACTCTAACGGGATATAGTCTTTGCACCCTCTTTGAATCTTTGAGTCATCTCTTGACTAGTTACAGTAATGAGTACAATTTAAAGACTTTGTAAGAGCAGACAGGACAGGGCGAGGCAACGGTATGTGCTTAGTAAAAACTCCTTTGTTCTGGATCACTTCTGTTCTGAGTTGGCTGAATCTCCATGTATAGAACTGTACACGGCATGCTAACTGTGGTCTTGAAGAGTTTTTTTCTGTTTCCACATACATGTTTAAGATCAATCCGTGTTGTTAGTCAAAGGGACTGTGTTGCAACCTGTACTTATTTTGAACACTTGGTGCCTCCTCCTCTGTTTTTGTCTATTAAAATTATTGTTGTGGTACAGCATGTGTGTGTCTCCAGGGGAAAAATAGATGTATATGTCTAAGAAGCCAAGCTACTGGAGTGTAGGAAGACGTGGTGTTAGATTTCTAGGTTGCTTCCAAATTGCTATGAAATGTGTCTGAACCAGTTTACATTCCACCGATGGTGCCTGGAAGTTTTATTTCCCCTGTATCTTTTCCCAAGATTGATATTGTCAGGGCTTTACATTTTTGGCCATCTGAGCGATGGCAGGCTGCCTTATTTTTAGAATGCCTGGCATGCAAAGAAATTGGCAAGTTGCTATGTTTCCTGGGTCTCTGCTGATGGCCCCTGTCCAAATCATGAAAGAATAGTTAGATCCACAGTATTAAAAATGCACACGCTTGCAGGGAGAGCTTAGCATCTCTTCTGGTGCCTGAATTAGAATAGATCATTAGACAGTGCAGTGTAGCTAGAGCCTGTGTGGTCATTGCTGCACAGGGGTATCATGACACAGTTGCCTCACTTCATCTATGGGGCCTTTTCTCTCTTGGATGCTTTTTTCTTATCCTCTGAAGCCCGTCCCATGTGCAGGTTCACACAGATCCATCACCTTGCACGTGACCAAAGCTGCCATTACATTTGCCTTTTCCTCTCCATCAGCAAGACGGAGGGGGGGAGGGGTGGTTCACAAAGGATCTCCTCACTTTTTTTTTTTTCTCCTGAAAAAGTAAAAAGAAAGAAAGAAAACAAGGCTGTAACTAGCTGAAACATCTGGGCAAATTCAGGAAACAATATAATTATCTGAGTTGGAACTGTGCCCAGTCTGTGGTACCATAGCCTCCAGCTTTGAAAAGTGCCCCAGGATCTGCTCGTGTGCATGTTCTTGGCTTCTGAGTCACTGTGAAAAGGAGGACAGACAATAACCCCAAACTTCTGCACATTCACTCAGTGCGGAGCACTCTGATGTGCCCTGCCTTCCTGCTTCTTAGAGCAAGCTGCCTGCAGGGCAGATGGTGCTACTGCAGTGGACACAGGTGAGGGACCCTGCAGCCAAGGTTACCCAGGGCATCCCAAGTCTGCATCCTGTGTTCTTTCCTTCTAACTATGGTCTCTGGCTAAGGAGGAGCTCCTCAGATGTAGCCTCTTGCTTTCTACTGGGTTCCAGGCTGATGTTTAACCTTCTGTCATGTTGTTGTGTGTTCCTGTGGAGTCAGCTTCCTGTACTAGCAGGGACTTACTTATGGTTCCTCCTCTGAAGATGCACACACTCTTACCTAATTGGCTTTGTGAGTTGTCTTAGGGGACACACAGTAGAACTACAGGCTGGTGGCTGAGGTGATGGATGTCGCAGTGCCCCTGTGGAATATAAGCTGTAATTGGCTTTGATGATAGCTCTTCAGTAGTTATTTCTTCCTGGAGTCTGTGAGTTTATGGAGAAAACATGCAAATAAAAATCATAAGAACGAAGTCATTTGGTTTGACCTTAAAATAGGAAGATTTGCAGGTAATATTTTGTGAGGTCTCTCCTCAAGATTGCTAAATAATAATCAATTGTTTTTGAAATTTTGATGCTTGTTAAATTTAGATTCGCAAAGGAGCGTAAATACTCCACATGGAAACGATGTTTTCTGCAGGGATAGAGTTGCTGAGTCTTGCTGACTTCACTCTAAAGACTCCTGTTTGGACTCACATGGGTTTATGAGCCGCCATTACAGCAGTTTCTTAACGGTAGTTGTTCTCATATATGGATGCATTTGCTCATAAAATCGATGTTAAGGTAGCATCAAAAAGATGCAGGATCAGCCCGAAAGGTGGAGATGACTGTATGAAGTCAGCAGTTGTCAGCTTGAGGCCCCTTCTAATAAACATAGATAATTCTTGATTTGGTATGCACACTAAAAATGTAGCTTGAATTTGGTTCAGGAATCCCAGCGGGAAAAACTGAGCATGTTGTCAATTCCGTAGATGCCTTCTCTGTTTAAACATCATGAGCCACACATCTGCTAGTATTGTGTTGAACCTCACTTTGTGTGGCAAGTTCTCATTGTGTAGATTAGGCTGTCCTTGAACTCACAATTCTTAGACTTCAGTACTCCCAGTGCCGATTTTATGGGCATTTGTGCCAACCATAACTCTGTGGGTATTGCCATTATCACCTTGCATATTTTTATGTATTATAAACAATAGCCATTTAACAGACTTATTGAGATGTAGTTTGCATGCCCTCCAAATTCATCATGAAAAGTGTGTGATTATATTTTCATCCCCACTGCACCTGAAATCGTATGATAGTCAAAACACAGAGACACTGAAAGCACTGCACAAACCTACCTCTAGTCTGTGAACATAAGTTGTGTATGAAACAAATGAATTTCATGCTCACACTTAAACCCCCTCTCTAAGACATCGCTTATATGTATGCAAATGCTAAAAATCTGACTATTCGAAATTTGAAAACATTTTGGTCTCAGTATTTCAAAGAAGAGATCCTTAAACTACATTATTATGATTAAGTATCCATTTTGATAACCACTCTTAAATTATTTACTGGGAAACAGTAAATCTAAATAATTAAACCGATGGATTTCTTAGATTCTGGGGAGTTCATTTGTGACCATTTTAAAATTCAGAGCATGTTTGCCAAGCACAGTGTTTGCCAGTGTTTACCGGGCAGTCCTGGCTCTTCTGTTGGCAGTGCCTCCTTGCTTGTGATGGCAGCCAGGGGAGAGGCCCACTCTCGGGTTATTCTGGCTGTCGGGCACACTGGGCATATGTCTAGTTCACTTCAGCCATCGCATTACGATGTAAGTGTAAATAAGAGGGTTGGGGCCTTCTTGTTTTCTGTCCCTCTTCAGTTTGCACTTTGATCTTGCCAATTACTCCTCTCCGGGGCTGTTGCTGGGATGTTGATGCAGGCTTTGAAGAATCAATAGGAATGAAACATCTTGAGGGGATTTGTGTCTTGGTCAATGATAACCTGTGCCTTTGGGATCAAAGGCTGATTGGGGATCAATTAATATTTGAGAACTTCACTCTCTGTGCAATGGGCTGTTGAGGGAGAAGGGACTGGCAGAGCTGAACTAAGCCTTTTTGTTATTCATGGAAGACAGGGAGTTTGTAAGGCTCCTGCAGATTTCACAAGGATCTGGTGGAGCAGTTTGAAAGGGTACAGGGGAAACAAATGGACCTATAAATTTAGAGATAGGGGGAAATGTTTCTTGTTGAATATGAGATGGGTTAGACTTTCCATTCTGAAGGTGCGATGCCTGAAATTCCAATGAGTTTGCCAAAGTTAGGCCCTCCAGCTCAGCGTGAGTTCTTAACTTTGCTGGCCAGAGAGACTTTTTTCTTGACAGAAAATTTTCCATAAAGGCTTGTGTGTGAGGACTTTCCCTTTATTTAGGAGTACTGATACCGGAACATGCCATACTGAAATGGGAGTCACAGTGTGGGATCCACCTTAAGCCACTTGCCCACTGAAGATGGTTCTAGGTTCAGGACCTAGAGAGTTGTGGATCTCCTGACATTCTGGAACACTATCTCAACTTGGTGTCTCTTGAAAACCAAGCTTACAACATCAGCAGAAACTTTCTGAAGGAAGTTGACCTTGGAAGTAGAATTTGGAAGTAGAATGTTACCATCTTTTGTCTTCACCATCCTAGTGGATGAGTTTCTGTCCTGCATCCAGGCAGTGCTAGCACCAACATCAGTACTTAACAGTGAAGGATGAGCCCTGTCACTCCTAGGTCAGGCAGTAGTTGTTGGCATCATGGTCCTTTAAAAAGCATTCTTCCCAACCATCCGTAATCAACATGGATGGAGACCGTTAGAGCATTATCAATGGAATCAGCAAGAAGGCTGCTGGTCAAATGTTTTATTATTATTAAGAGGTTATCAGACAGATCAAAGTGCACAGAGTTCATTGCTTTCTCAAGAGAGACTGGGAAGTTAACTCTTAGTTTTAAGGACACCCAGAAGAGCACTCTCAGATCCTCTCAATGGAAATGTAAACTGGCATGAGCTCAATAGAATGGAGTTTGACATCTCTGATTTTAAAATGAGTTGGTTTTGTTTGCTTGCTTTTTGTCTTAGCCATTTGAGTCCTAAAAATGTAACAAAGAAAAATGTGAAAGTCTATATAAGATTTAATTATTAATGCCTATGTTGGCCTTTGATGTTATTTAAAGAAATGTAGGTGTTCACAGGTACAGGAATGCTATAATACACCTGTCCATATCTGAGGTGTAGACCAGTATCTCATATCTGGCTCTAGTGACATTTGGGGCTGGATAGCTCTTGGTCATGGTGGCAGTCTTGACCTCTTGGGTCATACTGGAAGGATCAATGAGACAGCACCTAGTTAAATTATTTCAGAGATAGGGGAAGAGAAGATAATTTTTAAGTATCTCATGCATGTGCTATCATAGTTTGACAAAGGACATAATTTGCGTAGGCCATCCTTGCCTTTCCCGAATGACTCTGGGGATATATGGTAAAGAATTAGTCAATGGAATTTTTGTCCAAGATGCTGCAAATTAAGTATGCCTTAGATGTTTGTAATTTGTACTCCAGTGGTGCTGTAGCAGTGGACAGGTCATGGTCTGTGTCTCATGGCTGTAGTAGGAAGGCTGGGCTGGGAAGGCATGGGCCCTCTTCTGCATCTTGGCACAGAAAGGGGAAGGGATGCACAGGGCTCTGTGCATTCAGTCCTTCAGGGTGCTCATCAGTGGAGAGAACTGAATAGTCAGATGTAAGGAAAGTCAGAGGGATTTGGAGATATTTAGCAGCCTGGGGGAGAAGGGTCTAGAGAGGAAAAG
The DNA here is from genome assembly GCA_028551405.1 of Uromys caudimaculatus. Lineage (NCBI taxonomy): Eukaryota > Metazoa > Chordata > Mammalia > Rodentia > Muridae > Uromys > Uromys caudimaculatus. The sequence goes on along the minus strand of CM052709.1, from coordinate 93,365,586 downwards.
GAAGAGAGAAGTGGAAGATCAGAAGACAGGCAGAAGAGATGGAGGGATGAATATAAGGTACCATGCATGAGAGAGACCCCTCCCTTTGGCTCTTAATATTGAAAGATCCAGTTCCCTACCCAGTCCAGGACAAACAAGACATGCAGCTAATCTTGTATGATGTAAACTACCTGATTTTTATAAGTGGTTACTTAAAAGATGAAACAACCCCATTTCCATCTGATTTTCTTTTTTATTATGAGCACGGCAATAAAACTATTGTTTATAGAAAGGAAAGCAGTCAGGCATTCACACCCATTTTACAATGCAGACTGTTCATGCCATAGCTTATCTTAAAATATATTCCTAAATAAATCCCATCAAATCAAGTCAGAATCATTTACCCAGAAATTGTTTGTAATTTCACATACCCACTTAGGGTTTCTGTATAATATCCTTTCCCTCCCTTCTGTGATGTATTTTTGAAAGCATTCATTCCATCTTAGGATAGGATTAGTCTCTTTTCTTTAATGAAACACACTTACTCCCCCCTTGAATGTCTTTCAAAGCTGTTTCACTTCACCTGCTACTTCCATATATGTATGCAATGGCTATAACTTTTAGCTATTAGTAATTCTTATTTTACAGTGATAACTAAATAGTAAACATGTGGTGACATATGTCAGCATTCTATACACCAATACATTTTATGAATACACCATTTTTGTACCCTGGAGCGATGCGTGTTTGTAGTTACAAAAATCAGTTAATGTGTCAAAGGAATATATTTATCAACAGATCCAAATATATTAAATATTCTTGGGAAAATAAGAGGCAGATATATGAAAACTTAAACACTTCATTTTACTTAGTTACCAAGAAGATTCTGGAAACTACATTAGGCAAATTTAGAAAAAAATAATTCTTGAAATAAAAGTTGTCAGAATGGCTTGCTGATTTAAGTCAAGTTTATTTTTTATAATCTTAAGTATCTATCAAATATGACAGCAGTTTATATGACTAATAAGACAAACTGGAATTCTACAGTAGTTTATCAAACTTATGCTGCTAACCCAGCAGGTTTTACTTATTAATTTGTATTTTTACAATTTAACCAACAGCATTAAACCAGTCACATTTACCAAACGTCTAAGTCACGTGACCTTGAACATTTGAATACTTATCTAAGAGCTGCCTTCCGAGGCAGTCCTGATGGGGTTCCGCTGCTAATTTGGTGATGCCATCTAGAGGTGGGGAACGATCGCATATGTGTAATATCCATAGCTATTCATGTGCTTCAGTGGGCAGATGCAAAAGAATTGTTGTAAGTTTCATTCATGAATCAGGTATAAACACATGCACGCATGCGCGCGCGCACACACACACACACACACACACACACAACTACTACTACTACTACTCTTCATTGGATATAGGTGTATAAAAGTTGATTCTTATCTTTGTTTCATTTTATGTTGTCATCTAAATTGTTTCTGTCAGATAAAAGAAATTACTACTTGCTCAATATAAAGGCTAAAGTTTTTCACCAATCTTCTCTTGTGTGACGTGTGCTCCTTTGCAGCTGTGAGCTAAATTTTGTCTCTGATTAGCCTTTTATTTTCAACCTCAGACAGTGGTGTTTGGGGTGTCTCTGAGTCCATTGAGAGCCTATGAAGAGTAGGCGAGGGCTTTAGCTCATGGAAGATCTGCAATGGAGGAGAGTTTGGGGGAGGAGACACTTTGATGTTGGAGTTGTGGGGACGAAGATGTTGAGAATCTAAATGCTCCTTAGTAAATCACCTCAGCAAGAGTGGTGTGCCGAGTTGGTGTTCAGTAAAGGAATATGCAGTCAGCAAGGGTGTGAGAAGGGGCCATTCAGTCACCCAGAACTTCCTGAGAGGAATCTAGAAAAAAGTCAGGACCTCAGTGTAAGCAGAGGATCTCATAGTCTGGAACTGCCCTCCAGAGGAGGAGACTAGGAGATTGATTTGGGTCTAGGGAGCATGTGCATTCAAACACACCCATTAAGTGTTCACCCTTTACACAAGAGTGTCCTAGAGGCTCCCCAGACGTTGCAGTCCTTGTCCTAAAGATAGCTTGGGGAAATGAAAGAAAGGACACAGGCTGTCCAAAGACCTCAACACAGACAGTTGAGAAAGGCAGGGGAGGAATTCCTGGACAAGATCCTTTCTGTACACTTGACTGAACCCCCTGTTGCCTGGCAATATTTGGTAGGATGCTACTTACAAATAGGATGCCTGTGGTCTAGTTTCCTTTCATTGCTTTGATAAAACAATCTGACTAAAATGCAACATAGGAGAAAAGGATTTATTTCATCCTGTATTTCCTGGGCACTGTCATTCCTTGGGGGAAGTGAGGGCTGAGTGCATACTTTACTATGCAGCATGGCTTTCAACCAAAGAACCCTTCACAGCCAAGGAAGTGTGGCAGGAACCAGAGGTGTTGTGGCATGCTAGCTAGTTCACTCTGGCTGGATCGTTGGCCTATGGTTAGGTAGCTTTCTGATTAGTGCAGGACCAACTGCCTAGGAATGGTGCTGCCCATAGTGGACTGTACCTACTTTCATTGAGTAATAATGAAGACAGTCCCACAACGACATGTCCACAAGCCAATCTGATCAAGGCAATTTCTCAACTAAAGCTCTACTCAGATGATACTAGGCTGTGTCAAGTTTACAATGAAGGCTAACCCAGTACACTTAAGAGTACCACAAATACGCTCTTTGATCAAAAGTTCTGTCTGTACAAATGGCTTGCTACATCAAGCCAGTTCATATTGTGGCCTGTTAGCCTGTTAAAACTCCATTGTTATTATCAGAGAAATTTGGCTCTTTATAGTTGATTATATTAGGTGCTTCCCTCATGTTTGAATCTAGCCCCTGATTTCCTTGGTCCATGTCTTCTCTGTGCCCCATTTCCCTTCCACTAGCTGCAAAGATCCGCTTACAGAAGACCTGTTCTCCATGTGACAGCTGTTCTCAGGTGTGGTTTTCATTCTCTAAACATGCCTAGAATATCATCTTTGTGTGACTCCACATAGCTAGGTCTCTAGGCCAGAGCTTACCAGTTGGGGAATAGCAGCAACTGCTTTCCCAGGCTTCCTTCCTCTGAGTGGTATACCATAATCTCAGCTGTGCCTTTACAGGAAAAGCGGGACACTAGAAGCAGATGTCTGCCCAAAGTGATTCTATATATCCTTGTAATCAAGAGCTCCACTCAAGGCTGATGTATACATATTCTCATGTAGACCTTTATAGGTTCCTTGCTTCTAAGACCCTTAGATGATATTATTATTATTATTATCATCTATTATATGGAATTGCAGATATCTCTTGGAGCACAACTGCTGTATTCTTGGTTGTTGACTCCATGGTGGCAGAAGACAGCTGCTAGGAGACCCGTGTGCTCTGGAAGGCAAATGTCTGTGTTCAAATGGGTGACACCTCACCATTAGAAGAGGTTCTAAGAAGGGTGAACAGGGGGAAAAGCTGCCTCATGACTTGGAAAGGAGAATTTCAGAAACAGTTTTGACAGGGATGAGAAAGGACAAGCATGAAGGAATGTAGAGAGTGTCCCTCGTTACTGGGAGATGAGTCCAGAGGAAGACAGGAAGGGAGAAAAGCTGTGAGTAGGCTGGGATCTGAGGAGAGCAGCCTTAGTGGGGAGGGCCTGAAGACTTCTCTGAGTTGATGAGGGGTGGGGGCACCTTGAAAGGATTGTGGTGCTTGGGATGCTCACAGGAAGTGGGTCTAGCAGCTCTTCCAGAGTCTGGGCTGGAGGTTGTTTGCACACAGGCCTAAGAGTCGCAGGAAGGCTGATCTGCTGGGAGCAGATGCAAAAGAAGAATGGGATAAAGTTAAGAACTGACCTTGTCCCCTCCACTGAGGACAGAGAGACTGAGGCTCCATCTCAGTTAAGAACTGACTTTGTCCCCTCCACTGAGGACAGAGAGACTGAGGCTCCATCTCAGTTAAGAATTGACCTTGTCCCCTCCACTGAGGACAGAGAGACTGAGGCTTCATCTCAGTTTTGTGTCGATGACCAGATGGGATGCTGGACTTGGAACTCTTTTATAGGTAAAGTGAGCATTTAGAGATAATTCCGGTCTAGTTAGTGAGGTCACACTGAAATGAGTTTGCATGCTGAGTATCCGTTACCCAGACCTCTTAGGAACAATCAAGTGTTGGGATCCCTTTAAAGATTTTAGAGTATCTTTGAATAATCATACTCTTGGGAATGAGTTGTGAGTCAGAGCATGGAATTCATTCGTGTTTGTTTATCATTCACATGTATCAACTGGAGGTTTATACACATTTTATATATCATACAGGTTTCCTATATTGTGCTCAGATTTTCAGTGCTTGTGTGCTTGGCTTATAGTCAGCCTCTCCTGAGTTGTACAATTTTCTATTATATGATGTTGACTCTTAAAAATACTTTGGATTTTTCAGTCTATGATGCTAACCTAATTTCTTCCCCTACTCCGTGTGTGTGTGTGTGTGTGTGTGTGTGTGTGTGTGTGTGTGTGTGTGTCTATGAGAAAGATAGTGTTTGGGAATATGTGTGTGTGCATGTGTGTGTGTGTCTGTGAGAGAGACAGTGTTTGGGAATGTGTGTGTGTGTGTGTGTGTGTGTGTGTGTCTGTGAGAGAGACAATGTTTGGGAGTGTGTGTGTGTGTCTGTGAGAGAGACAGAGTGTTTGGGAGTAAGTGTGTGTGTCTGTCTGTCTGTCTACCTGTGTCTCTATGTATGTTTGGTAAAAAACATAATAGCGATCAATTTCTTTGATAAGAAAATAGCTCTTCATTTTCAACTTAGTCCTTTTAATCTAGTCAATTCTCAGTAGTCTTCCTGTTCTTTATTGACACTGGGGCCCTTTGGTATAGATTAGCCTAAAATAATTGCTATAATCTTTATGTAGTTTTAAAACTGTGTGGAGTCAAAGGTTGAGGGAGGGCAGGTGGGAGAGAAGAATTCTGCGACAGAAGTTGAAACCTCAAGCAAACAGCTGAAGGGTTATGCGCCTGAGGTTTCATTAATGTTACTAGGATACATTTAATACAATGTTACCACCCAGGGTCCACTGTGGGAGGAGCAGTGGCACCAAGCTCCACCTGCCCTTGCATAGTCAAGGAAGGTCCCAGGACAAGCTGAGAGTACAGTGGGGCTTTGTGGACAGACAGTACTGCTGGGGTTCTACAGTGGGCCGGGACTGTTAGGACAGGCAGAGAAGATGGGGGAGGGAAGCTTAGTGGTCTGCCCTGGGCTTTGGAAATGGAAATCCTTACTAGTCAAGTCTCCCTATATGAGAAATAGAGCTTGCAAGAGTGTTTCCTGGGTAAAACTCAAGGATAAAAGGAAGGGGTTTTCCGGTGCCTCCAGAACAAGGTAGAAAAGACATTTGACTTACGTCAGCTTTTCAGATGTCTTCAAAGTCCAAAGAATTATGTTATTCTTGAGTAAGGAGCAGTTCAATTGAGTCAGTGAAACCTTTCTTAGAATTGTAAGTTAATAAATTAATACCAAGCAAGAGTGGTCCATCATTATGCTGCTCTGTGAGGACCCATTTAGAACATTTCGCATACTAAGCATCGTGAATGCAGTGAATTATTGCTGGCCTCCAAATAGTAATGAGCTTTTCCTGTGCTGCTGGTATTAAAATTCATTGTTCTTTGTTTGCAATGCACTTCCAGTTCTAATTAGGTTCTGCTTGGGCTCATATGAGTGTCAGTTTACAGTCACTGGGTCCCCAGACTAGGACACCATTCTTCAAAACAGTCTATGATCAGCTTGAAGACCCACTGGCAGGGAGGGGATACCTGACGGCATAATGAATCCATTTTGCTTATTATCTGGGTTTCTCTGCCCCGCCCACAAAATATCACCAACGGCTTCCTTCTTGCTCTGGCCTCTTTCCCTGTCTTTGACTTTGTCATAGCAATAAGAGAATCTTTTCCTGATAAAAAGCTGCATGGTATCTGAGTCCTGCTTAGTCTAGTTTCTGACACCTGTTTTAAGAGTGATGTGGAAAGTACGATGTACTCCTTTGTCTGAGCAGAGCCGTCCTTCATGGATACAACTGTCCCATATTGACAAACGCCTCAGGAGACAGCAGTGCTTAGCATTTGGAATCATTTAGATTTCTTGAATTAGAAATAAGAATGAGCAAAACTTTCCCGGCTCGGGCAGGCCCAGCATCATCCACAGTGTGTCTATCGAGACAGTATTTTTGGTAGCTGGGAAATATTACAGAGGGAATGTTGCATAGCAATTAGTTGTATTAAAATATATATTATGCACAGTTCTGTATTTGGGTTTCAGAGTTTCCTTGACAACATCATTTAACTTCTTACTGTTCTTTTCACATTGTGAGTATAAATATCTAATATGTTTTTGTTCAAAACATCAATTAGGCGTCAGCATAATCTTTATTAATACAGATCTGTTATTACAAGGAGACTGCTGAGCTACTGTAATTTGCCCAGCAGGAACAATGAAATATCTTCTCTATTGCTTCCATCCCAGATTGTCTGGCTTTTCTTCTTCTTCTCTCTCTTATTTCACAGAGCACACACACCAAAAACCTTCCATGATACCCTTTCAAATCACATTGCAAAGCAAAAACCTTCTTCTCACCAGATGAGCAATGGGAAATTCCCAAGTGGGAAATGTATCGACTAGTTAGTTACACGTAGGTGTTCTGGTTGCAGGTCCCCTGATAATTTCTTGACTTCTTTTTCCTCCTGTAGCAAGAACTCCCCACTTCCTGCGGATTCAGAATGTGGAGGTGAATGCCGGCCAGTTTGCTACCTTCCAGTGCAGCGCCATAGGCAGGACAGTGGCTGGGGACCGGCTCTGGCTACAGGTACGTGTGCACCACCCTTTACTGTCCTGGAGGACAGACACATCGTCCTGGAGGAGGGACTGGAGACACCAAAGCTGGCTCTGTTCAGAACATTCTTCCCATATTTGTTAGATCTCCAGGTTTCCAAGCTTACTGCACAAGTTCAGCAGTTTTCTTATCTTTCTGGAATTCTTGTTTTTCTTACTGTTCTTCCTTGGTGATCTCCTTTGACAGCTTTTGTCAGATTTAACAAAGAATCGCAAGTTCTAATTTATAATGCCTTGCTCCCCTGAAGAAAAACAGCCAAAGATTCCTCCCACTGTGTCTGTCTGTCTGTCTATCTCTGCTGCTGTTGCGCGCTCCCCCTCTCTCCCTTCCCTTCCCCCTCCCAGTTTCCCTCTCTCTGTTGCTCTCTGTCTCTCCCCATCTCCTTCTCTCTCTTGCGCCTCCATTTTTCCATCTCCCTGTCTCTCTGTCTCTGTCTGCATCTGTCTCTCTCTCTCTCTCTCTACACACACACACACACACACACACACACACACACACACACACACACACACACAAGCAGAGAGCTCTCCTTGTAGGCCTTTCTATAAGGTGAATTTCTAAATAATTCATATCAGAAATTCATGTGGAAATTAATAGCACTTCTTTGAATTTCAAGCATTTAAGTTACGCATGTATCCTCAAATAAGCATGGTCCTTGAGGCTTCATTCAAGTCCTTTAAGTCCTCCCCTCTACATTCTGTGTGACAGACAGTTCTTTGAACCTGTGCCCACACTAGGGAATTGTGACAGATTGAGTGGATGTCAGTGTCCTCCTCACCCACAGAACGCCACTCAATTCCTCCAGGGTATATTTTGGGTGATAGGTGGGGTTCTTCTTGCCGAGCTCCAATCACGGCTCTTCTCCTTGCCGAGCTCCAATCACGGCTCTTCTCCTTGCCGAGCTCCAATCACGGCTCTTCTCCTTGCCGAGCTCCAATCACAGCTCTTCTCCTTGCTGAGCTCCAATCACGGCTCTTCTCCTCTCTGCGCTCCAATCACAGAGCTTCTTGTTTCTTTTAGGTTTGAATCTACAGCCCGCTCCACTCATTCCGCAAATCTCCTAGAGTACTTTCTCCTCTTCTTTCCTTCTTTTTGTTCTCTGCAGTTTCAATTGTTTGTTTTTGCAGTGCTGGGATCACACTCACATCCTTATGCATGCTAGACCCGTGCTAGACATGTGCTAGATGTGTGCTAGACCTGTGCTCCCCCGGGTCTTTAATGTCTGTATTTTATTATTTTATTTATAATTTCGAGTTTGCTACCAAGCTGAAGCACTCTATATTTTTACCCTTCTGTGTTCACTGCTCACAATAATAGGCTTCTGTTTTGTCTTGTTTCTCTTCCTGCACCTGTCTGACCTCTGACTCTTAATCATACTTTGCACTTCTGCAATAGCCTGACAACTGTGAAGTGTCACATTTATATGAATTTGAAATCCTTTATCCCTTTTAATCAACACAGCTTAGCTGGTTATTTGTATTGTCCTCTTTTCTGAGAGAAGTAGCTAGTAGCTAAACATATTTTTCGGGATGAGCCCACAATGGGCTGTGATGTGGTAATGTGTCTAAGGAAGGAGCATCTCATAGCCTCAGCACAGAGCACGCCTTGCCCTTCTGCCTGATGTCACGCCCCCTTCCCTCTTTTTCTGTATCCTGGCTTTTGTTAGAGGCCTTCCTGCCAGGAAGGAGGGATGTGTGTAGAAGTTTAAAATTACGTGTTCTAAATCCACCCTTACTTTATTTGTTTCTAAAAGTTTTGTAATCGGTACCTTAAAAGCTTTTTGTCACACTTCAAAATTGATATAAGCATTTAACTTTTTTCTTTTTATCCCACGTCTCAGTTATTTTAAATTATTGTGCTAGGGATATCGGATTACTACCTGAGTGGGTGGATGTTTGTGTTAATGAGATCCAGATCAGTTGTCTGTTGTGCTTGGTGAAGGAGATAGACATCTTTTATTGACATTTTCTCCGAAGCATTTAGCACCTTTTAAAAATGACACTATTCTTTGCGTTGTTATCTGTATAGTTCTTAATTATTCATGGAAAACGATTTCCGTGCTCTTGTTTTGTATGTGCACACTGCCTGGGAGGAGATGGTGAGAAGTGTGAGCTCCCAGGTCCAGGGTCATAGGGGATATCCCCAGGGACTCCCTGTCACATCAAGGACAACATTGGCTCTTAGATTTTACATATATCCCAGACCTGGGATCCTCTGCTTCAGCTCAATTACTTTGGGATTCCAGTCTTTACTCCATTACTAGTATGGGAGTGTTCATTTTAAACCGTGTTTAACATGTTATAAGGAGACAACTGATTTTTATTTTAGGGGACAGAGAGCTATCTTGCTGTAGACTTTTCCATCCTTGGGAGATTAAGGAATTTCAGGCTTTCCTTCAGGTTCCAATATAAAGGGTCTGAAGGAGGTTCCATCCTTCAGTTCTTCGTCAGATATTGTCCAAATGATCCCATTGCCAACCAAGTTTTGAAAGTAACTAATCTGAAGCACAATTAAATGGTACCGTAAATTAGAAATGGAGAAGTGAACATATGATGTAGCTGGTACCTTAACAGTAGTCCCTGGATGTCCCTGGAGTTTGGGATAAGGAGCCTATATGTGTCACAGTCCTCAGATGTCAAAGTTCCTTGTATAAAATGGTGTAGCGCTTGTGTGTGACCTGTATAATTCTCTTGCATGCTGAAATAATGTCGAGATAGCTTACAATAGCTAGCACAGTGTCAGGGCTGTGTATTCGTAGCTGTGCTGAGTTTGTCAGGGGATAATGACAAGGACAAAGCCTGTGTGTCATCAATAAACAGTTTCTGTTTCCTCACATAGTTGCACTACAGAGCCAGGCTGGTCTGGAACTTGCTATGTTGTCCAGGACGTTTTTCTTCCTCAGCCTCCCAAGTGCTAGACATGAGCTACCATCTGGCTTTCAAATTATTTTTGATTTGTGGATTTTTTTTTGTCTGTTTTTGGTTTTTTCAGTGTTTGGGTACAGAGCCTGTGGATATGGTGTGTACTTAGATATCTTGGCATGATTTTCTCTTCGGGTTTTGGCTACAAGGCCCCTATTTTTCAGATTCTGTTAGATTAGTATTCTGAAATTGATAACTCCATTCCTGTTTAACTCCAGAATGTTGCCCTTTTTTTCCAAGATGTCTTCTAATACTACTACTACGACAGCGAACATCGTAGTTTTCTTCTTCATCGTCGTCTTCTTCATCATCATCTTTTTCTTTTTCTTCCTCTTCCTCTTCTTCCTCCTCCTCCTCCTCCTCCTCCTCCTCCTTCTTTACCTTTCTAATCATCTGCCTTTGCCATGCTTGAAACTCTTTATGTGCCCTTGTACCTAGGCCAAGATGGGACACAATAGGCATAGAATTTACTAATACTCTGGATTTTTAAGTTATTGATACTTTGTCTTGCTTTTGGGATGCTATTTGGTTTGTTACTCTTGTGATAATCAAGTAATTCTTCTGATAAATTATTGATGTCTTCTGGTTGAGTAGACATTTTGTGGGAAAGTATTTATTTTATGAGCAGCTTAGGGAGAGGACCCAAACTCAAAATCATTAAAATATTTTAAAAATCACTTTCAGTCTGTGTGCATAAGGTATATCTGAAATGGAACTGAATTTACTCTGTAGACCTGGATGTCATTTTTTCATTATTTTATGTGCATATGTACACATTTGCATATATGTATGCAGGTGCGTGTGCACTTGCATGTGTGTATGCACCTATGTGCATGTGTGTGTATATGTGTGCATGTGTATGACTGTGTGTTAGTATGTGTTCATGTGTGCACGTATTGTGTGTACATACATGTCTGTGCGTGCATGCCTATGTGTGTGTGTGTGTGTCTGTATACATGAAAAGGCCAAAGTTGATTTGATATGTCTTCTTTGATCACTATCCACTGTATTTATTAAATTGGGGGCTTTCCTTGAACCAGAAATCCACCCATTTCATCTAGTTCTAGTTTGTCCATGGATCCCCTATCTCTGCCTCCTGAATGCTGAGAGTATAGGCAGCTGCCATGACTCCTTGCCCTTTGCATGGTTCCTAGGAATTCAAACTCTAGTTCTCAAGCTTGTGTGGCGAGTCCTCTATCCTCTCAGCCATTTCCCTAGCTCTAGATCTCACTATTAATAATGCATTGTGTGTATGCAAACATCACAAACCTGAGCCAATCTCAACACAAAATTCCAAACGCTTCTATCGAGGGGTCCTCCACACGCAGTGCTTCTGAAGCTATAGCCTCTATTAAAATGGTTTTCTGTATGTCAACTCTCTATGATCTTAACATTCTGAGATCCAGGCACAAAATGGAATGAGGAAAAATGTTTTCTAGGTTTCTCTGTGGTGTAAATCTCCCCAAGGAGTTAAACAAGGTTTAGAAATATAAGATAAATGTTTACTTGGGGGCACGTGATTCGTACACAAATGTATGTGAGTATGTGCAAGTGTCATGGACAAACACTTTCATTGCTATATGACAGCCTTTAGAACGTCCCCAGGAGGCACTGGGCACAGAGTTTCTTGTGTCCCCTTTGTGATTGCATCTATTTGACAGATAAGGGAGCTGCATGTCAGTCACCGGGGTAACAGGCATAGTTAGGAACAGTGGAAACTCACATCTCTGCATTAGCTGCACTGCTGTGCCTGTTGATGCATCTCTGCGTTAGCTGCACTGCTGTGCATGTTGAACTCTGCAGCACCCCCTCTGGAAGGTGGGTGATCTGGCAATGGGTACAACATTCAAAGATTTCTGACTGTGACCCTGTCATACCGGTACCATCAAGGGACCACCCTGACCTTAGAAGAAATATCTGTGTGTATTTCAGGTACATGTTGAGCCACACCTAATGAAATGTCCAAGCTTTTGATGGTTTGAAACATGCTGTAAACAACCCTTTTGTTGTAGTGAACAGAAAATTCTAATATATCCAATGAAATAGAAGTGAAGAAAAAATGTTAATGATTTTATTTTTGTGTATGTGCACGTGTTTGTGCGAGTTTATCTCATGTGTGTGCTGCTGTCGTCAGAGGCCAGAAGAGCTCTTCAGGTCCCCTGGAGCTGGAGTTGCAGCAGTTGTGAGCTTCTATCTGTGGCACTGAGAACCAAACTTGAATCCTGTCAATCAGGGAGGGCTCTTAACTGCTGAGCTAGGTCTCCAGCTCCTAGATTTTCTTATCACTGACAGATGCGTCTCCTCCTGGGGTTGAGGTTAGTATCAGTGTGGGTAGAATTCTTCTAAAACACAGAACTGTAGAATAAACTCAGTAAGGTGAGCACCCATCTTCATATCTGCAAAGTCTTAAAGCCAGCATTCTGGACAGCGCAGAGCTGTTGGAATCAGAAGTTCTTGGCAGTGCTTGATAGATGTTGGATACAGCAGTCAATGCATTTAAATATGGTGTTTTACCATACAGGACACTAAAATAAAATGTTTATGTAAAACACCTAAGTACTCAAATGTGACCTTATTTCCTATTGTTGCCAACTTTTGATCACTTTTTAAACCTGATTTTGAGAACATCTCAGAGAATGTATGTGTGTACATGTGTGCACATGTGTGCATGCACACACACACATGCTCTCTCACACACACACATACTCTCTCTCTCTCTCTCTCTACACACACACACACACACACAGACACACACACACACACACACACAAGGGGAAAATCCCTAAAATTAAAAAAATTCTTTAACATTTTTTCATGTATAGTTTAGTTCTTTTGATGTTTCTGGTTTATATTTTTTAGTTGTTTTTAAGTTACTGATTGTATTATGTAGTCATTGACTCTTGAAGCTATGTATGGCTGTATGAGCCCTTGATGTTTATTTTAAGTTAGCAAAAAAAAAATGTTTTTTAAATGATTTTATGGTATGCATCAGTACTTAGAAGTAGAAAAGGAAATAAGACGTCATTACGAGGGTCAGCAAGACTGCTCAGTGAATGAAAGTACTTGTCACAAGTCTCATGCCACAAGTGTGGGCCCCCCAGACACATGCTGGAAACACAGAACTGACTCTACATATTACTGACCTCAGACCTGGACATGCATTCCACGGTAGCTGTGCAGAAGCACATGGAAACACACACATGCAATCATGCACATGCCTAAACACTAAACAAAATTTGAAGAACACCCATATAATTCAGCGCCTAGAATACTACAGTGCCTGCCAGCCTCTTGCTGCTGTGGGGCTTTCTACTCCTTCATAGATGCGATGGCTTCTCCAAGGGAACTCCAAAGACCAGTTTATGGTGACACAAACTTTTGGTGTCTGAGATGCTTGCTTAAGCCCCACCCCCACCCCCATCCCGGCTTCTATCCACAGGAAGCGTCTTTAGTATGAAGATGTATGTGTAAAACTTTATGGAATCTTGTCTGGTGGTCTAGAATAGACAGCAGTCTTCAGGCAGTGATCAAAATGGACTCTGTTAGAAGCATCTGGACAGCATGCACTGTAGTATCTTTACTAAGTTTTTACTTTTTAGCCCTGTTGTTTTTCCATTTTCAACACTTTCAGTTTCTCAGAGTTGTATTAAAAAAAAAAAAAAAAAAAGATAATCGTGGGAGCTGATAAAGATGGTAGCAACACCCCTCTAATAAGGCCTCTATGCGCAAGCTTACCTGTGGTAGCCTTCCACCCTTCTTAGAGCTCTCTTTCCATGTAAGCTCCTAATTTGAGAGTATTTTCCTCAGAGGAAAAAAATATAACCTCACTTGGAATTTAATTTTTTTTTAGGTGTTGGTCTAGAAATGGATGCAATTTTTCCGATAGTTTATTGTATGATTCTACTTAGCTGCTTATAATCAACTCAACCTAAAATTAAATCTTAAATCTTTTGTACTTCTTTTCTGAGCTGAGGTAATCTTAGTTTTAGCTAGGGGTGAGGGAGGAGCTTGAGATCTTGTGACTGAAATGATTCTCACATGAGCAACCTTGATCTACAGCAGAGTCCAGTGTGAACAAATGAGCAGATTGTAGGGGCAGCGCCTACATCACTGATTTCTATAGGTGCTAGAAATTATATATATATATATATATATATATATATATATATATATATATATATATATATATATTGTGTGTGTGTGTGTATGTGTGTGTGTGTGTGTGTGTGTGTGTGTGTGTGTGTGTGGTCATTTACAGAGCACTACTGGAGGGTAGGTACTATCCTAGGTGATATTTGAGCTTTGATTTTTGGTTTTTTGGTGATTTTTTTCATTGATCCTAGCAGAACTTTGTACCCACGTACAGAAGATGCCCCTGAGGCCTTCAGAACTCTTCACTTATATTGGGGCGTATTGGCACATTGTTGGTAACAAGAACTAGGACTAATACTCGGACACCCGTGTTTAGAAACTGTCTCTTACCCCACAATGCTCTTTTCAAAGCACAGTGGGAAACCTAGACATTTGTCAAGGACTCATGAACTTTGTAAAGGAATTTAAGTTGCCAATTAAATTATGATTTTACCTTGCATTTATGTGTGTATGAGCACCCATGTGCATTGTTCTGGCGGGTGAGGTAGGGCTGGCCATATATGGTCTATATTTTCTGGTGGCTTTTAGCTTCGTTTATAGATAATGAGGGGGAAATCAGAACTGTAAATCAGAACCGTTTCGTTATTAGATATAAAAGCTACAAAATGACTTGTAAAGAGGTAAAATTATGGTTCCTTCAGCAAGCTTAACTTGAGTACTTTACACCATATATATTAAAGCATAAATTTAACATCACTTACCACACGGAAAATACCAGGAGCAGAGAAAGTGGACTGTCTTGGGTTGCTATAGGAACCATTTACTGTCTAACTCTCTGAGTGGTGAAAATCATATCCATTATTGTTTTAGTCAGTTACGTGTCTACAGCTGCATCCATTTGACAAATCTAAGCATTCAGACACAGACCTTCCAGCCTGCATCGTGCGCTTCAACCTGGTGTGGTTTTTGGATTACTCCAATTTAAAGAGAAAGGTTTACTTTATGTCCCCCAAGAATATGTGAGGTATCTAGGGATATCCTGGAACAAGCTAATTACCCAAAGTCATTTACTGATTTCATGTAACTTGATCAAAGATGCTGGAGCATATTTGGGGTGAAGCTGCAGAAGTTAGGGTTGGGGGGAGCTTTCTGCACAGCAGCCTTAGAGCTGGGATTGGAAACCCTGGGCTTTGAGTTTGAATAACCATTCAGAAGGTACAAAAGAGGCTTTGGCATCCTCCACTGACCTATGAACTCCAGCCCTCACAACGTTGGTTTTGTTTTTCTCTTGCTTATCTTGGATTCCAAGAATCCAAGGCTCTCCCATGAGAAACGAAGGTGGGCGTGGCCCTCACCCAGATTTCCCCAGGGGAAAGCAGCAGATGGCGATAGACTTTGTTGCTCCTCTGCAGTTTAGCTGTGTCTTAATTATCAAGCAGAAAAGGCCATGGTCTGGAGAAACTAGATCTGCTGAGCTATCCTGCAGAGCTTCCATTTAGATCATGTAATCTAAATGGGAGGAAATTTTGCCTGCACTGCTGATGGTCCTTAGTGGCCTGCATGGTGAGAATGTCCTCAGCATCTTGCAGTGGGGCCTGCTTGAAAGTGGGTAAGCACAACTCTTCCTGCTGTAGGGGACAGGACAGTATCCTGTTCCCACCCGTGTCTGTATGAGGCCCCTGCCTGTCATCTACTAAGCTCAACTGCTCCGAATAGTTCCAAAATGCCCGAGATTGATTAATTTACTCCAATTGTCGCTCACCTCCCAGGCCTTAATTTCCTTCAATCACCTCCCTGATTGTGGCATACATATTCCCGAAAGCCTTGA
This sequence comes from Uromys caudimaculatus, assembly GCA_028551405.1. Classification (NCBI taxonomy): domain Eukaryota; kingdom Metazoa; phylum Chordata; class Mammalia; order Rodentia; family Muridae; genus Uromys; species Uromys caudimaculatus. The sequence continues at coordinate 93,349,854 of CM052709.1, read as the reverse complement.
TGCAACTCCTTCTCGTGGTAAATCATGCTCGTTTAGAAGTTCTCAAGTGAGCTCAAAGCCCAAAGAAGGTTGTAAGGATAATTGGAATTACTATCAGTACTTTTTCCTGGCTTGCTCACATTGGAATAAGTACACTTTAAAATGCTCCGGGACTCACAAAGGACCACATTTAACTCAGCGAGGCCGTTTCTTCTCCTTGGGCCCTGTCATTATGGGCCTTTCATGAAACTCCACAAAAGTTGGAGCAGCGGTCCTTTGACTACCCCAGCCATGTGGTTCTCATGGCGTGCCTTCTCTCGTGGCTATCTTCCATGATGGGCTGTAACACAAAGAACACGCTGAATCCCCATTCTTGGTCACCGCACACTGTGCTGTCCTTTTGTTAAAAGGCGGGGCACCAGCGTTTGATGGGGCTGTCTTTCTCTTACCCCGGGAAAAATGGGGAGAAGTCACTTGAGCTACTTCCTAGCTCACCCCAAGATGCATTCTCATTGTTCAGCTGTGCAAATATAACAAGGTTGCCCTACCCATAGGCCCCTGACTTCTTGGTAGTGCTCAAGGTTTTAACACATCGTTCTGCCTGGTCATTGCTGCTGCAAAAAAGGTCTCCAGGGAGAAGGGTTTAGAAGCCCTGCGACTCCAACTGTTACAGGGATCAGAGCAGGCCACCACTCCTCACAATTACCAATTAATTCCAGTGAAGGGAAGTGATTCTGGAGACCAAAGGGCTTCTGGAAATGAAATAATTTAATACTTCAGTCTCTCCCTCAAAACCAGATACTGTTCCAGGTTGGCCTTTCCTTCATGTGTCAGGAGTGTGGCTAGGTCAGGAATCTTCCTCTTTCTAAGATTATTTCTGTCTCTTCCAGCCTAAGGAACTAGCATGCTCAGTGGGATGTGCTAGGGGAGCGATTTCTACAGCTTATCCACAGAACAGAGTGATGACCAAGATTTCTCCCTCCTCTTCTTGTCTCCTTTCTTCTATTAACCTAAATGTGTATGCTCCTCAAGCCTTCCTCTGTCAATGAGCTCATCTTGAATTTAAGGTGCCTGTTGGACTTTTCTGACTCTTCAGCATCAAGGAGCAAGGAGGCTCACACTACTGTGTAATATCAGGATTCAGGGAATGGGAAGAAAAATCCCCATCCAGAGAGTAGGTTTTTTTCCCCTACTCACCCTTTTCTGACATTTGTCCTTTCAGTCTGTCCAGTCCCCCTGTCTGTGCCTCATCCTGCCTTCCAGGGTTTCCTCTCCTGTTGCTTTTCCCACCCCTTTCAAACCCTTGATACATGGATGCTCAGGCCTGAGCACAGTCGCAACCACCTTTTTCTCCTGGACGTGCCTCGGGTTTTAGTTTTGCTTTTCCTTTTGCTCCTCCTCTGACTCAACCTCAACTCTTGCCTGAATTAGGAAGCTTAGTGTTTGGTTCCAAGATGGGATTTACGTGCTTGTACAAAGCTATTGGTACTACAACAAGCAGAAATGGTATACATCGTCTGAGGATTAATCTGACAGATATTTAAGTATGTTCATGTACCCCACCCCCATATGCACCTTAGCGACACTGAGTAACTCTTTTCTGACATAGGTTCTGGTACTCCCTTTTTGAAAAACCATGCAGTTATATTTCCTAAAGGTGAACATTTCAAGGATCATCTTTATCTTGTAGAGAGGTCATCTTATTGTATGCTGTGCTGGCTGGTTTTGTGTGTCAACTTGACACAAGCTGGAGTTATCACAGAGAAAGGAGCCTCCCTTGAGGATATGCCTCCATGAGATCCAGCTGTAAGGCATTGTCTCAATTAGTGATCAAGGGTGGGAGGGACCTGCCCACTGTGGGTGGTGCCATCCCTAGGTTGGTAGTTCTGGGTTCTATAAGAAAGCAGGCTGAGCAAGCCAGGGGAAGCAATACAGTAAGCAGCACTCCTCCATGGCCTCTGCATCAGCTCCTGCCTCCAGGTTCCTCCCCTGTGAGAGTTCCTGTCCTGACTTCCTTTGGTGATGAACAGCAATGTGGAAGTGTAAGCTGAATAAACCCTTTCCTCCCCAACTTGCTTCATGGTTGTTGTGGATAGCCCTGGGGCTGCTTGTATTCTGCTAATTCTGCCCTCCTGGGAGGGGCTTCAGACAAAGAGTAAGTTAACCTGTGACTTCTTGTGAACCAAACCCCTAATGATAAAGGAGCCAATCACTGGGTGCATAAGAGGGACTTACAGATTGGAAGGTGGAAGAGAGGAAGCAGGAGAGAGAGGGGGCCTTTTGGAATGGGGACAGCAATAGGTAAGATGTAGCTACTAGGGTCTCCTGGTATCTTGATGGATCGGCAAGGATTTACCACCAGAGGAATCAGATTTTGACAAAACTTACAAGATTAGGCTTTAGTTGTTTCACCCAGAGATTGAGTTATTATTGTATCTGAACTAAGTTCGCCTTGCGTTTTCCTTCATGCAGTGGCTTGTCTGGGTTCCAGAGAGAAAGGTACAACAGCAAAGTTTGGGTTTGCCTGATGTGCACCAACAGAGGCCATGGGGGTATTGAAGCATGTGGCTGGCATGGTAGTGACCTGCCAGTGGAGACCTAGCAAGCTGGGTGGAGAGATCATGGAGCTCTGAGTCAGAGCTCCACGAGATAAAAGCAAGTCGGCCATTGCTCGCCAGTGCATGACTGGCCAGCCCATCATGGATGAGAGAACCAGGGCATATCGAGGGAACATGTACCATGTATTTCCTTCTTTTTTGTTATTTCTTGCAACACTTGGTCATGATGTTTTGTGCAGGAATACAAATCCTGACTAAGACATATGCCTAGGCATTTAATAGGGAATTTTTTAAATGTAAGAATATATTCACTAATGGTTTCATAACATGTGGGTCCTACATTCTTTTCATACTTGTCCCCCCTGTCCCTTGTGCCCTCTCATTCCACTAAAGCCTCTTGTGGTTTTTTGCTGGCTCTGAATATGCATGGCTTTCTGGGTTTAACCAGGGCTATGGCCATGGGCATGGGTGCGGAACTTTCTACTGGAGCTTAGGTAACTCAGTGGCTATGCTATTACTTAAACCAAAGGTTCCTGTTGCCCCAATAGTCATGGTATGCAGGAGCTCAAAGGGGATCACTGAACCCCTCCCCAGACCATGACTGGAGGTCCAGTCCCACTCAGGCCCTGAGCTGTCACTGCAGCTGCTGTGAGGGCGTGATCACAAAGGTCAGGTCATGTTCCCAAGACCTCATTTCTTGCTTGGCTCTCCTCCCTACTGTCCAATTCCTTCATTCTCTTTGCTCCTTTTCTGTGATATTCCCCTCAAACTTGGGGTTCCCTTAAGGGCTGAACACTCAATAGCCATTTTTTAAAATAATAAAAGTGAGATTAATTTTTTTATTAAAATCCTACCTAGTAAGAAAAATAATTTCATCCTATAAAAGCCACATGGTACCACAAAATTAAATAAAAGCATTCTGTTGAATATTTGGATTCTCATAATCAAAGTTCTTATTATATGTATGTTTTATTCATCAGCTACCCAATAATATGTAAGATACGGAAATGTCTGCAGACCTCACAGAATGTTTAAAGAAAGATATAAACCTATCTGTGTGAGTTTGGGCATCATTTCAGATTTCACTTAACTTAAAACTTGACAATGAAAACAAATCTACAGTATACTAAAGTACCGATGATATTTGTCTCTAATTGATACAATTGTACAGTTTTAAAGTTGCCTTTTTTAAAAACTCAAGTGGAAGCATTCAGGGTTTGCCATTATGACTAATGGGGTTTACTTAATGTAACATAGTTATTAATGTAACATAACATATAATGTAACATTTCACTAATGTAACATATTTAAGGATCTTCCACATTGTAGCATTTGTCAGAACTTCCTTTCTGAGGCCAAAGGCAATTCTCTTACCTGTGTGTATATTACACTTGGCTCATTAATTCTCCCTGGAAGGTGAGATTCTGACTGGTACTTCTGTGACCAATAGCATGAAGTCTCTGAGAAACTCTTTCAGCTCTGTGTTCAAGCAGCAGAATTGCTGGTTCATACGATAATTTTATTTTCAGCTTTTTGTAGAATAGCAGTGTTTTTGCAGTGAGCACACTATCCCCAGCAGCATTGTGCAAGGGGCCCAGGTACCTGCATCCATCCTGCACTAGGGATTTTCCATGTATCTAACAATAAACTGTCTTACGTGGTGCAAACTGGCATCACATTGTAGTTTTGGTTTACATTTCCTTTAAGACTGGAGATGCTGGACATCATTCCATATGCCACTTGGCCATTTGCATTTCTTCTTTACAGAAACACCTACATCTTATGCCCAATTAGGAATTGAAGCCTTTGTAGTTGTTAATGGATTGTGGGATTTCTTGAAGTGTTATTAATTAATCTAAGTCCCTTCTCAGCTATATGATTTATGAATATTTTCCAAACTGTGGGCTGATACTGTTCTTTCTCAGCAGTTTCTTTTGTTTGCATATGTCTGTGTGCATGGTGTTTGAGTGTTCACATGGGTGTGTGTGTGTGTGTGTGTGTGTGTGCATGTGTGTGTGCATGTGTGTGTGTGTGTGTGTGTGTGTGTGTGTAAGCCCAAGGTTAATATTAGATGGTTTTCTTAATTGCTCTTCACATTGTCTATGAAGGTAGGGTCTCTCTGCAATTAGAGCTCCCTATTTCAGTTATTCTGGCTACCCAGCTTGTTGCAGAGATTCCCGAACCCTAGGCTCTTGATTACAGGTGGACTGCCACATGAACCTGGCATCTTGAGTGTTCTGGGAATCTGAGCTCCAGTGCTGATATTTGCACAGGAGCAGCTTAGCTCACTGAGCCATGGTACCATCCAAACAGCCATTCTTTTTGCACTGAAATTTGTGATTTTTGATGCCGTCCTGATCACTTTTGGTGCCCATGATTTTGGCATCACAGTTAAAAAACAAAACAAAACCATAAACAGGCTAGATTGAAGGTCATTAAAGTTTTTCCTTGGTAGAGTAATTCTTGAGGTTAGCTCCTGCATGTAACATTTTAAAATTTTTTATTTTTGGCTAGTGCCCATCCAGTTTCTCCACCACCACTGTTGAAAACACCATTCTTTCCTGGCCAAATAGTCTGACAGTCATGATGCTTGTCAGTGTGTGATACCTGTCAGGCTTCCTGTCTGCACTCTTGGTTCTACTCCAGTGCCCTATGTCTGTCCTCATGCCAAGCCTACAATGTCTGGCTGATTGATGTTTTCGTCTACTAAATTTTTGAGATTGAGAAGGATGTGACCAACTTGGAGCATTTGTTTTTGGCCTCAGTGCTAGCTTTGGGCTGAACTCGACATGACCTTAAATGTTTGCTCTGCAGCTCTGGGAAATTAAGATCACAACGTCTATATAACATGCAAGCCATTTGTTACCTCAGTGGTTGCTTGTCTTAATTTCTTAGTGCAACTGTAACAAATGAGCAGGAACTCCTGGGCTCCATCACCTACACTTCTGGAGATCAGAAGGCCTCAATGGACAGTGACATCAAAGTTGCTTTCTTCTGCAAATCCTTGGGGCCATCTGTGCTCGCCTCTTCACAGCCTCTTCCTCCACTTTCAACTTACCATTTTCCTCTTAGGAGAACTCTTCATGGCCATGAGATACCTGGATAATCCAGCACACCCTCTTTCCCTAAACCCTTATTTTCATCATACCTTCAAACTTTCTTTTAGCAATGAAAGGAACACACTCTTACATCCTGAAGGCAGAGATACAGATGCTGTTGGAGGCGCCATTCTGCCTACCACACTCCCAATGAGTTGGGTGAGATCATTAGCTAAGAGGCGCCCAGAACCTCTAAAATATCCTTTAGTGAAAAGGACTAAGAGTGTGCAGTGATGTTCTGCATACTTCAGATAGCAAGAGGAAGGCTAGCTGTCTGATACTCAGTGGTGCAGGCGCTCCGGCCCCCATGCTGTTCCTTATGAAGAAGCTGGGGTTTTCTGTGTGGTTAAGTATATGGGAGTCTTTGTTTAAAGACTCCTTCCTGGGAGCTCATGGATGCTCTGGACATGTGTGGAGCTGACGGTGTAAAGCTCTGCACTTTACAGTCATACTACACCATGAAGGAGGAGTGAATCCCAATGTCCCCTTCCCCAGCAGATATATAAATGAAGAAGCAGGGTCCTTCCCTTGGAAGCCTTGAGCTATGGTCAGGGATCAGTGTGTACCTCTGCTATGAAACATGTTACAGGAGCATTGTCAAAATGAAAAAAAAAAGTAAACACAAATTTTTACAAAATATATTTATTCCTCTGAGTATATATGTAGATAAATAAGGCAAGAGCCAATGCCCTGGGCTTTGGTTGTCACACCGCTAGTAAATAAAACAATACTTACGGGTACTCAGTCTGTTCAGGAGGGCTATCTGTTTCATTTACTCATCAGCAAGAGGTTAGATTTTATTCTTTCAACTTGAAAGATGAAACATTGTAATTTTGAAGGCTGCAAGTATCAGGTCTCTTCTATTTGATTTAATTATGAGGTGTGACCAGAGATTAAGTGTATGGAATTCAGAGAGGGACACCTTCTCTTATATGTATTGTTAATACTAGTTCATTCTCTCTCTCTCTCTCTCTCTCTCTCTCTCTCTCTAACATGTTGATGCTATTCATTAGATCAAAGTTTTAAGTTTAGTAAAACACTCAATTCTAGATACATGTATCCTTGTGTTTTACTCTTTAAGTTATAAATAAAGCTGCCTTTATAGTTAATGCCAAAATAATGTATGTGGAACCCTTCTTTCTCAGTCCTAGTGTTTCCTTCCGAGTGTCAGGAACTCTGCTAGTGCAGCACTCCTGACTGCTCTCTCCCTGTCTAAGCAAGAGCTGCCCGGGAGGAAGCACGGAGCATGTGGCTCAGCCCCTTCTTGGGGGAACTAACTGCTGTAGAGCACTGTTCCTCCATCCTGTGTGTTTTATAGCAGCACCTACACTGTGGGGGCCCTGTGGTTTTCTAGTGACTGGGTGAGTGAGTCTATTTCATTCCATGTTTTTAGTGGTAGCAAGCCCATTGTTTCTGCACACTGCAGTCTGGGGCTGCTGTTGCCAGTGTATCAGAAATAAAGGTGGGATTTGGACATCCTGCCTGCTTTTATACTGGAATTCACTGCTCCTTTTGTCCAGGCCTCGGATGGGGATGTGTGGGGACAATCATTATGTCAGTGTCCTTGCATACATCTTTCATGTCTCACAATGACCCTGAGAGTGAATTGAGGCATCTCTCTGTAAGTGAGGGAATCAGGGGCCTGCAAAGATACACTACTTTTAAGGGTGACATTTATCTTAGCACCCGAGTTAGGCTAACCCCCAGACTCACATAGGTTAAGAACGACTGCCCCAGAGTAGTATAGATAAATGCTCTTTTTGTTTGTTGCGTTGTGTGGTATAAGTCACTGAACCATGCAGATGGACTTTACTGTTGTGTAGCCTTGTGTTTTTATGGCAGTAAATGAAAACATTTAATGTAGCTTGCAAATCCAACTTCCTCTTGCTGCCCTCATGCCAGCCAGTGTTTCTGATCATATTTGGCTTCCCTTGCTGTTTGCTGTGACTAGGATGGTCTTCCTTTAATGACCCTTTGCCTGGCTGCTTTCCTACTTACCCTCTGTGCACACATCGCTTCTTCAGATCAACCTGTCCTGTCCACAGTATCTGCAGACAATCCACCTGGTGCCATCTGCCAGCCACTGGTCTTTCCCTCTCCCATCTGGCAATCACTGCAGGATGTCTACCAGTGGTGCAGCATTGTGACCCTGGGTGCATGGGTCCTCAGTAAACCACGGGCATCGTATATAACCTTTGATCTTGGTCTGTTGCTCGATACTAATATAAATAGCATAGAGAAGATAGCAGACTTCCCAAGACTTATTAAGAACTGAATTTATTAATGTCCATTTTGGCTTAGCCCTCTCACAATGACTGGATTTCCAAGAGTGTGTAAATAAAAGGCTAACTTGGTACATGGGAGTAAGAAAACACAAAACTTCCCCACAGTGGAACCATCCTCATGGGGACTGGAGAGCACAGGCCATGCAGAGAAACGTCTGCCTTATTATATTTCAGAATCAGATATTTATCAAGCGTCCACTTCTGTAGGTCTATGTATCTGGGAAAAGCAATGTAAAGCTTGGGTTAGTCCCCTAGGTCCAGTCACTGCTGATGTCGTGAGGATTCCACCTAAAAGAGATTGGGGTGTTATTTTTGGTAATTGTTTAGTTGCTCACATAGAAATCAGGGTTAGTAACAGGGTGGTTGGTGACTTGATTTTGTCTTCCAACCAAAAATAAAAATGTAGGATAAGGTGTTATAGAGAACCAAATATTTGTAGAAATTGAAGTAAAAAGTTGTACATTTTTCTTTCTTCCCTGTTCAGCTCATTTGATATATATATATATATATATATATATATATATATATATATATATATATATATAAAATATGTGTACAAACAACACATTTCTACACACTTAATTTTGGAGGCCTCACTCTTCATTTTATTGATCAAGGCACAATTGCTGTTTCTTACAGAGCAGCTGCCTATGGGAATAGACACTCGAACCAAGATTTGCATGAGTGTGACATTGGTAATTGCCACCCGGTGTCTGACTGTCTCTATGACCACTGACATTGCCCCTTTCTGTCCTTTCTCTGATTCAGGGAATTGATGTCCAAGATGCTCCTCTGAAGGAGATAAAGGTGACTAGTTCCAGAAGATTCATAGCCTCATTTAACGTCGTAAACACGACCAAGCGAGACGCTGGGAAGTACCGCTGCATGATTCGCACAGAAGGAGGCGTTGGGATCTCCAACTACGCCGAATTGGTAGTTAAAGGTATTTAATGTGTTTTTATTTCCCCAGATAGTCTATTAAAACAGACACGCTTACATAGTTGTTTGCTCATTATTTGTTTATGCTCAAACATATCTTGTCTGTTTCTGAACGGTGGTCTGGTGTTAGGCTGTTTTGATGGGTTGCATTTTAAGTACGAACTTTGCATGTGAGCAATGCTTCCGGAAAACGCATGTGATTGATGTTGGTTTAGTAGCACACAGGGCAGTGACTGTGTTCTCAACCCTGGTTGCTGCCAGCTCTGTGGATACAGATTACAACCTATAATTTTTTTTTTTAAGGAATGAATTTTTTTCCTCTGATAGAAAAATCACTTAAAATGCAAATATTCACCAGGCTGGGTGTTTATGATAGCGAGGTGGTTAATAAAATGAAGCAATGTCTGTATAAAAAGCCCTGATATATCACGGACACTGTGTTGATAGCAGTGTCTTAGCATTCATAAAGCCCCCGTTAAGCTCTGTTCCTATATGCTGTGTGACTGGAAAATTGAGTGTTATATTCAAGATGGGGGTGGGGAGAATGAAAGATAAAAAAATAAACAGAATGAAAATAATTTTTGTTTAGCTCATTTAATGCATTTTTGTGGGTAGAGGAGTCTATCCCATCAAAAGATACTAGTGCAACTTTCGGAGCCAGCTAGAATAATTTGAGCTTGTGTGTGCACCATGCTGGTGTTTCAGACAACTGTGTTAGGGCATCTCTTTTTTTCTTGAGGGAGACTGATAATGTCTCATATTTTATTTTATTTTATTTTATTTTATTTTATTTTATTTTATTTTATTTTATTTTATTTTATTTTATTTTATTTTATTTTTCAGTATTTCAGTAGTAGGGAATGGCGCATAAGATCCGTGCATGATACCACCAAGCCACTTCCTCAAGGCGATGCCTTCCGTTCACACCTTTGCATCTCTTGGACATGAATCACAAACTTGATCACATCCAGGTGGACGGTTCTCTTAACAGCAAATCTCTCTTTGTAGCCAGTTTTAAAGAATACTGGCTTTGCATGGCAGAGCAAGCTAAGCAGAAAGCACACGTGTGTACACAGTAAGGTGATGGTGGGTGGGTATCAGGCCCTGATGGGGAGGAGGGCAGGGGCACTCAAATTGCCTGAGTTGGTTTCCGCAATTTTGATTTGGAACTGCACAGCAGGACCACCCTTCCAAAATCTAAAACTGTAAATGTCATGTCATTTATTTAACCCTCCGTCCTTCCACCACACCCGTATTGAACCAGAATGGCTAGGCATAGCTTCCATCATAAACACTATAGGAGCTTGGGAACCCTCTTTCTGTGTGGTAGAGTTCCTGTCTCCGCTTGCTCAGCTTGAGAGATGCAACGCTGGCTTATCAGTGACTCTATCTTGACAATCAGTCGCCGTAGCACTGATGGATGTTCGGCAGAAGGAAGAACACACTAAATATTTACTCAAGTCATATATTTTGCACTCTGCATTTTTATGTGCAGTAAAGTTTGAATTAGACTGCCAAGCTGAAATTTTCAGTCGAAGCTTAAGATTCACGGCAGGACTGAATAAAGTTCATCATCGGCATTGTACAGACCCCGATCCGGTGAAGGCTCTTTAGAGAGTCAAGGAGCCACAGAGTGGAATAGACTTCTTATTGTGGATGGAATACCCTGGGCGCTCCCAGCTGAGGTCCCTCTTCCTTCCTTTCCTCTCCGCCCTCCATTCCTCTTCCCCCTCCCCTGCCTCTCTCTGTTCCTTATACTTGTCCCCTCGCTGTCCATCTCGGTGCACTCCTCTGGGACGACCCCTCCCCTGGTCGGGAGCTACAGTTGCTGCCCCGCCTCCCTGAGATCAGCCCACGTGGTGAAGGCTTCCTGCTTTCTCATTCCCATCCATGGCAAACGTGGCACCAACCTCCTTGGGAAAGTTGATCTGTTGGGAGTTCCAAATAAGAGAAGATTCTAGTCTGCCCGGGAATGCACAGGTAGAAGCAACGCATGAGCTCTTGTTCTGTTTCTCCACACCACTTCTTCCTGTCTGAGGACAGTGTGGGTTGGGTTCCCTGGATGATTGACAGGGTGCGCTACCACTCAGGACTCTGCATCTCCGTCCTGTACCAAGGCTGGTGACAGCTTCTAAGGGTGGGCCCTGATGTAAGATTTGTCTCCTCCTGTTTATATATCTATAACCATATTTCCACATAGACTTCAGTTGTTCAGGCTAGATCTGAATCTGCAATTGACCAGTTTCTACATCTGTAGTAACTTTGGGGTATAGGCCTTTGCCACCAGGTCAGCCACATATATTAGAAATAATATACTAGATTCTACTACTTTAATGATGTTATGTTTTTGAAAAAATGTTAAATTAAAATAGGGTTAATTCCTATATGAAAGAAAGAAGTTAGATTTCTTTGTATTCCTGTGTTTAGATTTCTCTAGCCATCCCTCACTCCTGTGATTTTCTTTTTTTTCAAAATTCAAATACTGACTGATTTTTGTGTTGATTTTCTTGAATGTCTGCCTCAGCTGTTCTTAGGTTCTAGGTGAGCTTTCTGTTTGATTTACCCATGGGTATCTCTTAGTAATAGGAGATTAATATAGAAAACCTTCTCTGGGCAAAAACGGTGCTAAAGTCGTTTTCATTTGAGGATAAGGATATTCTGAGTGGATGAACCATGACCCCTGTGACCTTTCCTCCAGCTATGGCTCGAACGGGAATTCACAATACTTGTTTTCATTATAACTTGAGGATAGTTAACTGCTTTTTCATCCCAGACCACTTTTTATCATAGAGGCATCCTTAGCATAACTTTTTTCTGACTGAAGGAAGACAGGCTGGCCGTACTATTAAAATTAAAAAAAAAAAAAATCACATTGCGTGTCTTATTCAAGGAATTGCCTGGTGTTACAAACGATAAGTTAAGTCAGAACTGTTTAAAGCACAAAACTTCCAGGGAATAAACAATGAGAAAAATATTTTAGTCCATTTACATCACATTTGTAACAGTGTGACATCACGTCCATAATCAAAACACGCTCAAAGCATAATGTCTTAGTGTGGCTTACTCTAATGAGCTCTTTTATAGTCTTTATCACATGGAAGAGAACAAAGACACCCCCATCTCCACAGAAAGAACAAAGAGCTGATATTATTTTGGGGGTGGGAGGTTACTGGGCTCAACCTGCTGCTATCTCAGGGACAGGCCTCACATGATGCTAGCTTTCCTGTGGTGTCAGTCAGTAGTAAAGTGCTGCAATCAATTGATCATGTCTGCCCTGTGAGAGGGTAGGGGAAGTTGTAGCAAGCAAGTCAGTATATGCTGGTATTTCAGCAGTAGCAGTAAGCAGGACAGGGAAATGGGAAGAAAAGCACTAAAAAGGCACACGCTACCTGTAGAAACAGCCCAAGCGAAAGCCACGAGATCTTATGGTTTTCTTGGATGACAATCCACTGCAATACAAAATATGTAATTTTTTTACATGATTTCATCCATCATGTGGAGTACCACTTACAGTGTCAAGGACATGCAGAATTCTTTCATTTGGTGCCTAGAGGGCCATTCAGCTAGCATCTAACTAATAAGATGGGAGATGATTTATAGGTAAGATGGCCAGCCTTCCCCTTCTGGCCGAGGACTCTCCTGTTATAGGGAGGGGTTGCTATTAGTTTCTTCAAGTTGTTTTGAGCTAGGTGTAGTTTGATTCAGACCATCCTTGGCTACTATAGTACTATTTTTCTACTTTTAGTGAAGCTCATACTAGACACAAGCTTATAGACAGCAGTAGTAAACTTTATTATCTGCCTCTTCAGTTAGATGAACCCATTGGGACGTCTTTGGGGAAAATGAATCACATCAGAAATGGATTTCTGAAGAGATAAACTATAATTTCTTCCTCATTCTAAAATGATTGGAAGTATAAGCATAAGGGAACTCCCTACATGCCCAAGGCTAGTCTTGACCTCTTGTTCCTGCTGCCTCCATCTTTCTCATGTACTGGCGTTACAGGCATGCGCTGACCTGACGCCAACTCAGTTTAATGATGTAGAAACCCTCATGCCTTTGAGGATGCTGGAAGATTCTCAGTGAGATGCTGATGATGGACCATGTCCTGCTGTTTCAATAACGCTTCTCAAGGGATCTCAGTAGTGACTTTAGAGACAAGAAAAACCATCTTTGATGTACAATATGTACATGCATCGTGTCCTAAGATGGGTTATGGGCACACTTATTGAACAAGTTAGGTGGGGTTAGTTGTTGCTGTTTGGGTTTTTGTTTGTTTTGTTTGGTTCTATTGTTGTTTGAGATAATGACTCATGTAGTCCAAGTTAACTTCAAAAGTACTGAAGTCTCTGAAGGTTCCTGTCAACTTCTGATCCTCTTGCCTCTGGCTTTAGAGTGCTGAAATTCCAGGAATTCACCCCTGCAACCCCTGTGTGAAGGGCTGGGAATCAAACCAACCCAGGGCCTCTTATATGTTAGCCTCTCTACCAGTGAGCCACATCTCACCTCCTTTTTGTTCTTTTTCTCCCTTGAGACCATGCCTTGTTTTGCCTTGATTGGTTTTGAGCTTTCAAGTCCAAGTGAGTCTGTTTCCTAAGTAGCTGGGAATATAACTCAAGTTAACTTTGCTTTTATTTACTTTTATTTGTTTTAGATTTATTTTATTGTACGTGTGTTAGTGGTTCTCTTGCATGTGTATGTGCACCATGGAAGATCAGACGACCTTAGATCTCTAGATCTCCTGGAACTGGTATTGTAGATGGTTGTGAGCAACCCAGTGAGTACCAGAAATCAAACCCAGGTTCTCTAAGAATACTAAATGCTCTTAACCACGGAGCCATCTCTCTAGCCCCTTCATTAGTGTTTTAAAGGTAAGGTTTGAATCTTGTTTAAATCATTAACCCTAAACACATGCTTACTAAAAAGCACAAATTTCTGTCATCGGTTCAACACTGAATTTCTAGTATCTTCTCTGCCATCACGGATGTGTGTTTAACTCTTTATCAACTGAATACAAAAGCTCTCTGGTTTGCTTTCAGAGCCACCTGTTCCCATCGCCCCACCTCAGCTAGCCTCTGTCGGAGCAACCTATCTGTGGATACAGCTCAACGCCAACTCCATCAACGGGGATGGACCCATTGTGGCCCGCGAGGTTGAGTACTGCACAGCCAGCGGGAGCTGGAATGATCGGCAGCCAGTGGATTCCACCAGTTACAAGATTGGGCACCTTGACCCAGACACAGAGTATGAGATCAGTGTGCTTCTCACCAGACCAGGAGAAGGCGGCACTGGATCTCCTGGGCCAGCTCTGAGAACAAGAACAAAGTGTGCCGGTGAGTACCAGGCAGCATTCCACTGACGGTCACCATCTCGGTCTCTCGTGGTCTCTCGTGGTGTTGCTGTTTGTATTGCATCCCACAGTTGGCGCGCAAGCTTTCTGTAGCCCTGCTTTTGCACTCCATGTGAAGATAAAAATACTCCTAAAGGGGAATTATAGGTTAAACGGAACATTAGAGCCCATGACCTCAAGACCTGCTCTCTCTCTCTCAACTTGCTTCTGCCGCTTTTCCTGTTCCGAATTTACATCTTGCTCTGGGTACCACGTGATTGATTCTGGCATGGTCCCTAAGGCTCACAAAGACTGGCTACTTCAATGATGGAGGCTAATGGGTCAGACACTTCTTCCTGTCCCTCAAATTTATTTGCAGCTAATGTGGTCATCACCCAAGAGCAGTGCCATGGAATGACAGGTTCTCTCATAGAGTTTGAAAGCTGTCTTTATTGATGAGCATGCGAGGCAGGACTGCTGGCCAGTGACTGGGGCGCCTGTTTGTAACATAAAGAGTGATTTATATATAGCCTGTATGCAGTCTTTGGGCTCTTGGATTACAAAGTATTAATTGTGTCAAAGGCATTCTGCAAGTTACACGAAATAAGGTTGATGGATAGCAAAATGTAGCATTTATGAAAATCAGAAGGAAGAAAGCGTTACAACACAGAGTTGGTTTTGAGTGATAACTGTCTGGGAGGAAGGGAAGTGCTTATTGAGGTCTCACAGTGGACATGGGTGAACGCCCACACAGAGGCCTGGGTTGAATGGTATGCTGAGAAGAGGAAGGCCCATGGACTCTGATGGGATTACTTAATGCTTTAGATAGTGCCAGTTAAGAAGACAGTATTACCCAAGGTGAGGTGCTACCTGCACTCAGGAGGAAAAGGCAAGCAGATCTGTGAGTTCGAGGCCACAGATTCTCAATCTACAGATTGAGTTCCAGGACAGCCAGGACCACACAGACAAGCCCTGTGTCAAAAAACAAAAACAAAATGACAATATTTAGTTTCCAAAGGCTGGTGGGCACTTTCATAGGATTCCACAGTCAAAGAGTCACAAGCCTTGAATCTCAGATATTCAGATAAGGATTATATCTATGGTGAATGTGTGCAAACTTTTCTCTGCTCACCAATCCCTCAACAGTAGTATATAGCAGCTACTTACACAGTAGTTACATTACATTAAATATTAGGAGTGATGGAAAAGGGTTATCAAGTATTCTGAGGATTGTCTGTGGGCTTTCTTACCTTTGGGGATCCTAGAGGCAGGTGACCCCACAAAAGTCCACTGAAGACCATATCATCTGACAATCTGCTAATAGTAGAAATTAATAAATGTATGTATGTGTGTGCAGTTGTATGTGTACATAGTTGATTGAGTGTGTTTACAGTTGAATGTATATAGTTGTGTGTGCATAGTTGTGTGTACACACTTGTATGTATATGGTTGTGTGTATATAGTATCTGTGCATTGTTGGCATATGCATTGTTGTGTGTGTACAAAGTTGTATATGTATATGCAGTTGTGTGTGTTTTTATGTACACAGTTGTGTGAGTATGCAGTTATGTGTATATGTAGGTGTGTGTGTGTGTGTGTACACAGTTGGGTGTGTAGTTTATGTGGGTATGCATGTGTGTGTGTTTGTGCACACGTAGAGTCAGTCTTGGATATCTTCCCTCAGAAATTATCCATCCTTATTTTTGAGACAGTATCTCTCATTGGACCTGATTGAGACCTACCCAATTAGGGTAGGCTGGCTGGCTAGTGAGCCATAGATATTCTTCATCTCTGCCTCCCTTTGTCTGGGATTACAAGTACCCTTAACCATGGCTGTTTTTCTTCAGTGGGGCCTCATGCTTGTGTGGCAAGCACTTTACCAATCGAGCTGTCTCCTCAGTCCCGTGAAGGCAGTGAGCTTTAACAGCTGCACCTATTTTGATTTTTACCTATAGTTTGGATGCTCCTAATTGTATAATGGCAGTAATCACAGGAAATTTTTCTTTAATAATTAATGGTCGTGCACTTTTAATCCCAGCCCTCGGGGGAGAGGCAGAGGTCAGCAGATCTCTGTGAGTTTGAGAACAGCCTCTTGTATAGAGTGATTCACCCAGACAGAGGTGCTTAGTGAGACCCTGTCTCAGCTACATGACCCCTTCCACAACCCCTTCCAGCACCCAGGCAGAAGGAGGGTCTGTTTGTTCAGACCTGTGCCTCCTTCCGCTTGGCCATTGGTTCTAGGAGTTTCCTGGTTCTTCCCCACCCCAGTCACTTACTCTAGTAAATTATTTTATTCCTTGTGAAATGCCCCTCATATCACATGCTGTAATGGAAATTTTAGCTTCGTATAACATGGCCAATGTCAGCTTTTTAGCAGTACAAGGGAGGATATTTTAATAATTCATAGAAGTGGTGGCATGATTTTACATTTGTACCATATTTCACATTCTATAATTTTTATTAATTTTAATGTTTTTAACTGAAATAGAATATCACACCCCTCCCTTTTCTTCCTCCAGTGCCTCCTCAAACTTCTCTCATGCCCTGCCCATTCCTAAATTGAAAGTCTCTTTCAACTTAAGTTGAGATGTGTGTATATCCACATATACATATGACATATATGTGCATATATATATATGACATATATATAATTGTAGTATATATTTAAATATAAACTACTAGGTCCATTTTTGTTGCATGAGTGTCTATGGTTTCATGGCTGACCACTCTGCAATGGATAACCAACCTGAATCTTATCCCTGAGAGAAGCTAATTCTCCTTTTCCAATAGTCACTAGTTTCTTATGGTTCTTTGTGTAGGAGTGAGGCTCCGTGGACATTTCCTCCTTCCACATCAGCACGTCCGTTGGTGTGGCCATCGCTCCGGTTCTGTTTCTCAAAACCGGGCTTATTTTCAGAACTGTTACTTGTTGTACATATGTCTTCTGAAGTATCCAGAGTGAAGCCCCTGTCCGTGTGTAGACTCAGAATCCCCCGTGAGACCCTGTCCACCTCCAAGTGAGCTCTGTAAGGAATAACTTGAGCATTGTCTTAAGCAGATCTGTTTGGAGCATGCAGTACATTGCTTCCTTCCCCTTAAGATGGGAGAGGGCATCTGGTCTCTCATTTCCACCACAGCCCTGACCCAGTAAGCATTCCAGGCCCCATTTTTTCCATTCTTGGTGCTGTACCAGAACATTCAGCTACTGACACATCTCTGTGTGTGTTTGCCCTAACTACAATGCATGCCTATATTTCCAGGAAGCCTTTTGATAGCTCTGCGGGGTGTGTAAGACACAGTGTCTCTTACAGTAGATTGACATTTCTCTGAAGAAATACCATTTTCAACTGGTATTTGCACACTAACACAGGTCCCTAAAAGAATCAATCCTCAGCTGGGCAGGGGAGTCTAATAACAAGCAACCTTGTCCGCTCTGCTTTTTCCCTGCACGCAAAGCTCTGCCGGGTGTGTGCTCCTAGTGTGTCAAACACTGACAGAGAATGTTTTTGAAAAGGCTGCAATTGAGAGAGTCGACCTTAGAAAATAGAAGGAAGTGTGTTAGGTGAGGGAGTTGAAGTTATAAATAAGAGAGGAGGCATGTTAGGTGGGTAAAGAAATTGAAGTCATGAGACTCTTTGCTGTAAGAAGCAAGACAGCTCACCCTTTCTTGACCTGAGGCTTTTGAGCAAATGTGCAATTTAGACTGGCGAAGCCATGGGTGATCCTCATGACATCACGGAAAAGAGACCAAGGGGAGAAGACTGGTGTCTCAATTACAGACTGAGAGCTTGACAAGAGTCCTCTGTAGCAGTCACATGCTTGCGAGCACTTAATAGCATTTATGAAAAGAGAGTCATGGACCCTCTAAGACCATGAGCCCTGCAGCCTTCCCCAGCAGTACAGGGAAACCCCTTGGAACAGCCTGTGGAGAGAAGTGCCTGAGAACCGGGAGGGGCGGACAGGCATTTCCTTGCATGGCTGAAAGAGGCAAGACTATCAATGTAGAAACAGAGCTTTAGAATGAGCTTATATGAAGAGGCTACTGGGCATGTGGCTGAACTGCTCACAGACCTTCAATACCATCTGCACCGTGTGTGTGAATCAGGCCTGTAAGCTTCTACCTCTCTGCCCATCCCCCTTCCCTCAAAAAATTCACCACTATAATCTTTGGTTGTATTAGGAAAGCAAAACACTGATATTGCAGAAGGCAACAACTTTTGATACAGCGTGGGATGGATGTCCAATAATCAATGTTTATTTATGATCCCTGCATCTTCAAAGACACAGAGCACAGGCACTGATGCCCAGGGCAGATCCTCCAAGCTCCAGAACCTTAGATGATGGCAGAGAAAAGATGACAAGATGACCTTACACAGTGGGCTGGGGCTGTGTCATAGGGAGTTCCTTAAGGCTGGTTTGTTTAAGTAGAACCTGACATCATAGAGTGTGATACCCAGTGTTCAACATGACAGAGCTGGCCCGACTTTGAAGATTTAACCAAGCTGAAGATTCTGCAGATGGTCTGTTTTGTTACTCTCTGTCTCAGGAAATGATCCATCACCTATTTTGATCCTGAAGATCTTCCAATTTCATTTTGACTTTATCCTTGCCCAAGGGCTTCCCAAACAATCATACTTGTTAAGCTCCGAATCCTGGTGAAGGTCTAGGTGACCTTCCAAAGGCTTGAGGTAGAGGTGCCATGATAACATCTTATTATGATCACAGGGGTAGATGGCATTTGAAGGCTGCCTCTTACTCTGGGGTTCGCTACCTGAATTTTATGTCAACATGCCACTCTGTGGTGATCCCACAGTGTGAGTGGACCTCCAACTTCAGCCAATCTCACCAGTTGTCATCTGCCTGTGTCTGAACTGGCAGCTCTGCAGCTGGACCTGTAGTCACAGGAATGCCCATGTACTCTGTGCAGCTACAAAGCACGTCGGTAACCACCTTACCTATATCCTATAGTGTTACTGCACAGCCTTTGCCTTAGACACAGAGCAAGTGCATAGAGCAGAGCTGTAACTATAGCAACCAGTCAATCAAAGTATACTTCTGTCTTAACCATCTAACTTTTCTGTATGTGTGACACTAGACGTTGAACACTGGGCCTCACACACTTGGTAAATCTTTATCACTGGGCTTTACATCCCGTTCCCCTTTTATCTTCTGTATGGTTCTATTAGGGTTGCCTAGAGTTGAGTATTCTGTTTGGGACACAGGGCATCTATCCTCACGAAAAACCATTCACGTTAGCCAATCCCTGTGTTTCAGTGTCTGTGATGTGTTGAGCTCTGTTCTACCGTGTCATGATGACACTCATGAAACTGTATTTAGCTTGATCCCTACCTCTGTCCACCCTCCTCCCCATGGCTTATGGATACATTGCCGTCACCGGGTCAGATCTTTGCACAGGTCAGGTGTAGCATCTCTCCAGAGTGTTAGCCTTTTATATTTCTGACAGTTACTTCCAAGTGCAGGCATAGGCTCTCCACAGGAGCATTCCAGTTCCTCAGTCCCTCTCTTCCCACATACTTTTCATCCCCACATAGGGACGCCAATACCTGACCCAATGGATCAGAAATATACTCTTAAGATCCTGTTAAGATCAGGATATATCCTTAGCTATAAGGTCCTTTAAGAATAATACAGTGTCCTACCTGTATGAGTTATATTTTCAAAGACAAGTAGTCAAGAGCTAGCTTCGTGGTAATTTTCTACACCCAGTTATTTCCCAGATCTGCAGTTCAGCCACAGGTGGATAACTTCAGAGAACTAGAATCATTTCAGCATCCAGTTAAATGGAACAAAATTTAGTTTGTGATTTCTGGTAGAGCATATTGTATTTGTAGAATCGGAGGCATCCTTTTTGCCTCGGGCTGTTTAGTAATAGGTACTAGAAACAGTAAAATGGCTGATTTCCTTAGAGCACAGCAGACATCGTGAGTATTTTATTTGATGTCACTGTTTACATATCCTAGTTATTGGCTAACCGTGGTTAAGGGACTTGCTAATAACTCACCCCAGAAGTTAAGGAATGGTGACCAACTGACAAAACAACAGTGATAATTGGCAGGATGGAAAGCTGAACTCACGTCCTTAGGATATATATATATGGAAAAAGAGCAATTATAACTTTAAAAACTTTACTCCTATTTATTTAAGTGTCAGGCATTGTACCAAGCACAGAGAGAAGAGATTTCTGATATTCAGTTTATGTTTTGGGGTTCCTGGAGGAATGGCATAAACGTAGGCGCATTCAAATGCAACGTAGTAAATTACAGCATCAGGTAGTGATAACTGCTGTAAGGACGGAGGAAACGGCCATTTTCCTTCTTCATGGTAGTAAACTGCAGAAGACATGATGCTTGCCGTCTTAACTAGGTCTGATGTCCACTCCAGTCCAGTCAGGTTGAGTCCATCCATCTAAGCTCTACGACTGCTTTTCATACTGAGCTTGCTCACGTGAAGTCCATGCTGGCCCCCGAACCCCCGAGACCCCCCCATTCTGTGTTTCATCTCTAGCTCACCAGTCTCCGTACACTCATGCAAGAGGAATCCTGAAGAATTTGTCCTTTTCCTAAGTCGTCTTACTCAGTTAGCACAGTGCCCAGCTTCAGCCACTCTGACACAGGGTTTGTGCCTTTCAGATCCTCTGATTATTATGGATTTTTAATTTTTTTTCCTCCCATGGGATTTTTTTTTTTTTAATGAACTATTCCCAAGTCGTTAAGTACTGACTTTGGCTTTTAATTAAGTTAATAATGCTCAGTTTAAAAGTATACCTTCGTGACTTAGATAAAGAGCAGAGAGTCATGCACGAAGTGCTGCCTGAGTAGAGTCGAAACCCAGACAAGAATGCTCGGAGTGATGGGGGTAACATGTGAGATGCCCCTGCAGCCAGGCTCCCTGCAGAGAGTTCGCAAGAGGAGAGTGTTTCTTATCTTATAAATCTGTTATTTCATACTAGTAAGGGGAGTTTTCATGGTCCCTTGCATTGATATACACGTATGGTTTTTTTTTTTCTTTTATAGATTTTGCTCAAGATTTTATATAATTGCAATGAGAAATTTTAACTGGTTACCCTGAAATTTGTTTCTTTGATAAGATAGTGCTATGTAACTTAACTACATACATACTGGTCAGTTACACAAAGCTTTAAGCAGGTCGACTCTTGGCAGTCCTCTGCCTTGTCCTGCAGGAAGCTAGTACACAGCCTATGGCGCTGGGGAGTTTAGCCCCTCCCCTGCTGCTGTACCTGAATGTGTATATTTGTATAGTTGTTACGTGTCCTTGACGTGACTTCTGATGAACAAACCACAGGCAAGTGGGTGGAGTCCCTTCAGGGTAGGGCTCAGCATTCCTACACTGAGAATTTTGCCTTTATTCCAACTTCAGATCCCAGTGGCTTGTTTTATGGCCCATCAATGTACCTCAAGTGGTGGCACGTTCTCCCATACTTGACCTCCTCTAAATGTCACAAGGTTTGGTAATGCTAGCTTTGAATACAGCTTCCTGTGTTTTCCTGACACTGGACGGACTCTATGTGAACACACACAATGGGAATTGCATAATGGAAATGTGGAATGTTGGGCTTGGCAGGTGGATGTTAGCAAAACTCAAGCTTCACTTTGCTGTGATTCATTCTCCTGCCAGCCTTTCTGTTCGCTCATCCTCCTTAGTCCTTCTGTGGGGGAGAAAAACTGATCTTTAGTTAAGCCCTTAAAAAATTTACATTTGTTTTCCCCTAAATGAAGAAAAGCTGGATTGTTTGTCTATGATCAGTTGTCACTCCCATTGTAGTGTGTACTGGGGCCTGCACTCCTGAGCCCTAGAATGTGGGGACAGGTAATAGCTGTTTAATTATGGCTGTTACACGGGACAGACAGAGGCCAATGACCTAATTGAACAGAATAGAATTTATTTTTAATTTAAGTTTATTTGCCAGGGGGGATAAATTGAAGGTGTTCTAATTCTTAAATGGCTCTGCCAAAAGGGCAACATGTTTTTAATGCGTTTGTAACACATTAAACCATTAAGAACCTTTTTAAATAATCAACATTAAAAGAGCATTAGAAGGAACATCTCAATTAGAATGCAGATATAAACACTTTTTGCTTTAGATGGCATTCCACCGTGGATGCAGGTCAGGACATGATTCACTGCGTGATGCTGGATGGACCAGAGCCTTCTGCCCCAAACAGATATTCCTGCCCCAAACCCTTACAATGAACACTTTAATGATTTGATTTTTTCTTGCACCTGCACCCAGAGACAATGTCAGTGCTGAAATAGGATGGGCCAACCTTAGAGATTCTTAGGAGAGCTTGGGTGCTCCTTGAACAAGTGTAGACAGACAGGTGGTCATTCTTGGAATTACTACTGTTGACTCTCAAATGGCCAGTCAGTTCTCTGCAGGGTCCATAAACCCCTTGCTTCTGCAAAATAGACACAGTTCACCTCTGCTGAGCTTCCTCTATGCTGCTCTTGAAGCCTCAGAAGACTGTTTCTTGTGTAGCTTAGAATAAACTGAGGGGTTAGAGTGGGTAGGTAGCCTGGGACGGAGCCCTGCTCTTTCTGTGATGGGTAGTCTGACACTGGAGAAAATCACAGAACACTTTCAGGCTGTCCTTGATGTGTCCATCGGTTGGAGCTTCTGGTCTAGATGTCTTATGGTGGTTAGGTTCTAACAGCCTCCTGTGAAATCACCATTGTGATTCTTCCTTCACTGAGGAACAACTGTAGCATGGTCACTGCAGACCTAAGACTAGTGGGATATTTGAGAATGGCTCCATTTTCTGCAGTAATATTTTCTAGAAAAAGAAGATATATGTAGTCTGAATATCAGTCACCTTTTGTTCCCGGTGATATTACTACAATGATCAACTTTATGGAGGAAAGATTGATTTGAGCTCCTTATTTTTGAAGATTCAGGCTGTGATTGGTTGGCCTTTGATTTCAGACCTGTGGCATCATGATATACGGTCCAGAGAATAACGTAAGATAGCATTACTTTCTGTTTCAAATGAGTGGCTTTATGAAACCTGTAACAAGCAAAGGCTGGAGAGATGGCTCAGTGGTTAAGAGCACTAACTGCTCTTCCAGAGGTCCTGAGTTCAATTCCCAACAACCACATGGTGGCTCACAGCCATCTGCAATGGGATCTGATGCCCTCTTCTGGTGAGTCTGAATAGAGCTACAGTGTATTCACATACATTAAATAAATAAATAAATAAATAAATAAATAAATAAATAAATAACCAATGACAAGGAGAAGGTTGATAGAAACAGATGATGAATGTACAACATTGTCAAGTCAAAGAGCATCAGCTGTGTGACATTGTGATCCCAGCCATCAGAGAGTGCCAGCCTGACATTGTAACTGTGGGCCTGGCCATCAGAGAGAGTCAACATCATGCTGACCTTGCAACTGTGAGCATGGCCATTAGAAACCACTGGTTCCCTATTCCCACAGTGTACATTTTTAATATCACAGGATGAATACAGTAATCTCTGTTGGAAATGCTCTAGCCTCTAGCTCTTTTCAGTAATGCAGTGTTTTAAAAGCCCTTGGCTGTTTGCTGTTTTGCTGTCCCCCTGTCACAGAGGTAGGGGGCAGCTTGGTTTAGGACAAAGAGTTTTGAGGGCACTTGAAATCAATGTGTTGGAGTCTGGGACAAAGGAGCCCTCTTTATCTCAGAGTCCGTCTTCAACAAGATTAAACAGTGCGTGATGGCTCACTAATATATTTTATATCAGAGAACATGGTACATGCATACCTCATGGTCCCCGTGTAGCTCACAGTGGATGGTGGCTGAGAAGCAACTAGGCAGTGCAGAGAAGGGGTCTGATTTCCTTCTACTAGATCTCCCTGTTCAAGGTTTCACTAACCCATCTGTAACACCTTGGCCTGGGGACCAAACCTTGAACACATGGACCACCATTTCAGATCTAAACTATAACGATCCTTGAGATAGCTTTTGCCTTTGGGATTCTGAGCCATCTAAATCATTCCTAAATTGTCTGGACATTTAGCAAGAAAAGGATTGAGAACAAATTGGTTCGTTTTTGGATTAGAGCAAATGCTTTAGGTGTTCCTAAGAGTTTCACTGTGTTGGGTTTCCATAGATCTTTGCTGCATACTTGTGGTTTTGGTGGGACTTGGAACATAATTCACCATTAAGACTTATCACAGAGGCTTTTTATTCTGCCACTGCCTTTGTGAACATCTAAAAAGGACAGTGTTCTGCTGGGGACTGTCATTTGACTTGGGGTTGTCTTGACATGAGTACTGCTTCTGACTTAACAGTTGAAATCCTCAACAAATTATTTCCCCATTCCTAAACCTGTTTTCTTGTTACTTCTAGTCAACCTTGTATCAATACTAAGTGCTTCTGTCAAGAGTGGGACAGTTACCCTTGCTGATGGTTGGAAACTGTTTGGGGGTGTAACCTAGTAACCTAGTGTGTCCTTTGTAGACATGGCCCAAACTCTCTTCTGTTAATAAAACAGTCCTGGCCCGTGCTAGGACTGAAATCACATGCATGCTGCTCTGATAAAGTCTTTTAAGACAAAAAAGCTGAATGATGGGGTTTGTTTGACATGCATATATTGAATTGCAATTTGCTTTAATGGAAATAATGCATAAATGAATGTCCTCGAGCAAAATCCAAGAAACAATCCCATGTTCCCTGGAATCTGGGATAAAATGCTAGTTGTTTAATTTCAATTTGTATCAAGCTAGAAAACAGCTTATAGACTCTGAATCACTTCTCGGGGTAACAAAGGAAGTGGACTGTATAAACACTTTATTTATGTGTGTAATATCACAATTCTGTGCCAATGAACTTACTTCAGCTATGGGTACATGGTAACAGTACAGTTATCAGTACATCAGGCTTATTAGTTCTGTTAGCTTTCCATTTTTAATACCTTAGCAACTACTGTAGCCACATAAAATCAAGTAATGACAGGGCCCTTTTGCTCACTTATGCATGGATCTCTGGATGGTGGGGAGCACTTGTTGTGTGGGATTAGAACTTGGGTCTCCACTGTTAGGGGTCTAGGACAGTGGAGTACCCAGTAAAATCCTCCCACAATGAGAGCTGCTTCTCATCTCAGCTCCCAAGGATGGTTAAGCTTCATTGACAACTTGACTGGATTTAGACTCTCATAAGAGCTATACTTGCATATGGCTCCAGAGACATTTCCCAACAGGGTTAATGAGGAGGGAAGACCTGCCCTACTTGGGAGTGGCTGTATCCCAGGTGCTGAAGGCCCAGACTGGAGAAAAGGGAAAGAGAAAGCCAGACACACACGAACATTCCTTGTTCTCTATTTCCTGATCTGCTGGGGTGTAAACAAGCATGCTTATGCTCTTGCAATCATAGCTGTGACACGTCTGCCTGCCAGCTGTGACTCCCAGGAGTGATGGACTCTACTCTCAAACATGAGCTATAATCTCCCTGCCATTGTTTCTTTGGTCAAAGAGAGGGCAAGAGCCACTAAGGCTTTCCTTTATTGGGTGTCATTAGTCTAAGAACAAAGGATGTCGTCTCAGGATATCTTCCTGTCATAAGAGTATTTAGGAAAAATTCACTCATACTTGACTTCCCAGTGTCGTGGAAGTCACGGAAGTTTAGGTGCTGTGCCTGGAATAGCAGGTGCCGCGGAGCCAAAGCCAATGCTCTGGCAGATAAGTTTTGTTCTTCAGCTCCTCTGCCTTGGGTGCTTTGTCCATGCTTCTGTGGCTCCCCAGACAAACCAGCTCTCAGGGTATGTGTTCTCCTCAACACGGATGTGCAGCCTTTTACAAAGAGTTCTGCAGCATTTAGTCTTCTGCTAGAGTTTTGCCCACTTCATCTGTAAGGATAATTCTGCTGGTCTTTTCCAATGCTAAATTAACAAAAAAGCAAGATAAATGGGAGCTGACAATGAAAGTCCGATGACCTGTCAGGAATGTTAGTTTGTGAAGGTAAAGGTGCTCCTTTGTCTGTTAACCCTGATGACCCATCAACATCAAAAATGTTAGTTCATGAAAGGTAACCGTGCTCCTGTGTCTGAGTCACAATTTTACAGATTAATCTTAAAGATATAAAGAACTGATGGTTATGGTACTTAATAGGTGAAGTTGGAAGTGAATAGGAAGATTTAAAAACGAATGATACATATGAGTGAAATTAAATCTGCAAATATAAGAAGGTTTTTTGGGGGAAAGTATGGTTATGCCTATTGTTCAAGCAAGAAGGGAAATAGAACTATTTGATCAGAACTGCTCACCTTCCAGCCTTGTCCATTACTGTTTGTAAATGAGCAACACCTGCCATATAACTATGTATTTCTGTTGAACAAATGGCAGCATTTCTTTCTTATAGATGCAGACAGATGACTGGAGACGACTCTTTATAGTTGCCCTTGGAAATCCTTTCTAGCATTAAGTATGACAGGAATAGACACAAGTGTGAAAAAAATCTTCCTGATTTATAATATACATGGTCAGTCCATTACCTTTTGGCTGGGCTATCTTGTTCTTGATGCAGACGAAGAACTTATTATAAATAAACTTTTATTTATAAATATCTATACCTCATCAAAGTTTCCTTTAATTACTGAAGTCACAGTTGTCATAAAAGAAAAATGTGCTCTAAACATTTTGGTAGTTACAAAAGTCATGTTTACATAGATTTAACTAATTTTTATTCTGTTTACTGAATTTAAAAGTCTCTGAACATTTTATTCCTTTTATCTTTCTTGATAGTCATTGTTATTGAATGTTAAAAGGAATATTTCCATAGGTTTCTATAAATGTATATTATGTTATTCTTATTTCAGCAGGTTACAGTTTAAATATTAAAGTGCTAGGCCTGCAATACACACAGTTAAGATTTTAGAAACTCTCAGACTACATGCCAGAAGCGTTTATTAAGTTCTGCTCTGCTGGCAAGGTGTGAAACTGCTGGTTTCTCAGCGTAGTTTACAGCATTGATTCTTTTTTATTAATATTTATTATTATTATTATTATTATTATTATTGATGTGTGTGCACATGTGCATTTATGTATGTGTATATCATGTATGCGTGTGTGCCACAGGTGCATGAGTGGGTCAGAGGATTACTTTGTGGAGTTAGGTCTGCCCCCCAACCCCCATCATGTAGGTTCCAGGAATCAAATGCATGGCCAGGCTTCTGTTGTAAGTGCCTTTGCCCACTGTGGAACCTCTCTGCCTGAGAATTGATTCTTTATGCACTTCAAAGCATTTTTTATCCATTCATTGGTTTTTAAAAAATGGGACTGGAAGCACATGGATCTCTGAGTTTGAGGCCAACTTGGTCAACAGAATGAGTTCCAAGACAGCCAGGACTACACAGAGAAACCTTCTGTGTTGAAAAAAATTAATTCGCATTTCACTTTTTTCATCTATGAGTTGTAACACTTTACTTTTCATATTTTACAGTAATTAGCCATTTATGCCATTCTCTAAACATATTGCATCACCAAGCTGGGCAGATTGTATAGATTAGCAATGAACTCTGAGTTACCACTAATGCCTCTGCATTAAGGAAAGAAAAACACAGGCCCTCATGGTGTTGTTTACCCAAGAGCAAATCCAGATTTGAATTCCCTACTTTACACTCCCTGTGTCTCCAGTCCTTTGTCTTTTGTATGAGTCTGAATCTGTGCCTATCTGAGGGCTGTCCTGTGAATCTGTGCCTGAGAGCTGTCTTGTGAATATGTGCCTATCTGAGGGCTGCCCTGTGAATCTATGCTTATCTGAGGGCTGTCCTGTGAATCTGGGCCTATCTGAGGGCTGACTCATGAATCTGTGCCCATCTGAGGGCTGTCCCATGAATATGTGCCTATGTGAGGGCTGTCCTGTGAATCTGGGCCTATCCGAGGGCTGTGTCATGAATCTGTGCCTGTCTGAGGGCTGTCCCATGAATTTGTCTGTACCTATGTCTGTATCAGACCCTGTGTGTATCTATCTGGTTTTGTCTCCATGCATCTGTGTATCTGTTCCTAACAAAGGACCTCACTCTGTCCTTATTGAACAACATAGAAGCATCACATGAGGAAGGACCAGGAAACTTAACAGAAATCCTTAAAAAGATTTACAAGGGATTAAGTCACTGGTTCCAACTGATCCCAACTGACCCAAACAACAAACATCATTTTTTATCAACCAATATTCACAATTGCTGCTTTTAACCTTTATGGTAGATTTTAGGAAATTGCTTTCAACTTCTGTTTTTGCTGCTTTCAGCAAATGATACACATGCATTGTCCGGGTCAGAGGTGTGGAAGAATACATAATTTAAGATTACAGCTATGCATTAGTTTACTTTGTAAAAGTTGATTGTGTGGGACGTCCAAGGCAAATAAGGTTGATTGTTACATTGTTTTCTTAAAGGCAGATTAAACAAACAGACAGAGTCTGCAATAGGATGGCTGTCTTCAGTCTTAAGTCTTAAGTGACCTCACAGTCTGTTATTAACTCTGCCAGTGAGGACTAGCAAAAATTCCAGTCTTAGAATGGGAGAGACATTTTCAGAATAGCGCATCTCCTCACCTGGCCTCTTGCCTTTCTCACCTGGCCACTTGCCTTTTACTTCATTTGTGTCTTGTAACAGTGAAAGATTCAGGTACTTAAATGTACCAGTCATATAATTTAGGGTTGCCCAAATAGGTTGATTATGTCAGTAAACATTCACTAAAATCTAAACCTTGCTAGTAAATATTAATTCATTATATCTACGTAACCAGAGAGCCAATTATGCCTGCTAATGGAATCACCAAACTTTTAAATTTGCAATAGGCTTTTACTTTCTACTCATTAGACATTTTTAGTTAAGTATCATACTTAACATGTTAAATCATATAATACTTAATTAAATATATTAAATATGTAATTAATTAACATTTGATGAAATTGTTGTTAGAACTGTGGGGTCGAGGGAACTCCTTGGGGAGGTTGCTTTCCTGCATTCAAGGAGAATGGTCTCTTCTCTCTTTGGACACTGTGGGAGCACTGGGTCCCCCAACTCCAACATCGTCTCTGTGATAAAAGACTTGAGAGAAACAGGGGAGCTGAAGTTCAGTTGATCACTATTTCAGTGAACATTGTGGGGAAGATATGAGACAGACAGAAGCATAACTCAATAGACATGAATTTCACAAAGAATCTGGGCCTTTGAGCCTCAATTAATAATAACTCAGTTCCAATGGTCTGATCAGTGAGGAAGGTACTAATAGAGTTTGGTTTATTCCTGTACCCAAATGTGTGACCAGGCATGGATTTCACAAGCTTCCCACCACGGACAGGGCTAGGCCTCTTCACAGTGGGGAGTTTCCTTCAGGAGTAGCCTGGGTCAGAAGATTTGTTCATATTTAGCAGAGAGAACTGAAGATCACTTTCCTGAGTGTAGAATAAAACTCGTGATTTCAGTCATGTGGGCCCTTTAAAGGTTAACAGTAATAATAACCATAACTTTCTAGAAATGTTTGATATTAAAATCTCAAATATTAATACTTGAGACAGGATCAGAATGGCTTCCCTTTCTGGATAGGCTCAGGACAGATTAATAACTGCAGGCTGCTGCTGCTGTTGCTGGCTGAGAAGTCTTGAAGTGAGTCTTGAGCTCATATTGATGGTACCACATATCCCAGGATGCAGAATACACAACATGAGCCACACTACATGTACAGCAGCCTCTGATAAGAACACTCATTTGTTGTCAGTGGGAAGATAAAAAGGCATAGCCATTGTCAGGGTGTGCTGCTTTTCCCATACATCCCCACAAGCATTTTGTGTGGTGTTTACCTACAGGACCTAAGAAACCATGTCCATGTAAAAACCTGCATATGGATATTTCTAACAGGTTTATTTGTAACTGGCCAAATTTAGAAGCAGCAAGAAGTCTCTCAGTAGATGGATGGATAAAGAGACTGTGGTCTGTTCAGACAGGGCAACAGTATTTGGCACTCAAAAGACATGAGCAATCAAGCTATGGAGACACAGGAAACTTAGATGCTCAGGACTAAGGGAAAGAGGCTCATTTGAAAATTCCAGGATTCCTGGTTCTGGCTCAGTGATGTTATGGAAAAGAGGAACCAATACAAATGTATGTGGTAGCCAGGAATTAGGGGGATAGGGAAAGGAAGTAGAGGGTATTCAGGGTAGTCAAAGATTATATGTGAACTGAGCAGATGGCAAGCAGGTCTACCCTCTTCTAGAATTATTTGGGCTGGTTTATCACAGACAAGCTTGATACATTCTATCTATGTGGACTTCTCCTTTGGGTATTTCTGGCAAGGGGAGCATACAGGAGCATAAAACTGTTACCCTTGCGGTGTTGTCGGGACTGAAAACCGTATCTCTGATGCGAATATAGAATCTGTGGTGGCTAACATCTTGGACCCCTCACAGTTTCAGGCAGAATACACTTCAAAGAAAAAAATGGGTTTGTGTCTGTATTTATTGAGCATAGATTTTTGCCACAGGACCTAGACAGGCATTCAACTTATAAACCCCCATGCCTTAGTCTTTTGAGTGCTGGGATTATAGGCATATACCACCATACCCAGCTAAACTGGGGGACTATATAGCTTATTCTGATGCATACATTCTGATAACTGGGAAGTGAGAGTCTGGATAATTGAAGTGACTTGCCAAGTTGCACAACAGTTCATTTGCACTGGTGTGCAGTGGGTCCTTCTGTAGGGACCTCTTATCTTGTGACTCTCCATACCAGTGGTCTCAACCTTCCTAATGGTGCAACCCTGTAATATAGTTCTTCATGTTAAAATAATTACCATAAATATTACCATAAAATAATATCATTGCTCTTCATGACTGTAATTTTGCTACTGTTACAAATCATAGCATAAATATTTTTGGAGATAGAGGTTTGCCAAAGGGGATACACGATCCACAATTGAGAACCACTGGTCTGCGTACTTGGTCTTTTACCACATTGTGAAAGAAAGCCTATAGCCCTGATTCGGAACTGATTTGGGAGCATAGCTGAACAAAAAGCATCTCTTATGTCAAGCCAGAACCAGATAAAATCCACAGAAACCAAGTGGGGTTATTAGTTGTACAGAACTTAGAGCTATCACCAGACAGGGACATTCAACACGATGGGGTATTTTATCTGCCAGGGCTATTCACAGTGTCTGTCCTAAGAGGTGGCTGGAAGGCCATCACCCTCTCTGATGTTTCCGTTTGTTTGCTCGCTGCTATATCCTTTGAGGGCCGTTTATTTTAAATAGTGAAGTGGAACTTGGCTTGACCGCTAGCTCAAAGGCTTCCCAGCCTTAGCAGTTTGCTGGTCTCTGGGGTTGCACTCCCTCCTGTCACCCCTTCCTGCACTCAGGAGGGAATACCTTGCAGCTCTTGACGTGCTGGCTTATGTGGTTTGCTTTACTAAAAGCAATGCTCTGTGGTACCGTGAGCCTGTTGCTCTTGATCTGTACTCCATCAAGAGTTTATGCACCTGACCCTTGTAACATACTGGTAGACCTCAGCTTCCGTTATTAAAAGGTCTGTGTTGTAGTATTATGCTTAGGATATCAAGTGTCATAAAAGCTCTGTGTATGCAGGGCAGAGAGCATTTTTCGTGTAAATTCTAATGCAGTTTCAAGATTTATTTTTGCAGACACAGAAACATTTTCCATACTCAGATCTCACTCCAGCACCTTTGGATAAGCAATATTTCACTCTGCAAGCTAACCAGATGGTGTCGGGGTAGGTAACCTCCCTACCATCCCTTTCCAAATCAGGAATCAACAGTTCCCAGAAGTTAGGTGACCCTCAGCTGTTACCCCAAACTCAAGATTCCATTTCTAATGCGCCTGACGCCAAATTGCGTTCTTTCTGTTGCAGCAAAGGAACTAAGCATCTCAGATTGACACAAATATGTAAAGTCTTTGGAAGATTTGCATGGAGATTAATAATCAAAGAATCGACTCGATGGTCTGTCCCTGGGTAGGAGGCCCCAGGATCTTGTGAGCCAGGTGTATACAATGTCTTCTTTCAGGAGTCCTAGCCTCCTGCCAGGGCCGGGGGCAGGGAGGGGCAGAAGTGCCTTACAAATACAGGTTCTTCCAGAGTCTGAAGTGCATTTCCAGAAACTTCAACCCATTGTCCCTGGCAGTATCAAACTTTCAGAATCCCGTAGCAAAGTAAACCTTCATTTCAAAATTAGACTTTGAAGTTAGAAGATAAAAGGAGAGCTGTCGAAGGCCCAGTGCTCAGATAGATAGACTAAAAACATTTTTTTTTAAAAGAAGTCTGGAGAGCTTAACAGAATTCAAAATGAATGTGAACAACAGATCCCCTACCGCTGAAGTCCTCAGCACTGTGGAGCCAGGTTTAAAGCCGCTTAGCTCTGCCTAAGGCACGCCAGAATCAAAGCCTTCTGGAGGATTTTGAAATGTGTTTCATTTTCTCAGGGAAGAGAAAAGCAGATCCTATACTTTTCTGTACCTGGTCACCTAAGAATATTTTCTAGCCTATGGTCCCAGTCTACTCTTTGAGCGGCACAACGGGCCTTATTCAAATCTGCGATTGCCAGCTATCACTCAGACAGTGCATCCAGTCCCTCTTGGAGCCGGAAAGGAGGCTCTCATTTCTGCATCCTCAGAAGCAGTCAGCCTGTGTCCTCAGCCAAAGCCATCAGCTGGAGGCGTCTGGCTTGTTAAAGCCATAAGCAGAAGATAGGGCTGTGGTATCTTCGTGTCAGAGAGCAGCTGTGCGACACGTTGCAAGCAGAGGTGATCCAAATGAAGGAGTGGGCAGTGTCCCATACCCTGTCCTCTATGGCAGGATACCTCACACATGCAGGCCAAACATCAATGCACATAAACTAAAGAAGTCAGTTAAAAATAAATAAAACCTGAACTGAAACGGTTATTTAGATAAATGAAAACTTATGTCCCCAAGGATGAGAGAGCTGAATAATCATGATTCGTAGGGCAAACCTCCTCACCATCGGCTCTTGAGGGATGAGCACAGGACCCACAGATCCATAGCTGTCTCCACACCTACACCAAGGGGTGACTTCCTCCTCTCTACTGCCTTTCAAAGGTTCTTCTCCTCCCTAAGAACGCATTCTTGCTCAGGGCGGCCCTGTGCCCTGTGTGTAAGTGTGACCGAATGACCCAGGAATGGAGGACAGTTGGGCTGCAGGAAGCTGGTGTCACAGCTTTGCAGGCAGCAGGCATTGGTGTGGTTTCTTATACCAGTGGTCTTGTAGCTGATCGAGGCATTTGCTTGCCGCTCACTGACCCACCATCATTGTGTGTGATTTAGTGGAGCTGCTGAATTCAGATCCTTCAAGTCCATACCAGTGTGCTCTGGAAGTGAAGAAACCACAGGCAAGGCTCCTAATATGTTTTCTTGTCTATCCCCTGACCTCCGGGAGAGGCATTTGTTTAAGTATTGCAGAAATTAAAAGGGGAAACACAATCTACTTTAAAAAGTCACCTCCCCACCCCTGGTTAAATTCAAACACCGTGTCAAGGAGGCTGCAAGTGTGGGGTGGTGCAAACTAGGGGGTACACAGCACTTTGCACCACTGTTATGGTGGCTTTAACAGTGATAGGAATGAAATTACGGTTCTTTGTGACTGGAAAATGGCTCGGGACTGGGAAGGAAATGAGGGAGAGGGGAAGAGACCGGGAGGAAGCAGAGCAGATCTGAGGCGATCATCAGATCGTCATTAAAGCAAAACAGATGCATCTGTTTGCCAGGCCGCCCTGCCCCACAGAAACCTAGTGCCTGATTTGATTAGCCTCCATGTGGCAGGCAATTTTTCCGAAAGATAAGAACAAGCCGTAGTAAGCAGATTTATACGTTTCAGAAGTCACCTCATCTAGAGACTTTGGTAGAACACCTTCAGCGTGGTTTGCTTTTAAGCTTTTATAACGTTAGCTACTGACCCAGCCTGGATCGCTTTTTGTAATCATTTGATGCAAAGGGTTCTTCTGCTCATGGTTTGTGTAGTTCTCAGTTCTGAGCAGAAGATAAGCTGTCAATGTTGTAAGGTTTACAGCTTGTGTGATGTGTGTAGGAAGCTCATGGCCTCTGGGTAGTGCATAGGGATGGAACCTATTGTGAGATAGATCAGTAACTGTGGGCGGTCTCAGTCTATACAGATCAACAACCCCATTCTTAAAAAGTTTAAAAACACCGCATAGAAAAGAGATCTAATATTGGAAAGATGTTTAATAAAAAGAGAAAACTATTTATTCTTCAGTCCTAGCAATGGAATCCACTCTACGGACATGCCATGTAAGTGCTCCAACTCAGCTGCACCCAAGATGCTGGAGAAAGTACCCCTAACGTCTTTAATCTGCTGTCGGTTTTCCTCAGTTCTTTGCCCTGGTAGGTAGAGAAGGGACTGCATTCTTGTGACTCAGCTCCTTCATGGAGCAGCTGTAGTGCATACTCTTTGGGCATTCTGCATACGATCTTGTGAAACAAAGGTGTAATTTGCTTTTGAGGATTTATTTATTTTTATTTTTATCTGCATAACTGTTTTTGTCTGTGTGTATGTATGGCCTCCCTGTTCATATGCATGCCTTGTGCTGCAGAGGCCACAAGAGGACAGCAGAGCCCCTGGAACTAGAGTTACGGACAGTTGTGATCTTCCCGTATGGGTGCTGGGAACCAAACCTCGGTCCTCTGGAAGAACAGCAAGTGCTGTTAACCACTGAGCCATCTCTCCAGCCCTACAGTTTGGTTTTTGAACTACTAGCCTAAGTCATTTACTTTATTAAGCAAGGGGGAGTTTCTTCACTTGCTACTTTTGCTCTCTCCAAGACAATTTGTGATTTAGACGTGGCTGGTTCTACGCTAACATGCCCTGCCTTGGCCTCTTGAGTTTTGGGAACCCCTCACCCAGGGAGCCAATGGATGTTCCATTGGAGCCAGCAGGTGCTCCTAAGAGTATGAACTGAAATTTTGATTTTTCACCCCAGTGCTTTTGGAAGGTTGTGAAATCTTTCTTCTCAGTCTGTGGTTAAATAAGAATCAGAAATCTAATGTCACAGTGACAGGCATCTGTGAACCTCTGCGGTCTCATCACTAGACCTTGATGGGAAGAATGGCACATTCCATGTGCACAGGGACTCTGGCTGCCCATGAGTTTGCAATCCATTGGAGAAACAGTGCAGTCATGGCATAGGGGCAAGCACTTATGATGCATGGAACTTCAAGGTGCAGACAATACTGTCAGTGCAGGATGGAAGATTCCTAGGTGTCAGTGCAGGCTGGGCAGGATGAGGTGGGGGATTCCCAAGAGAAAGCACATCTTTATCTATGTTTCCAGAAAGACAACAAAACCTTCTCTCTGCTGAGTGGGAGCTTGGTGGGATCCCCAGAGCAGGGATAGTGTGGAATATATGTTGCAAGCATTCACCAGCTTAAAAGTCAGTGCGTCGATGCCCCAGGTTAAGTGTCATCGACTCTTCTGTAGGCAAGGAAGAATAGAGAAGGTTCCAAGGAAACCCTTCTGTTGTTAGAAAACAGAAGCAGTGGTGTGTACATGTAGTAGTGCCTGTTAGAGATTTGCTACAGAGAAATGGCTGACATGGTAGAGGGACTAAGCCCCATGGTCTAGCTAGGCACCAAGAACAGTGAGCAGCAGCCCTCCTGCCTTCAGGCCAGAAGGAAGGAGCCACACAAAGAGCTGACATTGTCCTTCAAGCTGAAAGGCCAGAAACACACTCCAGCTCAAGGTCAGCTCAAGGTCAGCTCAAGGTCAGCTCCCAGAGCAGTGGGAATCTCAGCCTCTGTTCTGCTCCAACCTTCCTAGAGTTGGAAAAACTGAGCCTGTGGCTCCATCACTAATTCAAGTATGCATGGCTTCTACAAATGCCTGCAATAAGGTTTCAGTTGTATCTAGATGCTCACTGGCTTAGTCAAAATGGCACATCAAACCACCACTATCATGAAAACTGGGAGATTTAACGTATAGAGAGTTAAAAATGCATGCTCTATCTAGACAACATTCCCCAATGAAGCAAACTATTAATAAGTATATTCATTAAAAGGCATAGATATGCCATTAAAATCAATTTGCACATGATAATTTATAACCTGTGATAGATATCTTACTGTATATCCATAAAAGGTAATATATTTGCCTTTCTCCAGACATATTTGGAAAAGAGACTATGTGGGGCAGTGATCTGTGACAGGCAATCTGGCACCCGGTTGAGCGAGCACAGGTAAAATCTGGGAGACCCCGTGGAACAATCCACAAGGGACCAAAAACTTTATGCCAATGCTTCCGGGAGGCTTTAGCTTTAGCTCCAGTCAAGGTCATGAACCACCCCTCCTCAGGTAGAGGCGTGGTCACGCAGCTCCAAGCCATTCCCATGTTAATGAGACACCTAGAGGCTTAGCCACGCCCCTTCCCAGTTACTATATCTGCCTCACCTCTCCCAGAAAGGCTGGGATACCATTCCATCCAGGCCACTCCACACGATGAAAATAAACATCTTAGAATTATGGACTGTCTCTTCATCTGGACCCGCCGTGGGGAGAGAGGGATCCGACCCTTGATTAAGGAGCCGTGTCTAGTCTCTCACCGAGAGCTTCCCAGCACTCTCAGATAGTACCCATTCACCCAAGTCTAAGCAGCTAGCCATATGCCCCAAGCCGCTGAAACCAGGTCTCAGCAGGAACCCCAGCTAGTCCATCTGCAGCACCCCGCAGCAACTGCAGTGTCCCAGGCTACAGAACCCATGGAGACAGCTGCCGCTTGTTCCCCAAGAATGACCCCCTACAGGCAGGGCCCCCGAAGGCTTCCCACAGCCCCCACCTGCCCGTTAGACTGTGTGGGAAGATGCTTGGCCCCTTCCCGAGTGTCTCCTGTCCCACCCAGAGCCGCAGTGCCCCTTCCCGCATGTCTGCTGTCCCAGAGCCGCAGAGAACCCGGGAAAGACACGTGGGGCTTCATCCCACCGTGCCAGGTTTGTTCCCACAACAGTATGCTTCTTTTCTGGAAGAAACGGGCTTTTCATCTTTATGTACAAACCACAGCCTGGAAACAGAATGGTGCCGATCTCAGGTGAATAGGCTGGCACTGCAGGCATTTCTCCATGCCCTGGACTGGGTTGGCAACACAACAGGAATAGGTTACGAGTCTCTACTGGGCTGGCTGTTTTCACTACTATGCCCTCTGCTACATGGGGCTTTTGCCTCATTACACATTCCATATTGGAACAGGGCCTAGGCTGCCAGAACCTAGAGAGGACAGTGACCACCTCTCTTCAGTTGAATATGGGCTAAGGCTTTGACCAAGGACATTTTATTCTGAAAAGTGAACGCTGGCATGTCCGGGCAGGCCCATGCTATGTTTTGTGGTGTCTATGGCTTCCTTCAGTACCCACTTCAAAATTAGGAAAACTCGTGAGACGATTACAAGAACGCATGGCTCACGGGCCCGTGTTCCATGCTCCTCACTAGAAATCGTGATGAAGATTAAGATGTGGCTCCATGGATGATTTGCTTAACAGGAGCCTGATAAGTCTGTGTAATACAAGGTACCAAGGCCAGGCATTTGCAAAGCCTGCAGTATAGGCAAGCTTTAAGATCGGCCTTCCTGGGAGTTGGGGAGTTAGCTCAGTCAATAAACACCTGAGTTCAGTTCCCAGGACACACACAGACAAAAGAGAGCTGGGCACAATGGTGTGTGTGGGCATTCTTAGTGCTGGGAAGGCAAAGGTAGACAGACAGACAGCTAGAGCTCTCTGCCCTGCCAGCCTGGCCTGTTTGGTGAGTTTCTAGATAAAAGATTGGTGGGCTGGACCGGAGGAATGGCGTGTGAGGCTGGCCTCTTACTTCTGCACATGTGTGTGCGGCTCTTCACGTGCACCCTCACACGTGTGCACTCAGAGGATATGGACCAGTGCACATGCATAAAACGGACACAGAGACACATGCATGTGGACGTGCAAGCACACACACACACACACACACACATGCACATACTTGCCGACTTGAACAAAAACCCCTCTAAGACAGATGAATGGTTTCTGGCCTGTCAGCACCTGCTGTGTGTTATAATTGACATTTCCTTAAACTGTTCTGCCTCAGTTAATGTCATTAAGTTTCAGAATTTAAAAGAGAGTTACTGTTAAAAGCTGCTTCTGATTATTTTGACTGTGCAGGGCCATCTCAGATGAGATCATACAAAAGCTGCAGGTAGTTCATCCATTCACACATCTGACATATTTAGATTTGTGAATCTCTTACCAAAAGCAGGGAGAAAAAAAAATCAGATACCTGAAAATGGTGGCAATTAGACATTTAGGTGTCTGAATGCCAAGCAAAGATATCTCAGTGTGTCTGCATGACATTTGTTTTTTTTTTTTTTTTTTTTTTCTTACCTGATTTTGGCTTCTGAAAATCCAGAAAACACTATAGAGCTAACATCCAAAAGAGACTAGCTACCCTGCTGTCAGGAGATTCACTCAAGGAGTAGAGCAAGGAATTCTCATTCCAGATATGATCTGTCCTGAACAGATGCTTGCTCCCTGCTACCTAGCCATCACCAGTATGGATAAGGACATAAGTGAGCAGGGCCCAGCACTCTGTAGCTATAAAGACATAGCAGCTCAATAGTGGATACCTAGAATGGGGTGCAAGTCATGGCTAGTGTTATGGTTAGTCTTC
Source organism: Uromys caudimaculatus (assembly GCA_028551405.1). Taxonomy (NCBI): domain Eukaryota; kingdom Metazoa; phylum Chordata; class Mammalia; order Rodentia; family Muridae; genus Uromys; species Uromys caudimaculatus. The sequence continues at coordinate 93,310,983 of CM052709.1, read as the reverse complement.
ATTATCAAACTGATAGGACTCTGACTCACACAGCTGAGTGAAGAACTCTGGGTGTGTCAGTCAGAGTGTTTCTGGGGGATTTGTTGGCCGTGGCTAGCACCATTCCATGGACTAGGAGCTCAGGGCAGATGGTCCTCACCTTTATCTGCTTCTTGGCCTGCGTTGACATGAACTGTTCTACCCTGCTCTCCTCCTCACCATGGGATGAATCCCTGAGTGTATCTTCCTGACAGCAGGCTAGCTCCTCAGAGTTCTCTGAGTCCTCAGAAGCCACAATCAGGTAAGAAAAGAACACAAATGGCGTGCAGACACACCGAGACATCTTTGCTCGGCATGCAGACACCTAAATGTCTACTAGCCACCATTTTCAGGTGTATGATCTCTCCCCCCCCCCCCCGCCCCGTTTTTGGCAAAGGATTCACAACTCTAAGTATGTCAGGAGTGTGAATGGGTGAACTGTGAGGTGATTATATCAAGAAAGATCAGCGAGCCTAGGAGAAGCTGGGAATTCCTGTCCCAGTCTTTGTGAGGACCAAGCCTATGTGTTCTGCTGTGTCCAATATTCTTCCAATGATAGCTCTGGACTGACAGCTCAGCATCTCAAGATGTGGCCAGAAATACAAATTCCCAGGCCCTAGCTTTTGTGTCTCTAGTAAGAAAGGTTGTGTAAGGATACATGACTATAATGCGCTCTGTAGCTGGAGACACAGTGAGACTTGTTATCCAGCACAGGGGAGGTGACAAACGTTTCCCAGCCAGTGCTCTGTAACTGGTGAGCCTCAGGCTAGAACTGGAAGGTAGTGGAAGTGGAAGTCACTACCTACCCAGATGGCAGGCAGCTCAAGGAAGCGCTGAATCTTGGAAGTACGTTTTATTCTCCTCTGCACCCTACTCAGGGTCTTCTTATGTAATGCGGCCTAGCCTGGAATAAATAAATCAGGATGGTCTGGAAGTCCCAGAGATTCACCTGCCTGTGCCTCTAAAATGCTGGGATTCAAGAAATGGTCTATCGTGCCCAACCTTGAAGTATTGTTTTAACTGAATATTTTCTCTATCAAAATCTGTAATTTCAGTATTTAAAATGAGCTACTGCTTTCAGCCACGGCAGCCATCCTCCAGTAACTCACCAAAATGACGAACACAAAGGGAAAGAGGAGAGGCACTTGGTATATGTTCTCTAGTCCCTTTAGGAAGCATGGAGTTGTTCCTTTGGCCAAATACATGCGAATCTACAAGAAGGGTGATGTCATAGACATCAAGGCAATGGGCATTGTTCAAAAAGGAATGTCCCATAAGTGTTGCCACAGCAAAACCAGAAGAGTCTACAATGTCACCCAGCATGCTGTGGGCATCACTGTAAACAAGCAAGTTAAAGGCACGATTCTGGTCAAGAGAATCAATGTGTACATTGAGCACATCAAGCCCTCAAAGAGCAGAGACAGCGTCCTGAAACTGGTGAAGGAGAACGATCAGAAGAAAAAGGAAGCCAAAGAGAGGGGCACCTGGGTTCAGCTGAAGCGCCAGCCTGTGCCACCCAGAGAAGCACACTCTGTGAGAACTAACAGGAAGGAGCCTGAGCTGCTGGAGCCCATTCCATATGAATTCATGGCCTAATGTACAAAAAAGAAATAAAGGACCCAGACTGCAAAGTGTTTTCCTTAAAAATAAATAAATAAATAAATAAATAAATAAATAAATAAATAAATAAAATGAGCTATCAAAAAATCCTCTAAAAATTCCGTAGTAGAATCGTAATGAAAATTAGAGCGTATCATTTGCTTTCATGTTGTGTTACCCATTTTCTTAGTTTCTCTTCATGGCTGTGATAAGACACCCCCCTCCCCCCGACGGATGTCTCTTCATGGGGAAAGGGTTTATTTCTGCTCACAGTTTAAGGTTACAGCGCGTCATAGCTGAGGAGTCATAGCATCTGAGCTTTGGGAAGCAAAAGACAAAGGGTGAAGGCTGCATGCCCACATGGTGATCAGCTGCCTTCTCTACTCCTTTTGAAAATTATATTTGAGATTATAATATAGTTACATCATTTCCCTTTCTCTGTCGTCCTTCCAGACATACCCATGTGCACTTCTTGCTTATTGCTAATTCATGGTTCTCTGTTTTCATTGGTGTGTGTGTCTGTCTGTGTATCTGTATGCATGTGTGTCTCTGTATGTATGTGTATCTGTGCATAAATATAATCTTTTTTTTTTTTTTACTTCACTTGTTTTTTGAGACAGGATTTCTCTGTGTAGCTCCTTCACCACCACCACCTGGCAATGTTACTCTTACGTAGATGTTTTCAGGACTAACCATTTGATACTAAATTATCAATGGCTATGCTTTTTCCTGGGGAAGGCTATTTCTTCCAATCTGAGCATTCTGTGGTTGCCCATTCTTCTGTGTCTAGTTTAGTCCTTTTGAGCCACCTACCGCTCATCCCTGTTACCATGTTTGTTTGTGTCGTTCTCATTAAGATAATGTTCGGGCAGTCTTTCTAAGACTTTATGGATGTAGCTTCTGATATTTCTAGGAGATACTATCTCACAGCAAACTCTGTTCCTCCAACTGTTAAAATATTTGCACTCTCTCCTCCACATGATCCCTGAGCTGTAGGTTTAAGAGTTGTGTTGTAGATGTATCACTTAGGACTAGGCTCCATGCCTCTGCATTTCAATTGGTTGTAGTTTTCTGTCTGGACTCTTAATACAGTCCAGAACTCTCTGCCTAAGGAATGACTCCAGTCCAGTGGTCTAGGACTTCCCACCTCGGTTAACATAGTCAAAATATCTCCTCAGAGGCCCGTCTCCCAAGTGAATGTACCTTCTGTCAAGATGACAATTAGCACTGCCAGAAACATAGTGTTTTTATTTTATCATGGCTAATAAAAGTAGGCCTTGTACTTCTAGTAGAGTGGACAGAGTCAGTGTATTCTGTGTGAAAAGGAGAGGGGAGGCTGTGGCTTCCTGCCTTCCCCACCTGCAGAAGGTACATTCAGACACCTGCTGCATGGGTGTGCAGCACCCTCTAGCCCAGCCCACTGTGTCATTTTGATGGTTACTAGTCAAAGCAACAGTTTTTAATTCTGTGAAATGCAGCCATAGAAGCTCAAATCCCCAAACGAAATTCGGGGAGTTAATTACATCACACGCATTCATTAAAGCTTTTAAGAGATGGTGCGTTTCTTTGCATCCATCTAATTGCAGCATTTGTTCACCAGCTTCTTTGCAAACACGTTTCAGGGCCTCCCATATGCAAGTGTTGTACCTTAATTCTGCTCTCTTTGTGCCTACCTCTTGGCCCTTTGCCTTCGGCCATTCTATTTAGAGAAATTTGGGGAAGAAAGATGAGAAATATTCCCTTTCCTTTTCTTCTCTATAGGAGCTCTGAGTCACTCATTTCCTGTCTGAGGCTCAGGGAATTCAATAATAGTTCTGCAAATGGGAGCTGAGTGCATCTTCTGGCCTTGAGAGGCACTTATTTAAACTCTTCAGCTAGGCCAGTGTTGGCTGTGCAGAGAACACATGTCTCTCCAAAGAAATAGAAATCCTTTCTTTGCAGACTGACCTATTAACCTCCATGAGCCTAATATGGCCCCAGAGAACAGGACAGAGGGGGAATCTCAGCTGTGCCCAGAACATCCTAGAATCTAAACCACTTTCTATGATTTGAGAATGAATTAAGAAACTATTCTGAAGGCTGAAAGTGACTTGGGCTTTAAATTCAAGGCAGCCACTCAATTAGAGTAGGGGATCCAGAGGTTGCACATTGGAGAAACCCTTCGTTTTACAATAATGAGACTTATAGAAACAGTAATTTTGCAATTGCTGGATTTTCCTTTTGCCTTTTTTGCAAATTACGTGTGTTTAGATAAATATCTGTGTGTGTACCTTGTGAGGGATGTCTGTCTTATAGAAAATTGGGTAGAAAAATTGCTCAGGCAATTCATATCAGTAGCACTTGGCACAAGTTAGCATATTTTGACTGACTGTTTGCCTGCCTATGGGGGACAGGGTGCTTACAGACTCTGAACTAAGTTGGAAAGATAAGGTTGGACCGAGTTGCTATTGCTTGTAGCTCCCACTAATTCAGTCCATCAAACAACCAACTGCTGCCATGAGAGAAAAAAAAAAAAAAAAGCAGGAAGAATGAAGGAAAGGGAAAGGCAGGAGGAAGAGAGAGCATTCCAGAACACAGTGCAGTGGAATGCACTCTGGTGTGTAGAAAGACCCTACTGGAGAGTCCCCAGGAGCTACATGGCTCTAGGCAGAAGCCCCAGAAGCTAAGCACATAGAGCTCAGTTGAGCATGTGCCATCTGTACCTTTTCAGGAAATTTGAATTTGTGTTTTAGGTGCCTTGGGGTTGGAGTTGTTGATCACCTTTCCCTCAAATCATTGTCCCTCTCCCTTGCATTTCAGGAAAAGAATCTCTTCCCTCTCATTTAAGCGATGACAGAATTTGCATTTCTGTAGACTCCAGCTGTCTGGTTATGTAAATGATGAGCATATGTTATATTGTGTTTTCCAAAGGGGTGTTGGCTGCTTACATAGCTAAGTGCTAAATTTATTTCAGAGCTTGTGAAAGGCTGGTCCTTTGGGTATGACTAGAGAACACCTCCACGGCACCACACAGAAGGCAGGCCAGCAAAGCTGTGAGTCACAGCCCAGCCTGTGAGGATCAGGCTCCTCATTACAAATGAGCAGGATTGCTGCTAGGCAGACCTCATCTGAGCTCACAAAACCATCATGCCTTCCCATCTTCTAATACTTCGAGATCAAGCAGGTTCACCTCACACAAAGTCCTCTCTCTGGTGCATTTCTGTTGTCCAGCCCTAGCCTTCTGATGCAGAAATACTGCTTTATTTTAATATGTAGATTATTTTTCCAAAATATTTACATAAGTAACCCCATCACAGACCTGTGGTTGAGTTTGACATGATTGCTATGTTACAGGTGGATAATTATAGTTCAATAGCACAATGAAGACCTCTCCCTAAATTGCCTGTGAATACCTACCTACCAGCTTACAGATTCAGGACCAAGACTCTGCCTTGTGTTATTCCTGCTTCTATTATGATAACAAATTACCAGAGGCACTCAGTTTCAGAAAAAGAAAAAGATTTGGCTAAGTTTTCGATATTTCAGTTTGAGCTTGGCTGACCCATTGCCGTAGGGCCTGTGGTAAGTGCAGTGTGTTCCAAGGAGAGTGTGCCGCAGTGGGTGTAGCTCTATCTCACAGAAGCACAGTAAGAATGGGGTATCTTAATCTCACCTGAAGGGATACATCCAAGTAAGATCAGAGGAAGAACTTCAGAGGAAGCCCCAGCTCTTCACGGCTCCAGATACTGCCACGAACCATTCAACATATAGACCCTAGAGACCATGCATCAGAACCTCAGAGGATTCCACTTCTAGCAGGATTTACGGTAGCTGGGTGTGATGGCTAATCTCTGCTCTTAACTCCCTGAGATTGAGAATTGCCACAGAAACAAACCCTGTGGGGGATGTCTGGGAGAGATGTTCTAGATCAGGATGCCCGGGATGGAAAAAAAACCATCCTGAATATGAGCAGCTTCCACTGGCAGAAAGAAATGAGCAGGCAAGGGGGATGTTGGGAAGGGACAGCTAATGTTCTCTGTTTCCCGACTGCTGGTGCAATATGACCAGCCAGCTCCTGCTCCCAAGGCTGTGACTTGCTTACTGTGAGACTGCATCCTTGAACTGTGAGCCAAGACCCTCCGTCCCTCCCTCCCTCCCTCCCTCCCTCCCTCCCTCCCTCCCTCTGATGCTTTGATCATGGGTCATTTCTTTGATGTCAGCTTCACCCAGGGCTACACACACCTTCCTCTCTCCTGGTCCCCAGTCCCAGGAATTTTGCTATAATCATCATACAGCTAAATTTGGCTTCAGTCTTTGGTTCGTCACGCCGTTTTAATCTCTGATGATGGGCTCAGTGGCCTTTTCCCTTATTAAAGGTACTTTCAGGAGTCATAACAGAGATGGGGTCATCTTTCAATGAGTCTCCTGAATCACGGTGGCTTTTGTTTCGGCAGGAACCTAATTTATTTGGTTTTAGGATGATTTAGCAGAGCATGAGAAAGGATTCTCTTCTCTTCCTCCTCCAGCGGATATCTGTGGCTGCTGGGGCCCCGGGGATGGGGGTTGGGGGTGGGGTGGAACAGCTCGGCCAGGCCTGTTGGCTACCACACAGATGGTGTGTTTTGAATACTAATTAGGAAAGTCTTTTTTTACAGCCAGTAGCTCCTACTATGTGAGTTACTTCTCCATTGTTTTGTCCCACGAACACTTATGAATACAAATGATCTCAGTGGGGTTTAAACGCCCTCATAAAATGTGGCCCTTCGCGCGCTCGTGTGCATGCGTGCGTGCATGCATGCGTGTGTTGGGATAGAGGTATCTACTTTAAGAAATCATGACAGCCATGGAGTTGTCCCACTATGACACGTATGGTCTCCCTCATCTAGAGCACCATGCATGTCTACAAGCCACGGGTGGCGGAACATACCCTCCGCCCACCCTTTGTTCTCTGTGTGGGTGATTTTTTTGTTCATTTGTATTTTTATTTTTCTAAATAATTTTTAAAGATTTGTTTTATGTATCTGTGTCTTTGTGTCTATCATAGGTGTGTGGTATAATGGAGGCCAGAAGAGGGTGTAGGTACTTCCTGAGAGTTAGTGGTACAGGCAGTTGTGAGCTGCCTAGGTGGGCACTCAGATCCAAACTTGTGTCTTCTGGAAGATCCAGAAATGCTTCTAACTGCTGAGCCATTTCTCCAGCCCCTGCTTCGTGTTGTTGAGATGGGGTCTCAGTACGGATTAAGTTCCTCAGGCTAGTCTAGGGGGTCTCACTAGGGACTAAGTTGCCCAGGTTGGTGCTAGAAGTCCTTACTCAGACTCCCTGGGATTACAGACATCTGCCAACATGCCCAGCTCTTTGTGTGAGCCTTAATATGTATCTCTTCTAAGAAATCATTTGAACTTTCAAAAGTCTCTGGAATATTATTTTTAAGATTTTTTTCCTAGCTATAGAACAAATAAATATTAAGATATTCACAAAGTGGTGCACTTCTCCTGAGAGGATCCGTCAACCTTACCTCAAGGGGAAAACCAGATCTATCCCTTTTCTCCCATTATTAAACTCTGACACTCCAGCTGATGACTATCCTGCTATAGTCTCTACACACACACACCCACACACACACACATCCCTGGCTTACTGTTTCTGAGTTTGCTGGTACACATGATTCTAGGAGATTCTGCATGTTTGCTGGTACACGTGAATCTAGAACCAGATGACCTTAGATAATGAGATTGTTTATTGAGCAAATATTTCTTAGGTAAATACCGTCCTTAGAGCTCTGACCTATGCACGCTTCTGCAAGCTCATAGCCACCTATAATACTTTTAGTTTTTAAAACTGCCATTTAGCAGAAAACTAAGGAAATCATTTAATCTCACCCAGGAATCTATAAAACAACCCTGGGACTCTAAAGACCTTTGTGATTTTTTTTTTTTTTTTTTTTGAAAATATCATTACAAAAGTGAATCAGTGCAGTTCTCTTTTCAAGTAAATTGAAACAGCAAAGTCAAGTTTTCCGCCATGCCCAGCAAGTCATCAGGGGAATGGAGCAAAAGTGGAATCATCTCAGTTCTGCTCTGTCCTGGTTGAACTGATAGAAACTGGAATTGGATCTGGGTCTAAAGCTCAATGGCGGAATGAGATGCCCAGGGATTCAATTCATGGCAGCAAAACAAATCTGAAACAAAAGCAAGCTGGCACTGATCAAATGTCTGAGATCCTCTGGTCCGAATCCACGATGCTGAAGGAAAAGTAATATACTACGGGTCATAGCCTGAGGAGTTCAGTACTAGCCTGTCAGTGACTTGAGGGCCTAACTCTAAAATGCTCAGATTGAGGGGAACTTCCGTGTTAAATTGTTCCAGCCATTGTATTTGTTTCTACTGGTTGCCTCTTGTCTCTTGGCTAAAGGTGTTAGGAGAAAAATTAGCCCGTTTCATTTATTTGAATTCAAGTCTGTGATTGCCTGGCACGTTTCTGCTAGGAAGCGATTTCCTACATATGAGGTCATCTTCCATTCTTAAGGTGACAACTCTTCTGTGTCTGTCCACTAGGGTAAGCCCTGAGGCTTATTTCCTCCATGATTTTTTGAAATACATAAGCAGTGCTTGGTGTTTGGTTACTTTGTGGACCAGGAAGAATTAAGGGGCAGGACCCAGCAGTTGAAGGACTTCCGGTCACATGTGGATATCCAGGTCCCACCAGCAACACTCAGGAAGTCTTCTTTCTGCCTCCTCCCACCCTCTGCTGCTACTGCAGAAGATTAGACACATATTCTGGGAGCTTCTCAATTCAGACGTGTATGGGACCGAATCAGTCCCTAAAGAAAACAACATCCACAGCTTCCAAAGCTAACTAGAGGGATTAAAGGATGATGAAGGAATTAATAAGAGATTTGATCTTTCAGCTTAAAAGTCTTAAAAGAAAAAGGCCACTCTTTAAGTCAAAGGCCTTTACTCAGTGTATGTGGAAATAAATAATTCAAGAACAGGAGGGAAAAAATGTTCTCCATTCTAGTGCCATAAATGCGTTGGTTCTGAATTCCAATAATCAGCCATGCTATTTCTTTGTATTTTAGGGTTTAATAATGTGGTTGGTTGACAGAGGAAAAATAGAGAACTGTTCTTTTTGACTTCCTGTGGCTCTGGCTGAGGATGCTGCTTTTCCTGGCTCCAAAGTTTTGCAGCCTTTGGGGGAAAGTGCTGCTGCTGGAAGCCCGGCCTGTCTCCTTTGCATGAACTCCATGGCAACGCTCATGCGCACTGAGCCCACTGACCTCATTCCCTTCCGCTGCCAGAATGTTTATGCAGACAGCCCTCACAGAGAATAGAAAAAGATTCAAGAGCTCAGCCTGCCCACTTGGAGGTTGGAGTCTAGAATGGAGAATCAAGAATCATAGGAAATGCTTGGGAATACAAGGAGAAAAGTCTGGTGACTGATCCCGAACAGGCTGATGAGGTTCAAGTCACTCAGCAGAAATGTCCCCACTGTCACAGGCCTAGCAAGCCGGAAACTTTGGGTATGAGCCTAGAAGGGCCTGCAGGGCAGAGGGACAAAGGGTGTTTCAGGTGACAGTGGGTCTGCAGTAACCTGCCACTTGCAGGGTGGTTTGTGCCCTGGCGTTGGGGATGCTTACAATCCATCCTCCTGAAGGATGTAGTGAGAAGACGGGGGGGGGGG